>CAKJTD010000103.1:17500-617500 GCA_917499995.1 Ichneumon xanthorius
CAAAATTGCAGAAATGAGTGATTTTGGGTATTTTTAAATAGCGATTTCTTTGCTTTCCGATGGCATCGCGGAAAAACCCAGGTGCCTATCGTGATCTACAGCAAGATGTATACAAAACGATAGATATGGCGGGGTTAAAAAAGCTAGATAAAGAGATATCTCTTGAGTAAAAATTAAAAGTGCAAACAAAAAGTTCAGGAGTGCATACTTCCATGTATTTTTTCGCGGCCACCGCAGAACCGACAAAGTGAAGCATGACAATGGAGTAGTTTTTATCGCGCTGAATCGGCCTGCCATTTGCATAAAAGTCGAACGTTGACGTTGACGTCGAAAAAAGTTAAAAATTGATATTTTCATAGTGCTTCCTCATAAAGTTAACTATTTATAGACTAATTTTTTATTTTTTTACTTTTCATGGATCGGAGAAGCATCGGAGGTTATGGCTACGTTCCGTAACATGCATAGAGCGCTTAATGTGTGCATAGCAGGGTTCCAAATCTCGCAACAGCGCGCATACGAATGTTAACTTTAATGTACTCTTGCCATCTATGCGCTCTATGCGTGTCACGGAACCTAGCCTATGATAGAGTACGTGAAGGCTTCCCCGCTGGTTTCTCCATAGCTGAAACAAAAAAAAAGTTGAAAATTGAAATTTTCATATCGCCTTCTCATCAAAGTTGAAAATTAAAATTATTATATCGCTTTCTCATAAAAGTTGGAAATCGAAATTTTCATATCGCTTTCTCATAATGTTCCTTTATTCGCGAAGCTTCCTCTATGAGGAAGCCAAAAATACAGACAATGCTTCCTCATAGAAGAAGCTTCGCGAATAAAACGACATTATGAGAAAGCGATATAATAATTTCGATTTTCAACTTTTATGAGGAAGCGATATCAAAATGTCAATTTTCAACTTTTTTTTGTTTCAGCTATGGAGCAACCAGCGGGGAAGCCTCCACATACTCTATCGTAGCCTCCGATGCTTCTCCGATCCATGAAAAGTAAAAAAATAAAAAATTAGTATATACATTGTTATATGCCTAGGCGTCCTTTTTGCCTTGCTCAAAACTTTTGTAATTAAAAAAAAAAAAAAAATTATAATTATTTTAATAATACTTAAGCACTTACAGAAGCCTCCATTTCTCTCCGGCAGCATGGTCTCCCTGACTGCATGCCAGAGAGGGTACGGCCTCGCTCTATCGACACTGCCGATATCTACAAAATATAAAAATTAAATAGATTGTGAACCTAAAAAAAATAGAGCGCATTAAAATAACACTCACCTACAAGAATTGATCAACAGAAATGCGAAATCCACTGAAGCAGGTGCATGGCCTTGACGTCATTAAAGCTGAGGTCCATAGCTGCTGCCCCGATGGCCTTGTCCGCACCTGGAAAATATAAATGTACAGTAATATTACATAGAAACTTTCAAAAATACTTATCGACGCCTTTCTTCCTCTCCGCACCAAGTCGATCGACCAAAAGCCCTCCGGACCCTGTACAATTGACAAACCAAGAGGTGCGTCGACAGACCTGCTGCACTCGCTGCACCTGAAATATAAAAAAACATATATTAATAAATATAAAAAATGTTCTCTAACTGCATAAGTGAGATACAAGCTGTTAATATTAAAGTTACTTACCGTTGAATAAAAATGTTCCCACTGAAGAAATGATGGACCTGTTGCACTAGAAGTAAACACTGACACGCACGTAACTTGAACCTCGAGATTCACTGACAAAAAGTATTGTCACTCGATCACGACACTAACTAAAATTAACTAATTATTTTCGGAACACTTTGAATCGACCCACAAACACTACATCTATTTAAATACTGAACTATTAATCAACACTTAATCGAAAAACACCAAAACGAGGTTACGGAGAGCAGTTGATACGTAACCCGCTACTCGGGGCCTCGCGCCACCGCTGTACCCGTGTTACGGGCCGATCCGATTGGATGGCTGGTAACTTTTATACTCCGGACTACGAATGGTCATTCGTTGCTGCCTAGCGAATTAAAATCCGACTCTTAACGCGGGAAATTTGTTATAGGTTTATATATATGTTAGATCAATGAAGACACATTATTACGATTTGAGACTAAGCAATTTAATTATTTATCCGTTGAATGAATAAAACACAATATCACCAAAAACAATTCATAAAGTAACCAACTAAAATATTGTTTGACATAACTTATATTATTTTACGACGTAGTATCGCAACTACAACAATTTGTTAACTCTGTACAGGCTCTTAGTAAGCGAAGTGAACCGTGCGAGATTTTCCGAGTGACTGCCCAAAAAGCGTCGTGACTCAAAGCGTCTCGGATCATTCTTTTCAAAAATTCATCGTTTCCGTGAGAGGGTGGTTGGGGGTACAAACTTCGAGGCTCGACTTCCGATTGGTTAAAAATGAGGTACCGCCCGCACGATTTGCTCGGGTTTTCTATATAGGCGGAGCCCACCGAGCCGCCGCCGAGTTGAGGACTTTTTCTATGTACCTCGTAGAAAACCTTCGGCTTTGTCTCTGGGTACGTCTGTTTTTCCGAAGGGGTCGTAAAACATTTGGCGTCCGGCTGAACTCGGCCGCCCAAACCCGCGCGAGAAAAACAGGATGGTCTGTTAATTTTCACCTTAAGTATTTCTCAAGGGTTTAGAGCTCTGACTGCGAGTCCTTTTTGGACAAAAGGTATATGAGGGTTTTTCTCTTAAAAAAAAATGTAGAAAGTTAATCTTTCCTTTCGCTACAGAGTCACGTTCGCTTTTATGGCCCTCACTTAAATTATCTTAAAAGCGTACAGTTATGTTTCTACGTAGGGATGGAGGGAGGACTGTGGGAAGGTAGAATGTGCATACATGTATGGATTAGCTTACTTAAAATGATATAGTTTGTATTCAAATAATCGCGCCATATGTGGGATGCATGCGAGCGACCCGCTCGTCACACCTCCCTTCTTAAAGAAAAGTCTCTTCTTCAGAGAAAGACTTTTCATCTCGAAAGTTGTTTCGTAAACAATTGTTGATCTTTCTTTTCGTATAAACTATGAGGAAGGGTAATTTGTTTTGTGTTGGACCTTTCTCAGTATTTAAATTACTGTCCTGGCATTTACCCGGTGCCCGCAGGGAAACCAACACTCAAAAACCTGGGGAGGACAGTGTACAGTGATTTACGTAGTAGTGGTGATCAGAATTTCAATCTTACGCTAATTATTACTATCGTATAATTAACACACAATTACACACATAATTAACACATGTTATTCGTTGATTGGTATAGTAGCATGCTTTAATTTATCCAAGTGCACGATTTTTGTACGGTTTTGGCCCACTTGGATTTCTGCGTTTTTTGGACCGATCAGTCGCATGATCGGGTAAGGTCCTAGATAGTGCGGGTCGAATTTATTTACGTGAGGCTCTTTCAGAAGATAGACCGGTTCACCTACGGCGAAGTTTTTATTGTTCAATTTCTGGTCGTAGTACTGTTTCGATCTCCATTTAGCTGCGTTTAGGCGCTCTACTGCCTTCGACTGCGTTTCCGAGAGCTTTCGGAGAAAGTCGTCAAGGTGCTCAATATATGTTGTAAATTGGTCTCCCCTCTGGAAGCTACTCGGTATATTTGCTTGTTTTCCGAACACTAACGTATGTGGAGGGAAACCTGTGGACTCATGCACTGAGGTATTGTAGCTGAAGATCGCATAGCGCAACCACGTGTCCCAATTTTGCTCGTTACCGAATTGTTTCAAATATTCTACCAGCGAGTGGTGACTGCGCTCTAACGATCCCAAAGATTCTGGGTGAAAAGCTGTGGATTCGAGTTTATTTATTTTAAATATTTTGCAGATCGTTTGAATGATTTTACTGATAAAGTTGCTGCCTTGATCGGTATGGAGGATTTTAGGGCAACCGAATCGCGTAATGAATTGTTCGGCCAGCGCGCAAGCTACAGCTACTGAGTCGATAGTCTTTAACGGGACGGCGTCGCAATATTTGGAGAAGTTGTCCTGGAAGGTTAAAATATATTTGTTTCCCCTTTCAGTCACCGGCAATGGTCCGACTATATCCATTTGGACCTTTTCGAACGGTTCGCTCGGAGTATCTGTGATTTTCATGGGGAGACGCGTTTTCGTTCGCACCAATTTATATTCCTGGCAACTTTTACAGCCTTTAATAAACTTGCGAACATCATCCCGCATTCCTTCCCAATGAAAATCACCTCGGATTCGCCAATATGTTTTGGACGCGCCCTTGTGTCCTCCTACAGCTGACTCGTGGTATTCGCGAATTATTTCTGCTCGATCTTCTTCGGGGGGGGTTTGTATTCCTCCCGAGCAAATTCTGATACCGCGACCTGATTCCGCGAAGGTGCGTCGAAACGCTTGTTCTATCGATAGCCACGATAGCTGGTCGAGGCTGTGCCCGCCTTTCATAACGCTAACGCTTGAAACATCCAGTGCTTCCATGGCTTGCTTTAGAGCTTGAATGGCAGTTTCAACATGAGAAAAATATGGACGCGCATCGAAGGTATCTTTTACTACCACGTGAAAGACATAATGGTTCTTTGACAACATAGCCACGACTTGACCCAATTCAGGTTTGGCTGACTTTAGACCTTCGATGTCAATTAATCCTGCATCCCTCAATTCTCGATTATTCGTTGAAGTCAAGACACAATCGGCAGAAATAAAATTTACAATATGTCCGATTTTTGTTGTCAACTTCTCTTTACTGTAACTAATGCATGAGTTTTCAACGATATTAATCGATGCTGTTCGTAGTGCTGATTTTTGATTGTCTGATTCTACTAGATCTTCTACCGAATTGATTTCCATGGATGCGTCCTTCATTCCGGGTCTTACTCCTACATGATGCGACGACTCGACAATCTCCGAGATATCTTGGGACAGGGCCTTTGTCGGTCCTGCTCCCTTCTCGCTCGTCACCAACCCCTCGTTTCCACGCTCCGCAATGCACGGAAAAGCTTGTGGCGATAACGGGGTTGTAAATTCCTCCTCCGGCAGCAGGTATGGAGCCAGGCGCTCGGCACCGCTGTGTAACCGGCTAGGAGTTTTACTGCGTTCCGATAGTGAAGTCACTTCACTCCCCTCGGAACCTACTTCGAGATGTCCATCATTTCTTTGCCTACTTACGATGAAGACGTTACCAATCAATTCCTCGATCTGTTCGTCGAATCCAGAAAAACAACTGTCATCCCAATTCTCCCCCTCTTTTTCTGTAGTCGTGTCATCGTGTATTGTCAGACCCGACGAACCAGGAGATTGAACTTCGATGTTCAACACCTGTTTGGCCGAATCTAGTGTTTCAGTCGATTTGTCAGTGTTTTCGTCCGTTAACGAGATCTCGTAAAGATTTGGAGGATTGCGAGACAGTGCATCAGCATTACAATTTGCGACTCCCTTTTTGTATACTATATCGTAGTCGTACTCGCTGAGTTTTATTCGCCATCTAGCAAGCCTGGAGACCGGATCCTTCAAACTGTTCAACCATAAAAGCGGTTGATGATCGGTAACTAGAGTAAAACGGTATCCGTATAGGTATGGTCGGAAATGTTTCACGGCAAAGACGATTGCGAGTAACTCCTTTTCCGACGTTGTGTAATTTGTTTCGGCTCTATTCAATGTTCGCGACGCGTAAGCAATTGGTAGGTCCCGACCGATCGTTCCCTGACTCAACACGGCTCCCAGTGCGAAATCCGAAGCATCTGTTGTTAGGACGAAAGGCTTATTAAAATCGGGATATTGGAGCAGCGGCTCCGAGCAGAGTTTATCGCGTAATGTTTCGAACGCTTTTTGTTGCGTGTCTGTCCATGCGAACGGTGTGTCCTTCTTCAGGAGTACCGTGAGGGATTTTGCTATCTTTGCGAATTCTGGGATAAACCTACGATAGTAGCCTATCAGTCCTAAGAATTGTCTGATGTTTTTCCTTTTTCGCGGTACGGGGAATTTCCTCACAGCTTCCGTTTTACCCGGGTCTGGTTTCACTCCTTCTTCGGTAATTATATGCCCTAGATATGCAATTTCCTTACGTAAGAATTGACATTTGTCTGGCTGAAGGGCCAACCCAGCGGTTTTTAATCGAGCTAGAAGTTTCACTAATTTTTGTGAGTGTTCCTCTAGAGTGTTAGCGTAAATGACAATGTCATCCATGTAAACAAATAGTTCAATGCCCTGGAGTCCTGTTAACACCTTATCCATTAGACGCTGAAACGTAGCAGGGGCGTTCTTTAGCCCGAATGGCATTCTGTTAAATTCTAGATGAGCAAAAGGGGTTGAAAAAGCCGTCTTCGCTTGTGAACCCTGGTCCATGGGTATCTGGTGGAAGCCTGAAGCTAAGTCGAGAATGGAAAAATACTTGGCTCCACCGAGTTGATCTAGAATATCTGTGATATTTGGGAGCGGATAGGCGTCTCCCACCGTTTTTTCGTTTAAAGCTCGATAGTCGATAACCATTCGCCACCTTTTATTACCCTGCGAATCGGCTTTCTTGGGCACGATCCACAAGGGTGAGTTATAAGGTGACTCTGAGGGTTGGACTATTCCTTTTTCCAGCAAATCGTCTACCTGACGACGGATTTCCTCTCTTTGAAACGGCGGGTATCGATACTGTTTGGTGTTTATTGGGTGTTCATCCGTGGTCACTATTTTATGTTCTAATACCTTTGTGGCCCCCAATGGGTCGTCCGGCAAGTGAAATTGAGGTGAATATTCTCCCAAAATGGGAAGAATGCTTTCCCTCTCTTCTTCACTCAGATGATCGAGGCTTAGATTTTTAAATAGGGTCGCGATACGTTTTGTCGTCTTTTTCTCGCCCTCGATTAGGGAATGAGGGGTAGACTCTGTTCGGGTGCGCGGTGAGAGTGTACAATATTCTTCGATCTCTATTGGCGCCAAGGTCAATTCGACCGCGTATGTATTTGTGTTGATAGCGTAGACGTGGGCATACCCGTTCACCTGTGTGACAAGAGATTCACCAAGGTAAACGCCAGGACCCGTCGCTACCCTCCGCAAGTACCCGTCGGTCACGTGGACGTTGGTAACCGGTATTTTTACCAATTTTTTTGTTCGCGGTGGCATGCGAATTGTATAATGTTGCACGAATGGAAGCTTCTGGGTGTCGAAATGGAGCTCGTCTGTTTCAAAATCTAATTTTGCGCGATATTTTTTTAAAAGCTGCATACCAATGATCCCTTGCGTTTTTATAGGAAAGTTTTTGAAACTATGTGGAATGGGGTTTCTACTCGTTTTATATAAATTATAATTTCGCCGAGAGTCTCGTGGATTCCTTCGTCAATACCGGTAATATGGTATATTCTTTTTTTGTTAATGAAAACCCGTGGATTTATCGCATTTTCTTTAATTAAATTCAAATCTGACCCCGTATCGATCATTAATTGAGCCTCGCCATTCGCGAACGCGATATTCTCCATTTTTACTATTGCGACGGAGAGTCGGTCTCCTCTGCTGATGCAGTGAACATATCGTTTTCGAGACCTTTGCCGAATTTTTGAACCGTCGACCCGTGCGCTCGACGGTTCGATTTCGAGTTTAAATTGTTGCCCTTTCTTTGTTTTTCGATGGTCGCTTCTCTTTCTTTAATATGTTTTTTCCGCAAAAAGCAATCTTTTTCCGAATGGTTATTACGGGTGCAATAGTCGCAATGGGTCCCACTCGGTTGTTTTCGTTTTTCCCCACTATTCGTATTTTGAGGACACTCGCGCCGCATGTGTCCGATTTCGTTGCATGAAAAGCATCGAATCGATTTAGAAACTCCCGAACGCATATGAGCTACCCGTTTCTGAGGTATAATTTTAATGATCTCTGCTCCGGAAGAATTCTGGGATCCCGATTTTTCTCCATGGATTTTTCTCCAATTGCGTGCCGCAGTATCCGCGAAAGTGGCTACCTCGATTGCATCTTCTAACGTGGAGGGGTCTTTGTTTTTCAAAAATGAAATGGTCTGCATATCAAGACCGCGAAGGAAGTGGCAAATGACCGTTTCGGTCATTTCTTCGAGGAATGCTTTTCCTCGTTCTCCGGGTTTTTCACGCTCGATAAAAACCATGATCTCCAACATCATGCTTGAGACTCTCTGCGCATAGTCTGCAATAGTCTCATCGTCGGCGCGGGCGAGAGAAGTGACTTGTTGCATATACTCGCTAAGAGTAATTTTTGGAGATAAACCTTTCTCTAATGTAACCAACAACTCTTCTAAAGTCGCGAATCGTTTTCCCAACGTACGTTTTAGTGCCGTCTTGCTTAATTTAGTTTGAATCGCGATCATTAAAAATTGCTCTTCGTGAGGTGCTACGGCAGCAGCGGCTGCCCTACAATACTGGGTAAATGTCATCACGTTAAGATTCTCGCCATCAAAATTAGGTATTAGAGTGGCCGCGGTTTTGAAACCAAGCAATTGGTTCGGCAATATTTGTTGTGAGGCAACTGATAGGATGTTTCCGGTGCTCGACCCCGCAGTCGACTGAATGTCAATTTCATTTGAATTTGAATTATTTTGGCTGTGATTAACGACGCGAGTGTTAAGCATCTGGTCATCTATATTATCGCGAACGATCGGGACCGTTCTCCTTCTCCCTGAACGCAAACTGGATCCTCCCGGTGAACCGGAATTTGCTCCCCGTGGAGGCGACATTTTTATGCTACGTGTAGGAATGGTTGGCTTACCGATCTGTCTCTGTCCCTCTCAACGTATCTAGTCCTGGAAGAAAATTTAACGATACCACTTAAAGTCTTTTAAAACTGTTGATTCTTCTTGAATCCCGTCATCTTGGAGGATGTCCGATTCCTGTAGAATCCCGCGTCGTCCCGCGAACTCCTCACGATCCGGTATCACAATGAATCCCGCGTCGGACTCACCCCGTGAGCTCGTTGGCAGGTACCACCTCGCTGAACAGGATCAGCAAGCGAGGGTCTTCGGTTCACTTTTCCATTCCCGCAATCAAACCTCCTGCACGGGTCGATCAAGTTACTCAATTCGCCCAACCGATATCCGTCAGGCAGATAATCGCGCGAAAATGGGGTAGTGGACCATGTGTGCGAACAGTTTTTGTTTATTTTATTTTTTTTTAAATTTTATATATATATATATATATATTTTTTCGGTATATAAATGTATATTATTATTTCTTTTAACACTAAAACTTGATTCTGGCACGACAAAAATGTTTAAATGTACTTTTATTGAGTTTTTTAATTACTCGTATTGTTCACTTTTCGTCGCACTGTCACTTTTTGCAAATTCACTTTTACACTCTTATTTATTTATTTTAATTTACAATTTATACCGCAATTTAATTTTCATCGATTTCTTCATTTATTTAATTTAAATCTCCCGATTAAGAGGCAGCGGTGTCCTACCGACTGCGCCAATTTTGTTACGGGCCGATCCGATTGGATGGCTGGTAACTTTTATACTCCGGACTACGAATGGTCATTCGTTGCTGCCTAGCGAATTAAAATCCGACTCTTAACGCGGGAAATTTGTTATAGGTTTATATATATGTTAGATCAATGAAGACACATTATTACGATTTGAGACTAAGCAATTTAATTATTTATCCGTTGAATGAATAAAACACAATATCACCAAAAACAATTCATAAAGTAACCAACTAAAATATTGTTTGACATAACTTATATTATTTTACGACGTAGTATCGCAACTACAACAATTTGTTAACTCTGTACAGGCTCTTAGTAAGCGAAGTGAACCGTGCGAGATTTTCCGAGTGACTGCCCAAAAAGCGTCGTGACTCAAAGCGTCTCGGATCATTCTTTTCAAAAATTCATCGTTTCCGTGAGAGGGTGGTTGGGGGTACAAACTTCGAGGCTCGACTTCCGATTGGTTAAAAATGAGGTACCGCCCGCACGATTTGCTCGGGTTTTCTATATAGGCGGAGCCCACCGAGCCGCCGCCGAGTTGAGGACTTTTTCTATGTACCTCGTAGAAAACCTTCGGCTTTGTCTCTGGGTACGTCTGTTTTTCCGAAGGGGTCGTAAAACATTTGGCGTCCGGCTGAACTCGGCCGCCCAAACCCGCGCGAGAAAAACAGGATGGTCTGTTAATTTTCACCTTAAGTATTTCTCAAGGGTTTAGAGCTCTGACTGCGAGTCCTTTTTGGACAAAAGGTATATGAGGGTTTTTCTCTTCAAAAAAAATGTAGAAAGTTAATCTTTCCTTTCGCTACAGAGTCACGTTCGCTTTTATGGCCCTCACTTAAATTATCTTAAAAGCGTACAGTTATGTTTCTACGTAGGGATGGAGGGAGGACTGTGGGAAGGTAGAATGTGCATACATGTATGGATTAGCTTACTTAAAATGATATAGTTTGTATTCAAATAATCGCGCCATATGTGGGATGCGTGCGAGCGACCCGCTCGTCACACCCGGATTGGCCGGGTAGGAGCGTCTCTACAACGGGCGCATCCCGCATGGAGCCCATGACCCCTCGGCTGCCGATGGCTCTAGTGCTCGAGTTTTAATTCCTATACCCAACGCCAGGTGACGAATTATAAACGTCGCTCTTACAAATAAGAGAGCATCTGTATTACCGTAAGTACTCAATCGAACATTTTCCAAAATAAATACAAAGCCCCGATCAGCGTAGCCAACACGAAACACCCTTTTTGGTACAAATCCGAATAAATCCGCTTCACTGTAGTGAAGAGGCTCCATTTTTTACGATGCTAAGCGGATACCACTGCTGCTATATCCTAGTTTCGAGTGAAATTTTGCAGCAGCCAAAATAAGAGAATGCACATTACGGTATATATGAGTGAAGAAATGAATCACAAGTGATATTTGTAGCCTGATATGGGAAATTTCGATATCAATTTTTCGCACGTAAAGGGGACTACATCGTCCATCGTGGATTGCACCAAGTTTTCGAACGAAGTAGCCGGAATAAGAGAATCCACGTCTGAATGGGGACGGGTCAATAACAAACGGGAAATATCATTTATCAAGGTGTCTCGGAATTTATCGACGTGCGGGTGCATGGGATATTTCGAAATCCTTATTTTTTCACATGAGAGTCTGAAACGTTGCTACAAAGTCTATTGTAAATCAAGAGACACGGTAGCGTCTCGGCGCCAAGTACTTAAAAAAAAAGTTTTTAAGCGAGTTGAGCGAGACGCTACCAAGTATAGATACTTCAAAATGCCGGAAGTGGATTCTTTCTTCTCGATTTCTCGAAAACGAAGTATCAGCTCGGAATTCCGATGACACTTTTATGATATATATAGGACACGAGCTTTCCAACGCACCTAGTTACGATCGTAACTGTTAGCTAGATGCTGAGATACGGTAATCGTACCCCTCACGAGGTCCGAAAATATTATAAAAGTGTCCTGTAATGTGAGTCCTCGCGTCTACTGCGCATGCGTCTGCCAGCTGAGTCATCTTCCATCTCTCTCGGATTCGTATCAGCGCAGCACTTTCTCTCTACCCATCTCTCTCGGATTCGCATCAGCTCAGCACTTTCTCTCTACCGATCTCTCTTGTTTCGTATATATCAGCGCAGCACTTTTCGCGCTTCGGTTAATCGTGCGGCAAAACAAACAGAAACAGAAAAAGATGTGAAAGTGTCCACCCCTATAGTGAACCTATAGTGAATGAAAAATAAAAACTTGTGCGTAAAAGTGTCAATAAAAAAGATTTGTCTAAAAAAATTGATTATAAATATCATATATCATAAATTAAATATATTTTTATTCTTTTAATTATGTGTTCGACGTGTAAAGTTAATTTTCCTCGATATTTTTATGACTAACCTATTTTTGAAGTTTTGTTTTATTTTTGCTTTTGTCAAGTGTTAAACGGATATATTGGATATGTTTTACAGCAAGATGGTTCAGTTTTCAAAAATGGAATCTACGCTCTGTCAGGAAAACGTGAACTCATTTATTTATCCAAGCCGATAAGTAAATACGTTAAAAAGAATAAATCTTTTACTAACGGAGCTGGGATTCTATCTGAGACATTTCCTCTTGTCGATGTATAATTGAAGGTTGGCCGTGAAAATTTACATTTATATATAGTAACGAAAGGCATATGAAGCTCCACATACAGATGCCCTCGATGCTCTGGAACTTCAGAAGCACTCTCACACACTGCTTCAGAATCAAAAGATGTCTTTACTCATCATGCGAGAGAGATAAGTTTGTTTTTAGCTACACATCATGAAAATCAACTCTTAATCCTGACGCAGCTGCCTTCAAAGGTCCAGAGCATCAAGAGCAGCTACTTAAGGAGTCGGAGGTGACTTTCGTCACCATCCAAAACATGTAAATGTTATATTATTGCTTCTGCGCCAAAGCTTAGAATAGGACAATTCTGCATTCAAACCATTTCCTCCAATATAAGTCCAAATAAAACACAGCGATGATTCGGTTTTACTTAAATCAATACATAGTGCAGAAACAGTGATAGGACTATCAAGCAATTAGACTATTTTATATTTTATAGAAAAAATAATGTTAATAAAAAAAAAAAAAACAGAAATGGTACAACCAGTGCTTAAAATGTTTTATGTTCCAAAAAAATATGTCTATTGGAAGACAATTTTAAACAATCTTTAAAAATAAAAAACAAACAATCTTAATACAATCTTAAAAGAATTTCAAACAATTGTAAAAAAAAAATCAAAAATGTCGAAAATTGAAATTTTCATAGCGCTTTCTTATGAAAGTTAGAACTTGAAATTTTCATATGGCTCATAATGTTCCTTTATTCATAAAACTTCTTCTATGAGAAAGCATTTTCTGTATTTTTGGCTTCCTCATAGAGGAAACTTCGTGAACAAAGAAACATTATGAGAAAGCCATACGAAAATTTGAAGTTTCAACTTTTATAAGGAAGCGGTATGGAAATTTATATTTTCAACTTTTATGGGGAAGCAATGTGGAAATTAAAAAAATTTTACGTAATTACGAGTAAAAATGTTCTACCACAAATACTATAGTTATAATTTATATCGAAAACTGAATACACTTGTAAAGTCACCTACCGAATAAATTGAATTTCAACAACAATGTTACTATTCCCGTAAGACCGAAGAATTTTGTTTTTATTATTTTAATTGTTAAAAGTTATTGGGCGTTATGACGAAGTTTCGCGACCGCGGCTTGTGAATCGACGGCTTCAACGACATTTATACATATACGTACAGTACACAGTGACGGAATCCACTAACAAAAATAACAAAAATAAAAATAAAGCTGCTGGAAATAGTACCTACTTTCCAAATACGACACAAAACTTATGTTTCAATTGTAAACTATATACAAAAGCTGTATCAGATACATACATAATTGCGAGTAAAAGTTTTGTATATTTGAAAAAAATTAGCGTAAAAGAGAAGTTTGCGTTTTAAGGTGATGTGGAACACCCTCACACGCACTTACCGCGTGCTCAGCTGGTAACAAAACTGTAATGAATGCCGTTTTGAGACCGCAGAACCCGGCAAAAAAATTATTTCCCTGCGTCTGCCGATCCTCTAGCGAAAGACAATTTTCTTTTTCTTCGGTGGACTGCGGTCTCAAAACGGCATTCAGTATATTTTTTTTACCAACTGGGCATTTGTTTGGCGGGAGTTTATACCACACCATCTTAAGAGCAGGTGAAACACCACGGTCGGTAATAAAAATTGTAATAAACTTTTTCAAGAACGGTGATATCTAAGGTCAAAAGAAAAGTGTCATCGAATACAGATTACATTACACCTTTCGATGACACTATTCTGTTGACCGCAGATGCTAACATCCGTGAAAAAAGTTAATTACCGTTTCTATTAATGACCGCGGTATTTCACATGCCTTAAGGAACAGCGATAGATAACAGATTAAAAAAATACTTTGTAATTTAGAATCATATAAAAAAAATTATTACTATTATTGTAATATATAATTTTTAGTGAATCGTTTAGTTTTCAAGATCTTTTATTTATATATATCATCGTATTATCTACTATAAACAATGTTTTCGTTCTGTATTGCCTGCCTGTTGGTAATAATCAATGAAACTACATGCCTGGATGTCAAAAATAGGTGAAATCAAAGCAAAAAATACTTTTTTTCAAAAAAGTAAAAAGGTACGCCAAGTACTTAAAATTTGTATTCTCGTTCAGAAAATGTTTATCAAAAAACCCTCTTAAAAATAAAAAAATCTGCCAAAACAGATGTTTATCAAAACAGTCTCTAAACAAAAAAATTCTTCCAAAAAGACGTTTATCAAAATAATTTTAAAAAAAATATATGTTTATCAAAATCTCAAAAAAAAAAAAATCGAAAAAAGTCAAATCAAACCAGCCAAGTAGTACATACACGAAAATGCTTCAAAAAAGATGTTTATCAAAACAATCTAAAAAAAAAAAAAATTACAAGATGCGAAAATCTTGAAAAAAAAAACCTTGGCGTGCCAGTTTTTTTCCAATTACAGTTACTGCAGTTATTACAGTTACTTTCCCTCTCCCTCGATTATTTGAATGAACCATGTACGACAGCTATTGGAAAAAAAACTGGCACGCCAAGTTTTTTTTTGTCAAGATTTTCGCATCTTGTATTTTTTTTTTAGATTGTTTTGATAAACATCTTTTTTTAAGCATTTTCGTGTATGTACTCCTTGGCTGGTTTGATTTGACTTTTTTCGATTTTTTTTTTTTTTTTTTGAGATTTTGATAAACATATATTTTTTTTAAAATTATTTTGATAAACGTCTTTTTGGAAGAATTTTTTTTGTTTAGAGACTGTTTTGATAAACATCTGTTTTGGCAGATTTTTTGATTTTTAAGAGGGTTTTTTTGATAAACATATTTTCTGAACGAGAATACAAATTTTAAGTACTTGGCGTACCTTTTTACTTTTTTGAAAAAAAAGTATTTTTTGCTTTTAGAGTGAACTCTCGGAGCAGCTGGATCAAGAAAATGCATGCCGGAATGTTACCGAGCCAAAAGCAAACCGGACGTAATATTTTTATAAACGTGTATGAGATTTTTGAAAATCCTTATTTTTTCACAGTGAATCTCAAACAGTGCTGCATCATCCATCGTAGATTTAATCAAACTTTCAACGTACCCTGTTCAAGTGAATACACGTCGAAATGTGACCCGGCAAATAGCAGAACGGAAGAATCATTTATCGAGGTGTATGTAATTTATCGAAGTGTATAGGAATTTGTCGAAGTGTATGGAAATTTATCGAAGTGTCTGGGAATTTATCGAAGTGTATGGGAATTTATCGAAGTGTATGGGGATTTATCGAAGTGTCTGAACATTTTTTCAAATCCTTATTTTTTTATGGAGATTCTGAAAAAATGCTACAAATTCCATCGTACTTTCAAGTGAACTCTCCGAGCAGGTCGAAGAAGAAAAAGTACGTCTGAATGTGACCGGGCGGATAACTTTAATTTATTACACTCTGTGCAAAATAGTACTTTGCGATACTAGTACGGAAAAGCGGTTTTTCGATGGAGGTTGTGAAGTTGGCTGCACGAGCCGGATCGAGAGCTACAACGGCACGAGGCGAAGCCAAGTGATACTTGAAGCTCGAGAGGAGGCGAGTGCTGCCTACTTCCCAACCGCCATCGGGAGATCGCTTTTTTGTACAAGTATCGCATACTACTTTTTGTGACAAATTCACGAAAATTCCCGCTTTTTGTGCCTGTAAAGTACGGTAGGAAAAATAACTACAGTGCCAGATAAGTGTACGCGAAAAGTAACTAGAGTGTGAAAAAGTGTGCCAAAAGGAACTAGCGTGTGAAAAAAGTGTGCGGGAAACAAACTGGCGTGTAAAATTAATATCTACAGCATTTTTCGCGCATCCTCTGGTAGAAAGCGTCATTTTCGCCACAATTTACAGGCACGAAAAGCGGGACTTTTCGTGCCCGTGTTACAATTAGTACATTTCGATAAGAGTGCGAAATAGTACATTACTCCACGAGGGCGAAAAACGTTTTTCTAACGAGTGTGAGTGTGCAGCACGAGCCGAAGCGAGGGCTGCAATCACATGAGTCGCAATCGCCAATTCGACCCTCGTTACACATATTTTTTGTCACAAGTGCATGACTCTGCGGCACTTGGAATGGCAGTCGCGCGAGACGAATACTGAAAAGTGAGGTTATGTCTCCAGGGACGAAAACGTGAAAAGTAAACTCTCAAGGGACGAAAGTGAACGAAATGCGAACTGCGCGTGCGCAACTCTGTCATTTCACCACAGGTTCACAACTGGCATGCAATGGGCCACTTTCGGCTTGCAAGACTGCCATGTAAAGTGCCGCGTTTCATGCATGTGTGACAAAAAAAAAACGTTTTTCTAACAAGTGTGAGTTTGCAGCACGAGCCGAAGGCGAGTGCTGTAATCACATGAGTTCAGAAAACGTTTTTCGCAAGAGTATATGATAAAAATTTATTTTACGAGATGTGAAAATGGGGTTTTTCGCACCCGAAACGTGCCGAAAAACCGCCATTTTTCCACCAAGGGAAATAAATATGTTTTTAGATGTGACCATATCTGATGAGATGTGTCCAAGTATAGTCAGATACGTTCAGATCTGATCAGTACTGATCCATATACGATCATTTTTTCCGAGGCCGATCAAGTAAATGCCCGTCGGAAATTAATCGGGCCAATAACAGACCGGTAGTATCATTTATTGGGGTGTATGGAAATTCATCGACGTGTATATGAAGCACTCTGGACATGGCCCTGAAAATCAAAATTTACAAATAAACTTATTACAATTAACATAAAATTGATAATAAACGAAGTTTCGAGTATGTCTCATACATAAAAAATATCAATGTAAATATAAAAATATCAAAAACGGCGATGAAATGTATTTCACCACGCTGAGGCGGCATTGGATATATATCGATCGGCAATGCTTTTTTCGCATCGATCGCATGCGTTGCCATGACTACATTGATATTTTTTTCATCAACATCGCGTCAGTTGTTCTCGCGGTGCTGTCACGAACAGATGCAAAGATCTTGCAATCTTACGGAACAAAGAGAAAGTGGTATAATTGTGATTCCGCATTATTAGGAAACAACGGATCTTGTACGACGTATTAAAACTGATGGAATCTCCGGTAAAACGCTGAGATCCGAACTTAAGCCATACCGACAAACGGATTCGCGATTGCTGAGGGTTAATCATCAAATTCGGTGAGTTTGATGAGTGTATTTCGATTAGTATATCAAATAATAATTTTCTCTGAAATAATGAGACCGAATTATCGGAGCATCTCGCACGTCGAGCTGCCTAGATTATCAACGCATTCGTATCGCAATTATTCACCGGCGATATATTATCTATCAGCAATAGTTTTCGACACTGTAATGTCAATTCTGGTTATAAATTCTCTGCTGTTCCGACTTAATCGTACCGTTTAGAAGCTTCATGCAAACTTGTTCTGTTACCGAAAGTCAAATGAAATTATTATCTCATCTCACGTCCAGTATTTTGTCACTCGCTTCCGTCCATGCCCCTCTACGCATAGGTCTCCCATGTGGGCTGAGCGAGTCTCTTCGGAGTCACCTCTCCGTTTCCCGCGTGTTGCTTCGGTTTTTCCAACGGATCCTAAATAAAGTCGATTTTAACTGTTAACTCGCGCATTTGATTGCGGACATTTTTCGTTTGGATCCCTCTCTTACGGCAACGTTGGTACAGTGTCCTCTCCGTAATACAGTGAACTCTCCGTAATATCGCGCACTCGAGTCTGCGCTACATTACAGAGAGGGTGCGAAATTATGGAGTGCTCCCACTCTATTCTAATACTCTCATCTTTAGAGAGACGAGTGAGAAAGAGCGACGGACGTTAGCCACGCAGGCGCAAAGCCGCGCGCAACGCCTCGCTAGAGGAGCGACTCTGTACAGTGGGGGAAGATTTCCCCCTCACACAGCTTTATATCTTAGAGAGAGAGAGAGAGAGAATTGAACGAAACGTGATATTACGGACAGTCCACTGTATAGTGTTATATCGAATATTCAACCGACTGTGGTTTTATAAATGTTGTGACATACTGATTTGTGGAACGATTAGACTCAATCTGCCGGATTCATTCGGTCCCGATATCAATTTTGCATAAAAAGGTTGAAAGTACTTTTTTTGCTCCAGGACTCTTAATTGTCGAAATATTCCAAGTTTTATATTGGACTATCGGAAAAGCGGAGGAGAGCGGAGAGTGAATAAACTTGGCGTTATAACTCGCGCAAATTGTAATTTTCACATTCGATCATGGTTTAACTTTATTGCAATGACGTCCAATCACGCGAGAAAAAGAAAACACAAATTAAATAATTTTTTCAAAAATTGTCTTCCAGAGAAGGCTACTCTGCTTGATCGATATCCGTGTTTTTGCTCGATAGACTGGGATTACTTTGGTAGGCATTGGTCGAATTTGAAGCAAATTCTCTCCGGAGATGAACCCAAAGGAAATCAAAAGTTTACAAATGTTTTATTTGAAACTGAAAAGTCAAAATTTACAAATAAACTCATTCCAATTTATATCAAATTAATAATAAACGGAGTTAAAAAAAAAATTATTTCAATAAAAATATCAAAA
Organism: Ichneumon xanthorius; assembly: GCA_917499995.1. Taxonomy (NCBI): domain Eukaryota; kingdom Metazoa; phylum Arthropoda; class Insecta; order Hymenoptera; family Ichneumonidae; genus Ichneumon; species Ichneumon xanthorius. Next base: position 36,107 of record CAKJTD010000103.1, read on the forward strand.
ACGGCGATGAAATGTATTTCACCACGCTGAGGCGGCATTGGATATATATCGATCGGCAATGCTTTTTTCGCATCGATCGCATGCGTTGCCATGACTACATTGATATTTTTTTCATCAACATCGCGTCAGTTGTTCTCGCGGTGCTGTCACGAACAGATGCAAAGATCTTGCAATCTTACGGAACAAAGAGAAAGTGGTATAATTGTGATTCCGCATTATTAGGAAACAACGGATCTTGTACGACGTATTAAAACTGATGGAATCTCCGGTAAAACGCTGAGATCCGAACTTAAGCCATACCGACAAACGGATTCGCGATTGCTGAGGGTTAATCATCAAATTCGGTGAGTTTGATGAGTGTATTTCGATTAGTATATCAAATAATAATTTTCTCTGAAATAATGAGACCGAATTATCGGAGCATCTCGCACGTCGAGCTGCCTAGATTATCAACGCATTCGTATCGCAATTATTCACCGGCGATATATTATCTATCAGCAATAGTTTTCGACACTGTAATGTCAATTCTGGTTATAAATTCTCTGCTGTTCCGACTTAATCGTACCGTTTAGAAGCTTCATGCAAACTTGTTCTGTTACCGAAAGTCAAATGAAATTATTATCTCATCTCACGTCCAGTATTTTGTCACTCGCTTCCGTCCATGCCCCTCTACGCATAGGTCTCCCATGTGGGCTGAGCGAGTCTCTTCGGAGTCACCTCTCCGTTTCCCGCGTGTTGCTTCGGTTTTTCCAACGGATCCTAAATAAAGTCGATTTTAACTGTTAACTCGCGCATTTGATTGCGGACATTTTTCGTTTGGATCCCTCTCTTACGGCAACGTTGGTACAGTGTCCTCTCCGTAATACAGTGAACTCTCCGTAATATCGCGCACTCGAGTCTGCGCTACATTACAGAGAGGGTGCGAAATTATGGAGTGCTCCCACTCTATTCTAATACTCTCATCTTTAGAGAGACGAGTGAGAAAGAGCGACGGACGTTAGCCACGCAGGCGCAAAGCCGCGCGCAACGCCTCGCTAGAGGAGCGACTCTGTACAGTGGGGGAAGATTTCCCCCTCACACAGCTTTATATCTTAGAGAGAGAGAGAGAGAGAATTGAACGAAACGTGATATTACGGACAGTCCACTGTATAGTGTTATATCGAATATTCAACCGACTGTGGTTTTATAAATGTTGTGACATACTGATTTGTGGAACGATTAGACTCAATCTGCCGGATTCATTCGGTCCCGATATCAATTTTGCATAAAAAGGTTGAAAGTACTTTTTTTGCTCCAGGACTCTTAATTGTCGAAATATTCCAAGTTTTATATTGAACTATCGGAAAAGCGGAGGAGAGCGGAGAGTGAATAAACTTGGCGTTATAACTCGCGCAAATTGTAATTTTCACATTCGATCATGGTTTAACTTTATTGCAATGACGTCCAATCACGCGAGAAAAAGAAAACACAAATTAAATAATTTTTTCAAAAATTGTCTTCCAGAGAAGGCTACTCTGCTTGATCGATATCCGTGTTTTTGCTCGATAGACTGGGATTACTTTGGTAGGCATTGGTCGAATTTGAAGCAAATTCTCTCCGGAGATGAACCCAAAGGAAATCAAAAGTTTACAAATGTTTTATTTGAAACTGAAAAGTCAAAATTTACAAATAAACTCATTCCAATTTATATCAAATTAATAATAAACGGAGTTAAAAAAAAATTATTTCAATAAAAATATCAAAAACGGCGATGAAATGTATTTCACCACGTTAAGGCGGCATTGGATATATATCGATCGGCAATGCTTTTTTCGCATCGATCGCATGCGTTGCTATGACTACATTGATATTTTTTTCATCAACATCGCGTCAGTTGTTCTCGCGGTGCTGTCACGAACAGATGCAAAGATCTTGCAATCTTACGGAACAAAGAGAAAGTGGTATAATTGTGATTCCGCATTATTAGGAAACAACGGATCTTGTACGACGTATTAAAACTGATGGAATCTCCGGTAAAACGCTGAGATCCGAAGTTAAGCCATACCGACAAACGGATTCGCGATTGCTGAGGGATAATCATCAAATTCGGTGAGTTCGATGAGTATATTTCGATTAGTATATCAAATAATAACCCAGATAGAAAAACGTGCCGTGCGTTCGTCACGCCGTGCCGGCACAATGCCGTCACGTACGTCCGCATGTGACGATATTGTGACGGCTCGGCGTTTTGATACCAAAACCTGCTTGCACAGTTCCAGCTCACAGTGGAGCTTCACGTCAAGATGGTGGAGCTCCACGCCAAGCTGGAACTGTGCAAGCAGCTTTTGGTATCAAAACGCCGTGCCGTCACAATATCGTCACAGGCGGACGTACTTGACGGCATTGTGCCGGCACGACGTACGTACCCGTGCTAGCACCGAGTAGATCCTGTGCCATCACATGTCTATTTGGGGTATTTTGTCACTCGCTTCCGTCCATGCCCCTCTACGCATAGGTCTCCCATGTGGGCTGAGCGAGTCTCTTCGGAGTCACCTCTCCGTTTCCCGCGTGTTGCTTCGGTTGTTCCAACGGATCCTAAATAAAGTCGATTTTAACTGTTAACTCGCGCATTTGTTTGCGGACATTTTTCGTTTGAATCCCTCTCTTACGGCAACGTTGGTACAGTGTCCTCTCCGTAATACAGTGAACTCTCCGTAATATCGCGCACTTGGGTCTGCGCTACATTACAGAAAGGGTGCGAAATTATGGAGTGCTCCCACTCTATTCTAATACTCTCATCTTTAGAGAGACGAGTGAGAGATAGAGAGAGCGACGGACGTTAGCGACGCAGGCGCAAAGCCGCGCGCGACGCCGCGCCAGAGGAGCGACTCTGTACAGTGGGGGAAGATTTCCCCCTCACACAGCGTTATATCTTAGAGAGAGAGAGAGAGAGAGAGAATTGAGCGAAACGTGATATTACGGACAGTCCACAGTATAGTGTTATATCGAATATTCAACCGACTGTGGTTTTATAAATGTTGTGACATACTGATTAGTGGAACGATTAGACTCAATCTGCCGGATTCATTCGAACCCGATGTCAATTTTGCATGAAAAGGTTGAAAGTACTTTTTTTGCTCCAGGACTCTTAATTGTCGAAATATTCCAAGTTTTATATTGGACTATCGGATAAGCGGAGGAGAGCGGAGAGTGAATAATCTTGGCGTTATAACTCGCGCAAATTGTAATTTTCACATTCGATCATGGTTTAACTTTATTGCAATGACGTCCAATCACGCGAGAAAAAGAAAACACAAATTGAATAGTTTTTCAAAAATTGTCTACCAGAGAATGCTACTCTGCTTGATCGATATCCGTGTTTTTGCTCGATAGACTGGGATTACTTTGGTAGGCATTGGTCGAATTTGACGCAAATTCTCTCCGGAGATGAACCCAAAGAAAATCAAAAGTTTACACATTTTTTATTTGACAGAAAACAGTCAAAATTTACAAATAAACTCATTACAATTTATATCAAATTAATAATAAACGGAGTTAAAAAAAAAAATTATTTCAATAAAAATATCAAAAACGGCGATGAAATGTATTTCGCCACGCTAAGGCGGCATTGGATATATATCGATCGGCAATGCTTTTTTCGCATCGATCGCATGCGTTGCCATGACTACATTGATATTTTCTTCATCAACATCGCGTCAGTTGTTCTCGCGGTGCTGTCATGAACAGATGCAAAGATCTTGCAATCTTACGGAACAAAGAGAAAGTGGTATAATTGTGATTCCGCATTATTAGGAAACAACGGATCTTGTACGACGTATTAAAACTGATGGAATCTCCGGTAAAACGCTGAGATCCGAAGTTAAGCCATACCGACAAACGGATTCGTGATTGCTGAGGGTTAATCATCAAATTCGGTGAGTTCGATGAGTATATTTCGATTAGTATATCAAATAATAACCCAGATAGAAAAACGTGCCGTGCGTTCGTCACGCCGTGCCGGCACAATGCCGTCAAGTACGTCCGCGTGTGACGATATTGTGACGGCACGGCGTTTTGATACCAAAACCTGCTTGCACAGTTCCAGCTCACTGTGGAGCTTCACGTCAAGATGGTGGAGCTCCACGCCAAGCTGGAACTGTGCAAGCAGCTTTTGGTATCAAAACGCCGTGCCGTCACAATATCGTCACATGCGGACGTACTTGACGGCATTGTGCCGGCACGACGTACGTACCCGTACTAGCACCGAGTAGATCCTGTGCCATCACATGTCTATTTGGGGTATTTTGTCACTCGCTTCCGTCCATGCCCCTCTACGCATAGGTCTCCCATGTGGGCTGAGCGAGTCTCTTCGGAGTCACCTCTCTGTTTCCCGCGTGTTGCTTCGGTTGTTCCAACGGATCCTAAATAAAGTCGATTTTAACTGTTAACTCGCGCATTTGATTGCGGACATTTTTCGTTTGGATCCCTCTCTTACGGCAACGTTGGTACAGTGTCCTCTCCGTAATACAGTGAACTCTCCGTAATATCGCGCACTCGAGTCTGCGCTACATTACAGAGAGGGTGCGAAATTATGGAGTGCTCCCACTCTATTCTAATACTCTCATCTTTAGAGAGACGAGTGAGAAAGAGCGACGGACGTTAGCCACGCAGGCGCAAAGCCGCGCTCGACGCCGCACCAGAGGAGCGACTCTGTACAGTGGGGGAAGATTTCCCCCTCACACAGCGTTATATCTTAGAGAGAGAGAGAGAGAGAGAGAGAATTGAACGAAACGTGATATTACGGACAGTCCACTGTATAGTGTTATATCGAATATTCAACCGACTGTGGTTTTATAAATGTTGTGACATACTGATTTGTGGAACGATTAGACTCAATCTGCCGGATTCATTCGGTCCCGATGTCAATTTTGCATAAAAAGGTTGAAAGTACTTTTTTTGCTCCAGGACTCTTAATTATCGAAATATTCCAAGTTTTATATTCGACTATCGGATAAGCAGAGGAGAGCGGAGAGTGAATAAACTTGGCGTTATAACTCGCGCAAATTGTAATTTTCACATTCGATCATGGTTTAACTTTATTGCAATGACGTCCAATCACGCGAGAAAAAGAAAACACAAATTGAATAGAATTGTGAATCCATAGATTTCTGGTTTTTTTTTTTTTTTGATAAATATCTTTCGGACAAGTCTTGATCGATATGGTGTTTCTGCTCGAGAGAGATTGAGAGTATTTTGGTCGACATTGGTCGAATCCGATGGAAGTTGTCACTCGAAAATAATCCCGGGACATTGCGGGAAAATTTAAAAAAATCCAAATAAATTTAGTACAATTGACATAAAAGCAATAATGAATAGAGCTTCGAGAGTCGCACTGATACATTTTTTTTATTTCGAGTCATAGTTTCAAACATTCTCTTTTTTTCTCACAATTATTCATCGTTCCTCATTCCTTGCTCCGATGAACGATAACGTTGATAATTAAGGGAGCTTCGGGTTTCACCAAAAAGTTTCTCGATTCAGACCAATATTTTCAAACAAATCGTTTCCACTCGCAAACATGATTTACATCTCGTGCGAAATCTCTTTCATTACTTAAACATACATCTTTGTTCCAACAGTTTCTTGTTTCCAGCGCTAAACATTGTTGAAAAAATGTTTTCACTTGTCCTATATACCGCCGATAAGAAAACTGCTGTCGTCAACAAAGACCAAATAAAATACGGCAAAGACGGTAAAGATGTAAGCGTTTTACACGGCAGGAAATATTACAAGGCGACAATAATTAAGGACAGTGGTAAGTTTAACCCTTTCGGAAATCTTCAACAGTACGTTCACTTTTATTATCGTATTCAAAGATAAAAAGGAATGATTGGAGCAGCTTTCCGTTAGTGAAGATGGGGAAGTGACTATGGAATGCAAACCTCAGGGGAAATCGGTCAGAAGCAATGCTGCGAAAGCTATCGACAAAGCTGCTATTATGGATAAGAAGAACGTAGCTAAGAAACTTGATCTTCAAATTATGCAACAAACAAGGACGAATGTAACGACGAAGCAGAGGTTAGCGGCTGACTCAGAAAGCAGTCAAAGTAAAGCCTCTGATCCTAAGATTAAGCTGAGTAAAGCAGCAGAATTGAAAAGCAAACAGCGTGAAGCGTCCGGATCTAAAGGGAAACAAAGTAAAGCAGCCGAATTGAAAAGCAAGGGGAGTGAAACGCCCAAATCTAAAGGCAAGCAAAGTCAAGCGTCTGAATTTAATGGAAAGCAGAGCAAAGCAGCAGAATTGAAAAACAATCAAAATGAAGCTGCCGAATCTAACGGCGAGCAAGTTGAAGCATCCAAATCTAAAGGCAATCAGAGTAAAGCCGCAGAATTGAAAAGCAAGCAGAGTAAAGAGGCGGAATTAAAGAGGAAGCAATGCGAATCATCTGAATCTAAAGGCAAACAGAGTAAAGCAGCAGATTGGCAAAGCAAGCAAATCGAATCGGCCAAATCTATAGGCGAGCAAATTGAAGCGTCCAAATCTAAAGGCAATCAGCATAAACTCGCGGAATTGAGAAGCATGCAGTGTGAAGCGTCTGGATCTAAAGGGAAACAGAGTAAAGCAGTCGAATCAAAAAGCAAGCAAAGTGAAGCGACCGAATCTAACGGTGAGCAAGGTGAAGCATCCAAATCTAAAGGCAATCTGAGTAAAGCCGCAGAATTGAAAAGCAAGCATTGTGAAGTATCTGAATCTAAAGGCAAGCAGAGTAAAGCGGCGGAATTAAAGAGGAAGCAATGGGAATCATCTGAATCTAAAGGCAAACAGAGTAAAGCAGCAGATTGGCAAAGCAAGCAAATCGAAGCGGCCAAATCTATAGGCGAGCAAATTGAAGCGTCCAAATCTAAAGGCAATCAGCATAAAGTCGCCGAATTGAGAAGCATGCAGTGTGAAGCGTCTGGATCTAAAGGGAAACAGAGTAAAGCAGTCGAATCGAAAAGCAAGCAAAGTGAAGCGTTTGAATTGAATGGCAAGCAGAGAAAAGCAGTAGAATTGAAAAGCGTGCAAAGTGAAGCGACCGAATCTAACGGTGAGCAAGGTGAAGCATCCAAATCTAAAGGCAATCTGAGTAAAGCCGCAGAATTGAAAAGCAAGCATTGTGAAGTATCTGAATCTAAAGGCAAGCAAAGTAAAGCGGCGGAATTAAAGAGGAAGCAATGGGAATCATCTGAATCTAAAGGCAAACAGAGTAAAGCAGCAGATTGGCAAAGCAAGCAAATCGAAGCGGCCAAATCTATAGGCGAGCAAATTGAAGCGTCCAAATCTAAAGGCAATCAGCATAAAGTCGCCGAATTGAGAAGCATGCAGTGTGAAGCGTCTGGATCTAAAGGGAAGCAGAGTAAAGCAGTCGAATCGAAAAGCAAGCAAAGTGAAGCGTTTGAATTGAATGGCAAGCAGAGAAAAGCAGTAGAATTGAAAAGCGTGCAAAGTGAAGCGACCGAATCTAACGGTGAGCAAGGTGAAGCATCCAAATCTAAAGGCAATCTGAGTAAAGCCGCAGAATTGAAAAGCAAGCATTGTGAAGTATCTGAATCTAAAGGCAAGCAGAGTAAAGCGTCCGAATTAAAGAAAAAGCAATGCCAATCATCTGAATCTAAAGGCAAACAGAGTAAAGCAGCTGATTGGCAAAGCAAGCAAATCGAAGCGTCCAAATCTATTGGCAATCAGCATAACGTCGCGGAATTGAGAAGCTTGCAATGTGAAGCGTCTGGATCTAAAGGAAAACAGAGTAAAGCAGTTGAATCGAAAAGTACGAAGAGTGAAGCGCCTGTATGTGAAGGAAAGCGGAGTAAAGTGGCAAAATTGAAATGCTTGCAGTGTGAAGAGTCTGAATCTGAAGGTAAACAGAGTAACGCAGCTAAATTTAAAGGCAAGCAAATCGAAGTAGCTGATTCGAAAACCATGGTGAGTGGAGCGGCTGAATCTAAAAGTATACAGAACAAAGCGGTTGGATTGAAAAACAAGCAGGATGAAGCTGATAAATTAAAAGAGAAGCAGGGAACAGCTGAAGTCAGTCGACCAAAAGTAATAAGCATTGAAAACATCAGGCTAGACATTTCGAAGGAAGTAAAAGAACGAAAAGGTATAAAGCGAAAATTTGCACAGTTCGACAGCAATGCGCCCATAAAAAAATTCGAAAGCTACACCGATCAGGCGATTCAAAAGAAAACAAGAGGCAGAAAACAGGAAATACAATCCGAACGTGAATGTGGAGGCGAAATTGGAGCTGAATATACAGGTGAAATACAAGGTGCCGATGATGTACGGGACGACGATGAAGTGCGAGACGACGATGAAGATGAAGTTGAACATGGAGATGAATCAGAGAGTGAAGATGAGCACGGAGATGGAGTTGCAGATGGAGATAAACATGAAAGTGAGATCGAAGAAAAAAAAGAAGAAGAAAAAGAAGAAGAAGAAGAAGAAGAAGAAGAAGAAGAAGAAGAAGAAGAAGAAGAAGAAGAAGAAGAAGAAGAAGAAGCAGAAGAAGCAGAAGAAGCAGAAGAAGAAGAAGAAGAAGAAGAAGAAGAAGAAGAAGAAGAAGAAGAAGAAGAAGAAGAAGAAGAAGAAGAAGAAGAAGAAGAAGAAGAAGAAGAAGAAGAAGAAGAAGAAGAAGAAGAAGAAGAAGAAGAAGAAGAAGAAGGAGAAGAAGAAGAAGAAGAAGAAGAAGAAGAAGAAGAAATAGAAGAAGATGATGAATATACAGATAAAGATAAAGTTCTAAACTCAAAGCTAGGAAAAGGGGACGACGAAGAAATCGAAACCGAGCAACTAGGCTTTCATGAAGGATACGAGGAAGAAAGAGAATCTGTCGATTTGGATGACGATGAAAAAGGCAACAATGAAGAGATTCGACGAGACGGAAAAATGCTTAAAGACGGGGATAATAATGATGACGATCATGACGCTGAAGAAAATAGTGAAGATTACGACGACAATGATAAAGATAGGTATGTTAGCGGAAAACGGAACATTAACAACAAACGCTCTTTCTTGGAGACCGACAGCGATACCGAAACCCAAGGAAGTGACGACGTTGTATTGAAACGACCTGAAAAACGGAGGCATGTGTGGATAGACAGGATCAGACAAATTCCAGAAGGTACATTGCACTTTTGTCATTGCCGTATAGTATTATTAAGGAGATGGGATTCAATTGTACTATGAAATCCTTGGATATGTGCCCTTCCAATAAATCATAAATTCACCGAGAATAGAAAAAAAATCAGTAATAGTATCACTTACCTACCTGCGAGAGTGGATATTAAGTCCGAAATATAGAGAAAAGAAAAACCTAAAGTTTAATTAGTAGACTATACAAGAATGAATAAAAATGCAGACTTAACTTACCGACAGTAAGTTACCGAAGACTCGTGGGCCTGAAGTAGAGAAAATCGTTTTTACAAGTAAAACTTACCTGCAAAAAGTCCGCAGTTACTTGTTCACCTAAAACACTAAATGAAAAAAATGATTAATAAAATAATATAATTTGTACTTGCATTTAAGATGATCAGAACGACGAGTTCACCCGAAACACACAACTAAATTTTAACGGACGCTCTGAGGCGTCCGTTAAATTCAAATATACGAAAAAATCATATCAATAGCGTAATGATATGTATAATTACCTGAAGAATTATTCTAGAGAAGTCTCTTACCCGTGACATATATTACTGTATCTGTAACTGTTGAATCATGGTAATATCATGAGTTGAATGTAGCTCTAAGATTATACGTGACAATGACTTTGACAATCATCGTCCCTTATGTGTTCAATGATAATATCACGTATATAAACGTACATAGTTGATAGGAGATACGATATAACTCGGGATGGCTGTTTTTATATTAAAAAGAAAAAATAAACTGAATTATAGCACTTATTTTTTATCACTTCTTCTACCAATGCAAATAATTTGTTGGCTTACTTTTTAAAACAACAAACACTTTTAAGTGAAAATGGCAAAGATATGAGAATTGCAATCATACTACTCAATAAATGTATACTAGTTATATACTATGAAGGATTAACATCGAATATTCTCTTTCATGTAGTAACTGCTGACGCCGTCAAATGTGCCAAACTTTTTGCTGAGATTCTGCAAAGCAAGTACGAAGAACGAGCAAAGTCAAATTCAATGAATATAAATGCGGTAATGAGCTCTTGCACTTGAATATGAATTATCTGACATTATTACCAAATGAAAATTGTAACCGAACTTATCTTTTTTATTAATCAACGAGCCAGAGTCCAAGAACCTGACATATCGATTATACATTTCAGTATACCGTTTACTGAAATAACTTTAGACACATTAGATTTTCTATGAGGAGACGCCTTTTTTCAAACATTATTTGGAATCTGTAGAGCTTATCTGTAGAGTCTATATCTACTTTACGGAAATTGTTTTTAACATCAGTTTTGGTTCACACTTTCGAGTTATTGAGATTCCAAAATGAAAATTAGCCAAGGTCCGTGTGAATGGACCTACATGGAACCGGAAGTTATGTTTATTTACCTTTCATAGGTGGCCGGCCCTTCGACTGCTCCCAATTTAATGGAGATGTCTAGTTTCGGTGGTGACTCGAAAGTACGTACACGACATTAAGGTAGCTATGTCGCTTCCCGCTCATCTCGCATAAGTTCGAGAAAAGTAAGCGAATATTGCAAGTACTTCTCGATGATATAAAAATCTGAAAAAATTCATGCAGATTAAAGATACTGAAAAGATTAATTTTGCACAATAATAATTCCAAAATGTTATTAACAAATTAATCGAAAAATTAATTGTTTAACAAATTGCCCGGCAAAATAACTTTTTTTTTCTATGAAAATGATTCGTTTATTTTTCTGAATACATATGAATTTTTTCAGATTTTTCAATTAGCTTTGATTTTTTAATTTTTTTATATGGAAAAAATGTCTGAAAAAACAAAAAAATCAAAACTAATTGAAAAATCTGAAAAAATTCATACGTATTCAGAAAAATAAATGAATCATTTTCAATAAAAAAAAATTGTTTTGCCGGGTAATTTGTTAAACAATTAAATTTTTCATAAATTTGTTAATAACATTTTGGAATTATTATTATGCAAAATGAATCTTTTCAGTGCCTTTAATATGCATGAATTTTTTCAGATTTTTATACCATCGAGAAGTACTTGCAATATTCACTTTCTTTTCGATAACTTATGCGAGATGAGCGGGAAGCGACATAGCTACCTTAATGTAGTTAGAGAACAGGTATAATATACTTGTTGCAAACATTGTTAACCATAATTAATATAATTGACCCCAAATCAATACGTCTTTTCATAGATTGAACTACAAGTCAATTCTGGAATTTTCGTAGAAAAGGCCGAATTAGAAAATATATTGGAGTTCGATGAAAAACCTACGACGATGGCTAAACGCTTGATGCGTGTGATCGTGGGCGACGCGGAATTACGAAAAATGTCGGCAGGGGGCAGATCTAAGCGACCAGGAATTCCCCTCCACATTCGAAAAGTCGTGTTAAGTACGAACTGCTATCATGTTAAACATTACGAGAACATTTAGACGATACCTTTAAGGAAACGTATTGAATTTAACGAAAAGTAGCTTTTTAAAAATGCAGTGTAATAAATACTGTGTTATGAAACTGGAGTTCTATTTAATTTATTAAAAAAAAAAATAAACAGACAACGAGTATTGAATTTGATAATAATTGTCTAAGCGTGCAGTTTTTATGAGATGTTAAATTTATCATATTGTCTGAAACAGTTTTTGATCATTCATCACCATTTTCATCATTAGTTGATCAAATGTGCAATCTATTGTATATAAATACTGATAATAAGACCGATTACAGGATTTGTGAGGAAGAATACGGCTGAAGGAGTAAACCGATTGACCGAACAAGCCTACACACGGGCCCTCAATTGTATGGTCGCAACGTTGCGCTCGAATGCAAAAAAAAGCTGCGTTGACGAAGACTGCGAATGACGACGAAGCTTCTTCTGAGCACAATTCTATTTTGTAAAGATTGAAAGCCCTGTACATTTGAGATATTGGATGTGTATAATAAGACACGTTAATACTTCGATAATATTTGAAATATTCTGTGGACTTGTAAAATTATCGGTTCTCAAAATTATACCTCTCGATACCTCGATAATACTTCGATGGGATGGGACTTTGCGAGATACGCATATTTCAATACTTAAACCATATTCGCAAGCCCAGTATATTTGAGGTATCGGATGTGTATAATAAGACCCGTTAGTACTTCGATAATACTTGACATATTCTGTGGAATTGGAAAATTACCGGTTTTCAAAATTATAATTAGTAATACGCATATTGCCATACTTCGACCATACTCGAAAGCCCTGTATATTTGAGGTATCCGATGTGTATAATAAGACCCGTTAATACTTCGCAAATACTTGTCATATTCTGTGGACTTGTAAAATTATCGGTTCTCAAAATTATACCCCTCGATACCTCGATAATACTTCGATGGGATGGGGGACTTTGCGGGATCTGCGAGAAACGCATATTTCAATACTTAAACCATATTCGAAAGCCCTGTATATTTGAGGTATCAGATGTGTATAATAAGACCCGTTAATACTTCGATAATACTTGACATATTCTGTGGACTTGTAAAATACCGGTTTTCAAAATTATAATTATTAATACGCATATTGCCATACTTCGACCATACTCGAAAGCCCAGTATATTTGAGGTATCAGATGTGTATAATAAGACCCGTTAATACTTCGATAATACTTGACATATTCTGTGGACTTGTAAAATTATCGGTTCTCAAAATTATACCCCTCGATACCTCGATAATACTTGACATATTCTGTGAACTTGTAAAGTTACCGGTTTTCAAAATTATCGATATTAATACGCATATTGCCATACTTCGACCATACTCGAAAGCCCTGTATGTTTGAGGTATCAGATGTGTATAATAAGACCCGTTAATACTTCGATAATACTTGACATATTCTGTGGACTTGTAAAATTATCGGTTTTCAAAATTATACCCCTCAATACCTCGATAATACTTCGATGGGATGGGGGACTTTGCGGGATCTGCGAGAAACGCATATTTCAATACTTAAACCATATTCGAAAGCCCTGTATGTTTGAGGTATCAGATGCGTATAATAAGACCCGTTAATACTTCGATAATACTTGACATATTCTGTGGACTTGTAAAATTATCGGTTCTCAAAGTTATAACCCTCAATACCTCGATAATACTTCGATAATACTTGACATATTCTGTGAACTTGTAAAGTTACCGGTTTTCAAAATTATCGATATTAATACGCATATTGCCATACTTCGACCATACTCGAAAGCCCTGTATGTTTGAGGTATCAGATGTGTATAATAAGACCCGTTAATACTTCGATAATACTTGACATATTCTGTGGACTTGTAAAATTATCGGTTTTCAAAATTATACCCCTCAATACCTCGATAATACTTCGATGGGATGGGGGACTTTGCGGGATCTGCGAGAAACGCATATTTCAATACTTAAACCATATTCGAAAGCCCTGTATATTTGAGGTATCAGATGTGTATAATAAGACCAGTTAATACTTCGATAATACTTGACATATTCTGTGGACTTGTAAAATTATCGGTTCTCAAAGTTATACCCCTCAATACCTCGATAATACTTCGATAATACTTGACATATTCTGTGAACTTGTAAAGTTACCGGTTTTCAAAATTATCGATATTAATACGCATATTGCCATACTTCGACCATACTCGAAAGCCCTGTATGTTTGAGGTATCAGATGTGTATAATAAGACCCGTTAATACTTCGATAATTCTTGACATATTCTGTGGACTTGTAAAATTATCGGTTTTCAAAATTATACCCCTCAATACCTCGATAATACTTCGATGGGATGGGGGACTTTGCGGGATCTGCGAGAAACGCATATTTCAATACTTAAACCATATTCGAAAGCCCTGTATATTTGAGGTATCAGATGCGTATAATAAGACCCGTTAATACTTCGATAATACTTGACATATTCTGTGGACTTGTAAAATTATCGGTTCTCAACGTTATACCCTTCAATACCTCGATAATACTTCGATAATACTTGACATATTCTGTGAACTTGTAAAGTTACCGGTTTTCAAAATTATCGATATTAATACGCATATTGCCATACTTCGACCATACTCGAAAGCCCTGTATATTTGAGATATCAGATGTGTATAATAAGACCCGTTAATACTTCGATAATACTTGACATATTCTGTGGACTTGTAAAATTATCGGTTTTCAAAATTATACCCCTCAATACCTTGATAATACTTCGATGGGATGGGGGACTTTGCGGGATCTGCGAGAAACGCATATTTCAATACTTAAACCATATTCGAAAGCCCTGTATGTTTGAGGTATCAGATGTGTATAATAAGACCCGTTAATACTTCGATAATACTTGACATATTCTGTGGACTTGTAAAATTATCGGTTCTCGAAATCATACGCTCCAATACCTCGATAATACTTCGATGGGATGAGACTTTGCGAGGTCTTTGAAAAACGCGTATTTCTATACTTCGACCATACTCGAAAGCCCTGAATATCAGAGGTATCGGATGTGTATAATAAGACCCGTTAATACTTCGATAATACTTCGATAATACTCTGTGGATTTGTAAAATTATCGGTTCTCGAAATCATACGCTCCAATACCTCGATAATACTCCGATGGGATGAGACTTTGCGAGGTCTTTGAAAAACGCGTATTTCTATACTTCGACCATACTCGAAAGCCCTGAATATCAGAGGTATCGGATGTGTATAATAAGACCCGTTAATACTTCGATAATACTTCGATAATACTCTGTGGATTTGTAAAATTATACGTTCTCAAAATTATACATATTAATACGTATATTTCGATACTTCGACCATACTCGAAAGCCGAGAATATTCGACGTATCGGATATGTATAATAAGACCCGTTGATACTTCGATAATACTTGACGTATTCTGTGGATTTGTAAAATTAACAGTTCTCAAAAATATACATATTAATACACATATTTCAATACTTCGATCATACTTGAAAACCTAGAATATTTGAGGTATCGGATATGTATAATAAGACCCGTTAATACTTCGATAATACTTGACATATTCTGTGAACTTGTAAAATTATCGGTTCTCAAAACTATACGTCTAAATACCTCGATAATACTTCGATAATACCTGACATACTCTATGGGTTTGTAAAATTATCGGTTCTCAAAATAATACGTCTCAATACCTCGATAATACTTCGATGATACTTGACATACTCTGTGGACTTGTAAAATTAACAGTTCTCAAAAATATACATATTGATACGCATATTTCAATACTTCGATCATACTTGAAAAACCTAGAATATTTGAGGTATCGGATATGTATAATAAGGCCCGTTAATACTTCGATGATACTTGACATACTCTGTGGATATGTACAATTAACAGTTCTCAAAAATATACATATTAATACACATATTTCAATACTTCGATCATACTTGAAAACCTAGAATATTTGAGGTATCGGATATGTATAATAAGACCCGTTAATACTTCGATAATACTTGACATACTCTGTGGATTTGTAAAATTGTCGGTTCTCAAATAATAAATCGTAATACGTGAATAATACTTTGATTATACTGTGTTTTATTTCAATGAAAAATGAATAAAAACTACGGCGTACTTACCGGCTTGAAATAATGAATAAACAGTAAGTTTGTAATCTACAAATATGTATATTGAATATTTTGGCAATTTTGTTACTCGCAATACTCGGCAATACTTACCGCATATTCTTTACTGCTCTCAAGCGGAATATTAATCGGGTATTGTTTTGTCCACTAGATAAGATTTGACATGTTTCAAATTTAAATACTCTTATAATATTTAAAAAATACAATTTTAATACTTCCATTTTTGCGCGGGTAGGCAGTCAAGTTAAAATTTATTGAACATGATAATTAATGGCGTTTATTATATTCGCTCAATAATTCACTACGCACGACATGGCAGCTACCACGAACTTGCCATGCTCCTGCAACTCATTATTCGCTGAATCGAAACGACGCGGCAACCAAGTGTCCATCGAGTAACCCTTCGTAAGTACGTCGGCGAATTTAATAAAACAGTTTTCATTTCGAAGCGCGGAACATGCGTAATACCCAACCGAGGACGAGGGCATAGCTACGTCATAGAAATTTTCAACAATGCCGAATTTGTTTACGACCAAAAAAATCTCCGCGTTACGAACAACAATATTCCGAACGATGCAAATCGAAGAATCCTTCAGGACGCAGCAATTGTCACGTTTTTTTAAAGTCAAGATGAATTTTTGACTCTTAACGCGACGATACTGTTGCACTTCGGATTCCGGTACGTCCGTCGGAAGCGGACCTTCGGTGTGCCTATTGAGAGCGATTGTCTCTTGTGATGTTATGTAATTATCTAAGTCACTTCTCTGTGCTCGTTCCGCGCGTCTGCGAGCAATTTGTTGCAGTTGAAGATGGGGCTTTCTGCAATATTTATTAAAAATTTGCATGTTGTTTTCGTACGGAAATGCCGAATACGAGTCGAGAGGACCGAGCAGTTTGACGTCGTCTACAACGTGAAGCAGCCCATGGACGTTGTAAGTAATGAAACTCAACCCGTAAAAAGTTTCACATTGCCGTACAAAAATTTTCAATGCCATTTTTGCGTAGAATTGTTCTGCGGATCGAGATACGGAGGATAAAATTCGAACGGATATGTGCAGCAGAAGAAAATGCTGGTATATGTCGTTGGGCAAGATTCCATGAAGGACAACGGGTCCTATATATAATAAAAACAGACGAAGTTCTGTGGCTTTGTAGCGCGAATACTTGCCGAGATTTCTGGGATAACGCGCGAACTCTTGGGGACAATATTGGCGTAAAAGTTCCATCCTCTTTGAGATTAGATCGATCAGATGGCCCGACAACTTACTTCTCTTTGAAAACTTTCCATCTATCCACGCGGAGAACAATCGCTTCATCACACCGAGTAAGATGAGGTGCATATACTCGAATGGTACTTGGCTCACCATACCGATCGGTAAAAGGGACAAAGGGCTGACACCGTCCTTATGATGATCACTATCCAATTGTCTACTATAATTTTCATCTGTTCGAAGCTCGTGTTCGACGCCTCTTAGCGTCATACGCCTCTCCGACGAAACACCGACTACATTGCACTTCGAGCACGGGTTCGAAGACGTGTGACCCATGTGATTTAAAATAAAAGCTAGTGCCGGTGCATCGGCAATGAAGGCCCGGAGTGTGATGGAAATCCTTTCGTCACGAAAAACTATACCACCTTCGAGAATTACCTGATTCGCTTCGTCAACGAACGCTCGAAAGAAGTCCATCGCATTCGAGGGTTTTTTAACACCTTTGTAAATACCAATCACTTCGGTAGTACTATTTTTGATATTGGCAACTCGACATTGGATCGGCCAAATCTCATTGTTCCCAGAATTATCTAAACTAGCCCCATCTGTGCTGAGATCTATTTCAAGCGATCGCGGAATACTATCGGGTGGAACACGCTGTAAGATACTGACGATCGCGGCTTTAAATCCTAAGTGAAGATATTTTCCGGGAGCGACGTCCAACAGAACTACCGGTTCCTGTGGTGTACCAAGCAATGTCTTGGTACTCTTTGGCAAATATGCAAAACATGTGTGCGATCTCAATAGTTTGAGTAAACTATCACCGGTCGCGAAGCTAATGTTATTTTCCTCGAAGCACGTTACCAATTGCTCCTGAAAGGTGCATCTGGAAGGAGCTGGATTTACGGATTCTTGACAATGTTCATCTGAAGAATCGGCAAGTTCGGACGAGCTACTACTGCTACTTGAATCGCTGGTACTGTCCTGGCAAGTATCGCTTGGCGCATTATTGAAAGGAAGCTCAGATGCCGTGGGAGCTACTGATAAAGAATTTGATAAACTTGGGTCGATGTTAGCAATTTAGCAAACTTTGGGATGTTGGGCAGAACCAACTTTCGTTTCGGAAACACTGTCTCTATGTTCGGTATCGCTTGCGGCTGGTGGGATATCAACATCAGCGATTTCTAATGTACGGTTGATACGACGATTAAACTCCGATCTGACGCGGCTGCGTTGATCTTGCGCCAGCCCAACTGATTATACGGTATTCTGCGACGCGAAATTCTATTAAATCGGTCCATAATTTTTATTTGTATTAAATGTAAAAAGTATATATATATATAAGCTGTTACGAAATTATTTTTTATCAAAATCTATTCTCTGACTTGCTCTCCGTATCCAAAATAAAAAACCGAAAATGAATCGAAAAATAAGGCATATACTAGACAAGAATACTCAACGTCTGGTTGTTATTGATGATCGCACCATCCACCTATATGCGATGGTCGATCGCATATCGAGTACGTGTTCTGTAAACATTAAAATTCCGTGAAAATGTATTCTATTGAATATGCATTCAATCGCTCTTTTAAATACTATATGAAAATTAGTAATGACAAGGCGTGTTATTGCACGATGACGCGAATTACTCCAAGCAATACTTTTGTACATGCGGGTGTTCGATATTACGGAGTCGGGATATATTTTCATATAATGCTGTTATCTCAAGTTGCGACGTAACAATTAACAAAAAAATACAGAGAGTGCATTCTGTAAAAGAGCGGTCATGTTCCCATTTCATCACGTGACGTACATGGGGGTAGACTACCACTTATAGACTCGTAGACGATTACTTATATGCGGTGTGTATGCTTGCGTCGTTCGTATGCGTTACGTTATCAAGATAAAATTTTATTTTATTTTATTATAAATATCAAAACAAGAGCGATGATCATAGATGATTCACGGAAATATGGGAGTACAGGCAGAAAACCGCGTATGCAATGGAGCCTCAGAAAATGAACTAAAAAAAATTAAACAATAGAAAGTATTTTAATAAAAATTAATAAATCATATGTGATTAATTGATTATTGAAATTCCGACTATTGTCGGAATTTGAACAGTATCAAAGTGACCAGGGGTGGCATCCCGTCATATCTTTCGCTAATGGTACGCTCACGTTACGATAACGTCACGCTAACGGTAACCTTACGGCAACGCAAATGTCAATCCGATGTCAGTGACAGACTAAAGAAAATACATTTTGCTGGCTTGCGCTTCGCAAGCAACTCCGAAATGTATTTTCTTTAGTCTGTCACTGACATCGAATTGACATTCGCGTTGCCGTAAGGTTACCGTTAGCGCAACGTTATCGTAACGTGAGCGTACCATTAGCAAAAGATATGACGGGGATCCCACCCCAGAGGCAGAAGATGACAGCTTGGAAGAGCGCGCGTATAGCGCGCACGGCTTTGAGAACGAGCGAGAGCCTTCAAGACTATGGTCGAAATCTGATAAGAAGAGAGCTTGGACTAATGCTTACACATTAGTGAAAAACTTATTGGTCGTATAATGGTGGCAAAAATATTGGATTATTGGCGAAAAATTCGAGTTGTGAAAGTCGAGATGGCAATGACGATTTAAAAATAAAAATGGTAAGATTAAAAAAATATATGGATTATTAGTATTATTCAATTACAGAACTGTCAACGGGATTCGTCAGAGACAGTTTGAGTAGCATACTGAATTAAAGTATAGAAACTAAGCGGCCGGACGATCGACAGTGAAACAGCTCGACGGACACGACAGGACGGGTTAAGGTAGTACTTGCGGTACAGTCCCGCCAAACGTGAGTTTCAGAGATTATTTTTTCAACCCCAATTTCGACCAATGAGAGCGCGGTATTTGACATCACGTGGTACAACTAGGTCTAAATTATATCGATAATTTTTCGAAAATTTTCCGGCTAGGTTGCTAGGCGATAAACATTAATTTTTCTGTCACTTGTAACCTATGCGAATGATTAAACGTCAAATTGCTATTCACGAGCATGGACATGCTCGTGAATAGCATGTCCTAAAACCTTGTCAGGAAAATGTTAAATACCACAATCTCATTGGTCGAAATTGAGGTTGAAAAAATAATCAGCCGAATACCCCTCAAGCTTAAAAATTAATCGGGTATTTCCCTCTTGTTTCCCTGCGTAGCATCGATCGAGATAAGTTTTGCTCAAAAATCCCTCGCGCTGCGCGCTCGGGATTTTTTTAAGCAAAACTTATCTCGCTCGTTGCTACGCAACGAAACAATCGGGAAATACCCGATAATTTTTAAGCTCTCGGGGTATTAGAACCGAAAATTTCGAACACTTCTCGATGGGATAAAAATCTGAAAAAAATCAAGTGTATGGGAGGTGCTGCAAAGATTGTTTTTGTGAAATAATAATTCCAATTTGTCATTAACAAATTGAAGATAAAAATTATTATTCAACATATTACCCGGCAACTCAACTATTTCCCTTCATAAAAAAAATTCGTTTATTTTTCTGAATACGTATGCATTTTTTCAGAATTTTTTGTAATCTTTGAAAATTGCATTTCTTCACAGTTTGAACATAGAAAAAACGCGATTTTCCAAGATTACAAAAAAATCTGAAAAAATTCATACGTATTCAGAAAAATAGACGAATTATTTTCATGAAAGAAAATAGTTCAGTTGCCGGGTAATTTGTTGAATAATAATTTTTATCTTCAATTTGTTAAGGACAAATTGGAATTATTATTTCAAAAAAACAATCTTTGCAGCACCTCCCATACACTTGATTTTTTTCAGATTTTTATTCCATCGAGAAGTGTTCGAAATTTTCTCTCCAACGTACATTTGGCGGGAATTTACAATACCGACTATAACGCATCTCGAAAAAATTGGCAATGCGTATGAGCGTCGGGAAAATCCCAAAATCGAGTAAAAAGATACTGTGAAATTAATTACTTTTAATGCATCGCGTACAATTAAAAACACCAAGACAAGATTATCTACATAAATTGTCGGATACATTTTTTTTTATTAATCAATAAAGCCCGAAATCATGCAGCGCGCTAGAACGAGAGCGGTCGTCGCCATGGCGTAAAAGTCAAAATGTCGGAACATATTCAAAAGCTCGAATGCTCAGCACCCCCCGACATTTACTTTTTGCGATGAAGTTTCAATCGATATGTTTTTAAATATACAGCACAATTAATATTTTTGATGCTTACTCAGTCATTGCAGCTGGTCGCTTTGTACGTGTAGCAACAATGCTCGTAACCCTGCTCGTACCCTGCTCGTACCCTGTAAAAATTGGCGGCTTGCCAGAAACATACGAAAGACATATTAATAATGCATATATTCATTGACATTATAAAAATCAGTAGCGTCTTCTACGATATTTCAACGAGGCAAACACGCAATTCTGGGCATAAAATATTAATGAGCCACGTAATATTATAGGCTCCGTAGCTCTACTGAGAAGCCCCGAAATGCCGGCTATAGCGTAGGACTAATAAACGAATGACATTCAGCGTTCGGATTGTTACATAAAAAAAAAGATTACCGATATTATTATTAATTAAAACAATTCCAGAATTGTCGATGGGTTCTTCAAAGAGGATTTTAATAATTCACTAAATTAGATAGACGTAAACCGACCGAAAGTGGGAGGGCTAGGTAGACTCAACAAGACAACCTAAATGAAGAGCGACGTGTCTGAATACACAAAAATATTTATTTAATTCTCTAAACTCTATAGTTTTTATAAATTTTTGAATGAATTGTGACGATAGGATTATGTCGCGTAGTCGATGATTACACGATAGCATGCGTAATAACATCATTGAAAGGAACATGTTTTATCGAGAAATCCGGAAAAATCGATCCTGGGTATGTGCCTTTATCGTTACTGTGCCGTTAAATGCGAGGAGCTATATGAAATCGATTAAGCTGTTGTTTACGTAAATTAATCATGGACATATCAATGACGTTTTTCAGAGAGATTCTAGAACGGTCGAAAAATGCCACGGAACGAGCAAAGTTGTGGGGGCGAGCTATAAGAAAAAGGGATAATCGAAGAAAACCGGGATAAACGATCACCACCGCTCGACGCGAAGCAATGCACAGTGAGCGTGCGATTTTGTAGTAGGTATGTGCCTGCAGCGTGTCGCGTGGACGTAGCGCGCGGCCATCGTGCCGTCACCGTGCCGTTAATGAAGCCCGGGCGTTACGACTGACGCCCCCTAAGTTTGAGAGAGGAAGAATAGAGAATTACAAACACTTTCCGATCGGATAAAAATCTGAAAAAAATCAAGCATATGGAAGCTGCTGAAAAGATTGTTTGTGCATAATAGTAATTCCAAAATGTTATTAACAAGTTTCTGAAATAAAAAATTATACTACAAATTACCCGGCAACCAAATGTTTTCTCTCGTGAAAATGATTTGTTACTTTTATTGAAGACTTATGAATTTTTTCAGAATTTTCTGTAATTTTTTAAAGTTGCGTTTTCTTTATATTCAAATTTGTTGAAAATCGCAATTTTCAAATATTAGATAAAATTCTGAAAATATTCATACGTATTAAAAAAAAAGTAACGAATCATTTTCATGAGAAAATAATTTTGGTTGACGGGTAATTTGTTGTATAATTTTTTATTGCAGTAATTCATCAATAACATTATGGAATTATTATTATGCACAAACATTCTTTTAAGCACCTTCCATAAGCTTGATTTTTAAAAAAATTTTATCTGTTCGGGAAGTGTTTGTAACTTTCTCTTATTCTTCTCTATCAAACTTAGGCGGCGTGAGTCATAACGCAAGGACTGCCTTAACAGTAAGGAGCTATGTCAAGTCCATAAAGGGAAGCAGTTGATTGCGGAAGCCGTTACAATTTGCACGCATATTATATTAAACATTTTTTAAATAAATCGATTGACAATATAATTCATCACCGAACCATCGATGAAGTACTTGGGCGACATTGTCGAACGGCTGAAAAATGCCGCGAAACGAGCAAGATAATGTGGGCGAGCTAAAAAAAAGGGGATTATCGAAGAAAGCCGGGACAAACTATCGCCACCGCACGACTAGAAGCGAACGTACAGTGAGCCTGAGATTTCGCACTAGGTACGTGCCTTTACCGTGCCGCGTGGACGAAGCGCGCGGTCATCGTGCCGTCACCGTGCCGTTAAGGTAGCCCTGGCGTTACGACTGACGCCCCCTAAGTTTGAGAGAGAAAGAATAGAGAATTACAAACACTTTCCGATCGGATAAAAATCTGAAAAAAAATCAAGCCTATGGAAGGTGCTGAAAAGATTGTTTGTGCATAATAGTAATTCCAAAATGTTATTAACAAGTTGCTGAAATAAAAAATTATACAACAAATTGCCCGGCAGCCCAATTTTTTTTCTCATGAAAATAATTTGTTACTTTTTTTTTAATACTTATGATTTTTTTTCAGAATTCTATGTAACGTTTGAAAGTTGCGTTTTCTTTATGTTCAAATTTGTTGAAAATCGCAATTTTCAAACATTACATAAAATTCTGACAAAATTCGTACAATATTAAAAAAAAAGTAACAAATAATTTTCATGAGAAAAAAATTTAGTTTCCCGGGCAATTTGTTGCATAATTTTTTCTTTCAGTAATTCATCAATCACATTTTGGAATTATTATTATGCACAAACATTCTTTTAAGCACCTTCCATAAGCTTGATTTTTTTTTAAATTTTATCTGTTCGGGAAGTGTTTATAATTCTCTATTATTCTTCTCCCAATCTTAGGCGACGTCAGTCATAGCGCAAGGACTACCTTAACTGCAAAGAGCTGTGTGAAGTCCATAAAACGAAGCGGTTGATTGCCGAAGCTGTTACATTTTGCACGCATATGATATTACATTTTTAAAAAATAAATCGACTGACAATATAATTGGTCACCGAATTATTAATCAAGTATACTTGGGCAAGATTGTCGAACGGCCGAAAAATGCCGTGGAACGAGCAAAATTATGTGGGCGAGCTAAAAGAAAAAGGGATGATCGAACAAAGCCGGGTTAAACGATCAACACCGCACGATGAGAAGCGAACGTACAGTGAGCGTGAGATTTCGCACAAGGTACGTGCCTTTACCGTGTCGCGTGAACCAAGCGCGCGGTCATCGTGCCGTCACCGTGCCGTTAATCGCACGAAGATTTCCGAAAGTTCTAAACCGGGGCGCATGATTGACAAAGCTATTGTAATTTATAGTCTATTATTATTATATTAAAAAATATATGTACCGACTATCAATGTAATTTGTAACGGTACTATCTATGATGTTGTTCGCAGAGTTCTCGAACGGTCAAAAAATTTCGAAGAAAGAACAAAGAGATGGCGGGCGGGCGGGGGGGGGGGAAGCTACACAACGAGAACTATTCAATACATTGTTTCCGCCTCAAGCTAAACTTGAAATGGAAACTTTGAAATCTTTAGCATTATCCGGCAATATATATTTTCCATTGCTGTAGAATAAAAATGTACTTACTCGTTCGTATCGCGATGCTCGCCCAGACTGTCGGATGGATCAAGCCGCTTCGGTGTCCGCTTACGTTGCCAATTCCTCGCCCGACTCGTCCAATCAGTTGTACCGGCTTATTTTCTTATTCTAATGTTCCCAGGCGTCTTCGGTGTATCGTATGTCGAATTCTGATAATGTACGAACGTCACATATTATTTAATCGTACATTCGTTTACACGATGACAATCAACGGCGTCTCATATGATATTGCAACCATTTTATAACGAATCATCACTTGCGCACACTGTATTATTCTTACCGAATGCAAATCGACGTTCGTGTATCCGTCTGCACTGACTCGTAGTCGCGATACGAATGCTCGAGGCGCCGGCCACTGTCGAGGGCCTTTGTTTTTACAGTATAACTGGAGTGGGGATAAGGCGCGTAAAAATGGCTGACACCGTGCCGGCACTTTGAGATGTCGTGCCCGAAATGTGCCGGCACGGTGTCTGCCATTTTTACGCGCCTTATCCCCACTCCAGTTATACTGTAAAAACAAAGGCCCTCGACAGTGGCCGGCGCCTCGAGCATTCGTATCGCGACTACGAGTCAGTGCAGACGGATACACGAACGTCGATTTGCATTCGGTAAGAATAATACAGTGTGCGCAAGTGATGATTCGTTATAAAATGGTTGCAATATCATATGAGACGCCGTTGATTGTCATCGTGTAAACGAATGTACGATTAAATAATATGTGACGTTCGTACATTATCAGAATTCGACATACGATACACCGAAGACGCCTGGGAACATTAGAATAAGAAAATAAGCCGGTACAACTGATTGGACGAGTCGGGCGAGGAATTGGCAACGTAAGCGGACACCGAAGCGGCTTGATCCATCCGACAGTCTGGGCGAGCATCGCGATACGAACGAGTAAGTACATTTTTATTCTACAGCAATGGAAAATATATATTGCCGGATAATGCTAAAGATTTCAAAGTTTCCATTTCAAGTTTAGCTTGAGGCGGAAACAATGTATTTAATTGTTCTCGTTGTGTAGCTTCCCCCCCCCCCCCCGCCCGCCATCTCTTTGTTCTTTCTTCGAAATTTTTTGACCGTTCGAGAACTCTGCGAACAACATCATAGATAGTACCGTTACAAATTACATTGATAGTCGGTACATATATTTTTTAATATAATAATAATAGACTATAAATTACAATAGCTTTGTCAATCATGCGCCCCGGTTTAGAACTTTCGGAAATCTTCGTGCGATTAACGGCACGGTGACGGCACGATGACCGCGCGCTTGGTTCACGCGACACGGTAAAGGCACGTACCTTGTGCGAAATCTCACGCTCACTGTACGTTCGCTTCTCATCGTGCGGTGTTGATCGTTTAACCCGGCTTTGTTCGATCATCCCTTTTTCTTTTAGCTCGCCCACATAATTTTGCTCGTTCCACGGCATTTTTCGGCCGTTCGACAATCTTGCCCAAGTATACTTGATTAATAATTCGGTGACCAATTATATTGTCAGTCGATTTATTTTTTAAAAATGTAATATCATATGCGTGCAAAATGTAACAGCTTCGGCAATCAACCGCTTCGTTTTATGGACTTCACACAGCTCTTTGCAGTTAAGGTAGTCCTTGCGCTATGACTGACGTCGCCTAAGATTGGGAGAAGAATAATAGAGAATTATAAACACTTCCCGAACAGATAAAATTTAAAAAAAAATCAAGCTTATGGAAGGTGCTTAAAAGAATGTTTGTGCATAATAATAATTCCAAAATGTGATTGATGAATTACTGAAAGAAAAAATTATGCAACAAATTGCCCGGGAAACTAAATTTTTTTCTCATGAAAATTATTTGTTACTTTTTTTTTTATATTGTACGAATTTTGTCAGAATTTTATGTAATGTTTGAAAATTGCGATTTTCAACAAATTTGAACATAAAGAAAACGCAACTTTCAAACGTTACATAGAATTCTGAAAAAAAATCATAAGTATTAAAAAAAAGTAACAAATTATTTTCATGAGAAAAAAAATTGGGCTGCCGGGCAATTTGTTGTATAATTTTTTATTTCAGCAACTTGTTAATAACATTTTGGAATTACTATTATGCACAAACAATCTTTTCAGCACCTTCCATAGGCTTGATTTTTTTTCAGATTTTTATCCGATCGGAAAGTGTTTGTAATTCTCTATTCTTTCTCTCTCAAACTTAGGGGGCGTCAGTCGTAACGCCAGGGCTACCTTAATGGCACGCTGACGGCACGATGACCGCGCGCTTCGTCCACGCGGCACGGTAAAGGCACGTACCTAGTGCGAAATCTCAGGCTCACTGTACGTTCGCTTCTAGTCGTGCGGTGGCGATAGTTTGTCCCGGCTTTCTTCGATAATCCCCTTTTTTTTAGCTCGCCCACATTATCTTGCTCGTTTCGCGGCATTTTTCAGCCGTTCGACAATGTCGCCCAAGTACTTCATCGATGGTTCGGTGATGAATTATATTGTCAATCGATTTATTTAAAAAATGTTTAATATAATATGCGTGCAAATTGTAACGGCTTCCGCAATCAACTGCTTCCCTTTATGGACTTGACATAGCTCCTTACTGTTAAGGCAGTCCTTGCGTTATGACTCACGCCGCCTAAGTTTGATAGAGAAGAATAAGAGAAAGTTACAAACACTTCCCGAACAGATAAATTTTTTTTTAAAATCAAGCTTATGGAAGGTGCTTAAAAGAATGTTTGTGCATAATAATAATTCCATAATGTTATTGATGAATTACTGCAATAAAAAATTATACAACAAATTACCCGTCAACCAAAATTATTTTCTCATGAAAATGATTCGTTACTTTTTTTTTAATACGTATGAATATTTTCAGAATTTTATCTAATATTTGAAAATTGCGATTTTCAACAAATTTGAATATAAAGAAAACGCAACTTTAAAAAATTACAGAAAATTCTGAAAAAATTCATAAGTCTTCAATAAAAGTAACAAATCATTTTCACGAGAGAAAACATTTGGTTGCCGGGTAATTTGTAGTATAATTTTTTATTTCAGAAACTTGTTAATAACATTTTGGAATTACTATTATGCACAAACAATCTTTTCAGCAGCTTCCATATGCTTGATTTTTTTCAGATTTTTATCCGATCGGAAAGTGTTTGTAATTCTCTATTCTTCCTCTCTCAAACTTAGGGGGCGTCAGTCGTAACGCCCGGGCTTCCTTAACGGCACGGTGACGGCACGATGGCCGCGCGCTACGTCCACGCGACACGCTGCAGGCACATACCTACTACAAAATCTCACGCTCACTGTGCATTGCTTCGCGTCGAGCGGTGGTGATCGTTTATCCCGGTTTTCTTCGATTATCCCTTTTTCTTATAGCTCGCCCCCACAACTTTGCTCGTTCCGTGGCATTTTTCGACCGTTCTAGAATCTCTCTGAAAAACGTCATTGATATGTCCATGATTAATTTACGTAAACAACAGCTTAATCGATTTCATATAGCTCCTCGCATTTAACGGCACAGTAACGATAAAGGCACATACCCAGGATCGATTTTTCCGGATTTCTCGATAAAACATGTTCCTTTCAATGATGTTATTACGCATGCTATCGTGTAATCATCGACTACGCGACATAATCCTATCGTCACAATTCATTCAAAAATTTATAAAAACTATAGAGTTTAGAGAATTAAATATTTTTGTGTATTCAGACACGTCGCTCTTCATTTAGGTTGTCTTGTTGAGTCTACCTAGCCCTCCCACTTTCGGT
Organism: Ichneumon xanthorius; assembly: GCA_917499995.1. Taxonomy (NCBI): domain Eukaryota; kingdom Metazoa; phylum Arthropoda; class Insecta; order Hymenoptera; family Ichneumonidae; genus Ichneumon; species Ichneumon xanthorius. The sequence goes on from CAKJTD010000103.1 coordinate 64,445, forward strand.
CGGTTTACGTCTATCTAATTTAGTGAATTATTAAAATCCTCTTTGAAGAACCCATCGACAATTCTGGAATTGTTTTAATTAATAATAATATCGGTAATCTTTTTTTTTATGTAACAATCCGAACGCTGAATGTCATTCGTTTATTAGTCCTACGCTATAGCCGGCATTTCGGGGCTTCTCAGTAGAGCTACGGAGCCTATAATATTACGTGGCTCATTAATATTTTATGCCCAGAATTGCGTGTTTGCCTCGTTGAAATATCGTAGAAGACGCTACTGATTTTTATAATGTCAATGAATATATGCATTATTAATATGTCTTTCGTATGTTTCTGGCAAGCCGCCAATTTTTACAGGGTACGAGCAGGGTACGAGCAGGGTTACGAGCATTGTTGCTACACGTACAAAGCGACCAGCTGCAATGACTGAGTAAGCATCAAAAATATTAATTGTGCTGTATATTTAAAAACATATCGATTGAATTTACTTCATCGCAAAAAGTAAATGTCGGGGGGTGCTGAGCATTCGAGCTTTTGAATATGTTCCGACATTTTGACTTTTACGCCATGGCGACGACCGCTCTCGTTCTAGCGCGCTGCATGATTTCGGGCTTTATTGATTAATAAAAAAAAATGTATCCGACAATTTATGTAGATAATCTTGTCTTGGTGTTTTTAATTGTACGCGATGCATTAAAAGTAATTAATTTCACAGTATCTTTTTACTCGATTTTGGGATTTTCCCGACGCTCATACGCATTGCCAATTTTTTCGAGATGCGTTATAGTCGGTATTGTAAATTCCCGCCAAATGTACGTTGGAGAGAAAATTTCGAACACTTCTCGATGGAATAAAAATCTGAAAAAAATCAAGTGTATGGGAGGTGCTGCAAAGATTGTTTTTTTGAAATAATAATTCCAATTTGTCCTTAACAAATTGAATATAAAAATTATTATTCAACAAATTACCCGGCAACTGAACTATTTTCATTCATGAAAATAATTCGTCTATTTTTCTGAATACGTATGAATTTTTTCAGATTTTTTTGTAATCTTGGAAAATCGTGTTTTTTCTATGTTCAAACTGTGAAGAAATGCAATTTTCAAAGATTACAAAAAATTCTGAAAAAATTCATACGTATTCAGAAAAATAAACGAATTTTTTTTATGAAGGGAAATAGTTGAGTTGCCGGGTAATATGTTGAATAATAATTTTTATCTTCAATTTGTTAATGACAAATTGGAATTATTATTTCACAAAAACAATCTTTGCAGCACCTCCCATACACTTGATTTTTTTCAGATTTTTATCCCATCGAGAAGTGTTTGAAATTTTCTCTGAAACTCACGTTTGGCGGGACTGTACCGCAAGTACTACCTTAACCCGTCCTGTCGTGTCCGTCGAGCTGTTTCACTGTCGATCGTCCGGCCGCTTAGTTTCTATACTTTAATTCAGTATGCTACTCAAACTGTCTCTGACGAATCCCGTTGACAGTTCTGTAATTGAATAATACTAATAATCCATATATTTTTTTAATCTTACCATTTTTATTTTTAAATCGTCATTGCCATCTCGACTTTCACAACTCGAATTTTTCGCCAATAATCCAATATTTTTGCCACCATTATACGACCAATAAGTTTTTCACTAATGTGTAAGCATTAGTCCAAGCTCTCTTCTTATCAGATTTCGACCATAGTCTTGAAGGCTCTCGCTCGTTCTCAAAGCCGTGCGCGCTATACGCGCGCTCTTCCAAGCTGTCATCTTCTGCCTCTGGGGTGGGATCCCCGTCATATCTTTTGCTAATGGTACGCTCACGTTACGATAACGTTGCGCTAACGGTAACCTTACGGCAACGCGAATGTCAATTCTATGTCAGTGACAGACTAAAGAAAATACATTTCGGAGTTGCTTGCGAAGCGCAAGCCAGCAAAATGTATTTTCTTTAGTCTGTCACTGACATCGGATTGACATTTGCGTTGCCGTAAGGTTACCGTTAGCGTGACGTTATCGTAACGTGAGCGTACCATTAGCGAAAGATATGACGGGATGCCACCCCTGGTCACTTTGATACTGTTCAAATTCCGACAATAGTCGGAATTTCAATAATCAATTAATCACATATGATTTATTAATTTTTATTAAAATACTTTCTATTGTTTAATTTTTTTTAGTTCATTTTCTGAGGCTCCATTGCATACGCGGTTTTCTGCCTGTACTCCCATATTTCCGTGAATCATCTATGATCATCGCTCTTGTTTTGATATTTATAATAAAATAAAATAAAATTTTATCTTGATAACGTAACGCATACGAACGACGCAAGCATAAACACCGCATATAAGTAATCGTCTACGAGTCTATAAGTGGTAGTCTACCCCCATGTACGTCACGTGATGAAATGGGAACATGACCGCTCTTTTACAGAATGCACTCTCTGTATTTTTTTGTTAATTGTTACGTCGCAACTTGAGATAACAGCATTATATGAAAATATATCCCGACTCCGTAATATCGAACACCCGCATGTACAAAAGTATTGCTTGGAGTAATTCGCGTCATCGTGCAATAACACGCCTTGTCATTACTAATTTTCATATAGTATTTAAAAGAGCGATTGAATGCATATTCAATAGAATACATTTTCACGGAATTTTAATGTTTACAGAACACGTACTCGATATGCGATCGACCATCGCATATAGGTGGATGGTGCGATCATCAATAACAACCAGACGTTGAGTATTCTTGTCTAGTATATGCCTTATTTTTCGATTCATTTTCGGTTTTTTATTTTGGATACGGAGAGCAAGTCAGAGAATAGATTTTGATAAAAAATAATTTCGTAACAGCTTATATATATATATACTTTTTACATTTAATACAAATAAAAATTATGGACCGATTTAATAGAATTTCGCGTCGCAGAATACCGTATAATCAGTTGGGCTGGCGCAAGATCAACGCAGCCGCGTCAGATCGGAGTTTAATCGTCGTATCAACCGTACATTAGAAATCGCTGATGTTGATATCCCACCAGCCGCAAGCGATACCGAACATAGAGACAGTGTTTCCGAAACGAAAGTTGGTTCTGCCCAACATCCCAAAGTTTGCGAAATTGCTAACATCGACCCAAGTTTATCAAATTCTTTATCAGTAGCTCCCACGGCATCTGAGCTTCCTTTCAATAATGCGCCAAGCGATACTTGCCAGGACAGTACCAGCGATTCAAGTAGCAGTAGTAGCTCGTCCGAACTTGCCGATTCTTCAGATGAACATTGTCAAGAATCCGTAAATCCAGCTCCTTCCAGATGCACCTTTCAGGAGCAATTGGTAACGTGCTTCGAGGAAAATAACATTAGCTTCGCGACCGGTGATAGTTTACTCAAACTATTGAGATCGCACACATGTTTTGCATATTTGCCAAAGAGTACCAAGACATTGCTTGGTACACCACAGGAACCGGTAGTTCTGTTGGACGTCGCTCCCGGAAAATATCTTCACTTAGGATTTAAAGCCGCGATCGTCAGTATCTTACAGCGTGTTCCACCCGATAGTATTCCGCGATCGCTTGAAATAGATCTCAGCACAGATGGGGCTAGTTTAGATAATTCTGGGAACAATGAGATTTGGCCGATCCAATGTCGAGTTGCCAATATCAAAAATAGTACTACCGAAGTGATTGGTATTTACAAAGGTGTTAAAAAACCCTCGAATGCGATGGACTTCTTTCGAGCGTTCGTTGACGAAGCGAATCAGGTAATTCTCGAAGGTGGTATAGTTTTTCGTGACGAAAGGATTTCCATCACACTCCGGGCCTTCATTGCCGATGCACCGGCACTAGCTTTTATTTTAAATCACATGGGTCACACGTCTTCGAACCCGTGCTCGAAGTGCAATGTAGTCGGTGTTTCGTCGGAGAGGCGTATGACGCTAAGAGGCGTCGAACACGAGCTTCGAACAGATGAAAATTATAGTAGACAATTGGATAGTGATCATCATAAGGACGGTGTCAGCCCTTTGTCCCTTTTACCGATCGGTATGGTGAGCCAAGTACCATTCGAGTATATGCACCTCATCTTACTCGGTGTGATGAAGCGATTGTTCTCCGCGTGGATAGATGGAAAGTTTTCAAAGAGAAGTAAGTTGTCGGGCCATCTGATCGATCTAATCTCAAAGAGGATGGAACTTTTACGCCAATATTGTCCCCAAGAGTTCGCGCGTTATCCCAGAAATCTCGGCAAGTATTCGCGCTACAAAGCCACAGAACTTCGTCTGTTTTTATTATATATAGGACCCGTTGTCCTTCATGGAATCTTGCCCAACGACATATACCAGCATTTTCTTCTGCTGCACATATCCGTTCGAATTTTATCCTCCGTATCTCGATCCGCAGAACAATTCTACGCAAAAATGGCATTGAAAATTTTTGTACGGCAATGTGAAACTTTTTACGGGTTGAGTTTCATTACTTACAACGTCCATGGGCTGCTTCACGTTGTAGACGACGTCAAACTGCTCGGTCCTCTCGACTCGTATTCGGCATTTCCGTACGAAAACAACATGCAAATTTTTAATAAATATTGCAGAAAGCCCCATCTTCAACTGCAACAAATTGCTCGCAGACGCGCGGAACGAGCACAGAGAAGTGACTTAGATAATTACATAACATCACAAGAGACAATCGCTCTCAATAGGCACACCGAAGGTCCGCTTCCGACGGACGTACCGGAATCCGAAGTGCAACAGTATCGTCGCGTTAAGAGTCAAAAATTCATCTTGACTTTTAAAAAACGTGACAATTGCTGCGTCCTGAAGGATTCTTCGATTTGCATCGTTCGGAATATTGTTGTTCGTAACGCGGAGATTTTTTTGGTCGTAAACAAATTCGGCATTGTTGAAAATTTCTATGACGTAGCTATGCCCTCGTCCTCGGTTGGGTATTACGCATGTTCCGCGCTTCGAAATGAAAACTGTTTTATTAAATTCGCCGACGTACTTACGAAGGGTTACTCGATGGACACTTGGTTGCCGCGTCGTTTCGATTCAGCGAATAATGAGTTGCAGGAGCATGGCAAGTTCGTGGTAGCTGCCATGTCGTGCGTAGTGAATTATTGAGCGAATATAATAAACGCCATTAATTATCATGTTCAATAAATTTTAACTTGACTGCCTATACATTCTTGATCATAATCAATTCGATAAATTCAATAGGAAGTTCATTTTATAGACATGGTGCTGGTTTCGTTCGTTCATACCGCAGGGTTTTTCCTTACTCTCGCTCTCACAGTCTTACTCACCTTTATTTTTTATGTTCAATATTTGCAAGAAACCAAGATCTCCGGCGTTCGGGAAGGAGCACGGCTCCACCGCTAAGATTTGAGGACTATACGTCGATCGGATCGAGTTCATCCTCCACCGAAATCGTATCGTCTCAGGCGACCCAGAATACCATCCGATTCGAGGACGAGCTTTCGGCTTTGGGTGCAGCCATGGAATCCTGCAGGAACTTGCGCGACACCGATACCGCAACGTATCACCAGGTTTGTACTTCTAAACAAACTCGTTCTCCGCTAATAAGTTTTTTCTTTCTTTTTTTGCCATATCCGATAAAACTTTGTCCGTAGCTGGGTAATAAATACGGCAACGATGCTGCACTTTCGGGAAATCTCCATAACGACAGTGAGTTGCCGATACAAAGCGCCGACTGCGAACCTGGGCATGACATTTCACAATCAGCAGGAGAAACTGAGGTTTGTACTACAACTAATTTTCTTTAATTTACTTGATAGGAAATCGACAAAATTTGAAATATTTGTAAAAATAACCCAACATTCTGTATACGGTGATATTAAAATCTTCAAATATTACAGCACGTGATGACCGAACAGCCAGGAGGTACTGTTATTGGCAGTACATCAGTGAATTCTGGTCACCAATCACAACCACAACCACCACCACCACCGCCAGGTGCTGATATTGATGGTACAACATCAGTAACTGCCATACTACCAACATCACCGGTGACAGATGTTGGTGGTGTCGATCCTGCACCGATAGTACCTGTCAACCTGCCAGCACCAGCTGTGACAGGCGCTGGTGTTGTCGATCCTACACCGACAGTATCTGCTAACCTGGCAGCACCAACTATGGCGGGCGCTGGTGCTGTTGCAGCCAGACTAACCCTGCAGCAGATAAATCGACAACAGCCAGCACAACGTAATCACGATCCAGAGCCAGTACCGAGGCAGGTACAAAATTGGCAACCACAATTTCCCTGGCACCATATCCCCAACGGCGCTATGATGCTTGGAAATTTCGGGATGGACGAAAGTGCCCTGCCTTCTCAGGCGGTATTAAACGAATTACGGTATAATTTATACGTCATTTTATGCATAATGTGCATGCTTTTTAAAAAAACTTTTAATATGTTTTCAGTGTTTTGTATTTCCTTCTTTTTCAGCGAAATGCGGAACGAGTCGCAGCTGCAATTCCGGTAAGACTGTTATATTGGCATGCATATCGACATAAATGTCAAACTCATTGTTTGAAATATGTTTAGGCAAATGAATGCGCGCTTGGCGGCAATGGAGGCCCTCATCCAGAATGAAGTAACATCCGAGTTCCCGGAGAAGCCAAACTGTCTGCCCCTGAAAACCAGGGAAGATCTCGGCCACTTTGAGACTGTCGGTGCTGAGCTCTTCAATCAAGTGGTAACTATACTTCAGCCATCGCCAGCAATTATACCAATAATAAATAATAATAAAATATTTATGCATCTTGTATTTTTTTCATTTATCACAGGTCACATACTTGGGAAGCTTAACTCACGGCAACATAAACGAAACGGGAAATATCATATTAAAAACGGCAATTGCGGATGAGCTGGCGCCATCGTTGACATGGCAAGGCGGCGAACCGGGCACCGCGAAATTAGACGGTACAAGATTCTCGAAAGCTATGTACGGTGAGTTGCTCCATTTCGATTCATTTTTTCTTCTATTTGTTTCGTAGTCAATTTTTTTTTTTTTTTTTTACTATTTTCTCTGTCTTGAGTTTATAGTTATGGCATATTGCTTAAGAACCGCCTTTACAACTGATTATGGATTTTTACGAGACAAAGTATGAATTTTTTCGTTGTCTCACAATGTGTCGTGTGATAAGGCTCGGAATAGACAAAACTTGTTTTAGTACATGAAGCTGAATTCGTGTTCGTTCTGTATAAAAATTTGCTTTTAATCATCGATAGTCTGCAGTGATGAAAAAATTAATTAGTTTAAAATCAGCGATTTAAAAAAATCAGCGATTTAAAAAATTACGCGAAATTCTGAAAAAATTCATACGTATTCAGAAAAATTAACAAATCGTTTTCATAAAAAAAAAGTTAGGTTGCCGGGTGATTTGTTGGGAAATTTTTTATTCGTTAATTTGTTAATAACATTTTGGAATTATTATTATTCAAAATTAATCTTTTCAGTACCTTCCATGTAGTTGATTTTTTTCAGATTTTTATCTCATCGAGAAGTGTTCGCAATTCCTCTCCCAGTTCTCCTTGAACTCACGTGGGCTCAGGCTGTCCGCTAGTACTACCTTAAAAAGTATTTATTTGTAGTACTTTGCATGTTCTTTAAGTACCAAAAGTACCTCGTACTTTTTTCGGTATTTTGCGCAGCTCTGCTTTCGTTTCGTAAAAAAAACCTCCGACTGGAAAAAAAGTTGATAAAATAACCAACCAAAAAGTTTGAAATAACAATTAATTTGCAAGTCATAGTATCGAGATTTCTTTATGTTTTAATGATGAAGAAATCTCGATACTATGACTTGCAAATTAATTGTTATTTCAAACTTTTTGGTTGATTATTTTATCAACTTTTTTTCCAGTCGGAGGTTTTTTTTTTTACGAAACGAAAGCAGAGCTGCGCAAAATACCGAAAAAAGTACGAGGTACTTTTGGTACTTAAAGAACATGCAAAGTACTACAAATAAATACTTTTTAAGGTAGTACTAGCGGACAGCCTGAGCCCACGTGAGTTCAGAGAGAACTGGGAGAGGAATTGCGAACACTTCTCGATGAGATAAAAATCTGAAAAAAATCAACTACATGGAAGGTACTGAAAAGATTAATTTTGAATAACAATAATTCCAAAATGTTATTAACAAATCAACGAATAAAAAATTTCCCAACAAATCACCCGGCAACCTAACTTTTTTTTTTATGAAAACGATTTGTTAATTTTTCGGAATACGTATGAATTTTTTCAGAATTTCGCGTAATTTTTTTTAATCGCGTTTTTAGTTAATAAAAAAACGTAATTTTCAAAAATTACACAAAATTCTGAAAAAATTCATACGTGTTCGAAAAGATTAACAAATTGTTTTTATATAAACAAAAAGTTAAGTTGCCAGGGGATTTGTTGAACAATTTTTTTTTCATTCATTTGTTAATAACATTTTCGAATTATTATTACGCAAAATCAATCTTTTCGGCACCTTCCATATGCTTGATTTTTTCAGATTTTTATCCCGTCGAGAAGTGTTCGCACTTCTCTCTTAATTCTCTTTGAACTCACGTGGGCTCAGGCTGTCAGCAAGTACTACCTTAAAGTGCATGTTAAGAATCATCATACTGTACTCCTACGTGAATTTTTCCGACTTCCGCAACGGTGTTAGTACTTCCAACGTATTTGGGCTACATTAAGATAGTCCTTGCGGTACAGTCCAGCCAAATGTGAGATTTAAAAAGAATTTCAAGCACTCACAATGGGATGAAAATCTGAAAAAATTCAAGCATTTGGAAGGTGCTGAAAATATTGATTTTGCATAATAATAATACCAAAATGTTATTAACAAATTAATGAGAAAAAAGTATTCAACAAATCCCCCGACAACTTAACTTTTAATACGTATGAATTTTTTTGTCGGTGAAATGTGTGGATAGTCACGAATTTTTATGAACCGCATCATTTTTGGAGCATTTCTAAATTTTATTGTTTTTAATCACATAATTAATTTTTGCTCTAAGTGCGCATGCGAAGGCAGTCGATTATCAAATTCTTCAAGTTTGCACCATTGTTGCATTTTTCCGTCAAAATGACAACAAAAAAATGAACTTATATTGTTTTGAATGTATTTGTGGCGATAATTGTAAAAGTACTTGTACTTTGTACTTTGTAAAAGTACTTGTACTTTGTACTTTGTAAAAGTACTTGTACTTTGTACTGTGACGTATTTTTCCGAGAACTCACACGAAACGGTACGAAAATCTATACTCAGAAAAACCGCGAAATCGGGATCTCAAAAACGTCACCTTCGGCCGTCTACCTCCGCGAATACATTGGCGTCCCGGTGGGCGCCAGTTAATTTTTGTTTCGCCGGTATTAACAACCGGACTAATCTGGAGTCGGTGGAACAAGCCGAGCTCCGCAGGGTTAATTTTTGTTTCGCCGGAATGACCAAACCGGACTAATCTGGGAGCGGGTGGAACAAGCCCGACTCCACCAATGCGAGATCTGGAGGTCGGTGGAACAGGCCGACCTCCGCAAGGACGAAACGAACGGAACAACAAAACGAGAACTAACCGTAACGAGCTAACACCAATGCACTCGCGGGAGCAAACGGTAACGGAAATGCACGGTTGCTCAGGATGCGGGTTATGGTAGAAGGGTCGCGATCCTTTGCCAATAAAATAACGCGGAATCGGAAATATCGGAATCTCAACTTTAAATAGCGGGAACGATTATTTATGGGCTGTTAAGCCACGGGATCGCACATTAGTGCATCGGGAGCGCTCAGCCGATCGAACGATCGAGCGCGCGTAGCGAGAACGGATCTATAGGCGATCGATAAATTATCTAAGCGATAAACTCACCGAAACAGCAGATTTAATCCAATAATTTTCGGGAACTGCATCTTACGATGCCACGAGAACTTAAGCACAATCCCTGCACCTCAAGAGCGTTATCCGAAACGCCTCTCGAGCACAGAAAAATCACTAAATTATTCGGGAAAGAATTCACACGAAACACATCGCACGAGCCTACTAGCGAATGCGCAAAGTGACAGGTAGCGAACGCGACGCACGAACCGAAGCGAGAGCGATAACCGGAGTCTACGGTAACGCGAGCGAGAACGACTGACTCAAGCGCGACACAATAGCCGAAACCGTAAACATCGGGAGCACAAGAGAGGTCCGAGCAGCCTCGAGGACGACTCCCGGTAGACTGATAAGCCTACGAAAATATTCTAATGAGGCGTTATGATTATTTCGAGATCCTTGACCGGTAGCTACTGCCCTCTTGAACGATATCGATACGTCATCGGAGCGGGAGCCGAACTATAACGCGGTAACTTCGAGATTCGACACGGTCGCTTCTCTCAATGCCGTACGTGAAAACAAGGCCCTTTTTCTCTCAACTAAAACACAGCACAAGGGAGTCCCACCCTTGCCCGGACTGAACGATACCTCCGCCTGTTCTCCAACGCACGGCAATTTCTCCCAACGAGAGCGCCGGGTTTACACCGGACTGTTGCGTGTCCGTACGATATCTCATCGGGCTATCCTCTATTCGTGCTTCTCCTTGTCTCGAGATTCACGCCACCGAATAGATTTTAGAATCCCGATCTAAACCGAACTAAACCAAATCTTTTAATTTTCCCTCCAACTCATCTCAATATCTCATACTGAGCCGGATCGGAACGGACTAACTTTAACTAAGCGGGAACTGGACGGTAACTCGAACGTCACGAGGGACAGTAGATCGAGCGCGATAGCCACAGCTCGATTCTTACGGGACTTTTAAGTTTTCTTTTCGTTTTGTGACGATGATCCAAAAAATCACGTCACAGTACTTTGTAAAAGTACTTGTACTTTGTACTTTGTAAAAGTACTTGTACTTTGTACTTTGTAAAAGTACTTGTACTTTGTACTTTGTAAAAGTACTTGTACTTTGTACTTTGTAAAAGTACTTGTACTTTGTACTTTGTAAAAGTACTTGTACTTTGTACTTTGTAAAAGTACTTGTACTTTGTACTTTGTAAAAGTACTTAAAGTACCAAATAAGTACCTCGGTACTTAAAGTACTGCCCAGCTCTGATCAAAAATTTTCTACATACGGTAGAATAATGTATGCGTAGTTTTTGGCGCCAAGTAAAATTGGGGAGGCTGAATAATCCCTAAAAAAAACCGAAAATGTTTTGCTTCGAATTCTATATATTAAAACTATTTCAAATGTCCAAAACTTACCCAACGATTTTTTTACAGCTGCGGTGGCCAGGAACAAGGCCTATGGGAAGCCAACGTGGAAGGAGTTCCTCGACACAATGACGGCGGCTTTAAAAGCGGCTAAACAGCGAAACCACAGGCATGTCCGTCCTCGGGTCCACAATCCAGCGGCCAACAATCTGGAGAATGGACCCTAAAACATCTCCTGAAACGTTTCCCTTTTAGGAGTATTTATTTTCAAGTGTTCTCATATGTGTTTTCGTATTGTATTGTAACTTAGATTGTAACTTAGATTTATTGTCGTGGTTATAAATTATAATTAAAAACTAATAGAAAATGTCACTTACCAGTATCATTTTTTTTTTTTTTTTTTTTTTTTTGTAAACATCTCCGCCACTACCTATTCTGTTTTTTCTATTATTCGTATCAATATTATTTTTTAATTATGATGTTCTAAAACTAAAATGATATATTATTTAATTAAAATCTAATTGTAAACGGATGAAATAAATTTTGAAAATGTAATAAATAAGAATAAAGAATGTTTAATTACTGTACTTGTCGAAAAAATGTTCTTAATGAAGGGGTATTAAGGGAGAAATAATTTTTAAGTGTATTTTCTAAGATGCGTTCGTATTTATTGCAAAAAGCGGTGTTTTTTGGAACATTCATTGTGCCGTTACGGTGCCGGTCCAGGGACGGGCAGCATGATTTTGCGGGGGGCTATGAAGGAGCCTTCAACATGCCGTCACCCAGTGCCATCACCAAAGAGAAGCGGGTTGCGGTCGTTACGTCGCAGTGACAGGCCGACGGAATCCGCGAGACGCTGTATCTGTGCCGTTACTGCGTCACATTGTGTCGTCACGTCGGGCTGTCACATTGACGCCACAAGGCCCTCAGTGCGGTATGGACTGTGTCAAGGTATGCCCGATTTGTACCGTCATCGTGTCGGTATCTCGTCTAGTTCGAAACCGACGATGGGCAGCCAGTGCGACGGCACGGTACTGGACGGGCAAGACAGACGCTGCCTCGCCGTTCTGGGTACGTACTGCCATATTGCCATCACTTCGTCTCATCCAGAAACAGAGGCGAGGTGACAGCGTGATGGCACATTAACATCCCAGGATCATGCGCTGTAATGAATACGTGCCGTCACCGTGGAGCTTCCTAAACTGCCGACGGAGTGTCACTGTGATGCTACAGGGGCGTCCGAACTAGATGCACGCTCGCACGTCAGGGTGCGTACGGACCTGCATTGTGCCGGATTCTTAAGCGGCGACGTGCCAGTATCTTGACGGTACAGTGGCACCACTGCATGTCAGTACTCTGTGCCAGCACGAAGCTGCTTAAAGACGTCGCACATGACGGGGATCTGCTGACACGCCGTGCCGGTTCCGACCGACACTGTGCACCTACCGTGCCGTTATTTTGTGCATTGACGGCACGAAAATCTATCTGGGTTATTTTGAATCCATTTTCTCCAAAACGGTTTTATAGAATAAAAAACAAATTGCTGCGTCAATCAAACATGCAGTGAGCCCTGTAATTTGTTTTTTGTTTATAGAATCGTTTCGGAGGAAAATGGATTCAAAATGTTTACTCTGTCTCTCTCCCCTTAGCTTCCCCTTAACGAAAACGACGCGGGGAAAAAAGAGACCGGAATACGCAAGTTATCCCTGCCGAAGCCATCGTTTACGAAAACAGTGGCCGAGAATAACAGCAGCAGGCAAATAAACATCGGAATAAATAAAGCGTCACTGTCGAAACGAGGGAGTATTGAAGACATGAACAGCAACATGATGAGTAGCAGTAAGCCGAAGCGAGCGATCACCGCAGACATGTACAATAATAACACCGCCGTGATAAATCAAAATGATGATACCGCACCAGAGAAACCGTCAACAGAAGAACTGTTTCAGTATTTGATCGAACAATTGAGGTATTTATTGAAATTTACATACGATAATTAAAAAAATATATTTATTTTTGAATATTGTCTACCCGTTAATTTTGTTTTCCACTCTTTCTAGCGCGCTAAAAGCTTCGACCAAGATGGATTTCCGGTACGTATAGTCAACATTAAATCAATTGCGTATGGTCAACCTGCAACCGTGTATATAGTTCAACATTACGGAATGTCTTTAGGAAGGTGCTCAAGCGATTGGAGAATATAGAAGACATTATCGCCCGCGAACTGTCCTCTGAATTCCCGACAAAGCCGGACTGTCTCCCCCTAAAGTCTCGACAGGATTTGACAGAATTTGAAAACGTGAGCGGCGAAATGTACAGAAATGTAGTAAGTATTGGCGAATTGTCTATGATATAATGTTGATATCAGTGATAGGAATATTTGCAATTTATGTTAGGTCACATATTTGGGGAGCTTCAGTATTGGCTCTCTCGCCGACACTGCGAGAATCGTAGTCAAAAATAGTATTGCCGACTCACTGTCGCCAGAGTTGACATGGCAAGGAGGCGAGCCCGGGACAGTGGCTTTAGGACAGACAAAATTCGCAAAAGCTTTATACGGTGAGTATTATTGATAGAATTGAGAGTTTTTCGATTATATTACGCCTCATGGGAAGCCAGTTCACTATTTTTTTGTTTTGTTTTCTATCTACTCGAGCGAGTGTAAAAAAGAAAACGGACTACAATTGGGAATATATGTATATTTATATCACTCCGTGTGTAAAATGTGGTTTTACCCACGCTTCGCGTGCGGAAAACCCCATTTTCACACGTCGCGATATAAAATATCGTACGATACTCGTGCGATAAACCATTTTCTGACTCGTGTGATTGCATCACTCGCCGTCGGCTCGTGCTGCAAACTCACACTCGTCAGAAAAAGTTTTATCGCACTAGTATCGTAATAGTACTTTTTACGGTAGCGAAAAACGCGACACACAAAATTTCGTACGTTTTATTTTCTCTCCATTGATGGACGAGTCTTAAACATCACACCAACGGTTAAAGACGAATCCTCCGACATCTGAGAACTCGCGCCCGACGAACCTTTGTAAAATAATAGTAAACGCGTTTTAACATAATTATTTGATTTTGTAGAGAGTAGTGTAACGGCGCTGCGATATTCCATACGCGACTCGATTCGAAAGCCATTAGCGATGACGGGTAAATAAAAAGCCCGCGAATGTGCAACAATTCTCTCCGATATAACAAAGACCGAAGGAATTGTATTTGTGATTTAATCAGTCAGCAGAGTGGAAACGCGGCCGTGTAGAAAAAGAAATAAAAATAAAACGATACCAATTCGAAAAGGTATTTACGAGATATTTTGCAGCAGCCAAACGACGAAGTGGCAAAAATATGATCCGACGCGTCCGCGATACAATATCTTCTCACGTTATTTTATTTGTTCATTTTCTTTGCAATTTCAGAATTTATTTGGAATTCAGATTTAAAAAAATTTCTCATGTGATTATTAATTTTTTTTTCTTTAGCTGTGATCATTCACTGATTTTTTTTACTACATTCGAAGATATTTAACATGGACAAAGACAAAAATACAATAAATAGTTGGTTTCAAATGCGAAGAATAAACAACACTATTTAGGATAATATTTAATATGCAAGGCAATATATGATCGTAGTTTGACTTTTCACGGAATCTCAACGGACTTTTGCACAATAATTGATTATATTTTTTTCTTATGGTAGCGGCCACAGCAAGGAACAAGACGTTCGAGAAACCACAATGGCAAGCATTTTGCGACGCTATGTATGGTGCTTTGAAGGCATCTAAGCAGCGTCACGTCAATGCTCAAGCCAAGTTAATAGATCCTGCTAAGCAACCACCAACTGTGCAACGAAGAGGACGGCAGAGAAGGCGTATCGAATTGCAAGATCTCGACGTCGAGTAATCGAGTGAAGCGTGAATTCTTCGGGGCTCACTGCACTTGACCGAGCAGCTTAAGGTCGAAAAGAAAACGACAAGTTTATCATGAGCGTATTGCGGTGTATAAAAAAATCTGTATTTTTTTTCATATTTTTTTTAGTTAATACTGTCATAACAGAACTGTGAGATTCAAATCGCCTTAAAAAAAAAGAAAGGCTTTCTATCTACTCGAGAGAAGTGGAAAAAATAGGTACAATTGGAATTGTTTACCGTACTTTGATTCACAATCAGAAGTTAGAATTACTAGTTTTATATAATAATTTTTATAAACAATTGTCTGGTGGGAATCGCGCGCCGCGCCGGGGATCGTATGCGATGTCTCGAACGAGAGCGAGCACCCGCAAAATCGCACACATTTTTTTCTCTCCATTCATGCGCGAGGGTTAAGCATCACAAAACGACTAGTTTGTCGCGAGCGTATTGTGGTGTATTAAAAAAACAGTATTTTTTCATTTTTTTTTACTCAATACTCAACTCTGAGATTCAAATCACGTTTAGAAAAAAAGGAAGAGTTTCTATCTTCTCGAGAGAAGTGGGAAAAAAGAGGTACAATTCGATTTTTTTTACGATACTGTGGTTCAGAGTCAGAGGTTGTTTTTTTTATGGCTAGTTTTATATCATTATTTTTATAAACAATTGTCTGGTGGGAATCGCGCGGCGCGTTGGGGATCGTATGCGATGTCTCGAACGAGAGCGGGTGCACGCAAAATCCCACACTTCCTTTTTTTATCCATTCGTGCGCGAGGCTTAAGCATCACTCCAACGGCAGAAGCTGGACACTTCGATGTCCGAAAACTCGAGCCCGACGAAACTTGTAAAATAATTGTTAAAAAAACAGTATTATATACTACCATTGATAGATTTAAGAGTTTGTTCAATTACATTAAGCCTCATGGGACGCCGGTTAACATTTTTTGTTTTGTTTTCTATCTCCCCGGAAATGGAAAAAGAGAGGTTCAATTGGAAAGATTTTTTTACGGTACTGTGATTGAGTGTCAGAGATTATAAAGTTGACTAGTTTTATATAATTATTTTCATAAACAACTCTGGCTGTTGGGTATCGCGCGGCGCGCCGGGGATCGCACGCGATGTCTCGAACGAGCCCGAGCACACGAAAAATCTCGCACTTTTTTTCTGTCCATTTATGAGCGAGGATTAAACATCACTCCAACGGCTGAAGCCGGATACTTCGGTGTCCGACAGCTCGAGCCCGATGGTACTTGTTAAATAATGATAACAAAAAACAGTCTTACATACTACCATTGATAGAATTAAGAGTAAAATTACACGGTCATTAGAAAAAAATGTAATCAACTTTTTTCACGGGCTGTGGTATCGAAGGTCAAAAGAAGTGTCATCGAAGACGGATTACATGTCAGCTTTCGATGACACTTTTCTTTCGACCGTAGATGCTAGCATCCGTGAAAAAAGTTGATTACAGTTTTTGTATATATTTGGCATACTCTTAAGGCAATTTTTTGTGATTCCTGCTGACAGGTGCAGTAATATAAAACCTATTATCCTACTTATAACTGAATTTAATTGTTTGTAATAAATATATATATAAAAGTAAAAAAAGTTTATTATCTTATTACACTAGAACCTCGATTATCCGAATCAATTAGGGTTGATCCAATTTGGATTAACGACTATTCGGATATAATGTCATTATTCGTACAATAATGTCGTTTCAGTCTGAAAGATGCTGTATATATGACGTCAATACGTCAACATCATTCAGACATTAAATGACGCCATGTGCTGCAATAGAGGTGTCGTAGTGCCATCATGCCGCGATATGCCAGTCTGAAAGATACTGTCCATATGACACAAATATGTCGTCACTACGGGCACCGTTCAGACTCACGGCGACACGTTGTGCAGTAATTACGGCGGCGTCGTGCCATCATTCGATCGCGACGCCATTTACTGTGTGCATCAATTATGCCGCAACAGTGACACCATCGCGCGGCGAGACAGTCGCCAAGACGTGATGTCAATGTGGCTCCAATGCGATGGTACGAAGAGATGGCACGATGTGACGTCAAAAATTAGATTAATGTGGCCATATATCACTTCGTTTGTGGCGTCACGACGTGCCGCTGCCTGCCGCGTTTCTGCTGCCATTGAGCAGTCATTTGTCTATTGGGGCAATTATACGGATAGAAAATATATACGGATAGAAAATATATACGGATAGAAAATATATACGGGTAGAAAATATATACGGATAGAAAATATATACGGATAGAAAATATATACGGATAAAAAATATATACGAATAGAAAATATATACGGAAAGAAAATATATTCCAATGTAAAATGTATACTGATAGAAAATATATATGGGGTATTCCACCACAAATTTGCATGCTCTGACCCCGATCCTCTTCAATAAATGCGCAAATTTTTGTTCGAAAACTGTTTTGATAAAAAGAAGACACGTATTTTTTTATTTAGGCCTCCGACCGATATTTCCGACCGTATCATTTTTATAAAAATTTTATTTTTTCTGTGAGGCAACTTTTTAAAAGATTAATATCTTGGATTAATATCTTGGAAGTTTTCAATCGAGTCGAAAAATTTCATAGACGAAATTTATTCAGTTTAAAGGGAACAAAATTATGCATATTTTTTAGAAGTCTTCTGGTCAGGCGAAAGTTGTGTTACACGACGGTAAAGTGCAAAATATCGTTTTTCATCAACTTCGTCATGATGAATATTAAAAATAAAAAATTATAAAAATTGTCAGTGAAATTACGCAACTTTTAAGACTAGTTACGGGTTGGCCAGTTTTTTTCGCGAAGTTCTTCTTGATACAATTCCGATAATTCCGATTTCCGTGCAGCTCAGGCAGTTCACATTCATAGCAATAGAATTCACCAGTTTCTTCCTGTAGGTTCCTATTAAATATTGCTACTGATAAGATCCGATTGACGTAAACGCCTGAATATTCCCATTGATACCGATTCATGGGTTACGATAGGTTACTGTAAATTCCCATTGCGCGGGATTGTCGTCTATGGGAAAATATCCGTATGATTCCGATTTAAATGTAGCGCAGGCAATTCCCATTCAGAGCAATGGAATTGACCAGTTTCTTCCTGTTGGTTCCTATTAAATATTGCTACTGATACCGGTTGGCGCCGATAAGATACGATTGGCGTCAACGGCTGAATATTCCCATTGATACCGATTCATGGGTTACTATAGGTTACTGTAAATTCCCATTGCACGGGATTGTCGTCTATGGGAAAATATCCGTATGATTCCGATTTAAATGTAGCGCACGCAATTCCCATTCAGAGCAATAGAATTCACCAGTTTCGTCCTGTAGGTTCCTATTAAATATTGCTACTGATACCGGTTGGCGCCGATAAGATCCGATTGACGTCAACGGCTGAATATTCCCATTGATGCCGATTCATGGGTTACTATAGGTTACTGTAAATTCCCATTGCACGGGATTGTCGTCTATGGGAAAATATCCGTATGATTCCGATTTAAATGTAGCGCAGGCAATTCCCATTCAGAGCAATGGAATTGACCAGTTTCTTCCAGTAGACTCCTATTAAATATTGCTACTGATACCGGTTGGCGCCGATAAGATCCGATTGACGTGAACGGCTGAATATTCCCATTGATACCGATTCATACGTTACTATAGGTTACTGTAAATTCCCTTTGCACGGGATTGTCGTCTATGGGAAAATATCCGTATGATTCCGATTTAAATGTAGCGCAGGCAATTCCCATTCAGAGCAATAGAATTCACCAGTTTCGTCCTGTAGGTTCCTATTAAATATTTCTACTGATACCGGTTGGCGCCGATAAGATCCGATTGACGTCAACGGCTGAATATTCCCATTGATACCGATTCATGGGTTACTATAGGTTACTGTAAATTCCCATTGCACGGGATTCCCGTCTATAGGAAAATATCCGTATGATTCCGATTTAAATGTAGCGCAGGCAATTCCCATTCAGGGCAATGGAATTGACCAGTTTCTTCCTGTTGGTTCCTATTAAATATTGCTACTGATACCGGTTGGCGCCGATAAGATACGATTGGCGTCAACGGCTGAATATTCTCATTGATACCGATTCATGGGTTACGATAGGTTACTGTAAATTCCCATTGCACGGGATTGTCGTCTATGGGAAAATATCCGTATGATTCCGATTTAAATGTAGCGCAGGCAATTCCCATTCAGAGCAATAGAATTCACCAGTTTCGTCCAGTAGGTTCCTATTAAATATTGCTACTGATACCGGTTGGCGCCGATAAGATCCGATTGACGTCAACGGCTGAATATTCCCATTGATACCGATTCATGGGTTACTATAGGTTACTGTAAATTCCCATTGCACGGGATTGTCGTCTATGGGAAAATATCCGTATGATTCCGATTTAAATGTAGCGCAGGCAATTCCCATTCAGAGCAACAGAATTCACCAGTTTCGTCCTGTAGGTTCCTATTAAATATTGCTACTGATACCGGTTGGCGCCGATAAGATCCGATTGACGTCAACAGCTGAATATTCCCATTGATACCGATTCATGGGTTACTATAGGTTACTGTAAATTCCCATTGCACGGGATTGTCGTCTATGGGAAAATATCGGTATGATTCCGATTTAAATGTAGCGCAGGCAATTCCCATTCAGAGCAATAGAATTCACCAGTTTCTTCCTGTAGGTTCCTGTTAAATATTGCTACTGATACCGGTTGGCGCCGCTAAGATCCGATTGACGTAAATGGCTGAATATTCCCATTGATACCAATTCAAGAATTTACCATACCATTAATATAATTTCCGATTGAACTTCATTACTTCCGATTAAATACCAATAGGATAAGTCCATGTAAAACCGAATACGGAGCAGCAGTCGACAGTCGATTCATCCGTCCAGGTACGTAGTATTACCTATTTATTCCTATTGAGTACAAGAATGGTTATGAATTGGAAATCCCCCTGACAAAAAACTCATTCATACCGATTCATTTTTTTTTTTTTTATTGGTTTTAATAGGATTTTCTAAGCAGGGTGAGAGCACTATATATACTCACTACTTCTATCGGCCTTTGTTCTCTGATACGCGAGCCCGAAACATCGCATACTCGACTGGTACTTGGCCTAGAGGCATAAAACCACGGGAAGAAGAAGAAGATCGCATACTCGACTGTAGAACAGAGTTGTACCGCAGCTGTCGAACGTATGTGGGCCTCAACGTATTATTAAAGTTGATGATATAAACTTGATATTTAAGTGTGTGCACCGGTATTCATTCAAGAGAAAAACGTATGTAGCGAGTTCACGAAAAGTTGTACATTTTTACGCAAATGTAATCTCGTAAAAAAGTATCAGCTAGAGAAAAATAATCAACATGGCGTCGTTGATCGACGGAAGACAAAAGGAGCGCGAAGTCGAACGCCACGAGCAAGTGTAGTGTGTGTGTAAGTACGTCATGACACGCGGCGTGAAAATCTTCGTTATTCACCAATTAAATTAGCATATACAACATTAATTTTTCACGCGGTGAGTAAATTTTATTTATTGTTTTTTTTTACATTTTTCATAAACAAAAAAAAGTTTTGTTTAATGATATACGTTTTGATTGTCAGAATGATGCGCGCGCGCTCGCACAATTTTGAGGTTATTTTGTTTATTTTATTTGATCATTAATACCAATTTGTTTTTTTCACAGAAAAAATGGACACTGACATAAAAGTGGGTTATTGTGTAGTGATAAAAAAATGGATATCCAGCGGAAACAAGGATCGTATCGGTATCACAAAGACAACAGAATTGTTGCGACGAAAAGATGGCTGCAGTAACGAGTACCTCCGATGTTCGTTCAATTGGCTGAAAAAACAGATGCTGAAGAATGAGAGTCAGCGTGAAACATTGAGAACAATAAAAATTGATGTTCAGGGTACCAAGGACCTAGGTGAGGTTAGCCTCGTGAAACTTGAAGGTAAACTGTGCACTTTGGGTATAAGAGAGTTGAATAGTATCGCAAGCCTATAACGCAATGTGTTATGTTTTTTTCGAGCCGTATTAATTATCTGTCAACCGTTGAAACATTGCAATATTTATTTCCAACTAGACTTTTCATAACAAAATGTAATATCCACTGCTGAGAAAAACCTATTCGGCTGAACAGTTCCTTCGTAAACCAGTTTTGTGTTTATTAACTCTGAGCATGATTCAGTAAAAACTGCCATATTCATTTTACTCTACGAGGTCTCATTTTCTTCGCGGTGATATTGTACACCGGTTAAGCAAAGGAATTTTTTTTATTTCCAGTCCTCGGTTCGAAGCTATCGACAGATTTAAAAATCATTTTTAATTAAATCATGAAAATTATTTTTAAATCCTTCAATAGCTTCAACCTCGGGATACAAAAAAAATGTCCTTCGCTTAACCGGTGTAGAATGTCACTGCGAAGAAATTGAGACCTCGTAGAGCAAAAAGCACAGAGCGGTTTACTCTGAATCATGAACAGAGTTGAAAAAGTCCAAAAGTGGCTTACGAAGACACTGGTCAGCCAAAAAGGTTTACACTGGTCAACCAAAAAGTTAACACAATTAGAAATATTCTTCGTTCCAGTCCTAAAATGACATATTTAAAAAATGTTTACGAGTTAAATAAAATAAAAAATGTAGTATGCACGAAATCTTCGACTTTTGGCTAACTCGACCCCTTTAATGACGGTGAGAAAAAATGGCGCACTGCAAAAAAAATATTCCAATTATATGACAAATATATTTTTGTTAGAAAATTCATTATTGATAAATAAACCTTTGCATCCGATTAAGATGTAATCGCCATAACTTGCTGTTGATGGAATAATTTGTTAAGTGCAATTTTATTCCTGTATATATGTATTAACGAATTTGTAGAAACGAGGGAAGCGTGTGATCGGTACATCGTTGAGAAGCTGACGGAGACGCCCGGTAAAGGGAAGCGGCACAAGACGAGAGCATCGTAAAAAAATACGCCGCTATTAGTACCAATTACAAACAAGACTAAAATCACAGATATGTCGTCTTCGAGTAAGAAAAAAAAAACATTAAAAGAAGTACGAATTATTTTGTTGAGGTAAATGATGAATTTTGTCGCCTTGATGTTTCTCATATTAGATTGTTAATACTTTTTCAGAGAAAAGATAAAGCTGCGGCAAAGCTAGCAGCGAAAATCAAACAACAAAATTTAATAGCATCACAATTGCAGATGGCGACGTCGACTGATGAAGAGGTATGCTATTAATAACAACAACAATAATAATTATACAATTGAATGAAATGGTATTAATAATCCAATTTCATATTGCAGAAGAGTAACAATTCCGATACGACTAGTCATATCAACGACGAGAATGAAGATGCTACTGCTTCTACTTACGTTCGTACTTGCGTTGCTTCTCTGAAGGATCAGAAATATGAGATGACGCCAAAAGATACGGAGAAGATAATTAAAAAAACAATTGACGTTCAAAGAAAATACAAAAGCAATGTTATCGGAGGATCATGCTCGTCATCGTCATTGGAGGACGAGCTGGCGCCATCTCCGAGATTATCATCACCCTCGAGATCGCCGTCCGTGACGGATGAAAGAAAAAATTCGAAACAAAAACCTAGTACCCGAATCAACACGAAAACGAGAAGCAGCGGATTGCAGCAACGGCAGACAAGAGAGGCTATTAAAAGAAAAGATGTAAGTAACATCTTTTCTTGTTCAAAAAAAGAAATACAAATCTAAATTACTTAGCGTAACTTTAACTTGTACTATAACGCAGTACAACTACTATTATTAATATTGCAATGCGGTTAATAGAAAATACGAAATGTCCAGATGGATTGCACAGAATCTGCATACAGCAGGTGAAAAGTGAGATTACTATTATGAATGAATTGGTGTTAATAATCCAATTTCATATTGCAGAAGAGTAACAATTCCTATTCGGCTACTGATTTGAATGACGAGCTGGAAGATGAAAAAAAGAACATGTCGACAGAGAATAAACGTGCGATGAATAATGCCAAAGTCCCAGCTGATGACAAGGAGAAATGCGCAAGAAAAAAGCTGAAGGTGCGTGATGATAAACTCTTACCGAAAGAATGTAGATTCGTTATAGCTCCGAAAAGTATCTCGCCGACTCAACGGATAGACCAGATGGAGTGCGCAAAATCTGCGAGACAGCAGGTAAACAGTGAGACTCCTATGACACTGGCGAAGATGAAACCGACGAAAAATGATGAAGGTATACAGGAGAAGGATGATACGGCAACTGAGATGGTGGGGATGATAACGGCGGAAGATGAGGCAGATGACAAGATAAAGGAGACGGAGCAGAAGGCAGAAACAATGTTGAATAGTAAAGAAGAGGCTTTAGCGGCTACTGCTTCTACTTATGATTCATCTGCTCCTAATTGCGTTGCTTCTCTGAAGGATCAGGAAGTTGAGATAACCCCAAACGATTATACGGAGAGGATGATTAATACAATTAAAGACGTTAAAAGAAAATATAAAAGCAATGTTATCGGAGGATCATGCTCGTCATCGGAGAACGAGCTGGCGTCATCTCCGATATTCTCGTCACCCTCGACATCGCCATCGATGACGGATGAAAGAGAAAAATCGAAAAAAAAGTCAAGTACCCAAGTCAATGAGAAAACGAGCAGCAGCCGATTGCAGCAACGACAGAGGAGAGAGGCTAATAAAACGAAAGATGTAAGTATTACGAGAAATTTAAATATTTCTGAGTTGAATCTGTATGAGAAATTAAATAATTGTTTTTTAATATTGAAAATCTAAATTACTTGGCATGCTATCTTTAAGGATGCTTTACACGTTCATTCCCAATCAAAGTTTAATTCGATAAAAATTTCAGCACTTCATGATTGAAAAAATTAATTGTGCATAATAATAATGCCAAAAGTTATTAACAAATTACAAAAATAAAAAAATGTTCAACAAAAAAATCAGAAACCTTTATTTTTTTCATTTCAAATACATTCGTTGATTTTTTGGAATCCATAATAATTTTTTCAGGATTTTTGTAGTTTTTTGAAATCCCCAATTTCGATTTTTTTTAAACTATAAAACTGTTTGTTCAAATACCGGAAACTTCTTGTGTCATGTGAAACCTTTCTACAAAAACGTATTAAAAATTCGCAACATTGCATCAATTTTTCAAAATAAAAAAATGTCAAAAATTACGAAAATTTTTTTAAAAATTCTTATGGATTCAAAAAAATCAACGAATATATTTGAAATGAAAAAAATAAGGGTTACTGATGTTTTGTTGATTTTTTTTATAATTTGTTAATAACTTTTTTGCATTATTATTATGCAAAATTAATGTTTTTGATGTCTTTAATAAGGTTGAATTTTTTCAAATTTTTGTCATATCATGAAGTACTGAAATTTTGATCGAATTAAACTTTTGGTTGGGAATGTACGTGTAACGCATCCTTAATATGTACTCTTAACGCAGTACAATTATTATTATTATTATTATTATTATTATTTTTTTTTTTCTTTACGGAATCCCTAAGGGTTCCGTAAAGAAAAACGGAATTTGCGGAATCCACGATACGGATTCCACCAGCCTAGCTGGTGGATATGTGGGACTCCCGTAGCCTACCCACTAAACCGCCCTCTCCTTTCGGTCCTCCCCCAACCAGGAACTATGTTAATATTACTTCTGGTTGGGGGGGGGGCTGTCTGTGTACGTCTGTTCGTTCTGTCTATTCGTTTCGTCTCACGTCAGTTTGTCTGCTCTGTCATTCGAGGCAGCCGTCTACATTTTTTCGTCTGAGTATCGTCTCTGTGTAGGTGGCAACAAGTTGCCACCATTCTGTTGTGTGGAGCATCACCTCGACAATATTGTCTGGGGTGATGGGACCAACGGTCATCTCCAGTCTCCGTCTGGGTGTTGTCCAGCGGTCACATTCGAAGAACGTGTGTTCCGCGTCGTCCTGTTCGTGTCCGCAGTATTTGCAGTCTGGCGTCTGTATTCTGTTCATCCTGTAGAGGTACCGTCTAAAGTAACCGTGTCCTGTCAGGAGCTGGGTGACGTAAAAGTTTACATCCCCGAACTCCCTTTCAAGCCACGGTCTCAGGTCCTTTATCAGTCGTCTCGTCCAGTTGCCTGTAGATCCTTCTGTCCAGCGTTGTTGCCATGTCTGTAGCGTCGTGTTTCTTTCGGTGGTTGCCGCATCCTGTCGTCTCGTGTCCGCGCTCCTCCCGTGTATCCTCTTGCGCTCGAACGCCAGAAGGTCCACGGGAATCACGCCCGCCACCACCAGGACAGCTTGTGCAGAGACAGTCCGGTAGAAGCAGGCGATCCTCAGCGCGCCCTGTCTCTGTACTGTCGTCATTGCGTGCCAGTACTTCTTGGTCTTCAGGGCGTCTGCCCAGATCTCCGCGCCGTATAAGAGGATCGAGTGGGCCGTCGACATTAACAGTCGTCGTTTCCCCGGTCTCGGTCCAGTCGTGTTTGCCATCAGGCGGCTTAAGGATGCTATCCTCTCGGCCGCCTTCCGGGCTGTCCTTTGTATATGAGGCCAGAAGGTCATCTTTGTATCTAGGGTCACCCCCAGGTACTTGACTTCCCCTCCGGTCTCGATCTCGTCTGTCCCAACCCACATGGGTAGTGTTGTCTGTATCCGGTTCCTTGTAAGGAAGATCAGTTCTGTTTTTTCTGTCGCTAGTTGTAGTCCGTGGTCGGTCATCCAACGTCCGACGCGTCTCATGGTCTGGTTCAGTTTAAACTGCGCCAGCTCTGGGGTCCGCTCCACGATCACCGCCGCCACGTCATCGGCGTAAACGACGAGGAGTACGCCGAGCGGGAGCTCCAGTCTGAGCAGACTGTCGTAGACTCCGTTCCAAAAGTCCGGTCCGAGTATGGATCCCTGCGCGACCCCCGCAGTGATTTGTCTCGTCACCTGTCCTTCTGTGGTCTCGTAAGTGATTCGTCTGTTTCGCAGGTAATCCTCCACAACTCGGGCCAAGTACGGTGGAATCCCGAAGTCGCCTCTTAGCGCCTCCAAGATATCCACCCACCTGGCCGAGTTGAAAGCGTTCCTGATGTCCAGGGTCGCCATCAGCACGATTGGCCGCGCTGCGTGACAATGTCTGTCCGTGTCTCTGAAGGTGTCGACCACTTTTTGGATTGCTCCAATCGTTGATCGCCCCCTTCTAAAGCCGAACTGCTGGTCCGAAAGACCGCCCCCGGCCTGTATCGCGTCTGTGAGTCTTGGTCTCGGTAATTGTTCGTAGAGTTTCCCTGTCGTATCAAGTAAACTCAGGGGCCGGTAGGCCGACGGCGTGCCGGGGTCGCCCTTACCCTTGGGGATAAGTACCAGCCTCGCCGCCTTCCACCTGGCGCTGAACGTTCCTGTTGTTAAACACGTGTTGTACAGGTCGAGAAATATCTCGGGCCTTAGGTTAACCATCAGCCGGATAATCTCTCCCGGTACTCCGTCTGGTCCCGGCGCCCTTCCGATCTTCATCGCGTTGGATGCTCTAGTGAGTTCCTCCGCGGTGAAGGCGGGAGCCGCCGGTGCCTCCGTGTCGTCTGTTTCGTCTGTACGTGTATCGGGTGTGTCGGAAAAAGTCCGTCGACGATCCGTCGTGCGGTTTCGGCATCTTTGAGTTCCGGCGGTACTCGAGCCCCTAGTTTACCGGTCACGATCTTGTAACCAGTTCCCCAAGGGTCCCGGTCCACCTCCTCGCAGAGCTTCTTCCAGCATCGCGCCTTGCTATCTCTGATAGCTTTCGTTAATGTCTTCCGAGCTGTCTTGTACGCAGCCTGAAGGTTTTCCCTTTCGGGTCTCCCGCCAGCCCTCGTAACTCGTCGTCGGTTTGCCAGGCAGATCCTTCGCAGTTCGGCTATCTCGTCCGTCCACCAGTATTGTGGTTGTCTTTTTCGTCCGTTTCGTCGCCTCGGCATTGTGCTATTGCACAGCCGCTCCGTAAATATGGCTGTCTCGTCTGCCAGTCTTTCCGCCCTTCGCCGGCCAATCAGCTCCGGGGGGACGTTCGTCATCGGGGCTGGTGTTGCCACCAGCTCCTCCGTGAACTTCCGTACGTCCAGTTTGTTCGTGTTCCACCGCGGAGGGTGCTGGATCCTTGTCCGTGTCGTCGTTGTCTGTCCTATCACTTCGAAGGCTGTGTACTGATGATCGCTGGCCGTATAGTCTTCGATCACCCGCCAAAGCCTCACTTGTGTCAGTATTCTGTCCGATGTCATCGTAACGTCGGGGATGGAGTCTCCAAACCCTGGTCGTCTGTACGTCGGTATGTTTCCTGTATTTGCCACTACCAGGTCTAGCCTTGCAGCCATCTCCAGTAGCAGCCGTCCCCGCTTGTTCGTTCCTGTCATTCCCCACTCGATCGCCCTCGCGTTTAAGTCCCCAGCGACCACGACGTCTCCGGGCAGATCCCTGATTCCGTCCTCAAGGAGCGCCACCTTTCTCTCAAACTCCGCCGCGGTGCAGTTGGGGGTCAGGTAGACGCTGACGTAGGTGACAGCGACGATCTTAGCCCAGACGTAATCGTCCCCTACTCCGCGGTTAGTTGTCCGAGATTGGGCAGCGCCCCTCACCCAGATAGCTGTTGTCTCGGTCTCGTTTGTTATCCATGTCTGTGTCGTCCTTTTCCTGTACGGTTCACACAGTATCAGGATGTCCGCGTCATGTTCGTCAGCTATCTGTGGTAGTAGCATGTCTGCTGTCCTACTTCGGTTCAGGTTTCCCTGAACTATTCGGTCGGTCGTCCTGCCCGCCTCCTGCACTCCTCCAGCGCAGCTCGGAATACCGCGCACCTCCCGGTTCCCGCGATATGCGCCGCGTCCTCGTGCCCCACCTCGGTGCACAGGGGGCAAGCTGGTTTGTTCTTACAGTCCGTTGCGTAATGTCCCGTTTCGCCGCATTTTCTGCAGCTTTTAGTCCGGTCCTTACTCGTGCAGTTCGCTTTGGTGTGTCCATAGCCCAGACACCTGTAACACTTCGTTACCGTCAGTCGTTCTCGAATGCGGCAACGCACCCATCCAATCCCGATCCGGCCCCGCTGGAGCAGCACCCGGGCTTCCTACGGTTCGAGTTCGCAGACCGCCATGGACTGCTCGGCGCGGTTCGGACCAAAGATGTGGACGTTGAAATCTGTGTCCCGTCCCGTTTCCCGTCTCAGGGCCTGATTTACGTCTTCCGCTGTCGTGACACAGTCAAGATCCATGATCTCCAGCTGAGCCTTGGAGGCCATGGTCTTGACGCTGCCCTCGTCTCCAACCGCGTTCTGTATCGCGCGCTGGAACTCGTCTCGTCCGTTCTTGTTCGTTCGTATCTTTAAGAGACACAGTCCTTCCTTGGTCTTCTTCAGAGTTGTCACCTGCACGTGACTCTTCTTCGGGTCGACCGTCGCCCTTATTTTCCGTACTATGTCGGCGAACGTCTTGTCTTTCTCGGGTTTGACTAGGACAGCCGTCCCCCGATGTTTGGGTGCCGACTTGCGCCTATCAGCCCGAGTGTCCGTTTTCGTCTCGTTCGCTTTGGTCTCGTTCGTTTTCATCTCGTTCGTTCTGTCTTTCCGTTCCTTCGGTTTTTTTCTTTTGTTCGTCGCTGTTTGCCAGGGTGTGGCCGCTTCCCCTCTCGGAGTCCGCTTCTGCAGGGCCTCCGGAGTGGTCCCGGTCGCCTCCCGTTTGCGTTTCGTCCGTGGCGTTTCCGGTTCGATCGTCTCCGTTTCTGTCTCCGTCGAGTCGTTCACCTGTACTCGGCCTCTCGGGGTTGTCCCGGAGCGCTTACTCAACGCCACATCGGCAGCCTCGAGGATTGTTTTTATTCCGTTCTTTACTGTCATGTTCATGTTTTTTTGAACTGCAGCTGCCTCGGCCATTCTCGTTGCTGTCACCCGTATTAGCTTCAGTAGCTCCGTCAGGTCTGGCTCGTCTCGTTTCGGTGTTGTGTTGCTCGGTTTTGTACCTTTCGTCTGTCCCTTCTCTGAGTCTGTGTTTCTGTAGTCGCTGTCGAGAGCCGAGGAATAGCTTTCCGCGCTTCCTGTGCTCGACGCGCTGTCCGTCCTGTTACGTCTCAGTAGGTGCAGTATTGTCCTGTCCTTGTTTCCGTTTTTCGTGTCTGTCCTCTTCGTTGCCGTCTTCGTCTCCAAGTCGTCTTTGCACATTCTGCGGCCCTTAGAATCCATGCCGCTGCCTGGTGCCACCGGGGCTTCAACCCGATCGGAGCCCAGGGTGGATTTCCCCTGTTTTGGGGATACCACCTGAGGTATATCTCTGTTTTGTTTGTGCATTTCATAGTTGTTTGTTCCTTCCTGCTAAGGGTCTCTCGGGGGCGCGACTCCCCGTACCGTACCGGAACGTGGCACGGTCCCTGAGGTCGCCTTAGGGGTCATCCGCCAGGCACGAGCCGGCTTCAGTCCCCCTCAACTTATTATTATCTCCCTATGTGGGACTCCCGTAGCCTACCCACTAAACCGCCCTCTCCTTTCGATCCTCCCTCAACCAGGAACTATGTTAATATTACTTCTGGTTGGGGGAGCTGTCTGTGTACGTCTGTTCGTTCCGTCTATTCGTTTCGTCTCACGTCAGTTTGTCTGCTCTGTCATTCGAGGCAGCCGTCTGCGTTTTTTCGTCTCAGTATCGTCTCTGTGTAGGTGGCAACAAGTTGCCACCATTCTGTTGTATGGAGCATCACCTCGACAATATTGTCTGGGGTGATGGGACCAACGGTCGTCTCCAGTCTCCGTCTGAGTGTTGTCCAGCGGTCACATTCGAAGAACGTGTGTTCCGCGTCGTCCTGTTCGTGTCCGCAGTATTTGCAGTCCGGCGTCTGTACTCTGTTCATCCTGTAGAGGTACCGTCTAAAATAACCGTGTCCTGTCAGAAGCTGGGTCACGTAAAAGTTTACGTCCCCGAACTCCCTTTCAAGCCACGGTCTCAGGTCCTTTATCAGTCGTCTCGTCCAGTTGCCTGTAGTTTCTTCTGTCCACCGTTGTTGCCAGGTCTGTATCGTACTGTCTCTTTCGGTCGTTGCCGCGTCCTGTCGTCTCGTGTCTGCGTTCCTTTCATAAATCCTCTTGCGCTCGAAAGCAAGAAGGTCTATGGGGATCACGCCCGCCACCACCAAAACGGCCTGTGCAGAGACAGTCCGGTAGGAGCAAGCGATCCGCAGCGCGCTCTGTCTTTGTACTGTCGTCATTGCGTGGCAGTATTTCTTCGTCTTCAGGGCATCCGCCCAGATCTCAGCGCCGTATAGGAGGATCGAGTGGGCCGTCGACATTAATAGTCGCCGTTTCCCCGGTCTTGGTCCAGTCGTGTTTGCCATCAGGCGGCTTAAGGATGCTATCCTCTCAGCCGCCTTTCGGGCTGTCTTTTGTATGTGAGGCCAGAAGGTCATCTTCGTATCTAGGGTCACCCCCAAGTACTTGACTTCCCCTCCGGTCTCGATCTCGTGAGTCCCAACCCTCATGGGTAGTCTCGTCTGTATACGTCTTCTCGTGAGAAACGTCAGCTCCGTCTTTTCTGTCGCAAGTTGTAGTCCGTGGTCTGTCATCCATCGGTCTACTCGTCTCATCGTCTGGTTCAGTTTCAGCTGCGCCATTTCCGGAGACCGCTCGGTGATCACCGCCGCCACGTCATCGGCGTATGCGACGAGGAGAACGCCGAGCGGGAGCTCCAGTCTGAGCAGGCTGTCGTAGACTCCGTTCCAAAAGTCTGGTCCAAGTATAGATCCTTGGGCGACCCCCGCGGTGATTTGTCTTGTCACCTGTCCTTCGATTGTCTCGTAGTTTATTCGTCTGTTTCGTAGGTAATCCTCCACTACCCGAACCAAGTACGGTGGCGCCCTGAAGCCGTTTCTGAGCGCCTCCAGGATGTCCACCCACCTGGCCGAGTTGAAGGCGTTCCTAACGTCAAGTGTCGCCAGCAGCACGACTGGTCGCGCTGCGTGACAGTGCCTGTCTGTGTCTCGGAAAGAGTCAACCACCTTCTGGATTGCTCCGATCGTTGATCGACCCCTCCTGAAGCCGTACTGTTGGTCGGAGAGGCCACCTCCGGTCTGTATCGCGTCTGCGAGTCTTGGTCTCAGTAGCTGTTCGTAAAGTTTCCCTGTCGTGTCTAGTAAGCTCAGCGGCCGGTAGGCCGACGGCGCGCTGGGGTCACCCTTACCCTTGGAGATAAGGACCAGCCTCGCCGCCTTCCAGCGGTCGCTGAAGGTCCCCGTCTTCAGGCACGCGTTGTACAGGTCGAGAAAGATCTCCGGCCTCAGGTTAACCATCAGCCGAATAATCTCGCCCGGTACTCCGTCCGGTCCTGGTGCTTTACCCGTCCTCATCGCGTTGGCTGCTCTGGTGAGCTCCTCCGCGGTGAAGACGGGCACCGCCGCTGTCTCATTGTCGTCCGTTGCGTCCGTGCGTGTCGGGTGTGTCGGAAAGAGTCCGTCAACAATCCGTCGTGTGGTTTCGGCGTCTTTGAGTTCCGGCGGGACCCGGGCCCCCAGTTTACCGGTTACGATCTTGTAGCCAGTTCCCCACGGGTCCCGGTCCACCTCCTCGCAGAGCTTCTTCCAGCATCGCGCCTTGCTGTCTCTTATTGCAACCGTCAGTCTTTTCCGTTCCGTTTTGTATACGGCCTGAAGGGCTTCCCTTTCTGGCCTACCGCCGGCCCTCGTGACCCGTCGTCGGTTTGCCAGGCAGTTCTTCCGCAGTTCGGCTATCTCGTCCGTCCACCAGTATTGTGACTGTTTGTTACGTCTGTGATGTCGTTTCGGCATTGTGCTGTTACACAGCAGCTGCGTCAATTTGGCCGTCTCGTCTGCCAGTCTTTCCGCCCTTCGCCGGCCTGTCAACTCGGGGGGAATGTTTGTAATCGGGGCCGGCGCTGCCGCCAGTTCCTCCGAAAACTTCTGTACGTCAAGTTTGTTCGTGTTCCACCGCGGGGGGTGCCGAAACCTGGTCCGTGCCGTCGTTGTCCGTCCTGCCACTTCGAAGGCGATGTACTGATGGTCGCTGGCTGTGTAGTCCTCGACCACCCGCCACCGCCCCACCAGTGGCAGTATTCTGTCTGACTTCATCGTTACGTCTGGAATGGAATCCCCAAATCCTGGTCGTCTATATGTCGGTGTATTTCCCGTATTTACTACCACTAGGTCTAGCCTTGCGGCCATCTCCAGTAGTAGCCGTCCCCGTTTGTTCGTCCTTGTCATGCCCCACTCGATCGCCCTGGCGTTGAAGTCTCCCGCGACCACAACGTCTCCAGGCAGATCCCTGATTCCGTCTTCGAGGAGCGCCACCTTCCTCTCGAGCTCCGCCGCGGCGCAGTTTGGGGTCAGGTAGATACTGACGTAAGTGACAGCACCGACCTTGGCCCAGACGTAGTCGTCCCCCGCGCCGCGGTCGGTTACCCGGGATCGGGCAGCACCCCTCACCCAGATAGCGGCAGTCTCGGTTTCGTTCGTGATCCAATCCTGTGTTGGCCGCGTCCTGTACGGTTCGCACAGAATCAGAATGTCGGCGTCGTGTTCGTCAGCTATCTGCGGTAGCAGCATGTCTGCTGTCCTACTTCGGTTCAGGTTACCCTGGATTATTCTGTCCGTCTTCCCGCTCGCCTCCTGCACTCCTCCAGCGCAGCCCGAAACACGGCGCACTTCCCGGATCCCGCGATGTGCCCCACGTCCGTGTGCTCCGCGTCGGTGCACAGAGGGCAGAGCGGTGGGTTGACGCAGTCCGTAGCGTAATGTCCCGTTTCACCGCATCGTCTGCAGCTTTTTGTCCGGTCCTTGTTCGCGCAGTCCGCTTTTGTATGCCCGTAACCCAGGCACCTATAGCACCTCGTCACCGTCAGTCGTTCTCGGACGCGGCATCGCACCCATCCTATCCCTATCCGCCCCCGGCACAGCGGCACCCGGGCTTCGTGCGATTCGAGGTCGCACACCGCCATGAACTGCTCTGCCCGGTTCGGACCGAAGATATGGACACCAAAGTCCGCGTCTCGTCCTGTCTCCCGTTGCAGTGCCAGTCGTACGTCGTCTTCGGTCGTGACGCAGTCCAGGTCCATGATCTCCAATTGGACGTTGGAGGTCCTGGTCCCGACGCTGCCGTCTCCACCGATCGCCTCCTGGAGCGCGCGTCGGAAGTCCTCTCGTCCTTTCGGGTTCGACTGTATCTTCAGAAGACACGACCCTTTCTTGGTCTTCCTCTG
This sequence comes from Ichneumon xanthorius, assembly GCA_917499995.1. Classification (NCBI taxonomy): domain Eukaryota; kingdom Metazoa; phylum Arthropoda; class Insecta; order Hymenoptera; family Ichneumonidae; genus Ichneumon; species Ichneumon xanthorius. The sequence continues at coordinate 97,802 of CAKJTD010000103.1, forward strand.
ATCTTTCACCTGCACGTGAATTTTCTTCGGGTCGACCTCGGTCCGTATCTTCCGTAGAATGTCTGAGTATGTTTTGCCATTCGCAGGCTTGACTATCAGAGCCGATCCCCGATGTTTGGGAGCCGGCTTGCGCTTGTCAGCCTGCGTGTCGGCGTTCGTCTTGTTCGGTTTGTTTTTCCGTATCGTCTCGTTTGTTTTGTTTTTCTGTTCCGTTTCGTTCGTTTTGTTTTTCTGTTCCGTTTCGTTCGTTTTGTTTTTCCGTTCCGGTCTTGTCTTCTTTTTTGTAACGGTTTGCCAGGGCATGGCCGCCTCCCCTCTCGGAGTCCTCTTCTGCAGGGCCTCCGGGGTGGTCCCGGTTGCCTCCCGTTTGCGTTTTGTCCGTGGCGTTTGGTGTTCGGTCGTCTCCGTTTCTGTTTCTGTCGAGTCGTTGTCCGTTACTCGTCTTCTCGGGGTTAACCTGATGGGCTTGTTCAGCGCAACATCGACAGCCTCGAGAATTGTCTTTATTCCGTTTTTTACCGTCATGTTCGTGTTCTTCTGTATGGCTGTTGCCTTGGCCATTTCCTGTGCTGTTTTCTGTATGAGCTTCAGTTGCTCCGTCAGGTTCGGCTCGTTTCGTTTCGGTGTTTTCGTGGCTTTCGTCTGTCCCGTCTGTACGTCCGTTTTTCTGTATTCGCTGTCGATTGCCGAGGAAAAGCTTGCCGCGCTTCCTGTGCTCGACGCGCTGTCCGTCCTGTTGCGTCTCAGTAGGGACAGTATTGTCCTGTCCTTGTTGCCTGTCCTCTTCGTTCCCGTCTTCGTCGCCAAGTCGTCATCATTGCACTTTCTGCGGCCCTCAGAATCCATGCCGCTGCCATGGGCCGCCGGGGCTTCAACCCGACCGTCGCCCAGGGTGGATTGTCCCTGTGTTGGGGTTACCACCTGAGGTATATCCTTGTTTTGTCCGTGCATTTTCATGGTTGTTTGTTCCATTCTGCTACGCGTCCCTCGGGGGCGCGACTCCCCGTACCGTGCCGGAACCAGCCCGGTCCCTGAGGTCGCCTTAGGGGCCGTCCGTCGGACATGAGCCGGCTTCAGTCCCCCTCGACTTACTCGGTATCCCCGGGATCGTCACGTCCCGAACGACAGGGGTTTTACCCCCTCCCGCTGCCTGGGGTCGCCTCGGGGGCCTTCCGTCGGGCTCGTGCCGACTTCAGTCCCCCTCAACTTACTCGGTATACGCGGGGTCGTCACAGCCCGAGCGAGAGGGGGTTCCCGCCCTCCCGCCACCTGCGGTAATTATTATTATTATTATTATTATTATTATTATTATTATTATTATTATTATTATTATTATTATTATTATTATTATTATTATTATTATTATTATTATTATTATTATTATTATTATTATTATTATTATTATTATTATTATTATTATTATTATTATTATTATTATTATTATTATTATTATTATTATTGCAACGCAGATAATTGAAAAATGCAAAATGTCCATGTGACGCTAACAACCATTCTAATTACACGGATCAGCAATTCGACTGTTAAAAACAGCATTTGACTATAAAAGTAAAAAAATATGGGTATGAAAAAAAAAATTCTTCAATTAAAAAAAAATCGAAGTTCGCAAAACTTGACAATACTGTAACCTATTTAAATCAACGTATGTTAAATACTTGCGCTCGTAAAAATCTTTTTCGAGAGATAGGCTCGTTGCAACATTTCATACTGCAGTATACAATATTTTTTATAAATGAAAACAATACAATATCTATCAATAATTTGTTTCTTCTCCGTACGCAATTATAGTGTACAGCAGACGCGATATATGCGGAATACCGCGGTATACGCAAGTTAAATGAAATAAATAAAACTGGTTGATGAACAATTTCTAATTAACTTTTTTTTTGTAAAGTACGACAGCGATGTTGCAATGAATTTCGACGAGACGGCAAACACATTTACGCCTTTGGGCATACTTCCATCGAAGAAACAAAAAAGTATACAAGTAAGAGATACAATATTGTTATATTGCAATGGAATACTGTTAACGACTATCGAGAGCGTAAAAAGCGAAAATAATAAGTACTAGTTTTTTAAATTGTTCTTATTTTTTACAAAAATTCGAAAACAGCTTATTAGCGACAGCAACACTCCGAAACGGGTGTCACTGTCTTAAAATGAAAAGTACCACGAACTTTATAGATTCTCTGCGTGATAAAATAAAATCATTAATTTTTATAATGAAACATCCGTTTTTATTGTTGTTTCGGTCTCATGTAATTGTTTATTTCTCGTGAAGGTAATCGATTGCGACAACAATAGAGGATTGAGTCCTGGTGCAACTACCAGTAAACATAACGATCCGAGTAAACGACCAAAATTATCTGAAAATGTATCAGCTTCTTCTACCAAGCATATTAAATGCATTGTAAACAAGGTACGATATTTCTCAATAAAATGTCAATTTTTTTTTTAAGTTGACCTACTGAAATTTATTTTACGTTTATAAAATAACTAATTCTTGTTTGGTTGGAAAACAACAGAAAGTAATGGGCAAAGTTGAGAAAAAAATTGAAACTGATTACGATTCTAAAAAATGGAAAGAGTTGTATGAGGAAAAAGAGAAGGAAAACGAAGCATTGAAGCGATTATTGAATGAGCATAGCGGTAAAAGGGATCTGAATGATGACGAAGACAGATCTTTCAAGGAAAAACAAACCGAAAACCAAGATATTAATGAAAAACTGGATAAGATTTTACAGTGTGTACAACGATCAGCAGAAGGCCTTAGTGAAACGATGAAAAAAATTTCAGTAGTTGGTGAAGACGGCATTGAAATGGTAAATATTATGAATGTCTATTGTACCAAGTTTTGTTATATGAGACATTATGAATTATTATTGATAACATTTTATCAATTTTCGATACGTGCAGGCGGGCGTAAAAGGAATTACGATGCAATACGACCAAGCGTATAACATATTGAGCGCAACTACCATGAGAAAGAGATTAAATGGTGCCATAAACGGCATGTGGACTCGAGATGAACAAATAAAACTCTATATGAGTAAGAAGTTTATGCCAAAAAATAGTGGATGCCGAGCCATCACAAAAGAAGAAGTAGTAAAATTGCTAGGTAAATATAAAATAACTAATATAAAATGGGCATTAGTGTTGTTACGAAACAAAACCATACATATATATACGAAATCAATTTGTTTTTAACAGACATCGTGCAATTCTTCGATTCGATGAGACCATTGTCATCAAACAAGGAAACTGATGACATTACACGCAACCATCGAGACTAGATTTCCAAGCACTTCACCAGTACCAGAGAAGCATACGACCCGAACAAAAAGGAGAAAACTGCTCAACGACAAAAACTTGGAAGAGAGCGCAGGAAAGCAAAGAAAGAGAAACGAAAGACCGGTACGAAGAAAAGCGAAGTAACGGCGAAAATAAATGATCGACAAAAGACCAAAGAGGACTGCCACGGTGAACAAGAGGAAGCAAGTACAGATATCTTCGAGAAAATCATTAAGTTATTGAAACCAATGGTTTACAATGAATTGAATCGACACGAAAAACTGAAAAAAAGTGAGAACTTTGCGTTAAAGGACATTGCCAGAAGAATCGGGTTGAGTGTCGAAGTTTTCGAAGAAATATTCACTGAAGACGGCTTTATATGCCCAGAAGGTAAATATAATGCCTATAAATTATAATACCAGAGGTGCATTCTAAAACATACTTTCGTACTCTGGAGTATCATTCTGTCTCTGTCTAACGCAGGGGGATAAACAAGGACACTCTAGAATACGAGAGAGAGTATGTTTTAGAATGCACCCCATGTGGGATGTATGAGCGCAATGTCATTAATTTTTTTCACTCTACCACCATCAGAATCGAATTACTGCTACCCAGTAGATTTCGACTACGAAATATACTAGTTGATCCGACAATTGACCTATGTCAAACAGCGTCAGGAAATGGAAAATGCAATGAAGAGGATCGATATGAAGTTGCTAATGAACAATTCCCATAATGAAGCAAACTTGGTAGACTATTTTCTCCATAAATACACGGTACCAGTTGGTTCGTCCGTGACCGAGGAAAATTACGAAGACACGGAGAATGCCGATGAACAATTATACAGGTACGAAATGTAGTTTAAATATTATATAATAGTAATAATAATAATCGTAGTTTCGACCGGTGAAATTGACCTGTTATATGTGTTGTATGTTTAACTTCACATTTGCCTTAGAGACGAACGAGTTGGCAGGAAATAATTGTGTAGCAGTAACTGTGAAAGACGTGCTGACGGAAATGAGAAATCTGCCCTTGTGCGGTAAATGATAATTATAATTATTATTGATGTAATTAAAATCATATGTACCCGACTAAAAGTTTACAACATGTCTTATTATTTTTGATTGCAGAAGATATCAGCAGTGAATGGGTGATGAAAAAATTGATTAAACACCGATACATCGATGAAAGCGAAAAGAAGAAAGACAACGCGACGATAAAGCTCGATCGATTGATACAATCAGGCAACCATTGGCAATGCATACTGAAGAGGAATTTGATAGAAATATGCGGATAGTGATATGTATAACATATGTGTACTAGGCGATACTGTATCGTTTGAAAACGAAAGACAAAACAAAACAAAAAATTCGACACGATAAGCCGACTAAACAACGCCGACAAGGCGCAAACGAGAATATTCGACGCACTCGTCGAACATAAATGTATCGCGTACTCGCAATATATGTAATTGCAGTATTATGGAGATTTTGCAAAGGTACCTGAAGTAAAATATTGGCTTAAAAAAAAAAAAAAAATAGAAAAGTTAATAATTATATTTATGGACGCAGTTATGGTATACACATTATATTGCTATAATGCGGTCTTATAACTTGTATTGTAGTTCTTGCGAATAGTGTTCCCATAAGTTTGAGGAAAATGAGAGGGAATTGCAAACACTTGTTGATGGTATAAAAATCTGAAGAAAATCAAGTATATTAAAGGTTCTGAAAAGATTAATTTTGCATAATAATTCCAAAATGTTATTTAAAAAATGATGAAAAAAAATTGTTCAACAAATCTCCCGGAAACCTAACTTTTTTTAATGAAAATGATTCGTTTTTTTCTGAGACGTATGCATTTTTTCAGATTTAAAAATTCACTTTGAATTTTGTGACTTTCCACACATTTTTGCCATACATATAAAAAAAAATTCAAAGTGAATTTTTAAATCTCAAAAAATTCATACGTATTCAGAAAAATGAACGGATCATTTTCATTAAAAAAAATTTAGGTTTCCCGGAGATTTGTTGAACAATTCTTTTTTTTTATCAATTTGTTAATAACATTTTGGAATTAGTATTGTGCAAAATTAATTTTCTCGGCACCATTAATATGCTTGATTTTTTCAGATTTTTATACCAACGAAAAGTGTTTGCAATTCCCTCTTATTTCTGTCAAATTTATGTGAAGTGAACACCATTCGCAAGGACTACCTTACGCGCGAAAAAGGTACCTGAGGGTAATATTGACTTTGAAAAAGAAAAGTTTATAATTATATTTTCAGATGCGCTTTATAAACGTATATTATATTAATATAACGGACGTTTGTAACAACTTTTATTTAAACGTGAAAAATGTTTTATGTGTTGAACAACAGTATTACCATACATTAATAAAAAAATACTAAAAACGCATGTAATCGACGTTGTAACCGAGAATGATATTAAAAGTCAAATTTCAACATTGTTACACGAGCGAGTTATGGTGCAGAAGTTGCGAAATTAATAAATCGGGTAAATAATATAGCTATGGATAATTATTGATACGCAATTGCGTAAACGAAGTGAGTGATGAAATAAGAATAATAAGAAAATAATTGTAAATCAAGGTTTTTAGCGATCATAAAAACTTGAGAAACTTGGAAATGTCAGGGAAATTTTTGACTCTAAAAAAGACATAGAAAAGTCCGGAAATTTTGTGATCTTTCTGGAATTTTAGCAAATCCGAAAAAAGTTGTACTTGCTTTGTGTCATATCACAAAAAAATGATTAGCGTCAGAAACTTCAGTACAGAAAGAGACATGAAAATAATATTTTTCTTTTCCTTACTGACGTTTTCGAATGATTCGAAAACCAGCCAATAGGCTGAATAATATTTGCGTCTCAATTTGAATCAGGCATGGCATTCAGATCGATAGCAAATAGCACCCTGATAAAATTGAAATTTTCAGATTGCTTCCACATGTATTTCTTTTTTTTTCATTTATTCACAAAGCTTCTTCTATGAAAAAGCATGTCCTGTAAGTTTTTTACTTTCTCATAAACAAAGTTTTTTGAGTCAAAGAAAATCATGATGATGCAATGTGCATATTTTTATTTTTAGGATATTTTATTTTGGTTTTTGGTTCTGTTACGTCCAAACAGCGAGTGCCCCATGCATGAATCGGACGCCAGAGATGAACGAAATCCAAAGGCTCGGAAACAATGTTACGACAATCAGGGGCAACTGGGATACCACCGGCCTGATTTGTGCGTCAGTAACACTGCTTACGTTAGGCCTAAGGTCGAACAAATAACGCCGAACGTGCACCGGCAATAGATAGCCTCTGTCCCGTTTGGATCATGCCACAGATCGGAACGCTTTTTGATTTAACACGCTCTAGTCAAGTCGATGAAATCGACCTATACTACACCAGATGTCAATCGCGTTCACGATAGCCCCTTTTCTAGTCTAATCCTTGCGGAAAGTTACTAAGGACGGGGCAGGGAATGCTTCCTGTGCAGGAACGATGAAAACGAGGAAGTGAGAAGAGTTCTTTCCGTTTAACTATGGGGAATAAAAATTTGTTGAAATTCTTCGATTAATTCACTGGGTTTTTACAGGAGGGAGTACACTGGGTAATTGTTTCGTTGAAAACACATTTTAAAACTTCGGGGAGCAGAATCGCTCGGTGCATACTGGAAATATTATCGACGTATTATCTTAAACTAATTTTGAAGAATAATGAAAATGTACTTACGTTGAATTCGTTGTTGCTGAGGAACAGGAAGATGTTATTTCGATGGAAAAAGATGTTGGTCCAATTTAAATGATTTATTGAACAGAAGGAATAATTATCGCGAATGAAAATATGGTTCTACAAAGTTCGAATAAAATAATACTTGGTGAGTCGGCAAAGAATATCTCAATTGATCGAAAAATTTACTTAGTACGAATCGCAAATTTAGACGCTGCTTCTGATATTTCTTCTACTTCTGCTCTTCCTTCTACTCTGTCCGTTCTTGTGTCCCGTCGTCTCTCGGTTCTCGGCTTTTTATCAGTTTGCCCCTTTCGCTTCCCATCCCAAATAGGGGAATAGTGGGTGGGCCTTAAGGGTCGTTACTTTTTGGAGGTGTTATTTGCCTGCAGTTCCATTACGCGCCCGGTTGCCGGTATGTGCGAATCTCGGGCCGGCGATTGGTTCAAGAAGAGGCCCCGTATTAGCGAATCATGATTGGAGATGGGAGTTCATTCATGGATAGTATTCCGAGAAGTGCGCGGGGGAGGGGGTTTTCTTTGAACACGAACCAGTCTTCGAAATTTTTTTCCAATAGCGCGGGGTAACATGGCATAGTTGAAGTGACCCGGGTTTTCTTAATTTTGATTATTCTATACTTAATTAATACGTTGATTGAGGCTTCACATACCCCTTTCCTTGCGACTGATTTAAATTATTTTTCTCGGGCTACATTCCTATAGAAATGTGGTTTTAAACTGAATGTCAAGACTTATTTCCTTCTGTTCGCGTGTGTATAAAACAATTATTTCCCAATTAGGGCGGATTCTGTTAATCAATATTTGTTTCTGATTTGAATGAATGTTTATGAAATATGAAAGTTTAATAAAGGAAGTCCTGTCCCGAGAAAGTTCGAGAAGTTAGTGAATATCCCAAAAGGTGTGGCGTGATCCATTTTGCCCCGGTTTTATAAAATCTCTTGGCAACAGCGAGGAGGCGGTATTGCTCTCGTCGCTTGACCAGGAGTTACCCCTTGAAATTCGTTTTTCGTTCTTTCTCTACTTATTACTTCCTCTCTCTTGTGCTTGAACGCTTCCTAAATAGTTTAATGCACTACCGTGGACTCGTGTCATCATAGTGACCTCGCTCTCGTACAGTGTGCGTATATGCGAAGAATCCCGGTTTTATGTTTCTCGGTAAATGTCGGCCATCTTGCCGGTGGTAGAGATTTGCAAGGTTCGATACTTCCGGATTATTATCAATAATCCGGGTAACAATTCAATCTTCAAAATTGGTATTAAACGAGTCTTGTTTAGGAAATGTTCTTGCGGTAATCGTAATATTAATTGTTTAAACTTACTTATTAGTTATTCGGATTATCCGCTAAATAGATCTTTTCCGGGAAAAGAGATTCTTTGACCTCGTCATTTTCCTTTAAATGATGGTTTTCTCTAATTTTGGTGAACTCGTTATTGGTTAATTATTTACTCTTTCCATTTGCTTTATGGAAGCAAAAACGGAAAAAGGGCGGGGTCCGTTTGTCACTTCAATCCCAGTATCATGTGACGATAAGGTAGACTTTCAACGGCTGCGCTCTATAGTTATCTCGCAATTCTCGCAACGGTTAGCGGGTAAGTTAGGTCGTAACTCTGCCGCGGGTCCGGTAAGGCCCACGGCCTACCGTACCATGAGGCAAGACCGGGAAGTGAGGGCTTAGCGGTCCCGTCCGCCAGTCGGAGCGGCAATCGGATTCCCGGCCCTCTTGTGACTCAAATGCCTCCTAATCTATGTGGAGCTTATGGTAAGACGGTTTCGGTCCCCTTCGGGATCCATAAGCGTGGGTCGATAATTGCCCCGAATGGATTCCCGCGGGTAAAGTAGGAATTCTATAATTCCATGAACATCTTTCCTGAAAAGAAGCTGTGTCTACGTCCTTCCGAAACTATTTTTGTCGTCTGGTTATTTTCACTGGCTCACACATGATTTCTGACAGTGGCAATTTTAGTTTGTAATTCCGGCTAAATTAAGTCAAACCATCTCTCGTTGAGAATTGCGAGTTAAACAATGCGTCAAGATTTTAGTTAATTCTTGTAACGAAATAAACTTGGGATTAAAGTTACGACAGGACGTAACACCTCCCCCCCTTAAAACGATTACTTAGGCGAAGCCTAATAATCGTGCAACCTAATTTCTTTTCATTATTCATTTTCGCGTTACCCTATTGTTTCTCTCTTCCTGGAAAATTACGTAGAGTGTTATGACATATTCCATATGTATACTTGTATCGCGCGTGTAAGTTATTGTTATTATTTTCCTCTCCTTCCTTCATATATATTCTTTTTCCCAATTTCTATTTAATTTTTCCCTTTCATTATGATACGTATGTGTACATATTTGTTCCCCTTTTTCCGATTTCGCGTTTATTTTTCCTTTTAGTTTTCTTTTCCGTTTCTTTTATCATGCTATGTATGTGTGTGTCCATTATTTTTAATGCTATTATTAGTATACGATATATTTTTTTTTTTATATAACTAATTCCTCTTTTTCCTCTCTTAATTTTTCCTTTTGATGAAGTGGGTTCATCGAGTGTATAGATCTCGTGGTGTTTGTGTCTTAGTCGTATTATATAATAAAAAAATAAATAAATAAATAAATGAGTAAATAACAAAAAAATACTATGCTCGTAGTGAACGAGTAATAATTTTTTGTTTCGATAAGAAAGTTTAGAAATTTGAATTTAGTAGAATAGTATCCAACTAACCTACCTAACGCACGTGAGGCTATCCTAAAGTTTGGGTTTACTTAGAAAATAGAAAGGAAAAAAAAATTAACAATTTCCCTTTTAGAGAGCTCAGTATAACTTACTGCTAAACTTAAATGTAACTGTTGTGGTGACGTTAGATGGATGGATATTTCCTTCGAGTGGGTCCTCTTCGCGTTCATGTTCTCGTTTGGTGGAGCAGAAGTATACGTTTGCCGTATAACATAGAAATTTCATTTCTTGCAGACGCGATTGTGAGTCAGCGTACATGATCATGGCGTAAATTGATCCCAAATGTCGAAGCCTTGACGTAGATCGTGGTTGATTGGTACGTAGCCTGGATCGTGTCCTTGTTATGGGAGAACTCCATGAGTGTGATGTGAGTGTATTTGACTCCAAGGACTTCGGCTGTTTTGCCCAGAAGTAGACGAGATTCAATAATTCCCTGGTAATGGTCCGGGATGGTTCTTTTCATTCGCTGCTAAACTTAATTGTAGGTAGATGGATGGATGTTTCCTTCGGATGGTTCCCTCCTTATTGTTGTTGCTGTCGTTCCACTTTTTCAATCAGCCCCGGACGTAGCGGAATCGTGTAGGTGAAGGTCGTCCCATGTGCAGTCTGGATTCTTTGTGCTGACTTAGCTGCTTCTGCCATTAGTCCTGATAACACCTTCCACCGAAAATCCCTGGTCCCTATTGGATCGTGTTTCTCAAAGCCTCTTTGGGAAACGATAACGCGTGTTGATCTCCATTTTGGGAGTTGGTTACATAACACCATCACCTATTTAAAAAAATAGACAATCAGTTAATACCTTGATTAAATTTTATGAGGGGTTAAAGTAATTAGTAACAAGTTAATAATGAGACCTTGGAGATTATAATATGTGTAATCCTATTCTGCTGATTCCTTGAGACTTTCATCGTCCTCTGTAGGAGACTCTTGATCTAAATAGACTATGCGATCGGTTCGTTCGCCTGGCGGCATCACTGTGGTGTTGATCCGATGAAGATTTACTCGTTCCAACATGAAGGGTTATTCGGTGTATGTTGCCACTTCCTTCCCGTATTGTTCAAGTCTCATCTTCGGCCGCGGGTATTCGTGTCAGTGACCTATTCCCTTGCACAAAGAAATATCGCGTTGCAATTGCAACGCAACATGTTCAATCTTGTTTAAATGTAAATAGATGATTATTAGTATGTAAACCATTTTTTTTGTTTTGTTAGGATTGGAAATGATTACTGCGGATTACTTCTTGCCACTGTTAACTTATTGATGTGTGTGTTACGTCCTGATCAGTTTTTTCCTGCATCTATGGTCAAGGAGATTTCTCTCCCTATTACGCGTTTATCGCATGTGACGCTTTATCAGAACAGTGCCTCTTTTGAATCTAACCTTTCGGAAATTTATTCAGGGATGGGCTGAGAATGCATGTTGAAAAGAATATATCTCGATTATCCTTTGAGATGTCTACCACGTTCGCCCGGGCGTTACAATATTATGATTCTTCGCTTGACCCTGACACCGTAGCAAGGCTGTGTAATAAGATCCCTCACGGTCGCGGAATGCTGCCCACCACTGATTGAATGCTAGCGTTATCACCAAACGTCGAGTTCATTGCTCTATACTCTGGTCCTCTTTAAGAAGGATCGAAAATCTCGACTGCTAAATTGTTAATTATCACCCTTTTAATTTAGTAAGATTCCGATCGGTTATTAATTATCGTGGAATGATTTTAAAATAATTAATTGTTGCTCAGAGCAACGAAAAGAAACGAAGAATCAAAATAAAATAATATATTCGAAGACAAAGGCGAAATAAATTAAGACGATTCCAAAGTGAATGATTTGACGACTTACGTTGATTGTCAATGAATGACACGTGAAAATGAGTTAAGACGATAAAAAAAAATGGATGAACGATATCGATTTCAAATCCGAATTCCTCCTTCCTTCTTTCAGGGAAGGTTGATTAAATCAATCAGCGAATATTGAAGATAATGAATGAATGAAGAATGTTGTAGATGATGAAATGATTTTTCGTTGAACTCCGATTTAATTGTCCGTTGAGATATTAAAATTTTATTTGATTATTGACTTCAAAATTCAACCTCCGAATTGATATAATTTTCAACTTCGTATTTAATATTCAAGTGAATGACTTCCGTAACGTTCCGACAGTGTCGAAAACAAACACCCTCACGAAGGAGCCGAAGTGTGTCGCCCGCAAAGACTATCAACGGAGCAGAAACAGCGGCGAAGAACAAAACTGCCGTCCGCCCTTGGAGGTGCCTCTTTTATTGTTTTGATCGGGGGCACCCGCGCCTCCAAGCTGTCCATTGTATCAGCCTCCCCCTTCTTTGGTCAATATCGATCGGTTCTAGCGTCTTCCGCAGCTTATTTTAATAATTTCAAAGTTCTGGGATATTCTGGGGTTTACAAAGTTTTCGGGATAAACAAATTACTTTGACAATTTTCAATTTAACTAATAAGAATTTATAAATTTGAACGAAGTTTCTACGATTCTCCTATCAAAAGTTATAATCCTGATTTATGAACTTGTTATAAATATTATCTATAAATTCCTGTTTTTCAACGGATAATTATTTAATGTCTCTAAATATCCTTCTCTGATGATAATAATTAATTTCCTGCTTTTGACTATTTCATTTGACTATCTCAATGATAGTAAAATATGATTTTAATGTGTTAATTAATTTCCCTGATGATTATAATAATAGATAATAATAAGTCGTACATTTTTATGACAACTTTATATTAACGATTTGACCCAAACTATGTTTCATTCGTGATTCTATTGGATAATTAATTAATTTATTATTTTCTGGCAAAATTTCCAAGTTTGGTATATTCTGATGTTGTTTTTATTAACAACAATCAAACATATTTTAAATAATATTTTGAATAATGATGCCCTGAGAAGTGCTGCACTCGTTAGCGCTGACGGTGATTTTTCCAATCAGTAGCCTCGAGACAGTCACATGGATTCTCTCTCTGCACCGTTGTGTGCGTATGTGCGTCGCTTCGCGCTATGTGTTAGAGCGATAAGGCTCCGTCTCCCGACGCATATAGATAAAGATTCGGATAGCCTTTTACATTTCAATTAAAACAATGGGACCTTCAGGTAGCCTAAGGTATGCTCGCTGCCGATGATACCTGTCCAACAACCCGAATATACTACTTGCGATATATTTTTTTTGTAGTTATTCAATTGTTGCTATGCCAATCACTAAATTGAATCATTCAGTGCTGGCTGACGCATAATTAATGAACACGGAATCCGTTATCAACGATTACTCGTGCTTTATACATTTTCAATGGATTTTTCTATGACCTTTCTGACTACTATTTTATTACCAATTTTGTGGATTTTTAACCGGTTGCGTCAGTGAATCTTCGGTAAAATTCATCGGATGTAACATGTGGTAAAACAGAGGGTTTATATAATTTATTACCGTTGAGGTACATGCTTCAGTGTTTCCAAGCGAGTTATGTTCTTCTCATCTACTCTCTTCCTTTTTTTGTATTATCTGTCATTGCAGTTCATAGACGGAGTTTATAGATGAATAAGTATATCTCTGTATGTGTCTGCCTATTCTTACTTATTATGCGACTATATGTATTGTGAAAATTTTTTTTAAGGTATACGGGTGTGCAGTTTTCTCTGTTCAGATGAACAATGCACACATTTTTTTCATTTGGGTTGCCCTTTCCAAGAATATCCAGTATTCCATACGTTCTGTCGTAATGATCCCACAGTTTCTGAGTTTCGGTTCTTTGAGCGACAATGCTGATTCACTAATTCCGAATTACATTGGATTCACTTTACGTTCATGATATTCATCAGACCTTTCTTTAGCTCTACTCAAACTAATCATCTGACTATTTGAATTTCTCGTATTTGCGTAATTAATTGCGTCAGGTAATCGTCGTACATAGAGAGTGTGTGCATATCTTTTGGTAAGGAACTAAAGAGAGTTCAAGCAATTTTCCCAAGTACCATTTCGAAGGGGGTGTGCTTTGTACTTTCGTGGACATTGGTGTTGTAATTAAAAAAATAGCGAGTTCGACTCATTTGTCCCAATTGCGTTCTTTCGTTGCATATTGTTTCAGATACTCCCCAAGGTCGCGATGTAATCGCTCGAGAGACCCATTTGATTGTGGTAAAAAGCGGCCATTCCTATTTTGCGAATTCGGGATAGTTTAGTTATTTGTTTTGAAAAGTTGCTTAGGAAATTGCCTCTTTTCATGAAAGCTTGCACAATCGTTGCACCCTTGGTGTTAGGCATTGGAATTGCTATCGAAAATTTGTTTAATTGGTCTTGTATAGTGAGGATGTACTCGTTGTTTCTTGTAGTCTTTTTTTTTTATTAGCCCCCAGAATGTCCATAAATATCTTGTCAAACGTGGTAGCGGGAGTATCGGTGATTACCATGGGCTGCTTGGTTTTCACGCGCATTTTTTTTTTTTTTTTTTTTAGTTAGCACTGCAAACACCGTTGGATGTAATGTTCGACATCTGTTTTTACCTTTTTTTTCAATAATATTGGTGACGGGTACGATTATAAGTTTTTGTGACTCCCTTGTGCCCTTCGATGACAGAAGTACGCATTTCTTCGATGATTTTATCTTATTGTTCATAGGGAGGCTCCCTAACCTTGCCGTGACAGATTATTATTTTTGTATCGAGGTTACTCGGAATTGCTTGTGTTCGTCCCATTATTTGTTCCCACGGGACGTCGCAAATATAATTGGATATGGCGATGCTCGTTGTATGCAATTGTAATTTGATCAACCATTTTTTTTTCCAAAATCTTAAAGCTTCGGTGATATTTTCCAAAGTTGGCGTAGGCTGTGCTCTTACTTTGTCAGAGATAAGTAACACGATGTTGACCCGTTGGTTTCTTTTATTGATTGTTCGCGTTGTATTTAATTTTAATGTTGGACAACAGGGGAAGATCGTCGCGTTTTTCCAGGATCTTGCTCCCGCCGTCCATAGGTTCGCCACTGGTTGAAATAAAATATATTAGATTATCTCTCTGGGTGGGGAATAAGTCTTGAGAGGGCTTAATATTTGTGATGATGCCTGGTGAGTTAATTTCCGCGGATGAGCCTGGTTCACTCTCTGGATTTCCATTTTCATTTTGAAAGACACTTTGCGAGTCGACTGTATCGGGAGACTCTAGCTTCTCTTCGTGATTTTTATTTTCATACGGAGTGATGATTTGAGAATGAATTCCGTCAGGAGGGTCAGGTTCCGTTTCCGAATTTCCTTTTCCGTCCAATGGATTAATTTGTAAATTTATTTCGATGGGAGGATTGGGTTCCTCTTCCTGATTTTTGTCCTCAGATGATTCAGTCATTTCGATCGGGTGGTCGAGGCGGGGGTCTCTTACGAATGTTCTGAACAGTTGGGTATTCCTCGTCTCTCGACTCTGCACAGGTCTTTTTGTTTTGTTGGAACCGGTTTCCGCGTCGCGGTATATGGGTCAATGGCACGCGCCGTCCTCTCAATTCTCTATAGTCAGTGTTGGCTGCGGGGGCAATGATTCTAACAGCTAGAGCGTCGTCCGGCCAGCCGAGAATGTCGTCACTACCAGCGAGGAGGGTTTTGACCGAGCTCAAGGAGTTCCTTTCTCTGTTGGTCTCCTGGTCTTTGGATGTTGCATTTGGTGGGTTTCGCGCTTGCTCGGTATCGCTAACTGACTCTCGCTCCCATTCACATTCCTCGATCTCTGCGTATGGTTTTAAAATTTTCGTCTCACTCTCATCGTCGTCACTTTCTTCCGTATCGGATTCCTCTAACAATAATGAATTTATTTCCTGGTCTGATATAGATTCTCTTCCTTTCCTACGGGTCTTTGTTATGGGACAGGTTCGAATAATAAAAATCCCGTCTGATTGATCGGGTTCCCCTACAGGGTTCCGAGATAGCGCGTCGGCATTAACGTTCGTTTTACCTGCTTTATACACTACGTCATATTCGTATTCTGCGAGTTTCAATCGCCATCGTAATATTTTTGCATTTCCATCCGCCGCTCGTCTGAACCACAATAAGGGTTTATGATCGGTCACCACGGTAAATCTTCGTCCGTATAGGTAAGATCGGTAATGCAGAATAGAGTATACAATGGCTAATGCTTCTTTTTCGTATGTATTGTAGCGTTCTTCTGTTTTATTCAGAGCTCGCGAAACGAAAGCGCAAGGGTGAACGTGATTAATTTCTCCCTGGGATAAAATTCCTCCGATAGCCGTTCCTGAAGCGTCCGTTGTTAAAATAAAGGGCTTTGAAAAATCGGGGTATCGCAGAACAGGTGTCGTGCAGAGTTTAGTTTTTAGTATTTGGAAAGATTCCTGTTGTTCGGGTCCCCATTTGAAATTAGTCTTTTTACGGAGTAGAAAATCGAGAGGCTTAGATAATCGCGCGTATCCCTCGATAAATCTACGGTAATAACCGGTTAATCCCAAAAATTTGCGAATATTCTCGATTTTTTTCGGCCTTGGGTACTCTTGAACGGCTTCTAATTTTTTTGGGTCGGGCTTGACACCGTCCTGTCCAATTATATGCCCCAAATAATTTACTTCCTTTTTCAAAAATTCGCATTTATCAGGTTGCAACTTTAAATTAGCAGCTTCCAGTCGTTTCATCATTTCCCGATATAAAGTTTCATGTTCCTCTAGACTTCGAGCATAGATTACAATGTTGTCTAAATATACGAATAGTCCCTTTCCTAAGAGTCCACTAAGGGTCAAATCCATGGTTCGTTGAAAGGTGGGAGGAGCGTTACGCAATCCGAACGGCATACGCAAAAATTCGAAATGCCCTTGTGGCGTTGTAAATGCTGTCTTGTGTCTATCCTCGGGGCTTATCTCTATTTGATGGAAACCGGAGGGGAGATCGAAGACGGAGAAGTACTGATTGCCTCTCAGCTGGTCCAAAATTTCGGTAATGTTAGGTATAGGGTATGCGTCGGTCACGGTCTTTTCGTTCAATGCGCGGTAGTCGAATACGACCTTCCAACGTTTATTACCTTTGGAGTCGGGTTTCTTAGGCACGATCCAGACCGGGCAATTGTACGGTGATCTAGACGGAATTATTACATTGTTTTCGAGCATTACTTTTACTTGATTCGCTATTTCTTCCTTGGTGTACTCGGGCCACCGGTTTATGATCGGTCACCACGGTAAATCTTCGTCCGTATAGGTAAGATCGGTAATGCAGAATAGAGTATACAATGGCTAATCCTTCTTTTTCGTATGTATTGTAGCGTTCTTCTGTTTTATTCAGAGCTCGCGAAACGAAAGCGCAAGGGTGAACGTGATTAATTTCTCCCTGGGATAAAATTCCTCCGATAGCCGTTCCTGAAGCGTCCGTTGTTAAAATAAAGGGCTTTGAAAAATCGGGGTATCGCAGAACAGGTGTCGTGCAGAGTTTAGTTTTTAGTATTTGGAAAGATTCCTGTTGTTCGGGTCCCCATTTGAAATTAGTCTTTTTACGGAGTAGAAAATCGAGAGGCTTAGATAATCGCGCGTATCCCTCGATAAATCTACGGTAATAACCGGTTAATCCCAAAAATTTGCGAATATTCTCGATTTTTTTCGGCCTTGGGTACTCTTGAACGGCTTCTAATTTTTTTGGGTCGGGCTTGACACCGTCCTGTCCAATTATATGCCCCAAATAATTTACTTCCTTTTTCAAAAATTCGCATTTATCAGGTTGCAACTTTAAATTAGCAGCTTCCAGTCGTTTCATCATTTCCCGATATAAAGTTTCATGTTCCTCTAGACTTCGAGCATAGATTACAATGTTGTCTAAATATACGAATAGTCCCTTTCCTAAGAGTCCACTAAGGGTCAAATCCATGGTTCGTTGAAAGGTGGGAGGAGCGTTACGCAATCCGAACGGCATACGCAAAAATTCGAAATGCCCTTGTGGCGTTGTAAATGCTGTCTTGTGTCTATCCTCGGGGCTTATCTCTATTTGATGGAAACCGGAGGGGAGATCGAAGACGGAGAAGTACTGATTGCCTCTCAGCTGGTCCAAAATTTCGGTAATGTTAGGTATAGGGTATGCGTCGGTCACGGTCTTTTCGTTCAATGCGCGGTAGTCGAATACGACCTTCCAACGTTTATTACCTTTGGAGTCGGGTTTCTTAGGCACGATCCAGACCGGGCAATTGTACGGTGATCTAGACGGAATTATTACATTGTTTTCGAGCATTACTTTTACTTGATTCGCTATTTCTTCCTTGGTGTACTCGGGCCACCGATAACCGCGAGCATTTACGGGTAAATCGTCTACCGTAGGTATTCTGTGCTGGAGGATGAAAGTGTACGAGAGTGGTTCACCAGGGATATGGTAAAGGTGAACGCTTTCCTTCAAAAGTCCTTCGATACTGAGTTTTTCTTCTTCGTTTAATCCCTCGAGCTTTAGAAGCTCGCTAATTTGTTTGAATCGATTTTCCGACGGAGGTCTCGTAGTGTGACTGAAACGATGGTCTTCCCGCTTAAATGGTTGAATTCTGTGCGTCACGTAGCGCACGCACAGTCTTCTTATCAATGCGGTATTCATTATTTTATACGCTCTGTAGTCCTTTCTTTCCCATTTTCTGTGATTTAGACAATTATTAATTTCGTAAGGGGATTCTCCATTGATCTGAGAGCTTCTTGAGTTCCGACTTTGCTTGGCTTTTTAATTTCTTATTTTGCTTATTTCATCTGTTCCCATTTTCCCTGCAGGTACGATTTTTTTGCACACTACAACCGAACACGGCCCTTCTATTGGCACCGTAGTCGTTGTACCTTTTTGGCAATATTCTATCCCTCCTAACAGGTTTACGTCTACAGGACTTATCTCATTTTTTCCCGGTTTCCCTATTGATACGAATTTGTTGCACTTTACAACCGAACTTGGCCCTTCTATTGGCACCATAGTCGTTGTACTTTCCGGGCAAGATTCTATTCCCATCGTTGGGTTTGTTCCTGTAACTGTTATCATCTTAAAACAAATATTATCTTCGATCATTTCTGCCTGGTTCTCGCCTATCATTTTCTGTATTTTATTCTCTGTATCTCGCTCGAGAGAAGGGTTATAAACCGCTTCGGTCGCTTCCGGTGATTCTGTATACATTAAAGGTTTCATCAACGTCTCTGTATCGATTGCGGGTTCGGTTTCGTCCGAACACTCTGTCTCGCCTATAGGTGTTACTTGACTTTCGGCCGTCGACGCGTTAATCGTTGCGTCGATGCCGCCCTCGGACCCTCCGTCCGAGGTTTCGGGTTCTGATTCTTTCACGGGGATATCCTCGTTCGATAAATATTCATGCTTACTCATAGATTCTGTCTCACTTAACCTTTCCTTGTCTATCTTGCTTGGGTTATTAAATCTCTCTATATCTTTATTCTTATCGTTCACTTGATTATTCAGGGTCTGTTGCATATTTCTTTCACACGAATCTATTTCTTCGACTGTTAATAATAATTCTACTACCGGCACTTGCACTTGCACGGTATAGCAATTATAATTCGTAATTTGAATATATACCTTTCCATTATTATTTTCCACAAATCCACTTTGTCTTATCGTTAGTCCTTCTCCCGCATTCAAAACGGGTAAATATCCTCCTTTTACTTCTAAATTCTTTATTCTCACGAAACAAATTTTCGTTGTTTGCGCAGGGATTAATACCATTTCCGAAGTCGCGAAGGGAATCTCAGTATCTTGCATTCTAAGTTGTCGCTTCTCATAATCTATTGCAACTCGATTGCCGTCTAAATATTCTGATCCTAGTATTCCCCCCTCCGATATGGGGAAACTATTATCAACGATGTGGAATCTGGTGCGCCGACCGAAAGCCTGTATAGTCACATGTCCCTTTGTTAATATTGATTTATCTGTGATGCCATTTAATTGCACGATTTCTTCGCGATTAATAGAAAATCTTGGGTGTACAAATTTTTCTTTCAAGATGTTTGGGCTGGCTCCAGTATCGATCATGAAAATAATGGGGGCGGTTAGTTCGAGACTGTTCATATTAACCGTGGGCACGCTGCTGTCTTTTTCCAAGTGAACGTTAAAAATCCGCATTACTCGGGGTTGGAAACCCTGGCTCCCATTGTTATAACGCGTATCGGGTGCGTATTCTGTGGGGCCTCGCCGCCTGCACCCATTGACGGCGGACCGTAGGCGTTTCCCTGACCTACACGCTCGTTGTCTTTCTCACTTAGTCGCGTTGGACACTCTCTAATAGAATGGCCTGGCTGATTGCAAGAATGGCAAGTCCTATTTTTATCTATCCTCTCTCTATTACCTTCAGGGTGTCTCCATTGGTTATTTTCCTGTCCCTGCCCAGAATTTTGCAATTGATTATATCGATAAACACATTTATCACCACTGTGCCCGAGTTTATTGCAAATCTGACATATAGTTAGCATAGGAGAACCGATAGTGCACTTACGATCGTTGGAATGAGGAAAAATTTTAAAACACATGTCAGCTTCGTGGCCGTTTTTACCACAGACTTGGCATACTGTATTCTTTCGAATCGTGCCCTGACCCGTGTGATTCTGTTCCGCGCTCGAAAGTCTGTCGGGACACCTAGCTGCAGTATGATTGCTTTTCTTACATAGTTGTCAAGAATTAGTGTCACTAGTTATCACGTCCACATAGGCTTGAGTTTCCGATTCGATACCTTTATCATCGGAGGGGTCACGCGTTCGTCTACGGAGAGCTGCCTGAGCTGTGAGATGTCTCCCTATTTGTACCGCCCGTTTTATTATCTGGTTAATATCACCGTCTGCAGTCATACGTTGTTCAATTTCGGGTTTTAATCCACGTATAAAGCAAGAAGATAGGCTGTTCTTGGTGTTTTCTTTAAAAGCTTCGTCAGCTTCCCTATCATTGTCAAATTCGAAAGCTTCTATTATCTGGGTTTCCAGTTCACGCACGCGATTAGCATATGCAATTACAGTTTCGGATATCTCTTGATAACTAACTCCTAATTCTCCTTGCAATTGATAAACGCTTTTAGAGGGAGCGTATATGCTTTTGAGATACTTGTACAAGCTTTCCATTGTTTCGAACGACTGTAAATGTATCGAACGTTTGGGTTCACCAGCGATTTTACATCTCACTGCTTTTACTAAATTTCCTCCTGTTTCTGGCCCTAACATTTCCATCGCTTCCTTACATCCGTGTATGAACATGCTCAGGGAAGTACTTTGGCCGTCATAGTGCGGTATTACAGCAAGGGCATCTTTTAATGATATTGTCTGATTAAACGGGATCGGGCGTTCGTCGGCCATATTGGCTTGGTTTCATTTGATAATTACTATATATTTTTTATTCACCGGAAACTGAGATGCAACGTTTTACGTTTGATTCCGTTTTCGTTTAATTCCGCCTCATAGATTTCCCCTGTCCGACTTCGTTGAGATTTCTTTTTTCGCGCTTTTCTTATGTCTGTTTGGAGTGAGGGAATTTCGCTGTCTATTTCGTGAGACGTATTGGTTACAGCAGTGGAGCCTACTAATTTGTTTAACCGGATCTTTTTGTAATTGTTACTTTATATCATTTTATTTCATTTTATTTCGTTTTATTTTATTTTATTTTAGTTATTTTTTATTTTATCACGGCGATTCCTTTTTTGTTAGTCGTGTTAGATTTCGGTTTTCTCAAGGAAAGGATGGGTCTGATAGCCCAAGTCGAGCCTTAAGGAGTCGCTCTCGTTTTAGATAATTATTTTGTCTATTACTCACATTTCCTTCGAAACCTTTTTTTTATACGTAAAATACTGCACATTGTTCCTCACATGTCGTATCCTGGGAATATAATTTTGACAATCTTTTCCTTTTTTTTTCTCTTTTTTTTATTTCTTAATGTATAATTTTTTTCCCTTAGTTGCATTTTTTTCATATTGTTACACTAATCACTATTACGGCTTTATATTTTTTTTCTTTATAACTTCCATTTATTAACTTGTTGACATCAGGTGTGTTTATATATTTACTATTCCCCAAAAATTATCCCAGAACAAGCATTCCTTTAGATCCCGGACGAGCCCCCATTTTGTTACGTCCGGCCAGCCGAGTGCCCCATGCATGAATCGAACGCCAGAGATGAACGAAATCCAAAGGCTCGGAAACAATGTTACGACAATCAGGGGCAACTGGGATGCCACCGGCCTGATTTGTGCGTCAGTAACACTGCTTACGTTAGGCCTAAGGTCGAACAAATAACGCCGAACGTGCACCGGCAATAGATAGCCTCTGTCCCGTTTGGATTATGCCACAGATCGGAACGCTTTTTGATTTAACACGCTCTAGTCAAGGCGATGAAATCGACCTATACTACACCAGATGTCAATCGCGTTCACGATAGCCCCTTTTCTAGTCTAATCCTTGCGGAAAGTTACTAAGGACGGGGCAGGGAATGCTTGCTGTGCAGGAACGATGAAAACGAGGAAGTGAGAAGAGTTCTTTCCGTTTAACTATGGGGAATAAAAATTTGTTGAAATTCTTCGATTAATTCACTGGGTTTTTACAGGAGGGAGTACACTGGGTAATTGTTTCGTTGAAAACACATTTTAAAACTTCGGGGAGCAGAATCGCTCGGTGCATACTGGAAATATTATCGACGTATTATCTTAAACTAATTTTGAAGAATAATGAAAATGTACTTACGTTGAATTCGTTGTTGCTGAGGAACAGGAAGATGTTATTTCGATGGAAAAAGATGTTGGTCCAATTTAAATGATTTATTGAACAGAAGGAATAATTATCGCGAATGAAAATATGGTTCTACAAAGTTCGAATAAAATAATACTTGGTGAGTCGGCAAAGAATATCTCAATTGATCGAAAAATTTACTTAGTACGAATCGCAAATTTAGACGCTACTTCTGATATTTCTTCTACTTCTGCTCTTCCTTCTACTCTGTCCGTTCTTGTGTCCCGTCGTCTCTCGGTTCTCGGCTTTTTATCAGTTTGCCCCTTTCGCTTCCCATCCCAAATAGGGGAATAGTGGGTGGGCCTTAAGGGTCGTTACTTTTTGGAGGTGTTATTTGCCTGCAGTTCCATTACGCGCCCGGTTGCCGGTATGTGCGAATCTCGGGCCGGCGATTGGTTCAAGAAGAGGCCCCGTATTAGCGAATCATGATTGGAGATGGGAGTTCATTCATGGATAGTATTCCGAGAAGTGCGCGGGGGAGGGGGTTTTCTTTGAACACGAACCAGTCTTCGAAATTTTTTTCCAATAGCGCGGGGTAACATGGCATAGTTGAAGTGACCCGGGTTTTCTTAATTTTAATTATTCTATAATTAATTAATACGTTGATTGAGGCTTCACATACCCCTTTCCTTGCGACTGATTTAAATTATTTTTCTCGGGCTATATTCCTATAGAAATGTGGTTTTAAACTGAATGTCAAGACTTATTTCCTTCTGTTCGCGTGTGTATAAAACAATTATTTCCCAATTAGGGCGGATTCTGTTAATCAATATTTGTTTCTGATTTGAATGAATGTTTATGAAATATGAAAGTTTAATAAAGGAAGTCCTGTCCCGAGAAAGTTCGAGAAGTTAGTGAATATCCCAAAAGGTGTGGGGTGATCCATTTTGCCCCGGTTTTATAAAATCTCTTGGCAACAGCGAGGAGGCGGTATTGCTCTCGTCGCTTGACCAGGAGTTACCCCTTGAAATTCGTTTCTCGTTCTTTCTCTACTTATTACTTCCTCTCTCTTGTGCTTGAACGCTTCCTAAATAGTTTAATGCACTACCGTGGACTCGTGTCATCATAGTGACCTCGCTCTCGTACAGTGTGCGTATATGCGAAGAATCCCGGTTTTATGTTTCTCGGTAAATGTCGGCCATCTTGCCGGTGGTAGAGATTTGCAAGGTTCGATACTTCCGGATTATTATCAATAATCCGGGTAACAATTCAATCTTCAAAATTGGTATTAAACGAGTCTTGTTTAGGAAATGTTCTTGCGGTAATCGTAATATTAATTGTTTAAACTTACTTATTAGTTATTCGGATTATCCGCTAAATAGATCTTTTCCGGGAAAAGAGATTCTTTGACCTCGTCATTTTCCTTTAAATGATGGTTTTCTCTAATTTTGGTGAACTCGTTATTGGTTAATTATTTACTCTTTCCATTTGCTTTATGGAAGCAAAAACGGAAAAAGGGCGGGGTCCGTTTGTCACTTCAATCCCAGTATCATGTGACGATAAGGTAGACTTTCAACGGCTGCGCTCTATAGTTATCTCGCAATTCTCGCAACGGTTAGCGGGTAAGTTAGGTCGTAACTCTGCCGCGGGTCCGGTAAGGCCCACGGCCTACCGTACCATGAGGCAAGACCGGGAAGTGAGGGCTTAGCGGTCCCGTCCGCCAGTCGGAGCGGCAATCGGATTCCCGGCCCTCTTGTGACTCAAATGCCCCCTAATCTATGTGGAGCTTATGGTAAGACGGTTTCGGTCCCCTTCGGGATCCATAAGCGTGGGTCGATAATTGCCCCGAATGGATTCCCGCGGGTAAAGTAGGAATTCTATAATTCCATGAACATCTTTCCTGAAAAGAAGCTGTGTCTACGTCCTTCCGAAACTATTTTTGTCGTCTGGTTATTTTCACTGGCTCACACATGATTTCTGACAGTGGCAATTTTAGTTTGTAATTCCGGCTAAATTAAGTCAAACCATCTCTCGTTGAGAATTGCGAGTAAAACAATGCGTCAAGATTTTAGTTAATTCTGTAACGAAATAAACTTGGGATTAAAGTTACGACAGGACGTAACAGTTCTATTAAAATTTGCTTGAATCAATTTTTTTCGAAAAATAAAAAATATCGTACAACTTGTACTGGGTTGTGCCGATTTTCAGATTCGATCGGAGCAATTTTCATAATTATTAGACCAAAATTGCAGCGTCTTTACAGATTTTTGCAAAATAAAAAAAAAATTTAATCTGATCAACTTTAAACGCTTTTATCCACTTTCATCAAATTCAATGCGGATCATTGGTCGTTTATAGTCCATTTGTGCAGAATTATTTAGCTGGATAGCTAAATAAATTATAAGAGCTAGAGTGTTAACAGATATTTTTGACAAAATTCAGGACTGATAGCATTTCGCTGAAAATTAGAATAAATAATAAGTATTGCCCCCTCTACTTGCATATGAAATTTTACATTTCATAATATTCTGAACACGTTTTCACAAAATTATTGAAAGAAATATGGACATAGATATTCGTTAGAAAATAGTCATGAAAAATTGACATATCTGGCCTGGAAAACCTGGAAAACTGAATGTTACCGCTTGACTCGATTAGACACACTGTAAATATATTGTCTGTATTTGTATTATTGCGCTACATGTTCAATTTTATTTGCTATCCATGTTTGTGATGATATTCAATGACTGTATAGTACGCAAGGTCATTATTTTGTTTTGTCGATTTTTTCGCAGCAACGTTTCTGTGACCCTCGGTTTACCCTCGGTGAACCCTCGGTTACATCGAGAATCGATCGTCGTAGCAATATTGTTGCAAACGTCGGTTTATTCTCTGTTAACCCTCGGTCACGTCGAAACCGACGCTTGTGAAAAAGGCTGTGATCGTCGCTTTACGCTCGGTAAACCCTCGGTCGCATTGAAACCGATGTGATTGAGAACACACGGCTGCGAACGTCGGTTTACTCTTGGTTAATCCTCAGTCATGTCGAAACCGACGATTCTGAAAAAAATCTGCGATCGTCGGTTTACGCTCGGTGAAACCTCCGTCGCATTGAAACCGAAGCGATTGAGAATGCTCGGCTTCGAATGTCGGTTTGCTCTCGGTTAACCCTCCGTCATGTCGAAACCGACGATTGTGAAAAAAAATCTGCGATCGTCAGTTTACTCTCGGTGAACCTTCAGTCTGATCGAAACTGATGTTCTAGGTTTACGTCGGTTCACCCTCAGAAACCCTCGGAAAAGTGTCCGAAACCGATGGTTCACGATCCCTCGGTAGTTTCTGATAGGGAGTGGCTAGTGATGATTTCGCACAGGAGGAAGATCCATCTGAATGATTCAAAGCTTTATGTAGCTTGAATCCAAACTCAGCACTACCGTTACATGCACAAGGCCGTGGAACTGCACAAAAAATTAATAATGACGAAGACAAAGTATCAAAAAAAGACATTTCAGAAATAATACACAACAGTTCTAGTAGTGAGTCCGTTCGAAAAATTGCGAGTTTGCCTCCAATTAAATTGAGAGATTGTTGTGTAGAGTGATGCCCACTTGCACAAAAACCGATTGGAGACAGAGCGATTGGACACAAGATATTGGACACAACAAGAT
Organism: Ichneumon xanthorius; assembly: GCA_917499995.1. Lineage (NCBI taxonomy): Eukaryota > Metazoa > Arthropoda > Insecta > Hymenoptera > Ichneumonidae > Ichneumon > Ichneumon xanthorius. The sequence goes on from CAKJTD010000103.1 coordinate 123,943, forward strand.
TGGACACAAGATATTGGACACAACAAGATTGGACAAAAGATATTGGACACAACAAGATTGAACACAAAAATATTGGACACGAGACCAATTGGCCACAACAAGATTGGACACAAGGCCAATTGAACACACCAAGATTGGAGACAAGAACAATTGGACACATGCCAAATTTAACATCGTTAGCATTGGACACAGATCCAATTGGACACACCTGTATTGGACACATGGCTAATAGGACATTGCAGCATTGGACACAGATGCTATTGGACACATCAACATTGGACACATAAACACTTGGACACAGGTACATTGGACACACGACTAATGTTGATTGAATAATGAATTGGACACAGACTGAATTGGACACAGAAGGATTGGATACATCCCCACTTGGACACAGCAGAATTAGACACATACGCTAAATAGTATGCACACAATAAGATTGGACACATGATGATTGGACACAGGCCCTATTGGACACAGAAGGATTGGGCACACTGTTACTCTGGCCTGGTAATATTGGACACAGACCCAATTGGACACAGAAGGATTAGACACAGATCCGATTGGACACAGAAGGATTGGACACATAATTACGGTGGCCTGGTAATATTGGACACAGAACCAATTAGACACAGTCGGATTGGACACGGAACCAATTGGACACATGAGGATTGGACACACTGCTCAGTGCATTGAGCAGCAGAACCAATTAGACACAGGAGGATTGGACACAGATCCAATTGGACACATGGCGTAGTACAACAAGCCGCAGAACCAATTGAACATATGATGATTGGACACATGGCAAAGTACACCAAGTAGTAGAACCGATTGGGCACATGAAGATTGGACACATGACGCTGAGCGATGAGCAACAGAACCAATTGGACACAGAAAGATTGGACACAGAACCAATTGGACACAGGAAGATTGGACACAGAACCAATTGGACACAGGAAGATTGGACACAGGAAGATTGGACACAGAATCAATTGGACACAGAAAGATTGGACATATGACGCAGAGCGATGAGCAACAGAACTAATTGGACACAGATCCAGTTGGACACAGGAAGATTGGACACAGATCCAGTTGGACACAGGAAGATTGGACACAGATCTAGTTGGACAGAAAACTCATTAAACTCGTGAGTGTTAGAAACAGATCCAATTGGACACAGGAGGATTGGACACAGATCCAATTGGACACATGGCGCAGTACAACAAGCCGCAGAACCAATTGAACATATGATGATTGGACACATGGCAAAGTACACCAAGTAGTAGAACCAATTGGACACAGAAAGATTGGACATATGACGCAGAGCGATGAGCAACAGAACCAATTGGACACCGGAAGATTGGACACAGAAATATTGGGCACAAAACCCATTAGACTGGTGAGTATTGGATAGATCCAATTGGACACATGACTCAGTCAAATGAGCAGCAAAATCAATTAGATATAAAATTATTGGGCATATGGCGCAGTGCAATATGCAGCAGAACTAATTGGACACATGACGCAGTATAATGAGCAGCAGAATCGATTGGACCCAGGAGGATTGGACACATTAGTGTTGTGAATTTACCGGTACATTGTTTTTTTATGGACAGGACCAGGAAATGGATACTTTTCATAAGAGCACGTGCATAAAAAGTCTATTTACTGGCTTTTTCGTCTGCTTCGGGGAATGCTGGATCTTCCTGTTTTACCGACCGAAATAGGCAATTTTTCGTTTACACGATATGTCGTTACTAAGCGACGGATATGCTTAAAATCTTACAGGACAGTATTAATAACATAAAAGATTCGGCGCGCACTCGAATTTCGGTTGAAATCTTCCGAGAAATAAATAAAATCGAACATTACAATTTGTCACGAAAACCAACATGGCCGCGGAAATGTCAACAGATCCGTTCTATAGGATATAAAAAATTCTAGATCTCGCATACGTCAAAAGAGGAGGGTGCATGCCGATTTTTTAAAGTTCTCCGAATATTCCAAAACCGTCGGAAAGTTGTTCACACAAAACATAATCACGCATAGTGTAAACTGCGTTCACTTAGTCTATCGACGTGCGAGAGGTGATCAGTGCCGATGACAACGGCATGAATGTTTTTTTCCCTCAAGTTCCCCTCATTGCTCTGGCTAATTTTCTGCCATCAAGCCGCCTTTCCTCATTTGATTGAAGGCTTCAACTTTCGCTTGTAGATGTGCGTCTGCATCCACTCCCCCCCTTTCCCCCTTCTGTATCGCATTTGCACGAGGACACAGGAAAACTGCAGGAAACCTGCATCGATACAGTCGGTCATTCCAACCGAGTTTTGATGTTCGTATTCGATACTTCGAGTACGAACACCAATCCTCAGAATTAAACCTCCCGCTCAACAGTTCCAATGCGCCGCAGCCCAGGTATCACAAAAAAATTAGTTATCAGAAAGTAATCTAAATGGGTTACATATGTCCGTCTGGACGGTATCCGAAAGTTACCTCCCATCCAAAAAGTTAACTTTTGAACATACGATAGCTTATAGTTACCATCCGGACGGACATTGTGACGTGATTTTTTGGATCATCGTCACAAAACGAAAAGAAAACTTAAAAGTCCCGTAAGAATCGAGCTGTGGCTATCGCGCTCGATCTACTGTCCCTCGTGACGTTCGAGTTACCGTCCAGTTCCCGCTTAGTTAAAGTTAGTCCGTTCCGATCCGGCTCAGTATGAGATACTGAGATGAGTTGGAGGGAAAATTAAAAGATTTGGTTTGGTTCGGTTTAGAACGGGATTCTAAAATCTATTCGGTGGCGTGAATCTCGAGACAAGGAGAAGCACGAATAGAGGATAGCCCGATGAGATATCGTACGGACACGCAACAGTCCGGTGTAAACCCGGCGCTCTCGTTGGGAGAAATTGCCGTGCGTTGGAGAACAGGCGGAGGTATCGTTCAGTCCGGGCAAGGGTGGGACTCCCTTGTGCTGTGTTTTAGTTGAGAGAAAAAGGGCCTTGTTTTCACGTACGGCATTGAGAGAAGCGACCGTGTCGAATCTCGAAGTTACCGCGTTATAGTTCGGCTCCCGCTCCGATGACGTATCGATATCGTTCAAGAGGGCAGTAGCTACCGGTCAAGGATCTCGAAATAATCATAACGCCTCATTAGAATATTTTCGTAGGCTTATCAGTCTGCCGAGGGCCGTCCTCGAGGATACTCGGACCCCTCGCGCTACCGTGTTTACGTTCGGCCTATTGTCTCGCGCTGAGTCTCTCGTTCTCGCTCGCGCTACGGTAGACTACGGCTCGCGCTCTCGCTCCAGTTCGCGCGTCTCTCTCGCTACCTGTCACTTCGCGCGTTCGTGAGTCGACTCGTACGTGCCGTGTTTTCGTGCGAATTCTTTCCCGGGTAATTTATTGATTTTCCTGTGATCGAGAGGCGTTTCAGGTAACGCTCTCGAGGTGCAGTGATTGTGATAAGTTCTCGTGGCATCGCGAGATGCAGTTCCCGCCCATTGTTGGATTTAATTCTGCAGTTTCGGTGAGTTGTAGCTTAAGATAATTATCGATCGCGTATGGATCCGTTCCCGTCACGCTCGCTCCGACCCGTCGGTCCGCTGAGCGATCCCGATGCACCCACGTGCGCTCCCGTGGCTTAACAGCCAACAGGTTAATTTACTCTCGTTATTGAAAATTTGAGGTTCCGATAGTCTCGATTCCGCGTTATTTTATTGGCCTCGGATCGCGACCCTTCTACCAAGACCCGCATCCTGAGCGACCGTGCATTTCCGCAACCGTCGCTCTCGCGGATGCGTTGGTGTTAGCTCGTACCGTTTGTTCTCGTTTCGTGTGTTTATCCGTGCGGAGGTCGGCTCGTCCCACCGACCTCCAGATCAGTCCGGTTTGGCGATTCCGGCGAAACAAAATCGACCCTGCGGAGGTCGGCCGTCCCTCCGACCTCCAGGTTAGGCCCGGTTGTTAATACCGGCGAAATAAAAATTAACTGGCGCCCACCGGGACGCCAATGCATTCGCGAGGGTGGACGGCCGAAGGTGACGTTTTGAGATCCCGATTTCGCGTTTTTTTTTGGAGTTTGGATTTTCGTTTCCGTTTCGCGTGAGATCTCGGAAAATACGTCACAAATGGCGCCCAACGTGGGGCCACGCCAATAAAATAACAGCTCTCGATTTATTTATTTTTAGTAATGTTTTTCCTTTCGTTCCCGAGTGAGTAAAACACTTATTCTTTTTTTTCCTCTCGAAGTTTCTCGCGTTACAGAGTAACGCGCTCCCGCGGTGGATGTTCGGACGAACCCACGCGTCCCCGATGACGAACTCCGACCACCTAATGAAATTTTTTTTGTTTTTTTCTATTTTTTTTTATCATTAATTTTTTTTAATGGTTCGTGGTCGTTTCGTCCGTTCTCGGACCCCTGAGAGGGGGAAACATCGGTTCCCGGCATGCCTCGAAGGCAGTTCCCGGCGATTTTCGGCATTTTCCGGATTTTTCGAGAATTGCCGATTTTCTCACCTGGACGCTCGCGCGTCGCGCGCGCGGGGGTGGGGGAAGGTACCGCTAGCCGAGCCTCGGATCTTATCACGAAGATCTTCGAGGCTCTGACAAACAATTTTTTTGGAATATCGGGCCATCCCTACCAGCGCCCTTTTCGCTCTCGCTCACCGAATTCGGCCATTTTCGCGATCATACCATCGTGAGTGGGACCACCATCTACACGAGTTCCGGTTCGCGTACAATACCGCATTCCACAGTTCGCTGCAGGCCACCCCGGCCTTCGCGAACTTTGGACGCGAACCACCCTCAGCTACCTCCTTACGACGGGAGCTGGAGGGAGATCTCGAAATTGTCCCGCGTCCTCCGGAGGAGTGGACGAGGCGGATGGCCCGTCTGGACACCCTCAGGACGGCTTTCGCGCACGCTCTCGACGAGGCCTTCCAACGGCAGTCCGAGCATTATAACCGCCACCACCGGGACCGGACGTTCGAGGTCGGCGACCTCGTGTGGCGGAGATCCCACACGCTCTCGAACGCAGCCAGGCATGTGTCCGCTGCGCTGAACGCCCCCTTCGAGGGGCCGTTCATGATCTCGAAAAAGATATCCCGCGTAGTTTACGAATTATCCGATCTCGATGGGCGATCGGTAGGAAAAATTTCCGTCAAGGATCTAAAGCCGTATCGACCGCCGGAGGTACCGGCCTAACCACACTTTTGGAGTTATAGGTTACCATGGACACCAACGGCACCCTTCCGGGCGACGACGACGTCATGGTCGTTTCCGAGGGATCGGACGTCGAGTGGTTCGACGAGATGCTGCGGAGGACCATGCCGGTGGAGGATCGGAAGGAGTTCTTCCTGCGGCCTCCGAACGCCGACCTGATCCAGGCCTGTGCCGCCGCTCTCGCCGACCCAGACACCACCGACACGGAGTCGGCGGAGGCGCTGGTAAGGACGATCGGGGAGATGGCCGCGGATCCGGCACCTCCGGGATCCCGATCGTCGAGCCCGACCGCTACGGGTCCAGGCCGGCTCGATAGATACCGGGGGGTACTAGCTCCCGCGGATGCACCGCCAGCCGCACCGCCCATGGTGGACCTGTCGGCAAGGACGTTCGGGGAAGCGGTCAGCCGTCCGGTTGGCTCCTCTCCCCGATCGCCAAGCCCGGTCCCCATGGACGAGCAACTGCCCGGGTGCTCCGCGTGGGACGTACCCCGGCTGATTCCCGGGGAGGCCACGGCGGCTGGAGGAAGACTCCCGAAGGACCCTCGCCGCCGCAAGAGAGGCCCCCGCCGATCCCGCAATCGCCGACGGCGTCAGAGGACGGACACGGAGGGGACGTCGTCCTCATCGGCGGCTCCCCAACGCTCGGCGGGCTTCCGCCCGTCGACGCCACCGCCGTCGATAACTCCGCCGACGACGCAGCCACGGGCACCGCGGCCCCGCCCGGTGACGCTGCCGCCACCGATGGCCCCGCCGGCGGTGACGCCGCCGGTGCCGCGATCAGGACCATCCCGTCAGGCTGGGCACGCTGGACCAAAGGTCCCGCCGACAACGGCTCTGCCGAGGCCCCAGCCGCGACGATCCCGCCCGGCGACGGAGACGCCGCCGACGATCCCGCCAGCGGCCCGACCACGGGAACCCCGAAGCGGAGTGGCGGCTGCGAGAGCCGCCCCGCTGAGGGACAACCGGAGTGCGGGGGGACCTATCCGGTCGCTGCCGCGCTCGGTGACGCGGGTTTGTTGGAGTTGCGGTGGCGAGGGCCACTGTTACTCGGACCCGGTGTGCCCAGGAGGACCGCCGGCCAAGACCTTCTGTCGGCGATGCGGCCGTAAGGGTAAAACCTTGCGGACGTGCCCCGCCTGCAGCGAGCAATGGCGGCGGGAGGGACCGTACGTCTCTCGAGCGGGCCGCAACGTCCCCTGGGACGTGCTGAGGGCGGCCCGACCGGCGAGGCGCAGGCCACGACGATCGAGCCACCTGGAGACCGCCCCTCCCAGGGCTCCGGCGACGACACCGGATCCCGAACCTCCGCGGGGCCGACCGGTGACCGGCGGTGACCGGAAGGCCGATGACGGGCACTCCCAGTCGTAACGGGGAGTCCCGTCAAGCTCCCGTAACCGGCTTCGGCCGTAGCCCGCGCTTGGTAGACCTCTGGGTCTCAGCGTTCGGTTACGAGCTAGAAGAACAAGATCCCGCACACGGCTTCGGCCGTATCTCCCGCCTGGCAGACCTCTGGGTCTCGGCACTCGACTCAGAGAAAGGAGCAAGTTCCCGCACACGGCTTCAGCCGTAACTCTCGCCTGGTAGACCGCTGGGTCTCGGCATTCGACGCAGAGAAGAGAGTAAGCTCCCGCACCCGGCATCGACCGTAGTTCCCGACAATGGAGACCCTCCCGGATCTCGGATCTCGACCACCGGACCCGGAGTCCAAGCTCTCGCACCCGGCCGGAAGGCCGACGCTCTCGAAGGAAAACTACCGGCGGATCAAGGATCCCACCGACGGAGACAACGCTGCAGGAAGGGTAACGTAAACAGTCACCTGGTTACGTGTCGTCCTTAAATGTGTCTGTCCGTAGTTTGCGTATTAAAACCTTCTCGAATCGCGGTTGAGACATCGTCTCTCGTGACGATCTCGCCTCACCCTAGAATTTCATGGCTCTCGATTGGTAACAGGGTTGAGGGACCGCTGTCGGCAAATTCCGGGCAGCGGTTTTATTAACGGTTCCCGCGCTAAGAGGCCCGCCCTCGCGCGCCAACCGCGACTTAGACACGATGGTACCCGCGAGTCCTCGTGCCAGACCGCGGGAGGAACCCGTAGCTACCGATATACCCCATACGGGTTAAGATCCCGATAAGTTCCCGTAACCTTCCCCGGGTAACCTCAAAAACAAGGCACTCGAGTTGTATTCCCGTCATCTTCGGATGGGCTACCGTTTCGAATGCTAGTTCGAAACCTCCCCTAAGGGGTGAGGAGTTGTGACGTGATTTTTTGGATCATCGTCACAAAACGAAAAGAAAACTTAAAAGTCCCGTAAGAATCGAGCTGTGGCTATCGCGCTCGATCTACTGTCCCTCGTGACGTTCGAGTTACCGTCCAGTTCCCGCTTAGTTAAAGTTAGTCCGTTCCGATCCGGCTCAGTATGAGATATTGAGATGAGTTGGAGGGAAAATTAAAAGATTTGGTTTGGTTCGGTTTAGATCGGGATTCTAAAATCTATTCGGTGGCGTGAATCTCGAGACAAGGAGAAGCACGAATAGAGGATAGCCCGATGAGATATCGTACGGACACGCAACAGTCCGGTGTAAACCCGGCGCTCTCGTTGGGAGAAATTGCCGTGCGTTGGAGAACAGGCGGAGGTATCGTTCAGTCCGGGCAAGGGTGGGACTCCCTTGTGCTGTGTTTTAGTTGAGAGAAAAAGGGCCTTGTTTTCACGTACGGCATTGAGAGAAGCGACCGTGTCGAATCTCGAAGTTACCGCGTTATAGTTCGGCTCCCGCTCCGATGACGTATCGATATCGTTCAAGAGGGCAGTAGCTACCGGTCAAGGATCTCGAAATAATCATAACGCCTCATTAGAATATTTTCGTAGGCTTATCAGTCTGCCGAGGGCCGTCCTCGAGGATACTCGGACCCCTCGCGCTACCGTGTTTACGTTCGGCCTATTGTCTCGCGCTGAGTCTCTCGTTCTCGCTCGCGCTACGGTAGACTACGGCTCGCGCTCTCGCTCCAGTTCGCGCGTCTCTCTCGCTACCTGTCACTTTGCGCGTTCGTGAGTCGACTCGTACGTGCCGTGTTTTCGTGCGAATTCTTTCCCGGGTAATTTATTGATTTTCCTGTGATCGAGAGGCGTTTCAGGTAACGCTCTCGAGGTGCAGTGATTGTGATAAGTTCTCGTGGCATCGCGAGATGCAGTTCCCGCCCATTGTTGGATTTAATTCTGCAGTTTCGGTGAGTTGTAGCTTAAGATAATTATCGATCGCGTATGGATCCGTTCCCGTCACGCTCGCTCCGACCTGTCGGTCCGCTGAGCGATCCCGATGCACCCACGTGCGCTCCCGTGGCTTAACAGCCAACAAGTTAATTTACTCTCGTTATTGAAAATTTGAGGTTCCGATAGTCTCGATTCCGCGTTATTTTATTGGCCTCGGATCGCGACCCTTCTACCAAGACCCGCATCCTGAGCGACCGTGCATTTCCGCAACCGTCGCTCTCGCGGATGCGTTTGTGTTAGCTCGTACCGTTTGTTCTCGTTTCGTGTGTTTGTCCGTGCGGAGGTCGGCTCGTCCCACCGACCTCCAGATCAGTCCGGTTTGGCGATTCCGGCGAAACAAAATCGACCCTGCGGAGGTCGGCCGTCCCTCCGACCTCCAGGTTAGGCCCGGTTGTTAATACCAGCGAAATAAAAATTAACTGGCGCCCACCGGGACGCCAATGCATTCGCGAGGGTGGACGGCCGAAGGTGACGTTTTGAGATCCCGATTTCGCGTTTTTTTTTGGAGTTTGGATTTTCGTTTCCGTTTCGCGTGAGATCTCGGAAAATACGTCACAACATATATAAAACATTTAGATCACTTTCTGGTAACTAATTTTTTTGTGCTACCTGGGAGTTAGTGCACGGCTAGGCGGTCACCCAAGTACTGACCGCGAACGATTCAGCTTGACTCTGGGGACCACCGAAGCCGCAGACCAATCGCGCATCCACCGCTGTTGGTACAGGAATATGATATTGACATAAACGCTTCGGTGTGCAGTCGAATTTTTATTGAAAACTTACAAGGAATTAAGCAAATCGTATATTATAGTTTGCGAAAGTGCATGAACGTAGTATCATGATTGACGTACAGGTGGCTCTGCATCGTGCCCTACACTACGTTCATGCTGTAGCACACCGAAGCGTTTATGTCAATATCATATTCCTGCATGATTTGACGCATATGTGTAGCATATTACCAATGCTAATGTTACGTCTAGGGTAGAGCATGGCTCGTTCCCAAACGTAGCAAATCAATATTTAATTATTTTTATGTGGGCCGCCTCGCTCCGTCCCGTACGGGCCCGGTCCCCGAGTACCTGAAAGGGGGAGAAATAACAAAGGTTTTCACGCGAAAATAAAAAGTTATCGGATGTTGTGGGAAAACTCAAGATGTCTCTATTACTATTGCTAGGTCACAACTTGTTAATTACTCTAGGTGTTATCAGCAAACTCCACTCATCCATCCACACCGTACTTACTACTTGATGATAATGATTATTATGATGTTCCCCGGCGGGGGTTCTTCGTTCTAACTCTATGGTGGGTTCCCGAACACGGGTCGTAGAACACTAAAGTCTCTATATTGTCCTTGAACACCTTTTGTTATAATTACTGTTCGATATTATATTCTAACACAACACCATTTTAATGCCGCTACGGAACACACTCGGGAGTATTACCGCGACCTTTTTGCACTCTAACTTTGAGGCTAAGTCGCGTAGTTTATTCTCGAGATTTATAGACCTGCGCGAGCTACGAATTGCGGAAATATTCCGGACCGATCGATCTTTGATCGTTGCTGTCGGGAGACTGATTTCTCTGCGCCGCTCAGAGATCCTCACGGATCCGTGAACGATCGCAGCGAAGCTCAGTCTCCGCAATTCAGCAACCCCAGGGTGTGAATTTCTCGGCACGTACAGCGATTCAAAATCGCTGCGCGTGTCGCGAACTTCGGACCCGCTGGTTAGCAAAAACTCGAGCTCGGCCGCGACACTTAATATTATAACGAAAGATATATTTATCGGGTTATGCTGAGGGTGCATCGCGTGAGCACACCCGAGATGTGAAATCACACCGCGGATGAGCTCAGCGACGCAACCCGACACTCGGCGCATCACGTCCCGATCCCGAGACATTCACGAAAAATGGCACGAAATCGGGACGTAACACTAAGTTGGAACTGAAAAATTGTCAAGTTCTGTTGGTTAAACAGTTAAAGCAGGTTAAAAAAGAAACACAACAGCTTCAGCATCCCCTTAAGGGCTTACGTCACAGTAAACGCGTAAAAACGCACGCTAATTTTGTGATTTTTTTTCTCAGTAAATATACGCTTTATCGAGTTGATTTTTTTAGGGTGGAAGGAGAATATATTGAAGAACATTTACCAATTTTTTCAGTCAATGTTATTATGTATGTTTTTTAACGGTTGGGATAACATTTTTTTTCGAAAGGTCGTTTGCGGTTGCCCTGATTTCGACTTGTCATTTTATCTGAAGCAAACATTTTTAATTGTTTCTTAACAAATTATATATAACGCAGTCCTTAATGAGGGGAAAAAATGGCGGTCAGTTGAAAAAAATCGATTTTTACCCGTTTTTACACTGAATAATTTAATTTTTTTTTATCATGAAAACGCCAAGGACTAAAGAATCTGTAGAAGTAAATCGGTAAAAATTTTAATAAAAACCCATCATGTCGTTTTTGAGATATTAGCGCCACCGATTTTGAAAATCACATTTCGAGAAAAATGCGTTCAGGTTCGGTGACGCCGCTGCTTGAGCGCTCCGCCACTTTTCACATAACGGTGTCTAACTTTCGTAATTTGTTGAATTTCGTCATAAAAATGTAGGGGAATATTCTTGACACTATAAGCTATTAGAAAATGAAAAAAAAAAAAAATCAAAATTTTAGTTTGGCGTAAGCCCTTAACTATCCATTCACTGGCTGGTCTACCCTAAATATTCATTCACTGAGAAGAAAAAATTGTTGGATTAACCAAATTCGCGGTCACATACGATATTTAATACGATATCAAAGCTGATATTTGGTTCGTAGACCTAAATCATTCTTTTGTTGAACGATTATTCGCTTCCGTCGATTCAAAATATTTCGATTCAAACCAACATTTTTATTGTACCAACTAAATAACGCCTTTGAACGCGAGTGAACGCACCTTGGTTAATCCAACAATTTTTTTTTCACTGTTGAGATTTTGATAATGTAAACTCTCCTTTTACAATAAAACGTCTCCCTTTTCTCTTTTTTTGCAATTTTGTTAGTCGTTTTGCCGTTTTGTTAAATTCGATGTATGTATTGAGTATTTTAGAAACTAAATATAGTTGAATCTGTTGAATATTTTTTTTTATTTTTAAAACAGTTCACAGTCTTTTAAAACTTTTTATAAAACTTTTCAACACTTATTACTTACTAGTAACTATAGCTTTGCAACGTAATTTGCATACGATAGGAAAGTCTCGAGAACGCTTCTCGAATTCAGGATTGAAACATTCAACTTTTAACGTGTATTATTGCAATTGACTTTTTTAAAAATATAACAAAATATACTAAATAACGTTAAGTATAAACATATAATACTTTATATTTGGACGTTTTGCTTTCGTAATATCTGTACATAATATCTATAATGCACATGTATACAAATAATATCCGATACAAATTTTTGTAATAATACTTTTGGCAATAAAACTTTTCAACCCATTGATTATTAACACACATACTACAATTTTAATAATTTACTTTTTTAATGTTATCACTGATATCCGACATTTAACAATGTCTATCGGTAAAAAAATCTGTATTTTTGTAGTCGCTTTGCTTTGTTCCGATATTTAACAACGTTTTTCGGTAAAAAAAAATATATTTTTGTGCTCGCTTTGCTTTGCTCCGATATTCAACAACGTTTATCAATGAAAAAAAAATGTTATACTTGCTTCGCTTTGTTCCGATATTTATCAACGTTGATCGGTAAAAAAAATATATCATTGTACTCTCTTTGCTTTGTTATGATATTTAACAATGTCTATCGTTAATAAAAAACTTTATTTTGGAAGTCGCTTTGCTCGTTCTTTTTTCTGTCGTAAAAGACGAATTGCAAAAAAACTCGGAAATTCAAAGGGTATTATTAAAAAGGGAACTTATCAGGGCACGATGTAGAGCCACCTGTACGTCAATCGTGATACTACGTTCATGCACTTTCGCAAACTATTATATACGATTTGCTTAATTCCTTGTAAGTTTTCAATAAAAATTCGACTGCACACCGAAGCGTTTATGTCAATATCATATTCCTGTACCAACAGCGGTGGATGCGCGATTGGTCTGCAGCTTCGGTGGTCCCCAGAGTCAAGCTGAATCGTTCGCGGTCAGTACTTGCGTGACCGCCTAGACGTGCACTAACTCCCAGGTAGCACAAAAAAATTAGTTACCAGAAAGTGATCTAAATGTTTTATATATGTCCGTCCGGATGGTAACTATAAGCTATCCTATGTTCAAAAGTTAACTTTTTGGATGGGAGGTAACTTTCGGATACCGTCCAGACGGACATATGTAACCCATTTAGATCACTTTCTGATAACTAATTTTTTTGTGATACCTGGGCTGCGGCGCATTGGAACTGTTGAGCGGGAGGTTTAATTCTGAGGATTGGTGTTCGTACTCGAAGTATCGAATACGAACATCAAAACTCGGTTGGAATGACCGACTGTATCGATGCAGGTTTTCTGCAGTTTTCCTGTGTCCTCGTGTAAATGCGATACAGAAGGGGGAAAGGGGGGGGGGGGAGTGGATGCAGACGCACATCTACAAGCGAAAGTTGAAGCCTTCAATCAAATGAGGAAAGGCGGCTTGATGGCAGAAAAGTAGCCAGAGCAATGAGGGGAACTTGAGGGAAAAAAACATTCATGCCGTTGTCATCGGCACTGATCACCTGTCGCACGTCGATAGACTAAGTGAACGCAGTTTACACAGCGCGTGATTATGTTTTGTGTGAACAACTTTCCGACGGTTTCGGAATATTCGGAGAACTTTAAAAAATCGGCATGCACCCTCTTTTGACGTATGCGAGATCTAGAATTTTTTATATCCTATAGAACGGATCTGTTGACATTTCCGCGGCCATGTTGGTTTTCGTGACAAATTGTAATGTTCGATTTGCTTTATTTTGTAACGGCCGCAGCCTAACTATTTCGACTTTAACCTTTCGACTTTAATACTTATTCGAGGGTATCGATACGGAGCGTTTCCGTTCGATACGCTCTTCAAAGAAGCCCTTAAGGCTATCGAAGCATCCGGACCGCCGTGAGCGTCCACTTATCTAGCTTAGACTAAACATCCTTCGACTCTTTATTCCTTTGTAACAGCGAGCGCGAAGCCCTCAGCTTCACGCCCGCTTCAATCAGTTCAGCTCCGACCGACGACCAGTGCGGTACACTCTCCCTATTTTCTAATAAAGTACTTATATCATTTATTCAATCCGGCTTCAAGTTAACATCGATCATCCTAAGACCCAAGCGGCCATCCGTCACATTGGTGTCAGAAGTGTCGGAACCAAATAAACACGTCCACATTTTTAAAAAAATTTTCATAAAAATTAACTTCTATATAAAAAAAAAATTTTCGCTACACTCGTGTTCGAGCCGTAGCTCACACTCCCGGAACGGACACTTGTGCTCGAGCCGTGCTCGCACAACAAAACGAAAAGTGAACAGTGAAAAAAAAAACACCAACCAACAGTGAACGAAATACGAAAAACTCAACGAACAGTGCCACTTAGTGAAAAACAAAAACCCAACAGTGAAAAGACACGAATAATAATACTAATATTAACAGTGAAAAGACACTTATTAAATAATTAACTTAGACATTAAATATATATATATATACACACATAGTAACCTATGAATAATAATAAAAAAAAGAGACAGTGCAAAAGAAAAAAAAGTTTTGTGAGTGAGCGAGAGTGCATGGAGCGAGCGAACGACGTCGGGTGTACCGACCGCCGAAAAATCCTCGCGCGACGGTACGTCACCGACCGACCAGCCGCCAACGTTACCATCAGCGAGCCGTCATCGACCGCGGCATCGATCCACCGCGACATAGATCCGCCGTCGCCGTGATCCGCCGCACCGACGTCTCGACGCCCACCGTCGTCCACCGTCTACCTCCACCAAATAAATAGAAGGAAGGACGAAAAAAAAGGATAAATAATAATAATCCGAAAACCGAATCCATGCTATTAGTGTTCCTCATTGGCGTGGTAACGTAAGTACCAACATATATATATTTTTTATTCTGTTAAAAAAAAAGCGTAGCAATTTTCTCATTGAAAAAAATATAGTAATTAATACTTTTTCTCAAAAAGAGAATTAGTATCCCGCGGGAACCGAGCGCCGACAGCTGACGCGACGCGTGTCAGTGGCGTACGACCGTCGAGAGCATGCGATATACACGCATACAAAAAAAATAAAAACAATAACAATTTCCCTATTCCCTCCTTGATAATAATTTAAAAAAAAAGGAAAAACAAAAAACACACACACACATATTAATATAATAAATAAATAAAAAACAATAACGCGCCTCATATCAGACGGCAGCGAACATACATACACATAAATAACCCCTTTTATTTTTAATCAAATAAATAATTTGTTTTTTTTAACTTTTAAAATTTTGTCTTTTTTTTTAAATTATATAGCAAAAAGTTGAACCCTACTCACATACAAATAATAATAAATTAATTAAATTCATCTTTTTTCTCTCAAAAAAAAAATATATATAAAAAAATAATAATAATACAATTCAAATACAAAAAAAAAGAAACTCGAAAGCGAACAAACAAATAAGTTTTTCAAATTAATTTTTGCGTTTTTTCTTTCAAAAAAAAAAAACTAACATATACTATACAACAAAACAATACGATAATAATTAATAATTATTTTTACTACATATTAACAAATAAATAAAAAGAGAAACAAAAATGACATTTCTCTTTTTCTAGTTTTACAAAAAATGTTAAAATAAGTCCGCCGAAACGGCCTCGGCGCACACGAACAAGTAGTGCAAATAGTTTTTTCCGCTCAGCATTGACTGAGGGATCAAAGGTGAGAATGGCCAATCAGGACAATAATCACCCCGTACCTAGCTCGATAACGCTCCGCGACGTACAAAATCTTATACCTAATTTTATCGGGAAAAATGTACCGCTCAATGATTTCATACGCGCTTGTAAAAAAGCCGCGAAAATCATCTCAGAGCACGATCAATCGCAGCTCCTCGAAATTATTCAACTTAAATTGTCAGGAGTCGCCGGCGATATCGCCGACGCGAAAACTTATAACACACTAGAGCCACTTCTGAGAGATCTCAGAAATGCGCTCGAAAAACCGGTCGAATTATCGGATCTCGAATTAGAATTAAAATCAAATTCTCAAAATTACAACGAGTCAGTAGTCGATTACGCAACCCGGACGCGAAAAATTGCAACAAAAATCGAAAATAGACTAAAAGAAGTCTACCGAACGGAAGCCCAATGAGGCCACAAAAAACAAAAAGCCCAACGAGGCAGCAAGAGAACAAGAGCCCAACGAGGCCACAAAAAACAAAAAGCCCAATGAGGCAACAAAAAGCAGAAAGCCCAACGAGGCCAGATAAAACAGAAAGCTTATCGCAGCTAAACAAAAACGAGTTTTACGAAAAAGTCAGCCCTGACGGGGCAACCGGCTACTTATACGCTGACAAAAGCGAAAAAAAAACAATGGAACTCAAAACAAAAACGACAACTCTAAGGCATGGAATATTGAAAACGAGACGGAAGACGAGACAGAATCCGAGAATGAAAATTACAACAAAGGATTCAAACCGTTGCTGACGAACATCGGAGAATCGTCTAGCGACGAAAATAGTGGTAAACCACCCGTCCAACCAACTTTTAGATCACCATCTACAGGTACAAAACGAAAAACAAAAAGACTCAAAAATGACGGAAAAAGCGTGAAACGGAAAGTACCGCCGAACTTTCGTTCACCAGATTCTCACAAAACAACAATACGTCAGCGATCAGGGAAACGATTGCTTATACCAGTGAAAAAGCGAACTCGAAAAACGCCAAAAGAACCAACTAGGCGTAGCGAAAGGTTAGCTAATAAAAAAAATCCGGAAGTCCCAAACATTCCGCCTAAAAATCAACCCATTTCAAAAAACATAAACGATCTCAAAAATCTGTCACCCGAAATGACAGACCAATATTGGGATTCTAAAATCACACACAGCAACCCTAAAACAAAAACTCCACAATCAAAAACAAAAACTCCATTCCAGCCTCTTGACTCAACATCCTCAGATCCAGAACCAAAACCATCACCAGAATTAGCAACGGAATATTGGGATTCTAGAGTTACTTACACTAACGACACTTCAACTCACCCAGACCCCGAAGAAGCACAACAAAAAACAAAATCACCTGTGTCAATGTCACCCGAAATGACACAAGACTATTGGGACTCAAAAGTCATGGACATTCCAGATAAAACACCATCAATAGAACAACCAGCTACCCTACGAATCGAGCAGCCAATCGCAGTGCCGAGCACTTCCAAACAGATCGAACAACCAGTCGCCATACCAGGGTGCTCATGGCAAATCGACGACTACACACCAGAACAACCAGTCGCCACGCCAGGGTGCTCATGGCAAATCGACGACTACACACCAGAACAACCAGTCGCCACGCCAGGGTGCTCATGGCAAATCGACGACTACACACCAGAACAACCAGTCGCCACGCCAGGGTGCTCATGGCAAATCGACGACTCCACACCAGCAATGGATATCGAACCAACGTTCAGATCACCACCCTGGATTCCACACGAAACAACAGACTATTCGAAATCGGACGAATCGCGACCAACTACACCTCGAGAACGCTCTCGAGCGTTAACAAATCAATACCATAACATGTCGCCATCGTCAGAAAGTGATTCTGACAACGATTCGGCGTATCAACCATCGCAATATCAACGAAAACGTCTAACACTACAAACTCCACCAACAACAAGGGGAACACCGATAACAGAAGACGTGCAACTAAAAAATAATATCGTAGTAACGCAGGAAAACATCCTGGCACAGGAAGATAACATCGCACACTTCCTGTCAGCCGACGATGTCATGGACACAATGGTCTCGAAAATACTCGCAGAAAAGGGTAAACTCACCCAATCGGTATTTTCGCAGTCCAATCCAGGAATCGGACACATTTTCATAACACGCGACAAAACAAGACGCTACTTCACAATGATATGCAAAAATAAATCAACAGACGCGACTAGTGCACTCACGATTCAGAAGTGTCTGTACTCTATCCAGAGATCTAAAAATTATCGATACATTTTTGTGGTCTAACATCAAAGGATACCTACGAGTACTCGCAATTAACTCAAACATCACCTTTAGGCTATGCGAAGGTCTTATAACCGTTCCAGATCAGGAAAATAGGCAAAACATCATTAGAGAATTACACGGATCCGCAGTCGGAGGCCACAAAGGCGTAACGAAAACATACCAGCGCATTCTCTCGCAGTACTACTGGCGAGGATTAAAAAAGGACGTAGAAACGTTCATTCGATACTGCTTCGACTGCCAGAAAAACAAACTGGTCCGAGTAAAAAATAAAGCTCCTATGGTCATCACGGATATACCAGCGCAACCCTTCGACAAAGTAGCCATCGATATCGTAGGTCCATTACGCGAAACAAAAAACGGACATACGTACATACTAACTATGCTCGATCTATTCAGTAAATTTAGTATAGCAGTACCACTAAAACATCAAACGTCAATAGACATAGCGAGAGCGCTTTGTAAGACGCTGATATCGACTTTCGGCGCACCTCGCGCAATATTAACCGATCAAGGTACAAACTTCATGTCGGAAATGTTCAGAGATTTTGCGCAGCTGTTTCAGATTAAGCAGCATAGAACAACCGCATATCATCCACAATCGAACGGTGTGATCGAACGCAGTCACCATGTTCTTGTGGAATACCTAAAACACTTTATCGACAGTAATCGAGACTGGGACGAACTACTGACGTTCGCAACATTCTCATATAACACCAGTATACACGAAAGCACAGGATTTACCCCATACGAACTAGTTTTCGGTAGAAAGGCTCGAACTCCCTCAGAGTTCCCACCGCCCGAAAAAACAATAACCTACGACGATTACATGACAAATCTAATGAGAAACCTCAAAAACGTCCAAGAACTCGCTTTGGAAAAGGCGATAAAGTTCAAAGAACGATCCAAAAAATACTACGACAAAAGGGTCACAGAACCAAAATACCAAGTAGGCGAACTTATACTCATAAAAAATGAACGCAAAACAAGCAAATTCGATAGGGACTGGCTAGGCCCATACAAAATTCTGGAAATTCCAAGTAAACGCAACATAATAATACAGTTAGACGATAGTACGACTAAAACAGTACACGTCGATAAAATAAAACCGGCATATGTTGCAGATGCCACGCCGATACCATGAAGGTGTCCGCATCAGACGCCTTCAAAATTACTCCACTGACGAAAAACCCGGGATTATATTCAGAATCCCTGGGATCACTCCATTCATCCCATACAACATGGACGCTCATCACGTACATAGGCACGCACGGATTCACTTCCAGACGACAACAAATAGAGGAAAACCTTGAAGCCGCCAACGCATTTTGCTACTCGTTACAAGGACATTGCCTAACAAGAGGACAGCTACGAAACGTACAAGCACGACTAAAAAACATCGCTAATACAGAAGCAACTTTAGAGGAATTGATCCCATCAATTCAATTAAACTCAACCGAAAAACGTAGGAAGAGAGCACCATTAGAATTCATAGGGAAAATTAGCAAAATACTTTTTGGAACAATGGACAGCGATGACGCAAATCGAATCGACTCACAAATAACAGCATTAGCAAACAGTACTGTCGAGCTCGCAGAAATCGTACAAAATCAGACACACATAATTAAATCAGGCTTCAACTTCACTCAAAATCAGATTATTTCGCTAGCAGAATCAGTAAAAGCCGAATTACAAGAAATAAAATTGACACAGGCATCACTGCAACACGAACTATACATTATCCAGAGACTCATAACATTCACCAGTCTAGTTGACGAAACACTTATACAATACGAAATCGATTTGGAAACACTCATAAACGCCGTACTCTTCGCAAAAATGGGTCAAATACATCCCGAAGTACTCTCAGCAAAAAAAATACTAACTTGCGCGGAAGCAATCCGAAAATCAACACCGAACACGATGTTCCCCATACCACTTAGTACACAATACGTTCCCGAGCTAACCAAAATAATGGATCTTACAGCATTTCATAACGGAGAAAGACTCATTTACGTTATCAAAATTCCTCTTCTGGACCTAACGCCGTACAAACTATATCAGCATTTATCAGTCCCGGTACGCCAGCTCTCCACAGCCAAAGGCGCGAGATTCGCATACATAAAACCAGCAGTCCAGTACACCGCAGTCTCCGAAGACTTTAGTAGTTACTTTAACTTAAAAAACGAAAATGAATGTCAATTCATAGCCAACCGGTACATCTGCAAACAAAACCACCCAGTGGGACGAATCAGCGACGAAACCGAGTGCGAGGTGCAGCTCCTCGTTAATCCACAGCTCAGCGATTTGGAGTTGTGCGACATCAGGCTAAAAACGCTGAAACAAACTTACTGGATAAAAATCCGAAACGCAAACGCATGGCTATTTGCAGCACCTAAGCCAGAAACCTTGTACCTTCTTTGCGACAATCACGAATCAGCTATCGAAACAATAGAAAACACTGGAATACTGCAAATCAAACCCACTTGTCAAGTAAAAACACGCACAATAACACTAACTCCATCAGTAGAAATAACATCAACGATCGAAGTGAAACTCACACACACACCAGTCCTAAACATTACAGAAATGATACGAAAATCAATAAAAAATGTCGAAAACATAAATTACACAGAAATTATGACAGAAACTGAGACACTTACAGGCCTATCAAATCCAGGCTCCATACACGACGATTTGACAAAAAACGAAGTGGCGTTAAAAGCCGTTATAGCCAAAGCACGAGAAATTTCGAAAACACATTACATAAGCAACAGACTCTCTACACTTGAAAAAATATTAAAATACAGCGGAATCTCTTTGAGCTCCATTATGCTGCTACTAGTAGTCGGGTGGAAGCTCTCTCTCTTCGGCAAAATATCTAGTTTATACAAAATTCTGTCTTGCGTAGCAAAACGTCAAACGACGATAACGCAACAAGCCACCGAGGCTCCCGAACCGACCGTTGTCTACCACAGGCAACCAATAGAGTTAATCGAAACCCAAGCGCAACCAACTACGGATTGCAGAGAGGTCGCAATCATAACAAACCACCCACCGCAACCAGCCCGTAGACCAGTCTATGCGTTAACTTACCACGATCGGAACAGAATACCATAAAAAAAAGAGAGAATCGCGTTAATAATCATAAATAATAACCGATATATTCATAACCATCTACATATACCCTTACTAATGGGAAATTAACCACACATACACTACTCTCTTATCTTATCACAATATACAAGTAATTTTAACCGCATCATGCACGGCTTAAAACTATTGCTTTAATACCATTATTTTATCACTTATTATTTCAACAAATACATACACACCCGACAGATAAAATAAACGACAACAGAAACAACAGCAGCAATGGACGGCCAACCATCAACATCAGCATCCATCCCAAATATAAAAATCGAATGCCTCCTCTGCCCGAAGAAAATATGGATGAACAAGTTGACGGACCATCCGGCCAGATGCTATGCGGAGCTACAAAAGCGGACCGCAAATTTGGGATCGCGGCACACGGGATGCCCAATATGCTGCTGCGTATTCCCAGCAAACTGACTGATGGCGCACATTGACAAGTGCGTCGCCTATTTGCTAAAGCTGCAGTTCCGCGACCAACAACAAAAAACATTAGAACAATACTCACAACAACAATATGAACAACACCAGGCACAGCAACTTCTTCAATATCAGCAGCAGCTGCGTCAACAGCAGCAAGAAACAAAACAACAACCGCAACCAACACCCAATTATACACCGCACACACCCAATTATACACCGCACACACCCGAAGGACCACCACCACCGCTAAAAGACGACGACACAGAAGAAGAAGACACAGAAGAAGAAAACGCAGAATCCAAAGACACAAAAGACGAGGATACCCAAGATGAAAACATGAAAAACACAAACACTCAAAACATAAATACAGAAAACATAGATACCCAAGACACAAACGATACGAACGGAAAAACAGACGAGACAAACGAAAAACCAAACGGAAACGAAAACAACGACAACAAGAACGAAACACACTTCGACCCAAGAAAACTGACGTTTCAACAAGGTATGGAGTGGATAAACATCCAAGAGCTCGAAAGTTTGCGGAAAATTAAAAACTTGGCGCAAACGAACATCTTTCTCGCAGAGCTAAACAAAGAAAAAAGGGACCTTTTTAAGCCACCAACAAAACTCCCCAAAACCGGAACATCAAAACAAAAATAGAATCAGACCCTTACGGCAACAGACTACAGTACTTTAATCCACATACACAACAATATACCTCATTTGCACCATACATATATAACATAATATACAATAACTATACACACACATATATATATATCAAAATAATCATAGGCATAAGCGTGACACGCGTCGCGTAGCGTCGGAGAGAATGGAGGAAGATAGAGAAACCCTCCTTATTATCATTTAAAAAAAAAAAATTTCAGTTTATTGTTTTTTTTTCTTACTTTCAAATTTTTTTTTTTTTGTAATTCTCTACGACTAATATATGTGCAACGCTTTTTTCACACTATAAATATTCGTGTTAATCATTTTACCTATTCCAGAAACAATTTCCATCTTTTACCAACAAACCACTCCCAAATAACATACCTAACCCACTAACCACCACTAATCAGAACTTAGAATGTTACAGGCATTACAACCATCAAAATTCCAAATTATAACCGAAATACCAGGGAAAAGAAGGAACATTGGAATACAAAGAATACCAGGAAACGGAAAATCTACCAAATACGGACAATTTTACCAAAAACGGAATAAATATTTTGGAAAATCGAACATGGAACTTCACCAACCGAACGAAACAGGATAACATTTTAATTTTTCTTAACCATTTTTAACACCAAATTTGAACCCATCCAATTTAACCAAACCATTCCCACTAACATGAACAACTAAAAATTTTACTGAGTTACAGATATCAACAACCACCAACTAATAAAAAAAAAAAAAAACAACAGGAGTGTACCGCAAATCAACTTCAAAACCAAGGGATTTCAATCATCCAAACCAACATGGACAACAACTAGGAGTTTTACTTAATCAACAATCAACAAACAACAATCATCAATCAAATAACAACACAATTTACACAAAATGAAAATATCTTAGAAAATCAAATAACTTTTTAATTATATCGAGTCACACTTAACAAATCATGTCAAATTTAAAATCCGTAATATCCGATGCGGGGCATCGTTTCCTCCCAGAGGGGGAGTGTAACGGCCGCAGCCTAACTATTTCGACTTTAACCTTTCGACTTTAATATTTATTCGAGGGTATCGATACGGAGCGTTTCCGTTCGATACGCTCTTCAAAGAAGCCCTTAAGGCTATCGAAGCATCCGGACCGCCGTGAGCGTCCACTTATCTAGCTTAGACTAAACATCCTTCGACTCTTTATTCCTTTGTAACAGCGAGCGCGAAGCCCTCAGCTTCACGCCCGCTTCAATCAGTTCAGCTCCGACCGACGACCAGTGCGGTACACTCTCCCTATTTTCTACGACTAATAAAGTACTTATATCATTTATTCAATCCGGTTTCAAGTTAACATCGATCATCCTAAGACCCAAGCGGCCATCCGTCACAATTTCTCGGAAGATTTCAACCGAAATTCGAGTGCGTGCCGAATCTTTTATGTTATTAATACAGTCCTGTAAGATTTGAAGCATACCCGTCGCTTAGTAACGACATATCGTGTAAATGAAAAAATGTCCTATTTCGGTCGGTAAAACAGGAAGATCCAGCATTCCCCGAAGCAGACGAAAAAGCCAGTAAATAGACGTTTTTATGCACGTGCTCTTATGAAAAGTATCCATTTCCTGGTCCTGTCCATAAAAAAATAATGTACTGGTAAATTCACAACACTAATGTGTGTAATGCTCCTGTGTCTACTCCTCCTTTGTCCAATCGATTCTGCAGCTCATTATACTGCGCCATGTGTCCAATTAGTTCGGCTGCTCATCGTATGTTTCCTATTCTCACGTTTACAATTTGTCCTGCTACCCATTGCACTGGACCATGGGTCCAATTGGTTCTGCTGCATATTGCACTGAGCCATATGTCCAATACTTCTATATCTAATTGATTTTGCTGCTCATTTGACTGAGTCATGTGTCCAATACTCATCTGTCCAATTAGATCCATCCAATAGTCAAGTGATCAATCGGATCTGTGTCCAACATTCATGTGTCCAATTGGATCTATCCAATACTCACCAGTCTAATGGGTTTTGTGTCCAATCTTCCTGCGTCCAACTGGATCTGTGTCCAATTGGTTATGTGTCCAATCTTCCTGTGTCCAATTGGTTCTGTTGCTCATCGCTCTGCGTCATGGGTCCTATCTTCATGTGCCCAATCGGGTCTATTACTTGGTGTACTTTGCCATGTGTCCAATTATCATATGTTCAATTGGTTCTGCGGCTTGTTGTACTGCGCCATGTGTTCAATTGGATCTGTGTCCAATCCTCCTGTGTCCAACTGGATCTGTGTCCAATCCTCCTGTGTCCAACTGGATCTGTGTCCAATCTTCCTGTGTCCAACTGGATCTGTGTCCAATCCTGCCGTGTCCAATTAGTTCTGTTGCTCATCGCTTTGCGTCATATGTCCAATCTTTCTGTGTCCAATTGGTTCTGTGTCCAATCTTCCTGTGTCCAATTTTCCTGTGTCCAATTTTCCTGTGTCCAATTTTCCTGTGTCCAATTTTCCTGTGTCCAATTTTCCTGTGTCCAATTTTCCTGTGTCCAATTTTCCTGTGTCCAATTTTCCTGTGTCCAATTTTCCTGTGTCCAATTGGTTCTGTTGCTCATCGCTCAGCGTCATGTGGCCAATCTTCATGTGCCCAATCGGTTCTACTACTTGGTGTACTTTGCCATGTGTCCAATCATCATATGTTCAATTGGTTCTGCGGCTTGTTGTACTACGCCATGTGTCCAATTGGATCAGTGTCCAATCCTCCTGTGTCTAATTGGTTCTGCTGCTCAATGCACTGAGCAGTGTGTCCAATCCTCATGTGTGCAATTGGTTCCGTGTCCAATCCGACGGTGTCTAATTGGTTCTGTGTCCAATATTACCAGGCCACCGTAATGATGTGTCCAATCCTTCTGTGTCCAATCGGATCTGTGTCTAATCCTTCTGTGTACAATTGGATCTGTGTCCAATATTACCAGGCCAGAGTAACAGTGTGCCCAATCCTTCTGTGTCCAATAGGGCCTGTGTCCATCATGTGTCCAATCTTATTGTGTGCATACTATTTAGCGTATGTGTCTAATTCTGCTGTGGCTAAGTGGGGATATATCCAATCCTTCTGTGTCCAATTCAGTCTGTGTCCAATCCTTCTGTGTCCAATTCAGTCTGTGTCCAATCTTACTGTGTCCAATGGGTTCGATAGCTCGATAACATTAGTCGTGTGTCCAATGTACCTGTGTCCAATTGGTTCTGTGTCCAATGTTGATGTGTCCAATAGCATCTGTGTCCAATGCTGTAATGTCCTATTAGCCATGTGTCCGATACAGGTGTGTCCAATTGGATCTGTGTCCAATGCTAACGATGTTAAATTTGGCATGTGTCCAATTGTTCTTGTCTCCAATCTTGGTGTGTTCAATTGGCCTTGTGTCCAATCTTGTTGTGTCCAATTGGTCTTATGTCCAATATTTTTGTGTCCAATCGGTCTTGTGTCCAATATCTTGTGTCCAATCGCTGTGTGTCCAATCGGTTTGTGTGCAAGTTGGTCCCTCCCGTTGCGTAGAAGTTCTGAACGGTTTAGTCGTATCTGATCCCTCGACACTGTGCTATGAAACGGCAAAACATTATGAGCTTTGGAAGGAAGCACGACGACTGCGAATTTCAGGATCGAGAATATACCATCTCTATACATTCTGTAAAAACAAAAATCCTAATTGGGCACAGAAGTCGAGAAGCTACTTTTGACCAAAAGAATTTCTGAACAAATTTGTCAAACACGGGGTGACACAAGAGCAATTCGCACGTGCGGCGTATGAAAAAATATTCAATGTAAACGTAAATATTCAATGTAAACACCCAGTCTGTCCATGGGTCGGATATTCGCCTGATGGGATTGTTTTCGAGAGCAACGTTCCGGAATTGTTAATAGAAATAAAGTGTGTACACGCAGGGAAAAGTAAATCCGTAGACGAGTGTTTTGCTGCATGCCCTTTCTTGCAGAACAGCTACACTATAAAAAAAACACCCATATCATGGCCAAGTACAATTGGGAATGTTGCTGCTCAATCTAAAAAATGCGATTTCATGATCTATGCGTCGTTTGATGGAAGTCTTCATGTTGTAAGATTTGATTTGGATGAAAAATTCGCACTCGATATGATATCGAGTGTTCGAACAGTTTATATGGAAAAGATGATACACAACATCTGTGTGGAAACGGAAAAGAGTAAAGAAGATTAAGAAAGAATATTATATTTATTTATTTCAGAATACTACCTGTCCCTTTACAGTGTTCTCGTAGTCCAACTACATACGCGGAGAAATTGGGGAGCACTGTTTTTTTTCAAAAATAACAGTTTGGTAAGAAATAGTAACAAATCGCAGGTCTTCAGTAAGCAGACAAAACACAGCCTTAAAACATAAAAAAATATTGCAATATCGTACGTTATACGAACACCAATCGAGGCAAACGTGTCATTCCATCGTAATCCTCTTGTTTCATACTCGTTGTACCTTCGATACTTCTAAAATTCATCACACGCTAGAATAGGACTAGACAGATTAACCATCGCACAAGCAATATTGAAGATGTGGTTTGCATAATATACAAGAGCCCAAGGATAACGATTTTTCAACATCTTGAACATTTTTATTCTATGGTTTGTCCTCTCAATATGCACTCTGGCTGCTGCAACACCTCGTCCGTATTCAGCATCATTTAGAGAAAATTGCTTTTTATCGTGTAAGAACGGAGGACGAATGAGATCGATATGGTGAGAAGCACACTGGGCGTCGATTAAAAAACCTTTATCAACCATGAATGCATCCTTTCTAGTCAATTTGTTTAATAATCAGGACTTCATAAATATAAATTTATCCGAGGTTCTGCCACCGTATCCAGGGCTCACGTGAGTTATCAATTCAGCGGGACTTACTCCAGTCAAATATTTGATCGTGAAATTAGATTTATATTGAGAATAACATCTAACTTTACAACGAAGGTATTTAGGTCTCTCAATCGGGATTTCGGTGCAATCTAAAACTTTTCGAGTTTTTGGATATTTTTCGAAGCACAGCGACAGATTATCGTCGATTTCCTCTCGAGAAACCCAAGCTATCGCGGATGATAGCACTTCTGCCAAAATTACTACAGTGCTTTTGAATATTCTCGGACACGATTGCCGGCCGACAACTTGAAAAAGCCCAGCAAGCATAGCATACGACAAATGCTGCTTTATTTTCATCATTGTGAGAACGATCTTCTCTTTAACGGACCCGGGAAAAAAATGATCCTATCTGATCATATATGCCCATATCTGTATCTGATATGGATCTAATCTGATCATATATGTCCATATCTGCAACAGATATGAATTAGATCGGATAATATATGATCATATACGATCAGATATGAACGTATATAAGTTCATGCACGGTAAGGTCATGTTTCATATATAGTGTAACGTGGCAAATTTTGCTCGTTACTTATTCGACCGTTTCAGCTTGCTCGTCGACTCACAAGGCGATTTCGTAGGGCCTACCTAGTAAGAGCGAATTATTTTTAATTTTATTTGTGTCGAAAATTTCATGTATTCCGCGCCTCGGGTGAGAGAGCGAGCCGAGGAGAGAAATTCGTCATCGGGGGAACAACGAAGAGTCGTCGCTGGACTGTGCTTCGCTGTACCAGAGATTCTCATCCCGGAGAACTGCGGGAAATCGAGCGACCTACCCCTGCTGTCGGAGTCGCTATCGAGGCGATCTTTGGAGTCAACATCCGACAATATTTGTGCAACGTCTTCATCCCGTCGGGAGTGCAGTTGCCGGAGTCCCGAGCTGCGATTATTAATACTATCGGCGTCTCGATAGTGGGGATTGAGTACCACTGTGAGACGGAATCACCTGTGTCTCTCCCGTGCGGCTATCAGCGTTACGCTGTCGCGGGAGAGCGTTGCCGAAATCCCGGAAAGGGCCGAAGACGGACGAATGTGAGATCGCGCGATTAGGCAGGGGTAGCGACGCGTTAACGAGAGCGATCGAGGATCGATGCTCTGGGCACTTTCCGTTGCGTTCACGGGCGAGCTGGTCAGCGGGAGAATTTTTCCCGAATTTCGCGACAATGGGTCTGCGGAACGAGCGTCTCGTCATCTATCGCCGCGGGAATAATTTCTCTTGTGCCGGTGAGCTTTCTCGTCCCGGGTTTATAATTGTAGTAGCTTCGTGTTAATTGTTTAAATATTTGCCGTGTGTTCGGGAAGAATTACCGGGAATATGGTACTCGTCAGCGTGCTTCGCCTTGACCACTCCCGAGAGATCGCGAACGGCGTCGACCGGTGGACGCGAGCTGTGTCGCGCGTCAAGGGCGTATCGAAACGCGAGGGGAATGATGCGAAGTCGCGCGGGTTTTATAGTGAAAATTAGAGTCTTTAAGAATTAAATAATCGCCTTGGGATGGTGATCCACGGGAAGGAGCCAAGTCGTGTCGTCGTTCGTGGGCGGTCGGAATTTGTGTGTGTTAGGCTCGGTGTGTCTGAACTCGGCCGAGCTTGCTCGGGGTTTTGATATCGGGGTTGTGGGAAATTAGAACCGCCGATTTTGTATTTTGTTCGCGAGGAGATTGATTTGTATTTGTATTTGGAGCGTGTGAAACGATGTGTTAGAGTTTGAGAAATTGTGTGTGAGCCATACAGTCCCGTCCGATCGTTCCGCGAGCGCGAGTATCGTCATTGTGTGCGTGTGTGTGTGAGCGAGCGAGTCCCGAGCGTCGGGAGATATCTGTAATTATTATTGGGTAAATTGTGCCAAAGCCTTGTGAATTACGGGACGGAGGTTTTACCCCGGGTACTCCGGTTTTTCCCTCCTTCGAGACAGATATTTGTTTTTTTAAATAAAGAATTAGTTTATTTGGTTCCCGTAATTTCTGATTTGCCAACTTGATTCTGTTCTTCAACCCAGCCCCTCTCCGGTATTGGCAGCTGCGGCTAGTCGGGAGTTAGACCGTGTCCGAAATCCTTCCTGGCGTTTTATACGCCTGGCGCTCATCCCGAAAGGGAAAAAAATAAGGGATTCCTTGGTGACTGACGGAAGGGAGTGTGAGGAAAAAGCTCGAATTTCCTCCCACAATAGTAAGATATGATCCCGTATGATCATATCTGATCGTATCTGATTGTGTATGAATCATATTTGATAATACCCGGGAAAAAATGATCCTATCTGATCATATATGCCCATATCTGTATCTGATATGGATCTAATCTCATCATATATGTCCATATCTGCAACAGATATGAATCAGATCGGATAATATATGATCATACACGATCAGATATGAACATATATCAGTTCATGCACGATAAGGTCGTGTTTCATATATGGTAAGATATGATTCCGTATGATCAGATATGTTCAGATATGAATTCATATCTGATCATATCTGAACATATCTACGCATGCAAGATCATATCTGGACACGTTTTGCTAATGTAAAATCATATCTGATCGTATCTGATTGTGTATGAATCATATTTGATAATATATAATCGTGTTGTACCCCGGGTACCTCGATACGTCGATTATTGCGGTGACGTCATTGCCCAATAATCGAAGTAAGCAGCGGCATGCGACGAACACGCCGTTGCGAAATAGAATTAAATTCGAGTCAGCATTTAGGCAATAGCGACTCGGTAATTCGAGCATCGGCTCGGTAATTGCTGAGTCAGGTATTTTGCAATCGTAGCGTCTACAAATTCTGATTGACAGAGACAGAGAAGCTAGTATTGCACCTCGGGTCAACGTACCGATGAAATAGCTTTTAATCGGTAATTAATTAGTCGAGTCAGATATTGAGAAATATCGAATCAGGAGTTCCGAAGAGACTGGTGAGTGCCTGCTCGTGATTCCTTACATAGGGGTACGAGCAGGCATGTCAGCTTAATTTTGGCAGTGTCAGATATTTCCTCATAATTGTTTGAACAATTATTCCGACATCCGGATTCCTGCTTCGATATTTCTCAATATCTGACTCGACTATTAATTACCGATTAAAAGCTATTTCATCGGTACGTTGACCCGAGGTGCAATACTAGCTTCTCCGTCTCTGTCAATCAGAATTTGTAGACGCTTCGATTGCAAAATACCTGACTCAGCAATTACCGAGCCGATGCTCGAATTTCCGAGTCGCTATTGCCTAAATGCTGACTCGAATTTAATTCTATTTCGCAACGGCGTGTTCGTCGCATGCCGCTGCTTACTTCGATTATTGGGCAATGACGTTACCGCAATAATCGACGTATCGAGGTACCCGGGGTACAACAATCGCGTTGTACTTATGTGAAATTATATCTGATCATATATGATCATATCTGATCACATATTAATCATATTTGATCAGATATTAATCATATCTGATCATATATTAATCATATCCGATCATAGCTGATCATATATTAATCATATCCGAACATATCAGCTATCTGCTGTCAGATTTAAACAAGTTTATTTTCGTATCCTCATGAACGATGTGCATTGATAAAGATAAGAAATTAATATTTTCTAAGCATTACGCTTGCAACATAACGAATAATTGCGTAGTTGAAGTGAAAATCATTTATTATCGTCTAAAAAGAAAAATGTTCTAAGTCCAATCTTCATTCGTACGTACCTATATACTTGTTTTAATACTTTGTCACGAAAGTCCTGCTGACGGAGTGGTAAGTTACATGATTCATCACGCGATAGCTCTAGGTGCGATGCCCGTCTACTGATTTCTTCTTTTTTTCGTTTTTTTTTCTTCTTTTTCTTTTTTTCCACACATTCTATTACGAATATGAGTTTTTCCATGAAAAATGTTGTTTCATGAGAAAACCCATCATTAAAATCTATTTTTAACCATTTTTTCGACAGAATCTTGTGTCAGATATGATCATATCTGATCAGATTTGATTATCTATGATCGCCAGAATAATGTCATTTTAGATGTGACCATATCTGTACAGATATCTGTCCAAGTATGGTCAGATATGTTCAGATATGATCAGATCTCGCCATTTCTCTTATCTGATCAGATTGATTCAGATCTGATCCATATATGATCATGTATGATCATTTGTTCCCCGGGGATACATTATGTCTATTCGAATAATTCGTTTTTTTTTCTATGATTGAGACCAGACCATGCAACATTTTCAATGTAGGAATACCGGTGAACGTGTTAAGAATGGAGTCGGACGTTATAATCGACATAAATGGCAAACGTCCGAAATCACCACTCCCCTGTTGAAAACATCTCATACATTCTTATTGATACGCATAGGGAATTTATCTGATTTAATATGGCGTATCTGCAGAATCAAATTTACAAATACGAGGGAAATTGGATTTTAAATGCTTCCATCGAAAAAGTGTATTAATGTGGATTTCCGTATACAGTACACGACCGCGTTTCTCCGTTCCTTGGGAGCCAATCCAATTAGGCACGACCCCGTATTTCCGATACCCCACTACCTGGCCAAGTACCTGCCCATCGTTCCTTTCCATACGCAAAAATTGTCGGAATTACAGCAGCGACGATTTCATTCGCAGGTAGCAAAAGGGAAGGAGTCGTTTGTTTCCCCACCAAGCAGGTCACGGACTTTGAGAAGGGGCTGAATTGGACTTACGCGGTCGTCGTTTTCGGAAATACGCGGTCGTTCGGAATTATGCGGTTGGGAGAAACGCAGTCGTGTACTGTATAAGGAATTTACTTGTTTTCGGCAGGTCTAGGAAAAAAGTGTTTTCTATTGGATCGTGCAAGTTGCGATCAATGCGTGTTTATGCGGAATAAACATTGGTGCATGTACTTATAAGTATATACCGACACGACTGGATTGTTATTTATAAGTAACCTACAACCCTTGTACTTATTCGGTGTTATCAGAAAAACCACCCCAAGTAATAAATTCGTCTTAATGCGAATAATCTGATATCGTTATATATTTGAATTATCCGATTAAAAAGTACGGATAACAACAGCTTTTATCTGCTAATCCAAAATTTGTTTTTAACAGAAACATTTGGTAAGTACATGGACAAAACGACATTATTATCTAATAAATTCCTTCGTGAATTAATTAGTTTTTATCTGCAAAACTACATTGATAGTGAATTACGATTTGTTGGGATATCCCGTTTAACTTTGTTTGAGAGTGTATGGGATATAGCATAGAATTTTTTATCTGATTCTATATGGCACACCGGACAGGACCGGACGGTTGTCAGTTTGTTTTATCCGAAACCAATATCAGTATAAACGGCAATAGTATTGCCGCATGATTAGGTTGTCCATAATGAAGCATATTTCCTTATAGACACTTGTC
Organism: Ichneumon xanthorius; assembly: GCA_917499995.1. Lineage (NCBI taxonomy): Eukaryota > Metazoa > Arthropoda > Insecta > Hymenoptera > Ichneumonidae > Ichneumon > Ichneumon xanthorius. The sequence continues at coordinate 156,192 of CAKJTD010000103.1, forward strand.
GCCAAAATGTGTGGTCTTCTCATCACTTTCAGATTTTTTTGGCAGTCTTCGACAATTTTTTATTTTACGCGATAAAAAAGATAGACCTTTTTTTCTGGAGTTTGAAAAAAATATGTTTATTTATTAAAAATTTATTAATTAATTAATCAATTAATGTTAATAAATTAAAATTTAAATTTAAATTAAAAAAAAATAATCGAAGTTTGGCAAAAAAACTGCAGCTTTTTTGCCAAACTTCGATTATTTTTTTTCATCCGCAAGAAAATATAATAAGTGGATTATTTTCGACCTATTAAAAAAAATCGACACGAAAATTCATGACATTTAACAAAAATGTTTGATTTTTGTTTCAATTTTTGTGAAAAAAATGCTTTTTTTAATAATTGATCGACACAATCAGAAGGACTGCAACGATCGTATGTTTATACGGAAAATACGTTCTTCTGATTTGTCATGCCACATCTCATTGCTGCTGCGTCCACTTCAGCGCATGCGCCACCAAGCTTAAGTGCCGCAGGCAGCCAGTAGAGGGTGCGCTGGTGGGGAGGAGGTACGGACTCGTTCACTTAGCCGAGGAGTTGGTTGGGTCGTGGCCGAGTGGATCGGAGTGCGACTCACAAGTAGTAGGCCCGGGTTCGATTCCCGGTTGCGGTCAGAGATTTTTCCTTGGCAAAATTGTAGGTCCTCCCGATGTTCTCTTCTTCTTCTGATTAATTGGTTTCGACTAATTAATTACGAACGTTCGCCTGGAAGACGGCGACACCTATCGAGAAGAGACTCGATTAAAATCTCAAAAAGCGGCTAACCAGCCGTGAATAAAAACTCAATACATAAAAGCGGTCTAACCGTGAATATATATAGCCTTGGCCGGTTTATACCTTGTGGCCAGTATCGGAGACTTGAGTGTGGTACTTAAAGATCCGATTTAAATTGAGAAGAAGAAGAAGAAGAAGCCGAGGAGTTGCGTCGAGTAAGCATCGGGTCTAACGTGTTGTGTAGTTCGAAGTTTTCTGCAGGATTTTTTTAATTTATCGTGCAATCTCGGAGCTGCATACTAAGCATTGTAAGTACCGTAATATTATTGATATTTTAAGAGGCTTTTTGAGTAGTTGAGGTGTTCTAACCTCGCGCAGATAATTGTTTTTCACCGATTTGTAGTTGGCGACTTTTCGGTATATTAAGTTACGATATATTAGCCTCCGATTAGTTTCTAACAAAAATAAAAATAAAGTTGCTGTAAATAGTTCCTACTTTCCAAATACGATACAAAACTTATGTTTCAATTGTAAACGATATACAAAAGCTGTATCAGATATATACATAATTGCGAGGAAAAGTTTTGTATATTTGAAAAAAATTAGCGTAAAAGAGCAGTTTGCGTTTTAAGGTGATGTGGAACACCCTCCCACGCACTTACCGCGTGCTCAGCTGGTAACAAAACTGTAATGAATGCCGTTTTGAGACCGCAGACCCCGAGCAAAAAAAAATTCTTTCCCTACGTCTGCTGATTCTCCAGCGAAAGACAATTTTCTTTTTCTTCGGTGGACTGCGGTCTCAAAACGGCATTCAGTATAATTTTTATTACCAACTGGGCATGAGGTGGGCGGGAGGTTATACCACACCATCTTAAGAGCAGGTGAAACACCACGGTCGGTAATAAAAATTGTAATAAACTTTTTCACGAACGGTGATATTTAAGGTCAAACGAAAAGTGTCCTCGAATGCAGATTACATTACAGCTTTCGATGACACTATTCTGTTGACCGCAGATGCTAGCATCTGTGAAAAAAGTTAATTACCGTTTTTATTAATGACCGCGGTATTTCACATGCCCTAAGGAACCGCGATGGATAACAGGTTAAAAAAATACTTCGTAATTTAGAATCATATTTAAAAAAATGATGATTATTATTATTATTATTGTAATATATCATTTTTGATGTGTAAACATCTTAGCGCTCGGTACACGGTAGGGGCTAACTGAGACTTCTCGCGTCAGACGTGTAAGCGTAAGACTTCTCGCGTCAGATGACGTCACCGTAAGAATTGTTAGTGTGAGTGAGATTGGTACACGGTAGGGGCTAACTGGGACTTCGAGCGTCAGACGAGTAAGCGTAAGACTTCCCAGTTGTTTGTGTCTTATTTCAGTTACCACAAACCCATAATGTCATGTATGAGAGAAATTGAACGATAAATTTTGAAATTTAATTCTTTACGCTATCATCGCATTGTTTCATTACAAAATAAATTTTAATCAAAACCAGTGCACGACTTCAATTTTCCCAAACTGAACTAATACGAGCTCACATGTTTACACATCAATTCTCGTGAGTACCTTGGCACTCACACTTTTTAGTGAATCGTTTAGATTTCAAGATCTTTTATTTATATATATCATCGTATTATCTACTATAAGCAATGTTTTCGTTCTGTATTGCCTGCATGTTGGTAATAATCAATGAAACTATATGCCTGGATGTCAAAAGTAGGTGAAATCAAAGCAAAAAATACTTTTTTTCCAAAAAAGTAAAAGGTACGCCAAGTACTTAAAATTTGTATTCTCGTTCAGAAAATATGTTTATCAAAAAACTCTCTTAAAAATAAAAAAAATCTCCCAAAACAGATGTTTATCAAAACAGTCTCTTAATAAAAAAATTCTTCCAAAAAAACGTTTATCAAAACAATTTAAAAAAATATGTTTATGAAAATCTAAAAAAAAAAAAAAAATCGAAAAAAGTCGAATCAAACCAGCCAAGTAGTACATACACGAAAATGCTTCAAGAAATATGCTTATCGAAACAATCTAAAAAAAAAAAATACAAGATGCAAAAAATCTTGACAAGAAAAAACTTGGCGTGCCAGTTTTTTTTTACAATTACAGTTACTGCAGTTATTACAGTTACTTTCCCTCTCCCTCGATTATTTGAATGAACCATGTACGACAGCTATTGGAAAAAAACTGGCACGCCAAGTTTTTTCTTGTCAAGATTTTTTGCATCTTGTATTTTTTTTTTTAGATTGTTTTGATAAACGTTTTTTTGGAAGAATTTTTTTGTTGAGAGCATGTGAAACACGGTAACGGGCACATGAAAACTTTCGAACAACTTTTCTCCGAGTATCCTGATCGGAATCTAACGAAATTTTGGGAACAGTCTGGAAAAATGTCAACTTCAACCGTGTTTCCTTCAGATTTATCGATTTCGAAAAAAAAATTACAGATCTATTACCCGCAGATCTCTGTAAAGAAAAAATCAAAATTGTGTCGTTGCTCGTGCAAGAATGTCAAAACGAAAGGAAACACGGTTTGAACAGCCTAAAATTATACACCGTAAATCTTTTTTCATTCCAATTTGAAGTGAAAAAAAGAGCAACAAGTTGTTCTGAAAAAATCGTCGGTATACACGACGAAATTTCAGCAAAACATGGCCATGACACTCTCCAGGCCGTCCGCGAGACGATCTCGCTAGAGGTGGTTACTGGGTTGGCTCCTCCGAGCAAGCAAACGAAATTTTCGTCCGCGCACATGAGATCCACTGCTATACGAGAAGTCACATGATTGGCGATCATGTGACCACAGGGCTCTCGCGGAGTGTGGCGACAAAGCGCTAGTCACCCGGTACTTTTTTGTTTATTTTTTATAAAAAGAAGAAAGTAATTAAAAAACGTGTTGTTTCGCAGTTTACTCGTGCAGGAACTCGTCGAGCCTCGACGCGGCTCTGTTCATGCACGGAAAGTTGCAGCCACTTTTTGCTACTGACCGCCGTAAAGTATCATTACATGTTCACCCTGATAGACAAGCGCCACGAAAAGTAGCATTTGGCGCAATAATTGCGACATGTGCCGCACATGTTGCAAATATTGGTACTTTTCATGGCGCTTGTCTATCTGGGTCAATGTGCGAGATTTGTCGAAGATACTGCTTCAAGTAATTACTCGCTCGACTTTCGGTAATTACTTGCATTTACAGCAACACCAGCAGCCGCCGCCACAGCAGGAACACGAGCAGCCGTTGCAACATCAGCTGTTGACACAGCAGCAACAGCACCAGTCTCCGCAACAACAACAGCAGCCGCTGCGACAACAACAGCAGCTGTTGCCACAGCAGGAACACCAGCATCCGCCGCAGCAACGATAGCAGCCACTGCGACACCAACATCAGCTGCCGCCACAACAACAACGGTCAGCTTTTAACGATGCCAACTAAAATAGACAAGAGAAACGAAAAGTAGCAGTTGGCGTAATATTTGTGACATATGCTGCACATGTTGCAAACATTGCGCCAATAATACTACTTTTCATGGCGCTTGTCTATCCGGGGTGGTTTCACTTGCATTTTTGCTTCCTCCGAGAGGAAGCTTTTTTAAATTAAGTTTAACGAAAACCGCTCAGGTAGCTGTTCGATACAACAATTTATTGGAAGTTAGCTCTGTGCTCCGAAGGGTTAGAGGCAACGAAAGTAAGATTAATCTTTTGGCTGCAAAGAATATTCTATGCGAATAAAAAATGTGGCCATTGTATCACAGCGATGCGCATGGAATATACTTTGCAATCCCAAAGAATTATCTTACTTCCGTTGCTTCTAACCCTTCGGAGCGCAGAGATAACTTTCAATAAATTGTTGTATCGATCAGCTAGCTGGTGGTCTTCCTCGAGGTTAATTAAAAAAATGCAAGCACAACCTTGCTATCCGTGAACACTTTCTTTCCTAGATATAAATCTAAATTAAAAAAAAGTTATTCTTTTCTCTCTTGCATCAAGGTTAGTACGTCACTGAAAAAATAGGAAATTAAATAAAAAGGAAATAAGTAAAAATAGAAAAATTACTTCACCCATTGTCCGCAATGGATGAAATAATTTTCTTATTTTTACGTATTTCCTATTTATTTAATTTCCTATTTTTTCAGTGACGTACTAACATTGATGCAAGAGAGAAAAGAATAACATTTTTTTTATTTTTTATTCAGATTTATTTCTAGGAAAGAAAGTGTTCACCGATAGCAAGGTTGTACTTGCATTTTTTTTAATTAACCTCAAGGAAGACCCCCAGCGAGCTGTTCGATACAACAATTTATTGGAAGTTAGCTCTGTGCTCCGAAGGGTTAGAGGTAACGAAAGTAAGATTAATCTTTTGGCTGCAAAGAATATTCTATGCGAATAAAAAATGTGGCCATTGTATCACAGCGATGCGCATGGAATATACTTTGCGTCCCAAAGAATAATCTTACTTCCGTTGCTTCTAACCCTTCGGAGCGCAGAGATAACTTTCAATAAATTGTTGTATCGATCAGCTAGCTGACGGTCTTCCTCGAGGTTAATTAAAAAAATGCAAGTACAACCTTGCTATTGGTGAACACTTTCTTTCCTAGATATAAATCTAAATGTAAAAAAAAATGTTATTCTTTTCTCTCTTACATCAAGGTTAGTACGTCACTGAAAAAATAGAAAAATAACTAAAAAGGGAATAAGTAACAATAGAAAAATTACTTCACCCATTGTTCGCAATGGATGAAATAATTTTCTTGTTTTACATATTTCCTTTTTATTTAATTTCCTATTTTTACAGTGACGTCATAACCTTGAAGCAAGGGAGAAAAACCAACATTTTTTTTTCATTTTATTTAGATTTATATCCACGAAAAAAAAGTTCAACGATTGTCAGGTTTTACTTGCATTTTCGAAATTAAGTTCAACGAAGACCCCCCGACAAGCAACCCAGATAGAAATATGTCGGCAAGTTGCCGGCAAGAGTGCTACACGCAACGCCACGATGTGCATCAAATAACATAGAATGTACTGCAGCATAAAGCTATACAGTGGCGGCACATCGTGGCATCACAGCGTTCCGGCAGAAGAGTGTCATAAATGCGGCACGTACGAAAGTATGTTGGCAAAAATATCGATGATAACTCTTACGACACAGAGGCGCCAGAATTGCTGGTCGTCGTACTGTATTTAACAGTGGCACGCTGATGGTAGAATTGAGGCTCGTTGTGCCGTTATTTCGATCAATCTCACTGAAAACGATGAAGACACAGCGGTGGTAGAATTGCGACTCGTTGTGCCTTTGCTTCGCCGAAATTTGCGCACAATTGCGACAGCACAATGGCGGCAGAATTGAAGCTCGCGGTACCGTTACTTCGATCGATCTTATTGAAAACTATGACGGCACAGCCCTGGTAGAATCGCGACTCGTTGTGCTTTCGCTTCGCCAGAATTTGCGGACAATCGCGATGGCACAGTAGCGACAGAATTGAAGCTCATGGCGCCGTTATTTGGGTCGATCTTATGGAAAACTGTAACGGCATAGCGCTGGCAGAAGTGCAACTCATTGTGCCTTCGTTTCGACAAAATTTGCGGACGATCGCGACAACACGTTAGCGATAGAATTGAAGTTCGCTGTGCCCTTACTTCAGTCGATTTTATGGAAAAATATGACGGCACAGCGCTGATAGAATTAAGGCTCGTTGTGCCGTCGGTACGATCGAAATTGGCAGACAATCGTGACAGCACGTTGGCGACAGAAACAAAGTCTGTGTTGCTCTCTTGTTTGTCGATTATGGCGGGATAAGGTGAAAACAGTGAAAGCACGTTATCGACAAAATCAAACCGCGAGGTGCCTTTAATTTCATCAAGGTTGTCTGAACACCATGACGAATGAGGAACGCGAATATCGAGACGCGCGATAAAGAAAATTGTCAAATTTCGCGGTATAACACGATGAAACAGTCGCAGTATAATTGGTGTAAAATGCTGAGCTCGTAGTTCCTATTCTATTGCATAAAAGAAAAGCGAAAATATTCTTTTAACTTGACTTTACGAAAAATGTTTTCAATCATTAAATCTTCTCTACTTTTTTCCTTTCATTAAGTTTTCCATGGTTGATATTTAAAAAAATGAAATTGTAAATTTCCACCTTTGTTAGAGAAACAAGAATTTTGATTTCCATTTGTAAAAATTCAAGGATGGGAAAAACTGAATCTATTTATTAACAAATTTATGAACAAATTTTTTCCAGATTTTTCTCAATTTATATTCGTTTATTTCGTACATAAAATTAGCAAAGTGGGATATCATAATTGTTATAATATTTCTATAGCTTAGAATAGATTAGCTTAAATTGTCTTAATGTCAGTTTTTGCGTAGACTTTTCGCAAGTTAGATTTTACGTTCAGTTATTTGTTTTTTTCGTCGTCGATTATTTCTGAAGTATCTTTTTCTTATGGGCGTATTTTTTTGCGTATCGTAATATATTAGGCATTTAAAAAAAAATGCAATATGATTTTTGATGACTCGCAAAACACGTCTTTCAGCAAAGATAATCGATGATGGAACTAATTCTAATACCGGTTATTGTACGAAGTAATGCAATATACCAACAATTTTACATTGATTTTAAATTTTATCTCAACACAACTTTTTCAGTCACTTAATTTTTTTCATGAGACTGATGACATGTGAACGATTGTTGCAATTGCAGGTAAGATCTGAAAAAATGATTCTTTATTATGAACAAGAACAAATATTTCCTTCTACATAGTCGGAGCACCTTTTTTAATAGTATTTTAGCATTCATTCGTTCGATGATGATATTTTTTTTTGTATTACTCGATGATTAATGCGCATGAAATACAAAAGAGCCAAACTGTGTGACATTGTCAAACACCTTGATTCAAACGTGGTTGCCAATGCCCCAAAAGCTTGAGTTCTTTAAATCGCATACGCGCAATGGTGGACCTCCTTTTTATAGCGGGATCCGAACCGCTCATTCACGCCAAACATACTCATTCATATAAACATTATATAATACATGATAAATGTCACTGTAACTTACCTAACCTAATTATAGTAATAATAACATTATAATTGCAACTATAACCTACTTAAACTATTAATAGTAATCATACCACGACATATTCAACTCTAACCTACTGGAGTTGTTAATGGTAATAATTACAGCGGTAATAAAGTTATCGATTAAGGGTGTTAACTATTATACTAATCGATTGACGGAAACCCCAGTTATACTGGACAAAAACAAAGAAAAGAAAAGAGAACGAATATGTTAGAAACGCCGCTTTAATTTTTAACGCAAAAATTTCGAATGAAAAAGCCAAAAAAACATTTAAAAAATAAAAAAAAACGAACGAAAAATCTGTTTCAAAAGTCTACGCGTTAAAAGCCGTCATTTTTCTTTTACGTAACATTCTACAACATCATCATATGTGAAGAAGGTTCAAATTTACAAAAAAAAAAAAAAAAAACAAGGAATTTTCTGGAAATTGCAATGTTTAGCCGCGAACACAAAATAAGAACCCAAAAAATTGAAGAAAAAAATATAAAAATCCAGAAAAGGACGAAAAGAAAGACAAAAAAACAAAACGGCCCAAAAAAATAAACAAAAAAGGAAGAAAGGGGGAAAAAAACCGTCCAGCCATTATTAAAAAAATAATTCATAAAAAAAATTGGAGAAAATACGTCAAAAAAACAATTAAAAAACGGAAAAAGCCGCGAATACAAAATAAAAACATCAAGATAATCGTCGAAATTAAGGAGGCGAATGTACATTGCCTTGAATGACAGGAACCCGTTAGATTGTCATAGCAACAATTACAATTGAACTAATGCTGATCTTGGCAGCAATGTCCGCATTAAAAAACGAATGGAAGAAAAAATTAAACGAAAGATCGAGTGTCTAGTAAATTCGAACTCCTCGATCTTTTACAAAAGGAAGAAAGAACTCATGCACGCAATGAAATGGTGCCCATGACGCGATGATCGCGTATACGTAATACGTCGTTACGGTAAACTCACCGTCTACACGCGTTATCGCTTCAACCTCCCTGTCCATTCCCGTCAGCTCCTCGTCTTCTTCGGTCAGCTGGCAAAACTTCATTAATGTCCGCAGGATCATCATCGCGCTGTCTGCGATTCCCTCCTCCCCGTTGACGATTCCTGTTCCGCTGCTTCGAGGACTTTAGTGCGGACGTCATAGCATCGGTGAATTCCTTCACGGTCGGCTTGCCAAAAGCCTTGTTCTTCGATGCGGCCGCTAAGGTGTCGACACAAACGAGAGCACATTAGATGTTGTTTCATTTAACGTCCCAACTTTGAAGGGGCAACATGGAAAACGCGAGGAAAATATGTTGGTGAGATAGTATAAGCTTACCGTGGAATACTTTCGCAATTTTAGTGTCCTGCAGTTTTAATCTTCCCGGTTCGCGACCTTCCCATGTCAGAGACAGCGACAAAGAATCCTCAATAGCATTCTTCACCATGAAATTGGCTGTTTCGTGGAGGTTAAAGCCTCCCAGATCAGTCAAGTAGTCAACCTGTAACGAAATCGAGGAGCTTTGATTAAAAAGAACCGGAGTCCGTCTAGTTTAGGAAACCATATAAGCAACAATACTCACAACTTGTTTGAATACTTCGTCGCTAGCAGTTTCGAATTCCTCAATATTCTGCCGTGTTCTCATTGGCAATGCATCCGGTTTGGTTGGGAACTGTGGTTCCCTTTCGATAAGTCCTCCTATCCTATCGATTCGGTTATTGATGTGACTGAAATTTAAAAAAGCATCAACTTTTGGTTTTATTGAATATTTATTCTGTGTTGGGCATAACAGTTGGCATGCGATGGACCGGGAGTACACACCGAAATTGATTTACGCAGTATTGGTGATGATCTCTGCAAAATAAGAAAGATTGACGTTGGTCAATTATTAACCGAAGTATATTAGAAAATTCAGAAATATATATCGATATTCAAACTTACCTCTGAGTGTCTCGAATGCTTTGGAGAAGTTGTATCAACAAAGCGTTATTTATATTTTGTCCATTAGGCACATCCCCAATGATGTTTCCGGGTATTCTGCGGGCTGCTGCATTTAAAATGTCGATATTATCGTCATTGTTCTCGTGTGCTGGCGGTATGCCATCTCCATGAAGCCGTTCGAGATTGGCTTCGATGTCGTCGATCGGTCTTCGCTGACGCGCGACTTCTTCCAGCTGTTGATACCGTTCTTGCTGACAACGCCTAGTTTCTTCCTCCTGTTCACGCTGTGCCTGCTGACGCCTCACTTCTTCTTCTTGGTCACGCTGTACTCACTGATGCCTCGCTTCTTCTTCCTGTTCACGCCGTGCTTGCTGACGCCTAGCTTCTTCCAGCTGTGCTTGCTGACGCCTCGCTTCTTCCAGCTGTGCTTGCTGGCGCATCGCTTCTTCCTGCTGTTCACGCTGTGCTTGCTGGCGCATCGCTTCTTCCTGCTGTTCACGCTGTGCTTGCTGACGCCTCGATGCTTCCTGATGTGCTTGCTGGCGCTCCGCTTCCTTTTGCCTCTCTGCTTCCATCAGCTGCGCAAGTTCTTCTTGCCGCAGCCTTGCTATTTTTTGCTGTTCGGTCTCCATTACCTGTAACAATTCTGCTTGTCCAGTACGTTTCATCTCCTGCCCTTCGGCTTCTGTCTGCGGCGGAAGTTGGAGTTGTCCGTTGGTTGCCGTCCCTTCAAGTTCTTGGAAGGACTCCAGTTCTTGTGGCATTCCTGAAATTGGAGGGTCTGTTTCGGATAGGTAGTTTTGCTCAATCTGCTGGATATTAATAAGAAGAATGTTTCAGAACATCGGTTATCTCCATACATGTGTCAATTAGGTCTATTAAGCTGACACCCCCACTACATGAAAAAAAAAATGGGCTCTACTCACAATTTATAGGCTATTTATGGGCTTTCGAATACCACCAAAAATAATTTTTGGGCTCAGCTCTGTTTCGAGAAAATCGAAATTGAAAAGTGGGGGTGCCAGCTTAACATTAAGCCAGCGCCAACTTTTTTCCTATAACACGTAGAAGCATTTTTTTGGTCTCAGAATTATGGGCTTTTTATGGGCTCTTCACATATACAACACCCAACTTCGCGGGATCAACCCCTAAGACGGCAGCAACCCTTAAACATTTTTGAATTAAAAAAAAATATTTTTTCGCCAAATCGATGTGGAATATTTATGGGCAAATTATAGGCTCTATTCCCAGCCTACCCACTACTTACTGGCTTTATTTTAGGTCATCGGAACCATCCCTTGCCGACAAAACCACCCCCTAGACAGGGAAAAAAGGCTGATCTCCGAGTAACGATGGCTCGCAGGCTTGGGTACAGTCTCAACATTCATTCGCATTTATGGGCTTGCCTTTTTACTAACTTACGATTTTTGGGCTACACCCCCATCTCGAAAGGGGTAGTTTTTTCGAGATAGAGGTGCAGCCCAAAAATCACAAGGTAGCGAAAAGGTGAGTCCATAAATGCGAAAGAATGTTGAGACTATAGCCGGGCTTGCGAGCCATCGGTACTCGGAGATCAGCTTTTTGCTCTTCCTCGGGGGTGGTTTTGTCGGCAAGGGATGGTCCTGATGAGTTACAATAAATCCACTAAATAGTGGGTAGGCTGGGAATAGAGCCTATAAATAGCCCATAAATATTCCACACAGATTTGGGGAAAAAAATTAAAATTTTAAATGTTTAAGGCTTGCTGCCTTTATAGGGGTTGATCCCGTGAAGTTGGGAGTTGTATATCTAAAGAGCCTATAAATAGCCTGTAATTCTGCGACCAATAAAATGCTTCTAAGTGTAATATGAGAAAAGTTATCGCTGGCTTAATGGCAACGTCACTTTTCAATTTCGATTTTCTCGAAATATCACGGAGGAGGCCAAAAATAATTTTTAGTGGCATTCGAGAGCCCATAAAAAGCCTGTAATTCCCATGTTAGTTAATATCTCGAAATAAAAAAGTCGCAATAATTCGACAAACCACTCGAAAAAATCGAAATCATTCGGAAAGTAAAAAAACAAAGTTTAAAGCATTTAGGAATTACAGGCTTTTTATGGGCTCTCGAATCCCACTAACTATAATTTTTTGGGCTCATCCCCGTTTCGAAAAAATCGAAATTGAAAAGTGAGGTTGCCAGCTTAATATTAAGCCAGCGTCAACTTTTTTCTTATATTACTTATAAGCATTTTTTTGGTCCTAGGATTATGGGCTTTTTATGGGCTCTTTAGATATACAACTGCCAACTGTACTCGGAATAACCCCTATAAAAGCAGCAACCCTTGAACATTATTGAAAAAAAAAAAAATCCTTTTTCGCCAAATCTATGTCGAATATTTATAGGCTATTTATAGGCTCTATTTATATAATATAATATCTTTATTATGCACATATACAGAATCATAAGATTCATAGTGCAGGGGAAATTCCAACTTGCACATAATATGACTTAGGTTTAACATACATAATTTTTACAATTAATTTAAGGCTACGCAGCAGTTTTAATCGTTCAGAATAGCAGATCTGATCTTGAGGCAGTTTATCATGTAGAGGTATATACATTTTAACGAATGCACATTCTTTCGGCTTAGAAGAGAGATCAGGTTATCAATTGCAACCGTATCAGGAGTGAAATGAGGTAGAAGGTAGTGCGCGCGTAATGGATTGTAACCTGTGCAACGTAGAAGCATATGTTCCAGCGATTCAAGTTCATCAAGGTTGCAGATAGTGCATAATTGCCTGGGATCGATTTGGTATGACATATTATTAATTACAAAGCGGCGCGAGTGACACGAGGCTAGTCTAATTTGCATTTTCGTTCCGACTAGTTCAATTTGTCCCCTTAGAGGAGAAAAACTTCCGTAGTTTTCGCATAGAGAGCGGGGCAAGGGCATTTGACAAGCTGAGGATTGTTGGTATTTTCTAAATCTGCCAGAATCAGCCGCTCTTCAAACCTTTTCAGGACTTCTTGCGCATTTTCATTCCAGTATTCCACATTTAAGTTGTTAAGAAGTCCGGCGCAGTTTTCATGGCCCCATAAATTGACCAACTGTGCGATCCAATTGTATTCTATTTTGTAATAGCCCGCGTTATACAGCTGCGCAAGTCTCAAAAGGCTGATTTTCGGGAGGCTGTTTTCCTCCATCTTAAGAACTTTACTTATCCAGCCAATCGTTAATTTCAAAACTTTCAATGCTATGTTGTGTATGCCCAGTTCTCTACGGATCACATAGCCCGGGGTGCATTTTGGCAGACGAAAATAGCGCTTGAAGAAGTACAATTGAGCCTTTTCTAATATACTTATGTATCTCAGACCCCAAATTGGTGCTGTATATAGCAGAGTGGATGCAATGGTGCTCTCAAATAATTTCAACACGCCTTTTTCACTGCGGAAAGTATTGACAACTCTGCAGTCGTGGCAACCTTAGCTTTTGCGGCCGATTTTTCGGCGGCGCGTAGGCCTAGGCCTGAACTAGATAGAGTAACACCGAGATAAATATAATTATTCACTATTTCTACGTTTTCGCCTTTATAAAGGAAGTTCTTCGAGTCTGCTCCTAGCTTACCGCCAGCTCTGAAGACGACAATTTTCGTTTTCGAAGTATTCACTGTTAGGCCATTTTCCTCACAGTAGCTTTCGAGAATTGCCAATTTTTTCCTTAAGTCTGTGGGGGAGTAAGCCAGCATGACTAAGTCGTCCGCATACAGAAGAAGCAATATATCACAGGTATTATTGAGATCAATGCCCCTTACGTTTTTACTGCGAAAGTAACTAATAATGTCCGATATGAAAATGCCAAAGAGTAAGGGACTGAGGACTTCCCGTTGCAGTACCCCTTCCGATACGTCGACTTCGTCGGTTAGACCTTGTTTAGTTTTCACCCGCATTGACGCATTATCGTAAATCTTTTTAATTATTCTGATCATTTTCGTGCTGATGCCGATATTACGCATTTTCTCCCATAGCTTATTTTGCGGTATTGAGTCGAAAGCCCTTCGGAAGTCTACGAAAGCAGCAAATACCTTTCCACCTGTGAGCCGTAATCTTAACTGAATCGCTGCCTGCAATGTGAATATATTGTCCATGACCCCTTTGCCGCTTCTAAAGCCCGCTTGTTCCTCGGGAATAATACCTCTATCGGTTATCCAGCTGTCGAGTCTATCATGCAAAATTTGTGTAAACAATTTAGTGATGTTATTAACTAAAGCAATACCTCTATAATTTAATGGGTCGTTTGTATTGCCTTTCTTGTGTAACATACATAGGCTGACTTTGGACCAGAGTTTCGGTGGATCCTCGCTGACTAATATTCTATTGAACAGATCTAAAACATACTGTAGCCACTCCTCGGGCAGATTTTTGTAAAATTCGCTTGATAAATTGTCAACTCCAGGCGCTTTTCCCGTTTTCGATTTATTTAAACATCTACTCAATTCGTCAAACGTTATACTACGATCTAAGATAGTTGCCGGCTCTTCTGGTAAATAAATTTGAATGTTTGGCCTTGGCGGATACATTTCACGCAAAAATTGACTCCACGTTTCAACTGAGAGATTGTTTGCCTGAGTTCCTCTACGTTTGCAGCAGTTAACAGCGCTCCAAAACAGAGTGGGACATTTTACCATAGCAAATTTATCGATCAGCTCGGCGTCGTGCGACTGTTTTTTTTTTGTTTTAATAATTGTTTGTACTCTTTTTTCATTTCCAGATATTTTGCTGATTCCGAGGCTATACATTCTGCACGCTTGGTCTTTTTTAGCTGCGATATTAAATTTTTCCTAGCTTCGTTGCAGTCCCTGTCAAACCATTTTTTATGAATCCAGTTTCCATTATTATTAGAAGTTACGATTCTTCTCGACATTCCAGCTGTGTTCGCTGCTTCAAGCATAGCCATATTTAGGTTAATTGAGAGCTGTTCCGTTTCTGTGTCCAAAAAGTTACTAAAAATCCGTCTGGATGTAGACATACTGCTCTTAAATTGTTCGGTTTTTTCGGGTTGCCATTTCACCCCATTCCGGACTGCAGGGATATCTGTACTCGCGTCTACATTTTCTCCTTCCAGATCGTTAATTAGGTTTAAACTGAGTGACACCGCGAGATGGTCAGAGCCCACAAGCGAGTGGATTACCTTTAAGATTTGCACCGTTTCAAGCTTGCTCGACAACACCCAGATCAAATCAATTGTACTGCGGCCGTTTCCGCTGTTAAAAGTGAAGCACGCCGGTCTATCTCCGTAAGTTCTTCCGTTCAACAACACAAACGAGTTGTCAGACATGAATTTTTGTAGAGTACGACCCCTCTCGTTTGTGATTTCGTCTAACGATATTCTATTGGCATACAGCAGCGTGCTCTCGAATATTTCAGGAGGAAGATCGTCCTCCCTAGAGACTCTCGCATTGAAATCCCCTCCCAGTATTATTACATCGTTTGAAAACCTATCTACAATATCGTCCAATAATAGTTGTACCAATTCGAGCACACTTTCGACTTTCAAGGTCGGGTGGAAATAGAAAGAACAAATGATGACACTCACATCTCCGCACGTGACCCTTACGACACACCACCAAGGAGATACATCCACTATTTCACTTTGATATTTCTTCTTCACAGTGGTGACAAGTCCCCCAGATGCTCTGCCTTTTGATTTGTCCCTCGTCGCAGGCGCCCATGCCTTGAAATGTTCCCACAGACGAACAGGTAGTGAAGAGGGTGACTCAGTCGTGCACCATGTCTCGTAGAAACAGAATATATCTGTGGCGTCGTCAACTTCATTTGTCCCCAGATTGTTAATTCCATGGACGTTCCAGAACGTTATTCTGAACGCGTCTAGTTTTTTGACGGTGCTTGATTCGGGGCGGCTTCTGCCTGGGCTTGAGAAGAAGTACATTGCGGATTGGGAGAAGATTCACTGCGGATTCTCGAGATTGGTGTCTTAGGAGGAGATTCTCTGCGTGCCCTCGGGTTCGATGGTTCTAGGCGGCCTTTATCTCGCTTCCATACAAGATGTTCGCCGTCGACTATTAGTTTCTGGTACTTTAGTTTCACATTTTTCCCTTCTTCTTTCAGCGTTCTGGCTTCAGCTCTAATAGACTTTTGGATTGACAGTTCTTCTTCCGTACGTTCATGATCAATAAAGATTTTCCTTTGCCCAAGCTTGGATTTAATCTTCATGATTTCTTCTTTTACTGTTCCGTTGCTCAGTTTTACACATACGATCTTCTGCTTACCACCAAAACCCCTTACAGAATCTATTGCATTTACCAGCCCGAATTGATCATGTAAAAAGGCTTCGGTGTCATCGTGCATCGATGCATTCGTGCATTGTAGACCCCGAATGACTATATTGTTTCGCTTCAGTTCCTTTTCTTGGCGTTCGGCTTTTTCTTAAGAGTTGCTAGTTCGGTTAATAAGACTCCATTGTCCATTGAATTGTTGTTTGCTCTGTTCTCTTCGAGGGTTGATACTCTTGCTTTCAAAGCATCTAGTTCTTGCCTTGGGTTCGTTTCTTCGATCTTGGTTTCCAGCGCTGTGAGTTTCTTAGAGAATTTTTCTTCCACCCCTTTTAGCGAGTTAGCTTGTTGTTGCGTGTTTTTTTCCAACTCAACTTTAATTTATTTTTTAACATTTTCTAAAAGTAAGGCATTTTCGAACTTTGCTTCCGCCAGATTTCGTTGAGCCGTTTCCGCGTGGGTTCTGTTGTCCTGCTTCAAGGCAGAGAGCTCCGCCAATATTGTTTTCATAAAATCAGAAATTGTACGCTCGCTTTGTTGTTCACTTAACGCCGTCAAAGGTTGTTGAGACAGCTGGTGCACTTCTAGTGAGCTACTTTGTTGGCTGTTTATGGGCTCTTTTGTCTCCTCACTCGTATTGTTTTCCGGTGAATGCGGTGTTAAAAAACTTTTCTTAAACGGAGAGCTTGCCATAAAATTTTCCATCAGGTCGATTTCGAGTTCAACCCTTTTTCTTTTCAGAAAATCCTTTAAATTCCCCGTCGACTCGCTTCTATGGCTTTTTTTCCTTAGCAGCTCTACGTTAGTGGGTCTGCCTGCCCTTCTGATAGGAGTACCTGGCGTCGATAACGGCGTGCTGAAGACTTCACTTTTGGGTGACGCCGGCGGTGCGTGTGTCGCTGGAGTAGCATCGATCTCAGGATTTTGGTTCGGATTGGTCGATTGCGGCGTGACGGTGGCGGAGCCTTTGAGTAATCCACGAGGCTTGGTAAGGTTGCTCGATAATGCCGAGTTCTGGTTGATCGATATCGATTCTGTTGCTGAAACGGACGAATTCTTCGACATTTTTACTGGGCAGGTGTTCTAACCTCAACTATTTTTCAGATGGAAAACTTACAATCTCAAATTGATCTCTTCACTCACAACATTAATTCATATCTGTGCGGAGTCCGGTGGTCTCACTTTAATACTGTTATATGTTTCTCTCACTGTTACGATTATCCGGACGGGTTTACACACTTTAATAGATCAGCGTACAGTTGGCGCGTGTTTACTACTTGCCGTACGTAACGGAACCCCAATATCCATAGGCTCTATTTATAGCCCATAAATATTCCACATAGATTTGGGGGAAAAAAAATATTTTTTGTCCGTTTTCAAAAATGTTTAAAGCTTGCTGCCTTTATAGGGGTTGATTCCAGGAAGTTGGGTGTTGCATATCTGAAGAGCCTATAAATAGCCCATAATTCTGCGACCAATAAAATGCTTCTAAGTGTTTTATGAGAAAAGTTGGCGCTGGCTTAATGTTAAGCTGGCAACCTCACTTTTCAATTTAGATTTTCTCGAAATATCACGGATGAGGCCAAAAAATAATTTTAGTGGCATTCGAGAGCCCATAAAAAGCCTGTAATTCCCATGTACATTAATATCTCGAAATAAAAAAGTCGCAATAATTCGACAAGACACTCGAAAAAATCGAAGTCATTCGGAAGGTAAAAAAACAATGTTTAAATTATTCAGGAATTACAGGCTTTTTATGGGCTCACGAATCCCACTAACTAATTTTTAGGGCTCATCCCTGTTTCAAAAAAATCGAAATTGAAAAGTGAGGTTGCCAGCTTAATATTAAGCCAGCGTCAACTTTTTTCTTATACTACTTACAAGCATTTTATTGGTCGCAGAATTATGGGCTATTTATAGGCTCTATTTATAGCCCATAAATATTCCACATAGATTTGGGGGGAAAAAGTATTTTTTTGTCCGTTTTCAAAAATGTTTAAAGCTTGCTGCCTGCAGTATAGTCGTTGATTCCGGGAAGTTGGGTGTTGCATATCTGAAGAGTCTATAAATAGCTCATAATCCTGAGACCAAAAAAATGCTTATAAATAATATAAGAAAAAAGTTGACGCCGGCTTAATATTAGGCTGGCAACCTCAACTTTAAATTTCTATTTTCTGAAAACAGGGATGAGCCCAAAAAGTATAGTAAGTGGGATTCGAGAGCCCATAAAAAGCCTGTAAATCTGAAATAATTTAACCTTTTTTTTTACTTTCCAAATGATTTCGATTTTTTCGAGTGTTTTGTCGAATTATTGCAACTTAATTATGTAATAATCACATCAGAACAGATACATTTGTTGCTATAGCGCGTTATTCAATACCGTCAAACGACTGGAAAAATTACATTATGTTGAATTTACAATCGAAAAAGAGTTTACTCAAATAGTTAATATATTCTAGATCCTGAGAATAAAAGTATTGTCGAATTAAATTATTTAAAAGGGAAAAATGCGAATCGCGAATAAATGATTGAGTACAAACGCTTTTTCAAGACGTTATAAATTCGACGTTCGTACTATAATATTAAACTTGCGAGATATAGTGTACTCTGCACCATTTAGCCAAAGACTTGTCGCATCGGGTGAACAAAGAACACACACTCACTCGACGAACGAGCGAATAGCTTGAACGCGAAACAAAGAGTCTCGACGCGTGAAACATCATCAGAAAGACCGTTGAATTCATTAAACAAACGTCTTGTAAAACCTTCGAGACAAAGAGCAACACTTCGATATAGACTTTACACGCTAACGTCTACGCGTGTTTGTACCACATACTACAAAAAAATCGCAAAACATTGCAATGTACTTTCGCGTCGAATAAACAAATTAAAAATGTCCGAAGAATATGTTCGAGCAAATACGCCGCAATTTTAAAATATTTGGAAAAAACACAAAAACAATGTTGCAGAGTCAAAGTGCGTACTGCTTTAAAAATGCTTTGAAAGTGATGAGAAAATCAATTTATATTTCGAAATTACCAAAATTACGATCTTTCTCGATGAGTAATGTTCGATTTCGATATTGCAATTCGAAGCGTTAAAATATACATGTATATATAGTCATCGCGCAACCGATTCTCTATCAGACGTCGCGTCTCGCGGACGAAGCGGTTGAGCTAGTCGAACGGCAGCATGATAGTTTTTTTCCGAGACGGAGACCCGAGGAGGAAGCCGGCCGCATTACGCAAACAAAGCACACCGCTTGACTTGACAATCGCGTAAATTGCTCGAACGACGAAAAACGAAATTTCGATGCGGAAAGCACGATCGAAAATGCTGTTAATTTGATACGATAATATCTACTGGATTGTGTTGACATTTCGATAAAAGAAAAAAAAATGGTCACCTGATGTTATTGGATAATGTTATAAGAATTTTTTAAATCCGTTCTAATCAACAATACAAATTTTTAGCAACACAGATAAAAACTAAGTCGTCAATTTACGCGTTGGAATTGATTTTCAACCTAATTTACCATAGAAGTCCCGAAAAGGATACATGAATTGGATAAGAAAAAAACGGAGGAAAATGTTTCGCGATCGAGTTTACACGCTGACCGCTACGCGTATTTGTACCAAGATGAGAAAGAAAATGGCAAACTATTACAATGTACTTGCACGTCGCATAAACAAATCGAAAATTTCAGAAAAATATGTTCAAGCAAATATCCCGCAATTTTCACACAGTTGGAAAAATCATTGTGAAAATTAATGTATATTTCGAAAGTACCCACATTACGAACTTTCCCGATCGGTAATGTTCGATTCGATATTGCAATTCGAAGCGTTAAAATATACATGTATATATAGTCCCCGAGCAGAAAAATTTTCCGGCTGCCATATTTTTCATCAGGTCCACATCAGGTATGAACCCGGCGGCCTGTTCAGGCTCGCCGGACCATTGCCTGATGTACACCAGTTCAGGTACTAATAAGGCAGACGACATCAGCTTTGCCGGAGATCTACCGGAATTAGACCGTTTCCGGGTGCAATAAGGCACGCTGGTGTATATCAGGCAACAGTCCGGCGAGCCTGAACAGCCTGCCGGACTATTGCCTGATGAGTACCAGTTCAGGTACTAGTAAGGCAGACGACATCACATTTGCCGGAGTTCCACCGGAACTGGGCAATGTCCGGATGTAATAAGGCACGCTGGTGCACATCAGGCAATAGTCCGGCGAGCCTGAACAAGCCGCCGGATTATTGCCTGATGCGCACCAGTTCAGGTACTAATAAGGCAGACGACATCAGATTTGCCGGAGTTTCACCGGAACTGGGCAATTTCCGGATGTAATAAGGCACGCTGGTGAACATCAGGCAATAGTCGGGCGAGCCTGAACAGGCCGCCGGACTATTGCCTGATGCGCACCAGTTCAGGTACTAATAAGGCAGACTGCATGAGATTTGCCGGAAATCCACCGGAACTGGGCCGTTTCCGTATGTAATAAAGCACGCTAGATGTATTGTAGTGGATACCGCCGGGTCCGGCCCCGATACAATTTTGTAGATTTGCCGGATCGTTAAAACTTGTATTATTTCAGTATTTGTATTTGTTCAGGGTTAAATCTGGAAAGGATCAGGTATTTATAATTATGATAGAATATTCTTCGAACTATTTTTTATTTTCTAATTCGTACAGATCAGACCAGTATTCGTGGCATTTTTCTGACGCACCATTTCGAGCAACTGCGCAATTCTTAATGCAAAAGGGATATAACGTAAATTTTTTCTTCCGTGTCGTTTCGTGTACTGAGCATTACAAGCTTCAAATCGATAGATGTCAAAGACCGTGTTTTTAAACTCGTCGTTTTTTTTACTTGCCACATTTTGAAAGTTGCCGAATCGCAAGGGTATGTGAACATGGATTTGATAACGCGCAAAATTTTACCATTCACTTTGATGGCGTCTGACTTCGGTAATTTATATATTTCGTTAATCTCCAAAATCATTCCATCACAGAAGAGCACCGCGTTGTTAGGAGGTTTACTTGAAATAATGAACGATTTATATTTTATTTTGTTGATTCTCAGTAAACCATCACCAGTCTGGGGTTTCATTCCTAAGAATTCAATTTCTGGTGGAACCGCCACTTTTTTGTAATCGGTATCGATTGCCTCGCAAAACCGCCTGCAAACTTGGGCTAATGGTCGATTACCACTACGAATTTTTTTCTTGAGTTTCCCTAGCATGTTTTCGAAAGGAAAACTGTCAAGGAACTGAGAGAACACCCCATAGTTGCCACGTCATCAGCCAGGTGTATTAAGTTATGCATGTTCATGACTTGACACTGTTTGCCGTACAAGGTAGCAGCGATTTTAACGAAATGCAGAAGATATTAGTTTGGCTTCATCCGTAAACTGCAACGCCAAAGAAGCGCTGCACAAGATGCGGCAAGCTGAATGAAAAAGCATGAAATGACGATACAGCTGTGCTGGCAATACAATTTTCAAAAGGATAGGACCACAGTATAACAGAAAAAACCGAAATTCGGTGGCTTTCCATTTCGCGATTTCATGCAACGATCTAGTCGTCCGTTGGAATTCGACGGGAATTTGCGATTGTAGGAAAATCAAGGCATTTGTTAGATACTGCTTGCTATTTGCGCTCAGCTGTGTTGCAGCTTTTCTTTTCAACCAAAAATGCATTAACATTTTCTTCATTACTCCTAGACAACAGAGGTGCATGAAGTCAAGCGAGAAATGGGCTACCATGTCGATCTTCGGCTCAACGGATAGTAAAGGCGATACTCCAGTGTGATGCTCAGAATTTTGTTGGCTTCGGAATGTCTCACAATTTCGCTGCTGAAACAAATTTTGTTCAGAATCCAATGGAGGATAAATAGTGCGTTTTTCAACTCGCTCTCCTTTCACGATGCAGCGTTCGCATGCATAATATCCTCCGTGACCAATAATACACTTTATAAGTGATCGAGCAGGCGTATCACAAATTAACGACTTTACCCTGATCTGTAATACTACGCCATCGATCTCGATACCGTCTTTCAGCAGCTGGTTCAATTCCAAAATGAAGTCTCGAAAATATTGCTCCAAGTTCTGTGGTTTTTGATCCCCTGCATAGATTGCGACAGGAAATGGTTTATATAAATCGGGTTCAAAGTGAATCTTACAGAGAATCGGCCACAATTGTTTAGAGCTCGATTTAAACAAAGGTAAACCGTCTATGTTAACTAATAGATAGAGGATCCGTTGCCTATGTAAATTGATGTTCACTGTTAATCGGAGATACTTGGCGATGCCGAAGTACACTAGTTCACCACCGTCTACATTATTCGTTCCATCCAGTTTTTGCACATTAAAGTCGACTGATGATGTTCCGAGAAATGTTTTTGCTGTTTTCGGCAGATCAGTGAGCAATCTTTTCCTCAAAATTCGGAGAAGGTCGTCGAGATGATTCTGAGGAATTTTCGTTCTGTGAGCCCATACGCGGAGTTCTTCTATTTCACCATCTTCACTTGTCTCATTATCACCGGATTCTGACGGTACATTGGAGTCAGAATCATCACTTGTTGGTTCCGTTTCATGTACTTCATCGTTCTCTTCGATAAGTTCAGGATTATCTCCTACATTGTTTTCTCCGCTAGTTTCCAGATCATCGCCAAAGCCATGTATATCCGCATCGCTACGACATTCTGCTTCTTTGATGACGGCCGATGAGCTTGGTTTTTCTCCCGCGAGATCGTACACCTCATGGTCGATAGTTTTATTGCGCTCATGTTCTGAGGGATTATCCTGTACAAATAATGTTATCAGTAATCGATTAAAATATTGTAATACTATGATATAGATATATTCACAGTGATTCAGAGTAGATATTGAATATGCCCTAATAATCAACAATTTTTTGTCCACAAACGATAGCAATTATGTTTTTTCAAATTTTACTTATAATAAAGATACAAAAGAAAAAATCCACTTTATTGTTGGTAACTATCGATAATTAAGACGATGAAAATATTTCCCTACTCCTCTCTTTATCATTGTGCCACCGTGCTAAAAAATGTATCTTTCTTATTTTAAGGAATTCATTTGTTGACGTTTTTGCACCGATTCCGCAAGCGGTATTTAAAAGCCAGCCTCTGAAAGTCCAACTTTTCAGGTGCATCTCAGTACTGGGCCTTTGAGTGTACTAACAATAATAAGTGTGCATGGTAAAAATAAATATTTGAGAAAGTCTCGTTACATTTCGAGCCTAAATCGAAAAGCTATCGATATCTATTCTGAATCGGCTTGTAACATACATACGATGAGATTTTTCTGACTGTTACCTTATCATGTTCCGAAGACAAAAGACGTTGGAACAATTCCGCTTCGGGCTCAATTGTATGGGTGCCGTCTTCTTCCGTTTTTCGTCCTTTTGCCCGGCGAAATCTCTCCACGCGTAAACGGGTGAGCTCACGAGATTTTTTTATTTTACCGTCGTCCATGATCGCTGATCGATACACTGTGCAGCCGACAGTTATACAACACTGCACATGGATATACTATCTGGAAGATAGGCCTCAGTTTTTTATTTCCATCGTAAACGATTAATCTACGTATAAATATGATTACTGTAATGGTTACTTTTTCTATTATACTGTCTTTCCTTTCTTCGAGACAGCGGTGAACTGTTTACGAAATGTTTCGACAGTTGGCACTCATGTTGTTACGGCGCACTACGAAGGTCACAGCATTGACATTCCGGGAAGCGATGGTTTCATGTCTAAACACGTGGTAAACAAGTGTAAGCGGGCATTGTGTACTCGCCGGTACTGTACACAGCGACATTAATTACTTGTTATTTGTGAAACGAAACTCGACAAAATCAAATGGTAAGTGTGTTAATATTCTTATAACGTATGAGACATGCTATACGTATATTCCGTAGAGCTTATTTAGTAGCGTATTTTACGTGTTGTGCCGGTCGAAAAATCAATGAACGAGTCACGTACTAAAACATTAAATTTATATACTTATATAATTTATATAGATGTTAATTGATTCATAGAAGAGTGATAAATAACAATCGAAAACGAGACGTTATTGTCGTTCTATATACCACGGAAAAATTGAGCTTTCCTTGGGAGGTGGGGTTCCCACAAGTGTGTAATTCCCGGTCATAATTTTCGTAAATTGTATTGGGAATATTTACTTCGCAAATCAGTAAAGGTCGACCGACAAATTACCACGTTATGATATATTGTTTCTTTTTTGTTACATGTAGAATGATTTTGCACCTCTTCGGTGTACATCAAAACTGTTCATCAACGTGCTGTTGCGACTTCATTGAACATTGGTCATCGGCAAGCTTGCTTTGCTTCCGTCATTGAAAAATTGTCATCGGTGAGTTTCATATGCTTCATACGTTGTAATTTTTTTATCACTGAGAAGAAAGGAAAAGAAAAATGTATCATTGCGTAATTAATTTTTCATTTTGCATCGCTTCTGTGCGCATGAAAAATTTTCATCGTCAAGCTTGGTTAGCATCCATCGTTGAAAAAATGTCATCGGTGAGAACAAAGCTAAAGAAAAATGTATCCTTGAGGAACTGCGCTGAACCTGTAGAATTCATTTTTTATTTTGCTTCGCTTCTGAGTACATGAAAAATTTTCATCGTCGAGCTTGCTTAGCATCCATCGTGGAAAAAATTTCATCGGTGAGAACAAAGCTAAAGAAAAAATTATCCTTGAGGAACTGCGCTGAACCTATAGAATTCATTTTTTATTTTACTTTGCTTCTGAGCACATGAAAAATTTTCATCGGAAAGCTTGCTTTGTAATTCATTTTTTATTTTGCATCGCTTCTGTGCGCATGAAACATTTTCATCGTCGAGGTTGCTTTGCAACCATCGTTGAAAAAAATGTCATCGGTGAGAACAAATCTAAAGAAAAATTTATCCTTGAGTAACAGCACCGAACCTGTAGAATTCATTTTTGATTTTGCATCGCTTCTGACCACATGAAAAATTTTCATCGGTAAATTTGCTTTGCATCCGTCATTGAAAAATTTTCATCTGTGAGAACAAAGTGATAGAAAATTTTTTCATTGCATAACAGCACTGAACCTGTCGAAATCATCTTTGCTAAAATGTAGGGCAATTTTTCACAGGTTCTCTGTGCATGAAAAATATTTATTGCATAGTACCATGCTCTTGCTGAAAAGTTTAACCTCAAAGTGCAAAATGTGACCACTTAGTATCTTTGCATCCAAAAATAATTTTCCCACTTAGTGCAGTAAAATATTTGTCACTAAAATAATTAAATATTTTTACTAATATTTGTCAATAGCATAATGAAATATTTTTTCTTTTTGCTGGCACAGTAAAATATTTTGTGTGTTCAGTAACAGACTGAATTATTTTGATGCTATACTGGTGTTTGAAATATTTTAGTTTTCGCTGGGTTTCTTATTATCGAACTAACTATATCACTGCTGGATTAGACAAAAAAATATAGCTATTTATTGAATTTTTTCCATTATTAGCAATGTCTGTGGAGGAGCAATTCGTCTTGGTGGTCTTTGTCGATGATCCTGGAGATACATTGAACATAGATTTTGTTCCGGTTGACTGGATTTGTTACGATGCGAAGAAAAAACATCTGGTTACACCTTTTGTACCAAACTGTTCACCGAAGAACCTGAAAATGCTGAGTAGTCTTGTGGAATCTGGAACCAAGCCACCGGTTTCATGGCCAACTTTCCGAATCGAGATTCGAGGATATGCACGTAAGTAGTCCCTGCAGCTTTGTATCTTCACACGAATAATATTGCCCAATATTTCTAAATAAACATTTTTTATCTTCTTCCATGTTCACTCAGGGACCCTCGTGGAAGCAGTGGAGAGAATTAAAAAACTTGAAACGCAAACTTACGCAATCTCCACGGATAACGAGGAAAATGCAAAAGAAAAAATCGAGGCACTGTCACAGGCTTGCAAAATCAGAGGGCAGAAATCTCTACACCAATCGGATGTCGATGATATGCTAAAAGCGGCAGCGTGCACAGGAACTTCAGTAGCAGTACAAAGCTCGCAGATGGACAAAAATACTGGAGCGGTGAAGAGTCACCCATTAAAAGTAACTGGTCCGATTAGCGACGATGCAGAGGTAACGGATCGAGCGTTAGACAACAAATTAAACGGAGATCAGGACTGCGATGTCGGTAAATGTTAACTTATGTATTTATGATTATAATTCGTGTAGCGTTACATTTATATCTTATTTTTTCGCATAATTTCGGATATGCGATGATCTCTTTTCCGGATACTTCCGTGAACTGATTTTTTTTCCCCATTTGCAGAGAAGCCAATTGATAAGGCTGAACTTATGGAGATGATCGCGAAACGACGAATGCAAAATCAAGAAAAAAGTGGACCCTTGAAATATTCCTCGTCGTCCCGAAAAGCCATTGTACATACAAGTTCTGAATCTTCGGATGACGGTGGACCACCTCAAGGTAAACGCCCAGTTGCTACTAGGACAGAGAATCCGCAATTAAGAGATGAAGCCATGCAAGCATCGTTCACAAAGCCGATATATGAAGGTAAATCGGGATGCTATTATTTATATGATACGTTGAGTAGGATCGAAAATTCTTTTAAAAAAACGTTCTGAGAAGTATTTTTCGAAACATCTCAAAATATAAAATAGCAATCGATTATTTGAATATTGCAGATTCGGATGACATCAAGGACATTATACGTTCGTGCCACCGTGACGTGTGTGCCCAGCTGTCCCAAATTCGGGGGCAAATCGCTGATCTGAAAATCCGCCAAACTGAACAGCATTCGATGATCGTGGGTGCCAGCAGCAAGTCACTGGAACGAGTAAAAAACATCGATTCGTATATCGAGAAGTACGAGCTCGGACAGCTGCCGTACAAAACGATGGAGGAGTTTGAGGTTTTTGACAACAAACTAAAAACCGACAAATCGGTTCGATCGGCGATTGTAAGTTAAAATATTTTGATACCACTATATCGCACTACCAGTGTGGTACTACCGGTACTAGTATGTCATATGTTCATCTTATTCTGTTTCAGACGAGCGCTTTATCGTTCTTGATCAGCCCCGATCCCAAGTGCCTGATCAGGTCGGTTCGCTCTGTAATTCATAAATTTATGATACGAGACTTGGTTCTTCAATTCACTGCTGTGAAACAGTCCCGCAATAAAAAAGTTATGAAAACTGACACCATTTTCTACACGTGCTTACGAGGTAAGAAGAATTTACCAATACTTTACACGTACTTCAAAATCCATATAAAATGTTTCAAATTTTCAAAATATAAAAAAAAAATTGAAATAAAAGAAACGAACGAAGCGTCACGAATTTGAGATATATTTGATTTGCGTAAGAAGAAATTCAGCTTAAATGTGTTCTTTAATTTCTACCATTTACAGATGCTTTGGTGCTCGAACTTGGCAGCACGGACAGTAGTACATCTATCAAAGAAAAAGATATTACAAATGCCATTGGCACTGTAATCAATACTGCCGGCGACTGGGAGGGACATCGCCAAGAGCGTAAGAAACGATAGCGCACAAATGATCCTAATCGTCATTTGGTTACGTCTGTGATGGATATGAAAGGATACCGCGTATTTTTAATTACGTTTAATATTTAATTCTGTAACGAAAAAAACACCCCTTACGTTTGAGAACAAAAAGTTGAAAATAAACCGAAAATATAGGATTTATCGTTTCATTTATTTTCAGAACAAGTGGCGCTATGGTGGTCAACGCAGCCAATGCCGGTCACCCCAATTAGATAGATCAGGGGATTATTCCAATGGATCAGAGACTATTACTTTTGGAATTGAACTTGTTTTCCGCGCGACAAATTGAGTTCTTAAATATTTAAATCACGCCGATACAAATGGAAAAACGTTTGATTCATCTATTAAGTTGAGTGGCATTGGCAAATTACCAGCATGCTGCCGTCTCCTATATCCACCGAACTTTTAAAGCAATTTTTCTACGAAACATCCGGCTTACTGTGTGACGGGGTCCGGCCCGGAACTGGTTCATATTTAGTGTTTCTCAGGCACAGATTTGGCCCAGATAACATATGCATCAGGCCCGGAACTGGTTCATATTTAGCGTGTATCAGGCACAGATTTGGCCCAGATAACATATGCATCAGGCCCGGAACTGGTTCGAATTTCGCGTGTATCAGGCACAGATTTGGCCCAGAAAATATATGCATCAGGCCCGGAACTGGTTCATATTTAGCGTGTATCAGGCATGGATTTGGCCCTGAAAACATATTCATCAGGCCCGGAAATGGTTCACGTTTAGTGTGTAACAAGAATATATTTGGCCCTGAAAACATCCATCAGGCCCGGATCTGGCGCTTTAACTGGACCGGATTTGCGTGAGCGTTACACGACGGATCATGGCCATATCGATGCGCCATATCCGGGCCGGAGTTGATTCTCTGGCACTCCACGTATGGGCCGGATTCTGCCCTGATAAAATTTCTGCTCGGGAAGGCACGCTGGTGTACATCAGGCAACAGTCCGGCGAGCCTGAAGAGGCTGCCGCATTATTGCCTGATGAGCACCAGTTCAGGTACCAATAAGGCAAGCGTCATCAGATTTTCTGGATTTACCCTTGAACTGGGCCATTACCGGCTGCAGTAAAGGACCCGGATGTGTTATCTTGGACATCGCCGGACCCGGCCCTGATATGAAATTCATTTCATTTGCCGGATCGCTAAAACTTGTTTTGTTTCAGTTCAGGGCCAAGTCAGGAAAGGATCAGGCATTTATAATTGTCATACATTTTTTGAATTATTTTTATTTGCTACTTTGACTGGCTAGAGCCGTATAGCGAGTATAAATGCAATCAGACTACCAGGCCAGGCAACATTGGCGATATCAAACAGGCGTTTATTCGTATATAAGGCTTCTATTTTTATAAATGCCGCTGTATAATTGTTTATTAAGCACTTCCCAATGTCCGATGCATATAAAAATTTCTAGTGTCTTCAACTCATAAATCATTCTCACTGTTGCATGACCTCTGTGATGTAAAATAGTCTGCAAAATATATTAACAAAATAATGTCTTACACACGATCTATAACAAAGATAACCCACAAATTTAACAACAAGAATAAGACATAAATTAACACATACCTAAGAAGCCGTTCCCGTGTATATTTATCATTTATAACGTAATATTAGCAGAAATATGACTGGTGCAAATCTGGAAATAATCTATTCTGGTTCTAGATTTGGTTAAAATGACAGCATCTATTAGTCCAACAGTTGATAGAAAGTAGTTAATTTTAAAGAGTACTCCCGAAAGTCACCGAAACGTAAAGTATATAATTTCTTGTCACTCGACATCAGCAACAAATTATTTACTTATTTATTTAATTTATTGTTCACGGTCCGGGCCCAATTATAGGACGATAGTTACCCTACCGACAATAAAGAATTATAAGGTCAAAAGGCCGTAACTATATCGTAGCGACAAAAGGAAACATTTTCCTTCATTGGCCCAACTTGTCAACATATTTTAATAAAAAATTTCTAACAAAACAATTGACCGTTAGAAATAGCCAAGTAATTGATTGAACTGAATTGATTGAATAAGTACAATACCTCACAAACATAAAAACAGAGATATAACAATTGAATGTAATGTCATTAAATCACGATCCACATATTCAGCATTTCTAGCATACGTTATATACAAGTTCCAAAATATTATTCGCAAGTTCTGAATAGCCGAGTGGGTCGGTTCCCGACTACAAACTTAGATGACCGGGGTTCAAGCCCCAAACTAGGTAATAAATTACTGATGTGTTTCAGATACAAAAATGTGACAATTAGTAAGGTATAATAAAGTATAATGAAATAAAGCGTTGAACCCCCGGCTGAATTTAGTGTAAGTGTAATATTTTTGTAAATTTTGTTGTCAAAAAGAGGAATGGTGCGTGATCCGGGCCACGTCAGGACCATATCAGGGCCTGAACTTGGACCGGATCCTGATGCCGGATCAGGGCCGGATTTGCATGAGCGTTACACCACGGATCATGGCCATATCGATATGCCATATCCGGGCCGGAGTTGATTTTCTGGTGCGCCAAGTATGGGCCGGATTCTGACCGGATTAAATTTCTGCTCGGGAACATACAAAACTCTTTAAGAATCACCCAAAAAAAATTTGATTTTTGAAAGTCGGGTGCTAAGTTCACACAGCTTCTCTCCGCGCCTCACAGATGAGATGTTCTGATGAGTACACGTGCACTGACACTTTTCGCGCACTTTTCGCTCCTCACCGTTCCGCTATCCGACTCGAAGGACCAAATGTTTGTGAATTGCCAGGATGAGATACAGCGGAACGGGGGTAAATAAATGAACACTGCCGATATTAACAGTGAAAATAAACTCTTTTATTCAATAACAAAACGATGGTAAAAAGCGCGCGAAAAACACTGTACAATGAGTAGACCGTTGCGCTTGAGCTGTTCCGAATAACAATAATGAGAATAACAATAATCGTTTATGATGAGTAAGTCCGGTATGAGCGGTCCCGGTGAGCCCATTAAATTATATAAATCGCTTGAGACGACCGGATGATAAAATACCCGCGGCTGTGGACTGCCGCGAGTTAACCGCCAGGTGAGCTCTACCCGCGGCGCTGTATCACCACGAGGTAGCTGTTGAGAACGCGAGCGATTCCAGTGTACCGACGTGTCGTGTAACTGTGAACGTACACTCGCGCTATGCTCCGGATGAGCTGAACGATATCCCGAAATCGAAGATACGTCTCCCACAGTGAAATATACCGAACCTGAGCGCAACCGTGAGCTTAACCGTGTTGAGAAAACCGAGCAAAATCGGCGATCTACCCGAGCGCGTGGTGACCCGAGTCAGCCATTGCGTGTAGATGAGCGCGAAACCTGTTACACGCGCCACGTAACCCGTGCCGCCTCGGATGAGAGCTGGTGCGCGTGCGTCGACGGCGCGCGTCGTCCTCGCCGGACTCGGCCGGGAGGTGCTGCCGAACAGCGGCCGTTTGAGCTAGCGCACGTCACCGCGCTGATTCTCGAACAGTATTGGTATATTCGTTCCATTCTAATGTTCCTTTTTCGAGGTTTTGGTTATACATTTTTAATTTTCTGATGGTGTAGTACCTGTAACATTCTAAGTTCTGATTAGTGGTGGTTAGTGGGTTAGGTATGTTATTCGGATTGGTTTTAGTGGTAAAAGATGGAAGTTGTTTCTAGAAGTGGGTAAAATTATTAACACGAATATTGATAGTGTAAAAAGCATAGCATATATATATTGGCCAAAAAGGTAGACAATGGCTTAGTTGAGAAAGTGAAAAAAAAAGAAATTAATCAAAATGATATTGATATGATATTGATTGATATTGGGATATGATTGTTCCCATGAGATTTTTTTTTAGCATAAATAAAAAGTTGCTGTCTTTAATTTTTTCTTTGTTGCTGTTCGAGTGGCAGCACCTCCCGGGCGTTCTCGCTCGAGCTCACGCGCGACGCTCACGCACGCGCGGTACGGGAAGATGCCGTCGTGCCGTGTGCAACCGGCGTCTTCTCGTCTTCTTCTTCGTTAATGGCCGCGGTCTGAACACACGTGTTTCGCTTCGCTCATTTGTATAATCGGATTTTCTCACGGTCTGCTCACGGTTCGGCTCACGAAAAACGGTACATCATCACGGGAACGGTTTAGCTATTCGCTAGCGATATTGTTCAGCTCATTTTCGGTATCAGCGCGAGTTCAGTTTCACGGCAAAGTGCCAAGTGCCTTTCCGCGGGAGTCTCGCGCTCTCAACAGGTGTGCGACGCGTCGAGTCGCACACGGTACAGCTCACCCGGTTGCTTTGCGAATTAATAAAATTGTGACGGCTCAATTCGGGATTCATTTCGACATTTGTTAACGGTTCCGCTCATTGCACAGCGTTCTGTGCATCTGTGTAAATACTGTGTTTGAAAATATAGTTTATATTTTCCTTATTATAAATTTCTGTTTACCATCTTTATTTTCCCCTACCCGTTTCGCTATATCTCAACGGCAATTCTCAAACATTTTGGTCCTTCGAGCCGGATAGCGAACGGGTAGCGGCAGTGCTACACAGTGTCAGTGCGCGTGCACTCAGCGGACAGCTCAACCGTCAGTGCGTCGAGAGTGCGCGTGTCGTGCGTCTCTCTCGCACAGCGACGCTCGGACAGTGCAGCGGTTAGCGCGCGGCGAGAGGTAGAGCGATCGGCTCTCTCACTCGCGCTCGGACGTTCGGCCGTCACATCGGTCGACTCTCATGCGGTGAGAGCTTGCTCGCGTCGTGCCGTTCTCCCGCGCTCGGCCATCTTTGGACAGCTCATTTCGGACTCTCGTGCGTCGGCAGTGCGCGCGGTCGGGCTTCGTTCGCGCGTTCGGCCATTTTGGACAGCTCGCTCGGTGTGCGTGCTGTGAGAGATCTCGGGTCGACTCTCCCCACCACCGATAGCCGAGTCTCAGCTGTGCGGCGCGCGGTCAGTGACTTCGGACAGTCGCGCTCTCTCGCTCTCGAGCGTCGTGGACAGCTCAACGGTTCAGTGCGGGAGTGAGTTCGTGTGTCGCGTCTCGCTCGCACTCAAGTGACAGTTCGGGACTTCTCATCGGGTACAGTGCGCGGTACGAGTCCACGTGGTGGAACTCTTTCGTGATCGGGCAGCTCAACAGTGCCGCGTGCTTGTACAAACATTTACGGTGACCCTTTTCTTTGGTTTTTTTTTGACATTTGCTCATTCGTGCGGGGTTTCGTCGCGACTATTTGTGTCGATTTTTCGCGACAGTTCATAGTGCGATTTTAACGCGCGTTCGCATCAAGGTCGCGCTTGTTTGCGCGAGGTACGCGCGTGTTAGCGTCGAGGTCGCGCTTGTTTGCGCGAGGTTCGCGCTCGTTAGCGTCGAGGTCGCGCTTGTTTGCGCGAGGTTCGCGCGTGTTCGCATCGAGGTCGCGCTTGTTTGCGCGAGGGTCGCGCTCGTTCGCAGCGAGGTCGCGCTTGTTTGCGCGAGGTTTACGCCGGAGCATACACCAAGATGTCGGACCCGATCAAGCCTGACGATTCAGCGAAGGATCGGAAACCGGATCCGAGCAGTGCCCCGCCGCTCGGGACGACTGACGCCGCGCTGTCGGTGCCGTCGAAGGACAGTGGTCGACGGTCACCTAAGACGGTGTCAAGGACGGATTTCGCCGTTCGGCTCGCCGGCCAGATGTAGCTACTGGATGACGTCCTCGACATGGCCGAGATGATCCCTCCGGATCATACGAAATGCACGCATGCCATGCTCAACGACCTGCTGCAGGTCATGGACGACCACTACGGACGGTTCCAGGAGCGACACTATTCGTTCGTGAGGGATTGCGCCACTCTCCTCACCGATCACGAATATCTGGATGCGAGGGTAGGTCGGCAGGCAAGCCGGGCACACGCCGAGTTCCGGCAACGGATTTTCGCGCTCAAGGGCAAGCTCACCCCGGAGCCGATGCCGGTCATGGCGGCGCCCATGACACCGGTATGCCGCACGGATCGCTCGAAGCTTCCGAAGTTCAAGCTGCCGGAGTTCAACGGCACTTACAAGGAGTGGCCGGCCTTCTCAAAATTGTTCCGAAGCATCCTCGACAAGGAGGAGAAGCTTACTGACCTGGAGCGGTTCCACTACCTCCGGGTGAGTGCTAAGGGGGAAGCCGCGGATCTTGTCGCCGAGCTGCCGATGGAGGATGAATCGTTCGCCATCGGATGGAACATACTCAAAGATCGGTACGACAACAAGCGGGTGCATGTGCAGGTGCACCTCAGCTCCATCTTTGCGCTCACCCCATTGACGTCGAGGAGCTCCGCTGGTCTGCTCAAGGTACATGCCACCATCACCAAGGCACAACAGGGGTTGCGCGCGCTCGGAGTAGGCCCACAGTTGTGGGAATACGTTCTGGTCTACCACGCGGCTCACCTGCTCGACCGCACAACGAAGGAGGTGTGGGAGAACACCATCAGCTCTGCCATGGAATATCCGTCTTACGACCGAATGATGGCATTTCTGCTGAATCGCGCACGTGCTCAGGAGCAGGTGGAGGCGGATGCGGCGGCGGCGCAGGCCGCGAAAACCACAGGAGCGTCGAAGAAGACAGCTCATCAGGCATCGGCTCAGCAAAAAGGCGCTCAGGCGACGTCAGGAGACAACCTCAACGCCTATCCCTGTGACTTGTGCAGAGGCAAGCACTTTATCGTGGCGTGTCCGAAGTTCAGAGAGTTGAGTGCACGGGACCGTCGACAGGCGGTGGTCAACAAACGGTTGTGCTTCAACTGCTTCGGAGGGCACAACGCGAACATGTGTCGCTCCAGGGCGACCTGTAAGGAGTGCTCGTCGAAGCATCATACGATGCTGCACGGAGCTTCAACTCGTGCTGCTCCTGCGACTTCTACGGATGCCGCAGCGACTCAACAGGCCAGCTCATCTGCCAACGCTTGAAGCTTCGGTGCAATCAGTCGCTCATCACCACGGTCCAGCTCATCTTTTTCGTCGCTGCTCGCCACAGCACTCGCTCACATAGACAACGCGGTGACCACTCACGAGGTTCGGCTTCTGGTAGACCCAGGGTCGGAACTCACATTCGTGTCGGAACAGCTCATCGGTCTACTCGGTCTACCGCGTCGACGTTCGTCGATTCCAATCTACGGCATCGGCGGATCACGGTCTACTCAAACAAAAGGTACAGCTCAATTTGAATTACGGTCTACTCAATCCTCGCGCTCAGTTGCAGTGACAGCTCACATCTTGAGGACGGTCACCTCGATACTTCCATTGTTCGAGGCTCCAATGCAGGCGTGGCCTCATCTGGCTAAGCTTCGGCTTGCCGATCCGGACTTTCTCACGCCACGGCCTGTAGACCTCATCATCGGCGCAGATCACTACAGTCAGATCATCAACCCTAACATCATCCGAGGGGCTCCGACGGAGCCGATGGCTCAACTCTCCATCTTTGGCTGGCTGGTGCTCGGTCCGGTGCACGCTGCTCACGCAGTCACGTGTACAGCACGCACGGCCACGGCACAACCGGAAGACGCTCTTCTCCAGGAGCTTCTCACGAAGTTCTGGACTCAGGAAGAACCTCCGTCGGATACACCAGGTCAGCTCACCCCCGAAGAAGAGGAGTGCGAGGCTCATTTCCGGTCAACTCACACCAGGGACTCAGCGGGGAAGTACGTCGTGCGAATTCCTCTCAAATCAGCAGTCACGCTGCTGGGAGACTCGTACCGTACAGCTCATCGGTGCCTGCAGCAGATGCTCAGGCGGCTCACCCGGGATGACAGTTTCCGGACACTCTACCACCGGGTCATGGAAGAGTACGAAGAGCTCGGTCACATGGTGAAGGCACCGACCGACTCTCCTGCCGGTGAGGTGCACTATTACCTGCCGCACCATGGAGTTCTCAGGCCGGACAGGGAAACAACGAAGCTGAGGGTGGTGTTCAACGGCTCTGCCGCGACCACCTCAGGCCTGTCATTCAACGACATTTCGCACACAGGTGCGAAATTACAGCTCGACATCCCGGACGTGCTCATTTGGATTCGACTTCATCGCTGTCTCTTCGCGACTGACATCACGAAGATGTTCCGGCAAATCAACGTGCATCCGGACGACTGGAATCTACAACGAATATTGTGGACCGACAGCCAGTCTAACCCGGTGCCGTTCCAACTCACCACCGTTACGTACGGAACAAAGGCAGCACCGTTCCTTGCCGTTCGTGCTCTGCTGCAATTGGCAGAGGACGAAGGTCATCGGTTTCCGTTGGCATTGCCAGCGTTACGGCTCGGAAGATATGTCGACGACATATTTGGAGGTGCGGATACTTTGGAACAGCTCATCGAGGTCGCTCATCAACTGAAGGGGTTATGCCAGGCGGGCGGTTTCCCGCTGGCCAAATGGCACTCCACTCATCAGGATCTGCTCACGTCAGTCTCATCGGCGAACACCAAGGATCACCTCTCACTAGACGATTGCGCTACCAAGATTCTCGGAATTAGATGGCTTCCACACGACGACAAGTTCGTGTTTTCATCGGGATTCTCACCCGCAACGGAAAAACTCACAAAACGGATCGTGCTGTCGGAAGTCGCTCAGATTTTCGACCCACTTGGCTTTATCTCACCGGTCACGATCCGAGCCAAGATGCTCCTGCAGGAGCTCTGGCTGCACAAGGTTGGCTGGGACGACGCCTTGCCGACTTCGCTCTCAGCCAAATGGCTCAATCTCCGAGAAGATCTCACTTGCTTGGCCAGGCTCTCTCTACCCAGATGGCTCAATACTCGGGCCGACACAGCAGTGGAAGTACATGGCTTCTCGGGTGCGTCTAAACTGGCCATCTCAGCGGTAGTCTACATCGTAGTCAGCTCACCGTCCACAGCCGCTCAATCGGCATTGGTGTGCTCCAAAACAAAGGTAGCACCGCTCAAACGGCTCACCATCCCTCGGTTGGAACTCACTGCAGCGCTGCTCTTGGCGAAACTCGTCAAGTACGTCCAGGCTACACTGCACCTGGATATTAAGTCAACTCATCTGTGGACGGACTCATCGGTAACGCTCATGTGGATTCGCTCACATTCCTCAAGGTGGAAAGACTACGTGCGAAACAGGGTCGCACAGATTCAGGAGCTCACAGCAGACGCTCACTGGCGGCACGTCCCGGGAGTAGCTAACCCGGCTGACTGTGCTTCCAGAGGCGTTACCACCGCTCAGCTCGGAAGTCACTCACTCTGGTGGAATGGACCGCCTTGGCTCATCCAAGGTGAAGACTCATGGCCGTCTCAACCAACAGCATCGGTCTCGGATGGTCTCTGTGCACAAGAGGCTCGTCCGGGAATCTCACTCGTCGTCGCCGCTCCACGCGTCGACTATCACTGGGATCTGATTTACCAGGTGTCGACCCTGGTTAAATTATTTCGACTCACTTCTGTTTGTTTCAGAATCGCTCTCAAAATCAGGAAGAAGCTCATCGACCCGCCGATCGCGGTCATCTCATCGGACGCCATGGAAGAAGCAAAGCGATTCTGGGTGAAAGCAACTCAAGCGGCATATTTCTCATCGGAGCTGCGTACCTTGCTCTCGGGCTCTACGCTGTCTCGACATCACCCCTTCACTCGACTGACTGCCTATGTCGACGGGCATGGGATCATTCGAGTAGGAGGGCGGCTCAACCAGTCAACGCTCACGGAGGAAGGAAAGCATCCTGCTATCCTGCCTCGTCATGCTCGACTCACGGAACTGCTCATCGGCGATGCTCATCGGCGCACGCTCCATGGAGGCACGCAACTCACCCTGGCTCACCTGCGCCAGGCGTACTGGATCATCGGAGGAAGAGCACCGGTAAAGTCCCACATTCTGCGGTGTGTGGTGTGCGCCCGGCAGAGGGGGATCCGTGCCCATCAACTGATGGGCCAACTACCTCTCTCTCGGTCGTCACCCTCACCTGCATTTAGTCACACTGGTGTGGACTACGCCGGACCGCTCACGCTCAAAACCCTCAAGGGACGAGGATCCAAAACATACAAGGGTTGGATCTGCGTGTTCGTGTGCTTCTCAACATCGGCTGTGCATTTGGAGGTCGTCAGCGACTATGCGACGACTGGGTTCATCGCGGCGTATCGGAGATTCACAGCTCGACGGGGAATTCCAACGTCCCTGTACTCGGACTGCGGCACCAACTTTATCGGAGCGGATGCCGCTCTCCGTCGACTGTTCGACCAGAGCACTCACGAGCATCGAGAAATCGCCGCGATGCTCTCAACGGATCGGGCTCAATGGCGTTTCAATCCGCCAGCGGCTCCGCACATGGGCGGAAAATGGGAAGCCGTCGTGAAGTCGACCAAGTTTCACTTGCGTCGCACTGTGAGCGACACACTGCTCACTTACGAGGAGCTCACCACCCTGCTCGCTCAAATCGAAGCCATCCTCAACTCTCGGCCTCTGGAACCGCTCACCGACGACCCGCAGGACGTTTCGGCACTCACTCCGGGCCGTTTTCTCATCAGCCGAGCTCTCACCACACTACCTGAGCCAACGCTGCCGGTTCTGGGAACCTCACAGCTGGCTCATTGGCAGCAGATACAACAACGGGTGCAGTCGTTTTGGACACAATGGTCAGCTCACTACCTGCAACGGCAGCAGTCCATCTCCAAATGGCATCATCCGTCGAATCAGCTCAAGGTTGGTTCGATGGTACTCATCACCGACGAGCGGTTTCCACCGTGCAAATGGCCGCTCGCACGAATTCTTCAGCTTCACCCGGGGAAGGATGGACTCGCCAGGGTGGCGACGCTGAAGACGGCCGTCACCACGCTCACCAGGCCCATCGCCAAGCTCGCTCTTCTGCCCACATCACCATCGTCGGATTCATCGGAGACGGGCGACGAATAACATCATCAACGCCGTCGCTGATGGCGGGCGGAATGTTCGAGAATCCGACGGTACGGGAAGATGCCGTCGTGCCGTGTGCAACCGGCGTCTTCTCGTCTTCTTCTTCGTTAATGGCCGCGGTCTGAACACACGTGTTTCGCTTCGCTCATTTGTATAATCGGATTTTCTCACGGTCTGCTCACGGTTCGGCTCACGAAAAACGGTACATCATCACGGGAACGGTTTAGCTATTCGCTAGCGATATTGTTCAGCTCATTTTCGGTACCAGCGTGAGTTCAGTTTCACGGCAAAGTGCCAAGTGCCTTTCCGCGGGAGTCTCGCGCTCTCAACAGGTGTGCGACGCGTCGAGTCGCACACGGTACAGTTCACCCGGTTGCTTCGCGAATTAATAAAATTGTGACGGCTCAATTCGGGATTCATTTCGACATTTGTTAACGGTTCCGCTCATTGCACAGCGTTCTGAGCATCTGTGTAAATACTGTGTTTGAAAATATAGTTTATATTTTCTTTATTATAAATTTCTGTTTACCATCTTTATTTTCCCCTACCCGTTTCACTATATCTCAACGGCAATTCTCAAACAGTTGCATTAAAATACGTGTGTCGCAGAGCATGTCTCAGACAATGTATATAAGCATCTGTTTTTTTTTTTTTGTTAGATTGTCATTGTCTCAATTTTGTTTTTGTTTTATTTGCTTCCGTTTTTCTCATGTTCCTGTTTACAAAGTAAATTTAATAATTAAATATATTGATGAATGCTCGATTGTATCGGAGTAAAGGTAGCTTAAATGTACGTGTGAATAAGTATATGGGTTTTGTGTATTGTAACGGAACACCTTGGGTGTCCCGTTCGAAAACAAGTGGAGAAAGGGGCTTGGGTCCGCCCACTGCCGAAAAGACCGCGGATCGGCCCACGGCAAACCCCCCCGGCGAGAGAGAGACGGCGGTGGCAGCACCTCTCGGGCCAGCGCGAGCGATTCACCGTTCGATCTACCACAGCGGATCGATGAGGTAGAGAGCGCGGGCCGGTATGGTAGGAAAACCGATAACCGGGAGCCCGGCCACCGACTATTCGAAAATATGATTAAAAACAATAAAAATGTGACATAGCAATGAACGCAAACGTATTGCACATAAGGCAGTTGCACCACCGAGGGATTCCACACCTCAGATTGCCTGCAACTTGACAAATCCTTAAGGATAACAACTTAATAAATTCCCTCTCTGATTTTTTTTCTCCATGCCCAGTAAAAACACCGAATTAACCTCTTAGGGGATGTTCCTAAAACGATTCAATTTCCCCAAACTAATCTGCAGGCGGAAATCCCCTAAAAGAAAAGAAAATAAAACAAAAAGGAAAGAAAAATCATAATTAGCTGCGCGCTAAAAGTTAGACACGGGCCCCACGCTACCTGAGGTGGACGTGCGGCACGGCACTGAGCTCGAAGGAGCCAGGTGACCCGTACATTGCGAGGCGGGCGCTGACGTCACGTCGCGCGACAATTCCACCTCTGCTCCGAGTTCGGGCATGGAAGCTTCGCGAAGCTTACCCCTTCCTCAGGCCCGAGTTACATAATGGTTCCTGGGGGGCCCGTGGCACCTTAGCAACAACCGAAGCCCGCTTGAGCCGAAACTAGCTTCGGGTGCCCTTGTGGCATGGGTATCGAGATAGGGCAAGGTCACGAACATCGCGCGACTTTTCCCTCTCCCGATAAAGATTACATAATGGTCAGAAGGGTATAAAAGGAGCTCGCGCGCCGAATTCAGGGCATTCGTATTAAATTCGCAAGAAGACACCGTTTCTCTGTCTTGCTCAAGCCCAGCACCTAGTGCTGTTAGTTAAGGACGTTAATTGGGGAGAATTGAGTCAAGCGACAAATTAGGAACCTCTGACTGCCTGCAGATCCCCTGGTATTGCTCCAGGGCGTTCACAGACGTCAGTTGTACCCGTGAGCACCGGCGCGGCGTATTGCTCGTCGTAACCCGGTTAGCTTCTACGGATAGATCGCTCTCGTATAGCACACGCTATCGCTCTTTCAAGAAGCGATCCTCCTTTAGCACGACACCGGATTTACTGGATTTTATTATCCTCGAGAACTGGAGCGTGCGAGAGGAGAGTGCGTTGTTTAGCACGAGAGGGTTCTACTCCGTCCCCTTCAGAGCTCAGGTCGTGAGGGAGAGAAGCACACGTATCAATAGCCACAGAACACCTAGGCAGTCAATAGGAGAAGTTGACCGCGATCGAACATCTTAACGCGGGCTCATTAAGGACAGGAGGTCTCGAACCTGCAGATTAGCGAGGGAAAGTATTTTGTTCAAAATTGAGTGTTAAGCTCCTCGCGGGGCTCACCGAGAGACCCGCGTGAATTGTAAATTCATTGTTTAAATATTAAATTTGCCACAGGTGCTTCTGACCTCTTAACGGCGTGTTAGGCGCACCAGTTATTAGGAGAGCCGAGGTTTCGGCAAGCAGGGGAAGTGTGAAGGCGTCAGGCGGCGTAGTAGAATAAATAGGGATTTCTCCTCCCCCTTAACGCGCTCCTTACGAGCCCAAACTTCACAACGACGAGCCGTAACTCGTCATTGTTTTAAGACCCTGACCTAACAGCCGATGATGACGGGTCGTGACACTCTGGCAGCGCGAAATGCGTGAGTGACAATTTACACCAATCTGAGGCTACCCCGAAAGAAACCCGTAAAGAAAGGAAAACATTCATAAAGGAGTAACGACTCTCATTTTCATTTCCACCCGATCCGAATTCCACTACACTCGAGTCCGTACCCTGATTCTCCATCCTCGACAAGCGTTAGAGATAGGAGAATTAAAAGCACGAGTATCTCTGCGAGAGTTAAGAGTAGAAGAAGGCGCGATTAAGGCGTAAACCCCTTAAATTCGCGAGGCAGAGAAACTCGAAACGTTTCAGTATATTTATTTAGTTGTGATTTGTTTGTGAGAAGTCTAACCCTATTACTGTGGTTTGTAAAATTGTCTGGTAGTTCGAAAAAGAATTTGCGGTTCATTTGGTTCTATTATGTATCTTGGTGGCTTGGTTTTTGTCTACATTCTGACTTTTTCAATTTTCCTGTGTATCTGTTGTATTAGGTTTTTCTTTTGTAAATATTTTTTGTGTGGAAAAGTGTTAGTTGTATTTAAGTGTAGAAGTTAATTTACCTTATGTTTAGTTTTAGGTTAAACGCTAATGAATATTTTCCTATTTTTGGTTTTTGTTTTTGTCGATGATCGGTGTGTTTGTTTAAGCCAATAATGCATATTGTTACGTCTCAGCGGTCTATTAAAAAGTTTGAGACTTGTGCTCGTCGAGTCGCAGCGAATATGATACGTGTCTGCCGCGATAAGAGGTACTTTAAACGTTATCGCGCGCAGCTCAGAGGTGAGAGCCGGATCACGAGCCTCAGAGGTCGAGGAACTGGAAGGACGTGTACGCAACTAGATTGTAACGGGTCCGCTCTCCGTGCGGAATAATTATTCTGTTCCGTCGAGATATGGATTAAATAACAATTGCAGTTTTATTCGAAGATAGAATGCGGTTTGACAAAAATAATGACACTGGTTACCGTGCGAAATAACAAACAATTATAATAATTTGAATCGAGCTTATTTCGCTGATTAAAATGTTCGATTTAGTTTAAGTTGGTTTACAAGTTTTCGAGTTTATTATAACTGTCGGTTGAGTGCCGATCAGTTCGGGAGTTAAAACTTTAGCACTTGATGTCGGTCGATTTATTTAAGTAGACTGGTGGAGGACCGATCGACTGTTCCGTTCCGGGGTTTCGATGAAGACTCACTAATTTCTGTAAGACTAATTGCCGTGAAGCGGCCAAAAATGCTGTGCTCGCACGCAACGCGCGAGCACAGAAAAGATTCGAAAAGAGTAAAATAAAATAAAGCAAACGCTCGCGTCTGGCGCGAGCGGATATGGATTGCAGAAATTTGATATTAGCGTCCGGTCGAGAGAGAGAAAATCGAAAGACCGGACAACAAAATTGAATATGCATAATTCGAGCGTGAGAAAAGAATTTGAAGTAAAATATTTTAATTCTAATTTTATCGGAGACAAGATTCGTGAGAAAATGTTAATTTATAAAAATTAAATTATTGCTAATCAATAAAATAGCGTTACCCGAGGGGCAGGACGCAACACATATTATGCGCATCCAGGCGATATTCTGCGATTTGATGTTAGATTCGATAGAAGATTGCTGATCGTTTCTGGTAGCACTTTGTTGCGCGGTATTAATATCATTGGTTGATAATTGTTAGCTTTCGGTCTATCAATTTTTACGTCACTATGAAGTATTGGTGGTGACCTGAAGTTCGGTTGCACTGGTGTTTGTGCAGGATGTTGTTCAGAATCATTTGTTCGTTCAGTGGTTTCTTCTTGTGGTTGCTTTGTCTGTTTAGGTAGAATTTGTTTAATTTTTTCGGCATTTACGTCGTCCACTGTTGAGACTTGATTATTGTTGCGAAGTCTTGTGGAGCATATTACTCCTTTCTTTTGAAGTAGTCGTTGAACTATCTGTTCGATCTGTGATGTGTTGATACTTGATTGATAATCTGATTTTCGCGAGTTTCCGGTGTTATTGGTGTTTTGTCCTTCTTGTGAGTTGGTTCGACTGCGCGAATTATCCCGACCGTTTCGATCATTTTGATAATTGCGATCTCGCGAATCGTCTCGTCGCGAGTTGTTTCGGTTATTACGTGGATTGTTATAAATATCGCGCAAATCGTAATTATCACGCGAGTTGTCGCGATAGTTGTTGCGATAATTATTGCGTGAGTTGTCGCGATAG
This sequence comes from Ichneumon xanthorius, assembly GCA_917499995.1. Classification (NCBI taxonomy): domain Eukaryota; kingdom Metazoa; phylum Arthropoda; class Insecta; order Hymenoptera; family Ichneumonidae; genus Ichneumon; species Ichneumon xanthorius. Next base: position 199,537 of record CAKJTD010000103.1, read on the forward strand.
TTGTTGCGATAGTTGCCGCGTGAGTTGTCGCGATAGTTGTTGCGATAGTTGTCGCGTGAGTTGTCGCGATAGTTGTCACGATATTTTCGGTCGCGCGAGTTGTCACGATATTGTCGGTTACGGGATTCGTTTTTATAATATCGGTTTTGCGAATCGTTTCTGTTATCTCTCACTCGGCAGCAATACTTTTGGTTTCGTGAATCCTCTCTGCAGTTTTGATCTCGCGAATTATTTTTGCAATGTGGAGAATAATTTCCGTAATTTCGGTCTCGGGAGTTATCACAATAATCGATCGCGTGAGTTATCTCGATTATTTTTTCAACCCCAATTTCGACCAATGAGAGCGCGGTATTTGACATCACGTGGTACAACTAGGTCTAAATTATATCGATAATTTTTCGAAAATTTTCCGGCTAGGTTGCTAGGCGATAAACATTAATTTTTCTGTCACTTGTAACCTATGCGAATGATTAAACGTCAAATTGCTATTCACGAGCATGGACATGCTCGTGAATAGCATGTCCTAAAACCTTGTCAGGAAAATGTTAAATACCACAATCTCATTGGTCGAAATTGAGGTTGAAAAAATAATCAGCCGAATACCCCTCAAGCTTAAAAATTAATCGGGTATTTCCCTCTTGTTTCCCTGCGTAGCATCGATCGAGATAAGTTTTGCTCAAAAATCCCTCGCGCTGCGCGCTCGGGATTTTTTTAAGCAAAACTTATCTCGCTCGTTGCTACGCAACGAAACAATCGGGAAATACCCGATAATTTTTAAGCTCTCGGGGTATTAGAACCGATAATCTCGGTTCCGCGAATTGGTTCGATAGTCACAACCTCGTGAATCTCGCCTATGATAGTCGTTTCGATCGTGCGAATCTCTATCACGATCGTCGATTTGATCCCAACAATTTCTGTTGCGATTTTGGTTGTTATTGGATCGCGAATTAATGTGGCGATCTGATGTTATTTGAGTTGCATTCTCGAAACGTTTTTCACAAAACGCTCGTAGTCTATGTTGCTCGTTGGACTGTGCGGAACGAATTTTCGCTTTATTGGGACTATTTTCCCTAGCTTCGAATTTTTCGCGTTTTGTCGTTTGGTGCATTGCTTGTCTGCGAATGAGTTCATTTTCAATATTTAATGCCTCGTCGATCGCATTTTCGAGTGTTAAAAAGTTTTTTGACAAGAGCAAATTTGCTACGTGGTTACAAAGTCCACGGAAAAAGGATTTAATTACTGTTTGGCTTACTTCTTGCGATCTGTTTTCCAGGTATTGTTGTTGGTGTCGCTCTGTGTATACTTCTTTGAGGTGTTCTTCGATTCTTTTAGCGATTTTCCGCGTACGCATTGCGTAGTCTCTAACTGTCTCGTTGTAATTTTGTACGTTCGACGTTAATTCTAATTCTAAAACGGATAATTCTACGGGTTTTTCAAAGGCGTTTCTGAGATCTCTCAGGAGAGATTCGAGTGTAAGATGCGTTTTCAAGTTTGCTATATCTGCGGCAAATCCGGATAGTTTTAGGTTAATTATGGTTAAAAATAGCGATTGGTCAATTTCGGGGACCATCTCTGCTACCTGTCTACAAGTGCGTAGAAAGTCGCGAACTGGAATATTTTCACCATTAAACGATGGTATTGCGCTGCAAACATCGCGAAGCTCAATACTATTGGTCGCCATTGTTGATGATGATGTATTGTATGATTGTTTATTGATCAATTTTCTTAGAATTGTGTACTAATTGTAAGTTTGAATTTTGTATTATAATTTTTTGTGTTTTAATGCATATGCTAAAATATTTGATCGAATATGTGAAAGAGAATGGATTGAAATCGAAAGTGAAGTTATTTGATATTCACAGAAGAAAAAAAACAAAATATTGATAAAGGCCAAATGACAAATAAATTCGAAGTTATCTATGAAAAATTTAATTAAATGATGAGAAGAAAAAAGAAAGATTTTGTTAATGTTCAAAAAGGTTTGAAAATTTATTGAGTTGAAAAAGTTATTAATTATTGTTTGTAAATATTGTTTATAAATATTTGCAATACTCTATTCGATTTGTCTTATTCAAAATTGTCGTGTTTTTTTTATATATCCATATAATTTTTCGATTTTTCGTTATCCTTTTTATTTTAGTATTTCTATAAATGTTGTATAAAATTTTTTATTCGCTGCCATCTACGTGAGGCGCGTGTTGAAGTGAAGAACGGTGTATTTGCGAAATTACGGTGTATTTGCGAAATAGGGAAATTCTACCTGTCCCATGAAATGCTATGAACTACGGTGGTCGTACGTCGTGACATGTGCTGCGCGCATGTAAGTGGGTTGCTGCGATACATATTCGCGAGTCGGCATTCATATTTCACGTATTTGATGAAAATTTGGGAAAATAATTGGCTCAAAACATGCTTTACATACTGTCAAGTGAGAATGATAATAAAGTAATTAATGGGTTGGTACTTAGGTGTATCATGAGGATTGCAAATAATACTTGCATGGGCTTTCCTCTCTCTTTTTTTTTGTTATTGTTCCTCGGATTTTCTTTTTTTTTTTGCTTCCTTCCTTCCTTCAATTTTCATTTTTGTGACGTCCTTCCTTCTTTCCTTCTATTTATTAAAATTTTTGCGGTGGCGGATGGTGCGTCGGTCGGTAGGGCGGGTCACGTCGGATCACCGTGGCGATAGGTCGATGTGACGGTCGATGACAGGTGGTCGACGGTAACGTCGACGGCTGCTGTGTTACGCGAGGCCGTCGGTATGACGGGTCACGGCGGCGACGGATCGATGGATGCTTCGCCCGTTTTTTTTTTGCACTGTGTTGTCTTCTGTTTTTTTTTGCACTTTGTTTTTGTTTTTATTTATTGTTTTTTTGTTGTAATGGTGTCGTACGAGCTAGGCTCCAGTACGACGAGTCCAGTTCAGTTTTTTTTTTCACTTTGTGTCACTTTTTGTGTTTTTTTTTCACGTTTCACTGTTTGTTTTTTTTTTCACTGGTTGGGTTTTTAGGGGTGCGAGCGCGGCTCTAGCACGATTGTCGGTTCCGAATTTGTGTGAGCTGCGGCTCGAACACAAGTGTCACGAAATTTTTTTTTTATAAAATGTTGAAAATTTTTTTTTTTTGTTGATGCAGGCGTCTTTGTATGGTTCCGACACTTCTGACACCATGAGACGGATGGCCGCTTGGGTCTTATGAATGTTTGAGAGAACTTGAAGTCGGATAAAATATGTCTCTTTATTAGTCGGAGAGTGTAATAATCGGAGTATAATTGGAGGTGTACCGCACTGGTCGGTCGTCGGAGCTGAACTGATTGAAGCGGGCGTGAAGCTGACAATGGAATAAAGAGTCGAAGAATATTTAGTGTAGTAGATAAGTGGCCGCTCGCGGCGGTCCGGATGCTCGATAGCCTTAAGGGCATCTTTGAAGAGCGTATCGAACGGAAACTTCGTATCGATACGCATGAATAAATATTCGAAGTCAAATGAAACAAAGTATGAGGCTGCGGCCGTTACACATTACATATTATTTACCCTCTATATATCAACAGAATATCATTGTTACATTACATGTAACTTCCATATTATATTGCCGTAATAAAACGTGTTCACTGGGTATAATCGTTGGTAATACTAATGTAAAAATAATCAAATAATACTCAATGTGATAATATGCTTTTAAGGCATTACAGAAGAATGCTAAAACTCATGGCGTGATTTCTCGTCTACGGACATATCCGGAAGGGAAAATCGTCATGAGAAAGGTCGTAGCTCTCGCATTGTTGCCTGCATCGCAGATCCTCGACGCTTTTTCGGCGCTTCGTAGATCTACTTTGGGACGGGCTGTACCACAATTTTTTTGATTATTTCGGGCAATATTGGTTGAAACAGTGCGGACCAGCGGATTTCTCAGTCCACCGCCAATTCGTTCGGACTAACAATGCGGTCGAGTCAAACAATGCGATTTTATCGAAAAAGTTACCTCGTCGCCCGTGTGCAGCCACGTTTTTGAGTAGGGTCATCGTCTCGTATCATTTTCCTTCTTTTCCTAATAATACATTTCTTTAGGGAAAATCGTTGACATACAACGAGTGACGCACATAGATTACCTCAGTGCCGAAAGTGGACACCAGGTACGAGACTCTTCGAGGCCACAATACACGTTAAACAACTTCGATCTCAAGTTGCTGTGGGATGAGCTTGACTTGGACAAGGTGACACTTGACCACTTTTTAACGAGGGTTTCGGTACTTATTCATAAGTACCCGAAAACCATCGTATGTCAGTCGTCAAGCACCGAGGATGGTAATTTTTATATAATATTATATACAATAAAATTAATAAGTTTTCGTGACCCCTATATTTTTTTGCATTTTCGTGTACCGTCCGACTGGGGAACAACGAATATGAGTGCCAGACCGTTGCCAAATGTATCAATCCGAAAATATTTACCCTCAAAGTTGGACAAAAAAAATTGGTTTTTCGCCTCTCCAGACAAATTGCTCGCGATATATGTCAATTTTTGCACTAGTGTGTGTGCGAGTACACGCGAGCACACTATTGGATGCATTTTTTCCCGCATGTGCTCCAAAATTTAGTTTTTTCGCCATTTATGTGTTTTTTTCAACTTCGGCGACACCCTGTATTTCGTGATTCCAAGCGAAATACGGGTCAAATCTGGCAATTTTTTGCACTCTCGAGTTGCGTCCGGCTGGAGAACGATGAATATGAGCGCTGAACCGCTGCCGAATGTCTTAATTCGAAAATATTCGCTCTCGAAGCTGAAAAAATTTCCGGCGACATTTTACTTTTTGGCGTCTCAAGGCGAATTACGCGTGAAATATTTCCGCGTGTTCACGCGTGTGTATGCGACAATACTCGAACATCCTATTGGATGTATTTTTTTATCTCGTATGCTGCAAAAAAATTTTTTACGTTAATTATGTGTTTTTTCCAACTTCGGCGAAACCCTGTTTTTCGTGATTCCGAGCGAAATACGGGTCAAATCTGGCAATTTTTTGCACTCTCGAGTTGCGTCCGCGAGGGGAACGACGAATATGGGCGCTGAACCGATGCCGAATGATTTACTTCGAAAATATTCGCTCTCGAAGCTGAAAAAATGTCCGGCGACATTTTACTTTTTACGTCTCAAGGCGAATTACGCGTGAAATATGTCCGTGTGTTCACGCATGCGTACGCGACTACACACGAGCAACCTATTGGATGTATTTTTTTACCTCGTATGCTGTAAAAAAATTTTTTTGACGTTAATTATGTGTTGTTTCCAACGTCGGCGAAACCCTGTATTTCGTGATTCCGAGCGAAATACGGGTCAAATCTGGCAATTTTTTGCACTCTCGAGTTGCGTCCGCGAGGGGAACGACGAATATGGGCGCTGAAGCGATGCCGAATGTCTTAATTCGAAAATATTCGCTCTCGAAGCTGAAAAAATGTCCGGCGACATTTTACTTTTTGGCGTCTCAAGGAGGCGCCTTCAATCGTACGGAGTTCAATACGACATGCGTACGAGTTAACATAAAAATACTGTACACCACAATTAATGCACATTCGTAGTCGCCACTTTAAGATTCAGCATTACACCAAACGTACGGCGGCGTTTTCAATATACGTTCATGCGTACACGAGCATTTTCTTACACATAATTATTCACACACATTAATAGTAAGCACATTTCCGACATAACACACAAAGAATCGTCACGTGCCCAAACCATAGCCTGTCCATATAGCCACTCATAAATATCGTACGGAGCAAATGTTTTTCGCGCTCAATATGAGAAGAGGCCTTTAAATTGTCGTAGCCTCAACCATACATCGGTGCAAGTTAACATGTACAAACTGCACACCATCATTTATTTACATTTGCACGCGCCACTGTTTGATCCTTCACTTTAGCAAATGTACGGACGCTTTCTGAACAGACCTACATTCATACATTTTTATTTTCCTACACCTTGTTCCATCTACATGGCAACGAGTTTACATATTTTATACATTACGCACGAGAAGTGATCTCCTGCCCAAACTAACATATGCGTTTAAAGCTTAATTAAAATCGTACGTACGTTCAATCATTCGCGTGCCCAACACGACATCTGACCGTCGGTCGATGCGAGGCAATATGGGTTTGACCGTTTCCACGAAATGAGAACCACGGGCAGCTCATCGGTAAAACAGAGTTCAAGTTTCACATTCCCTGCGTGTCGAGAAGTGTTCTCAGAAGGTAAGTGAAAACTTAATCCACTTATCCATTGCATGTTCGTCCATTAATTAATTTGAGCAATCAATAATTGACGATGCGTAATTAGTATTAACAAGGGATGTAGGGGAGACCGGGGCAAAATGGGACAGCGGGGCAAATCGGGTCAGTGCGCGAAAACGCCATATTCCATTCATTTTTGGATGGGACAATGGGGCAAAACGGGACAGACAATCCCGAAGTACCAGCAGGGCGAAATTGGACACCCAAAAATAATTGGAAACTAGCGTTTTGCTCACTGCCCCGTTTTGCCCCGCTATCCCATTTTGCCCCGGTCTACCCTACCTATTTATATTAATATTAGCCCTACCATAGAGTAGTATTATTTGTTCGATACCGAAATTAAATATCTTCAATCACATCGTCTTCATCTTAAAAACAAAATTAAGGGTAATTGTCTTACATACTCGTATTGCCCAAAAGATGCGTAGATGGAAATAATGAACCTGTTAACGGCCAATATAAATTGCGGAAACAGCATTCATAAAATTTGGCATCGTAGGAAAGTTATGGAAAGATATGAAATTTCATGATTTTTTCAGCGTTACAGGATTTTCAGGATCGATGGATACCATGAAAGTACTCATGGTGATTTTTTTTTTCAGAAACAAACGGATGAGTCACGCAGATTGTCGTAATTTTTTTTTATTTTACTTTCCATTGATATACAATCATAGTATTTATTATAATTAAATATAAGGAGGCTCAATAACCTGTGCGCACAGCGACAGTAATTGGCGACAGTTTGATGTTCGAATAAACTTAAATATTTTTTTTTACTTTGAAAAACGTACAGATTATTTTTTATACGCTTGGGCTTATTATTAAGCCGGTCAACTCAGCGACCAAAAAAATGTGAGGACCGATACAAAAAGTCTAATAGTTAAAATTGCAGAGCTGTTATGGAAGAAACAAACGATTGAAAAAATAAAATAAAACATCGCGATTAACGCCAAATTCACTGAATTACAAAGCTATATAAAAGCACCGATCCAATGCTGCTTCTTCAAGAGGCAATTGTGCCTCGGTAGCGTTCGTCGAAACAGCCACTGCAGCCTCGGTCGCAAGCTCATGCAGTTCTTCCACGTCGTTTTCGACAAGTATCTCTTTAGGGGTTTGAAAAACGGTGCTTCAAAATCTGCTCCGAGTGTCGAGATCGGTTCGATTGCGGTTTCCGAGAACGTTTCTACTTATTACTAAGTCGGCCAACTCAGCGACAAAAAAAAATGTTAGGGCCGATACACATCTGTCACTAGTTAAAATTGCAGAGCTGTGGATGAAACAAACGATCGAAAAAAAATCCAATAAAATATCGCGGTTAACGCCAAATTCGCTGAATTACAAGGCTGTATAAAAACGCCGATCCGAAAGATTGGCGAAACCGGAAGAGGAAAACGAAAAAAATTAGCAAATAAAAAAAAATTAAAAAAATAGGGCCTACTCGACGTGCAGCTTCTCAATGCAGATTGTCACCGAAGGTTAGTTGTGTCGTATGAGCCTTGAATCTTGTAGTCAAGGTATAAAAAAAAAATTAGCGAAGAAGCAAACTGCGAATGATCGGTTGTCGACAGAAGGGGCATGTGCGATGAACTAGCTTTGTAACGCAAGTCTGGCAAAGACGAGTGTGTCCGCACGGAACAAGAGCTACCAGCCCATTGTGAGTGGTGCATCCTATGCACTCCCATGGCGACTCAGTCTCTTCGCCTCCACTAATCGGTGGCACCGGCGGCACTTCTTGTCGACGCCTCATCTCTGCGTTGTGTACCGGATCTATAAGAAAACATAAATATTCATATAACTGTAATTGACGTAAATATATAAATGATTGGAAATAGAACCAATGTAATAAATTATAGCCAATAGCCCATACCGTTGTCATCGAAGGCGGGTGGGAAGACTGGCGATCCTGGCGGCGTCGCCTCGAGCTCGTTTGCTTGATCGTCTTCTATTTCGTTTACCTCTTCAAGAGGTATCGGCACCGCATCAGCCATTGGTCCTGCTTCACGAGCCAACTGCCCCTCGTCAGGAGCTCTCGGAGCGATGTCTACTATAGCTTCTACTACCGCGGGCAACTGTCGAAAGTGCTCCGGACGTTCAGCAACGCCTCGCCTTCTCCTGTTGTATCGCAGACCACCTGCGCCGCGAATGGCGTTTCGAACCGCCCGACGACCGCGACCTCTTCGCACAACACGGCCGAATGCTGGAGCACACAAAAACCATATTACTATATATGTATGTGTATATATATATATATATATATATATATATATATGTATATATATGTTTATGGAATGGTGTTTTCGAGGACCATTTCATACATACGGTGGTTGTTTTGAGGACATTTGGTACTTTCCAGGACGGTCCTTGAAAAATTTGCAGAGGCATTGTATGTTTCGAGGACGGTCTTCAAACCAAGCATTCCCTGATATGTATAAATACAGCGAAGGTTGTTTTCGAGGACCATATTTTACATGCCTTCTCTATTATTCTACTCATGTTAACATATAATTTGTTACTAATGTCAATGGTTTCTGATGCAGCTATGTCTGAAAGAATACAAGATTTGAAGTTGATATGGATAATACCTGCAGAGGATGTATACAAATTTAATAATAGTTTTCAGGTCCTCAAATACACCAAACTATGTATACAGATCGGATAAAATAACACAGTTGACTTACTTATCTGTAGATTATTATATATCAACACGGTCAGCATAAATGTGTTGAGCCGAGCCATTACACGGGCTGCGTTTAAAAAAATAATATAATGATGCAATAGTACCCATCTTTAAATCACTGAGAAAAATCACAAATAGTTTCGATTGATTGAGAATAGTAGAATAGTGGAAGAGTGGAACCGTGGCCTAGATCAAATTGATTTTACGAATATGTATGCGATTGCAATTGCTGAATTATGACCGAGCTGCATGTATGTTATCGTGACAATGTTAAATGAGACACTGAAGCGAGAATTCCATTTACTCAGAAAAATCCCTGATGCTGATGCTGTCAATATTAAGTTTTCAGAGGGCCTTAAAAACACCATTATGTAGTTATTTTTTTTAATGCCACGGTTGGTGTGAGGACATCAATTACTAAAAAATATCTGGGTCACGTATCGAGGACTGCATTTTTTGTATGATCTGCCGACCAAGGAAAAGGATATAACAATGTCGATTACCTCTACATCTTATGTCCTTTGAAATCATACATTACGAAATTGATTGTAAATTACCAATCAATGTTGGATGGCTGAGTAATCAATATTCATTTATTTAAAGTCCTCAAATGCACCATCATATGATAATTTTTTCATACAACGGCTCGTTCGAGGACTTCAGTCAGCTGACGATATCTGGGTCAATTCTCAGCGATACAGATTTTCTGTATCATTTGCTTAAAATTAATGGACACATAGGCCGGCCGACTCAGCTGAACAGTGAGGCTGTGGTTATTCTTTTTCGAAAAGGAAACGACCAGTATATAATTAATTTTTTGTGCAATGGTTACTGGGTTTGGCTGTTATGATGCTGAAAATAATGAAGAAATTCTAATTATAGTAGCTGATGTGTTAAACATTTTTCGAAAAGAATGTAAGAATGTCTGTTACCGTACGGCTTTTTTTCTTTGAAATCATACATTACGAAATTGATTATAAAATTCCCAATCAGTGTTGAACGGTTCAATAATTAATATTCATTTATTTAAAGTCCTCAAATGCACCATCATATGATCATTTTTTCATGCAACGGCTCGTTCGAGGACTACAGTCAGCTGACGATATCTGGGTCACTTCTACGCGAAACAGATTTTCTGTATCATTTGCTTAATATTAGCGGACACATAGGCCAGCAGACTCAGCTAAATAGTGAGGCTGTGGTTATTCTTTTCCGTAAAGGAAACGACGAAACAATTTTTTAAATATTATATCGTATTGTATTTTTTCACTGTAAATAAAACGTAGAGACCACCGGAAATTTGCAATATCCCTTACAAAAAATAATAATCCCAGCACCTCTACTTATCTGTAATTACTTGTATTAGAAAGGATATCGTCATTGTCAACCGGATTATCCGTCCGTTAACATTGCGCAAATGCTGCAAAAAATCGAATTACGTGGAAATCACCCACATGATTCATCAACTAATATCAATTCATCGACGGACCTCAAAAACACCAGTATATAATGAATTTTTTGTGCCATGGTTGTTTCAAGGGCGTTAATTAATAAAAAATAATAATAATAAGTGGGTCATTTACGAACGACCGAATTTTTCGTATCATCAGCTGAACCAGTGTTAATCGATACTAAGTTTGGTTGTTATAATGCTGAAAATAATGAAGACATTCTAATTGTAGCAGCTGATGTGTTAAACATTTTTCAAAAAGAATGTAACAATGTCTGTTACCGTACGGCTTTTTTTTCTTTGAAATCATACATTACGAAAATGATTATAAAAATTCCCAATCAGTGTTGGACGGTTCAATAATCAATATTCATTTATTTAAAGTCCTCAAATACACCATCATATGATCATTGTTTCATACAACGTCTCGTTCGAGGACTTCAGTCAGCTGACGATATCTGGATCACTTCTACGCGATTCAGATTTTCTGTATCATTTGCTTAATATTAACGGACACATAGGCCAGCAGACTCAGCTAAATAGTGAGGCTGTGGTTATTCTTTTCCGTAAAGGAAACGACGAAACTATTTTTTTTAAATATTATATCGTATTGCATTTTTTCACTGTAAATAAAACGTAGAGGCCACCGCAACTTTGCAATATCCCTTACAACAAATAATAATCCCAGCACCTCTACTTATCTGTAATTACTTTTATCAGAAAGGATATCGTCATTGTCAACCGGATTATCCGTCCGTTAACATTGCGCAAATGCTGCAAAAAATCTAATTACGTTTAAATCACCCACATGATTCAGTAACTAATATCAATTCATCGACGGACCTCAAAAACACCAGTATATAATTAATTTATCGTGCATTGGTTGTTTCAAGGACGTGAATAAAAAAAATAAATAATAATAAGTGGGTCAATTACGAACGACCGAATTTTTCGTATGATCAGCTGATCCAGTGTTAATCGATACTAAGTTTGGTTGTTATAATGCTGAAAATAATGAAGAAATTCTAATTGTAGCAGCTGATGTGTTAAACATTTTTCGAAAAGAATGTAACAATGTCTGTTACCGTACGGCTTTATTTTCTTTGAAATCATACATTACGAAATTGATTATAAAAATACCCAATCAGTGTTGGACGGTTCAATAATCAATATTCATTTATTTAAAGTCCTCAAATGCACCATCATATGATCATTGTTTCATACAACGGCTCGTTCGAGGACTTCAGTCAGCTGACGATATCTGGGTCACTTCTACGCAATACTTTGAAGTCATGCATCACGAAATTGATTATAAAAATCCCCAATCAGTGTTGGACGGTTCAATAATCAATATTCATTTATTTAAAGTCCTCAAATGCACCATCATATGATCATTTTTTCATACAACGGCTCGTTCGAGGACTTCAGTCAGCTGACGATATCTGGATAACTTCTACGCGATACAGATTTTCTGTATCATTTGCTTAATATTAACGGACACATAGGCCAGCAGACTCAGCTAAATAGTGAGGCTGTGGTTATTCTTTTCCGTAAAGGAAACGACGAAACAATTTTTTTTATATTATATCGTATTGTATTTTTTCACTGTAAATAAAACGTAGAGGCCACCGGAACTTTGCAATATCCCTTACAAAAAATAATAATCCCAGCACCTCTACTTATCTGTAATTACTTTTATCAGAAAGGATATCGTCATTGTCAACCGGATTATCCGTCCGTTAACATTGCGCAAATGCTGCAAAAAATCTAATTACGTTTAAATCACCCACATGATTCAGTAACTAATATCAATTCATCGACGGACCTCAAAAACACCAGTATATAATTAATTTATCGTGCATTGGTTGTTTCAAGGACGTGAATAAAAAAAATAAATAATAATAAGTGGGTCAATTACGAACGACCGAATTTTTCGTATGATCAGCTGATCCAGTGTTAATCGATACTAAGTTTGGTTGTTATAATGCTGAAAATAATGAAGAAATTCTAATTGTAGCAGCTGATGTGTTAAACATTTTTCGAAAATAATGTAACAATGTCTGTTACCGTACGGCTTTATTTTCTTTGAAATCATACATTACGAAATTGATTATAAAAATACCCAATCAGTGTTGGACGGTTCAATAATCAATATTCATTTATTTAAAGTCCTCAAATGCACCATCATATGATCATTGTTTCATACAACGGCTCGTTCGAGGACTTCAGTCAGCTGACGATATCTGGGTCACTTCTACGCAATACTTTGAAGTCATGCATTACGAAATTGATTATAAAAATCCCCAATCAGTGTTGGACGGTTCAATAATCAATATTCATTTATTTAAAGTCCTCAAATGCACCATCATATGATCATTTTTTCATACAACGGCTCGTTCGAGAACTTCAGTCAGCTGACGATATCTGGATAACTTCTACGCGATACAGATTTTCTGTATCATTTGCTTAATATTAACGGACACATAGGCCAGCAGACTCAGCTAAATAGTGAGGCTGTGGTTATTCTTTTCCGTAAAGGAAACGACGAAACAATTTTTTTTATATTATATCGTATTGTATTTTTTCACTGTAAATAAAACGTAGAGGCCACCGGAACTTTGCAATATCCCTTACAAAAAATAATAATCCCAGCACCTCTACTTATCTGTAATTACTTTTATCAGAAAGGATATCGTCATTGTCAACCGGATTATCCGTCCGTTAACATTGCGCAAATGCTGCAAAAAATCTAATTACGTTTAAATCACCCACATGATTCAGTAACTAATATCAATTCATCGACGGACCTCAAAAACACCAGTATATAATTAATTTATCGTGCATTGGTTGTTTCAAGGACGTGAATAAAAAAAATAAATAATAATAAGTGGGTCAATTACGAACGACCGAATTTTTCGTATGATCAGCTGATCCAGTGTTAATCGATACTAAGTTTGGTTGTTATAATGCTGAAAATAATGAAGAAATTCTAATTGTAGCAGCTGATGTGTTAAACATTTTTCGAAAATAATGTAACAATGTCTGTTACCGTACGGCTTTATTTTCTTTGAAATCATACATTACGAAATTGATTATAAAAATACCCAATCAGTGTTGGACGGTTCAATAATCAATATTCATTTATTTAAAGTCCTCAAATGCACCATCATATGATCATTGTTTCATACAACGGCTCGTTCGAGGACTTCAGTCAGCTGACGATATCTGGGTCACTTCTACGCAATACTTTGAAGTCATGCATTACGAAATTGATTATAAAAATCCCCAATCAGTGTTGGACGGTTCAATAATCAATATTCATTTATTTAAAGTCCTCAAATGCACCATCATATGATCATTTTTTCATACAACGGCTCGTTCGAGAACTTCAGTCAGCTGACGATATCTGGATAACTTCTACGCGATACAGATTTTCTGTATCATTTGCTTAATATTAACGGACACATAGGCCAGCAGACTCAGCTAAATAGTGAGGCTGTGGTTATTCTTTTCCGTAAAGGAAACGACGAAACAATTTTTTTTATATTATATCGTATTGTATTTTTTCACTGTAAATAAAACGTAGAGGCCACCGGAACTTTGCAATATCCCTTACAAAAAATAATAATCCCAGCACCTCTACTTATCTGTAATTACTTTTATCAGAAAGGATATCGTCATTGTCAACCGGATTATCCGTCCGTTAATATTGCGCAAATGCTGCAAAAAATCTAATTACGTGGAAATCACCCACATGATTCATCAACTAATATCAATTCATCGACGGACCTGAAAAACACCAGTATATAATTAATATATTGTGCATTGGTTGTTTCAAGGACGTTAATTAATTTAAAAAATAATAATAAGTGGGTCAATTACGAACGACCGAATTTTTCGTATGATCAGCTGATCCAGTGTTAATCGATACTAAGTTTGGTTGTTATAATGCTGAAAATAATGAAGAAGTTCTAAATGTAGCAGCTGATGTGTTAAACATTTTTCGAAAAGAATGTAACAATGTCTGTTACCGTACGGCTTTTTTTTCTTTGAAATCATACATTACGAAATTGATTATAAAAATACCCAATCAGTGTTGGACGGTTCAATAATCAATATTCATTTATTTAAAGTCCTCAAATGCACCATCATATGATCATTGTTTCATACAACGGCTCGTTCGAGGACTTCAGTCAGCTGACGATATCTGGGTCACTTCTACGCAATACTTTGAAGTCATGCATTACGAAATTGATTATAAAAATCCCCAATCAGTGTTGGACGGTTCAATAATCAATATTCATTTATTTAAAGTCCTCAAATGCACCATCATATGATCATTTTTTCATACAACGGCTCGTTCGAGGACTTCAGTCAGCTGACGATATCTGGGTCACTTCTACGCGATACTTTGAAATCATACATTACGAAATTGATTATAAAAATTCCCAATCAGTGTTGGACGGTTCAATAATCAATATTCATTTATTTAAAGTCCTCAAATGCACCATCATATGATCATTTTTTCAAACAACGGCTCGTTCGAGGACTTGCCAAATGACGATATCTGGGTCAATTCCTACGCGTTTTTAAAAATCAAATATTAACATGCATCCCGGTCAAGACTGTCTGATAAACATAATTGCTGATTCAAATAAGGTAATGAGGTCCCTGAATCAATCGTTGCACGAAAACACAATTATATTTTAGTACTTTTGAGACCCATCAGTAAATGCATATTTATTATTAAATCACCTCTTACTGAACGTCCATTAAAAGTAGAGAACGTAGTGAATACTTTGAATATAAACAAGAGATAGAGGTAAAGGGAATTCCACGTTATCCTTTATGATTAAGAATGACACGTTATTATTCGTAAAGGATATCACGGAATTAGAGTTACCTCTACCTCTTGTTTACTTTGCAAGTATCCATTACGTTCTTATTTTTTTGTTAACAATCAGTAAGGTATCATTTAAGTTTTAATATGCATTTGTTGAAGGGTCTCAAAAGTACCAAAATATACTTATTTTCTTAACGCAACGGTTGCTTCAAGGACGTCAATTAGTTTAAAAAAGTAGTTTCGTGGTATTTGTACGGAAAAGAATAACCACAATGCCCCTTTTTATCTGAGTCTGCAATTATATTTAACAGAAACTGTATCGTTAGTGCAGACCGGGCTATGATCATTAATATTGAGCAAATGATACAAAAATCTAATCACGTAGAAGTGACCCCGATATCGTCAGCTGATTGAAGTCGTCGAAACTTCCATTGTATGAAAAAATGATCATATGATGATGCTATCTTAAAAAATGTATATTCATTACCGAGCAGACTAACACTGATTGGTAATTTATAATTAATTTCTTCAAATATGCTGCCAAAGGAAATAAAACGTAGGGGTAACCGATATTGTTATGTCCTGTCCGAAAAAGGTTTAACACAGCAGTAGCTACTGCCGTGGTATTTCGTAATTATTTTCGACATATTAAAATAACCAAGCTTATCAACTATCATTAATCAGCTGATAATTCCAAAATTCACCTATCAATAACTAATTCAGGTATTTTATACTAATTGACATCCTTGAAACAACTGTTGCACGAAGAACGTTACGATATATTGGTGTTTCCTCTAATAAATTGATATTCGTTATTGAATCATCAGGGCGACTTCCACATAATTAGATTTTGTTGTATTGTATCATTATAAATTATACCTTCCCGGATGAATCTAATTATAGACTCATAGATGTTGCAGTACAACGAATATCCCCGTCAGAAAAGTTATACGATTATTTACAAAATGTACGAATTCTCGCGCATGCAATTATTTTTTCGAACTGCGATATCGTCTGGTAATAAGAAACAAAAGGACATGACCCACATGTTCAATAAAATCGGTAATGAACTTTTATTTTATAATAAGCGATGTGAATAAGGCAACCAATGATTTGCTGCAACGAAAATGTTTTAGTTCAAACGAACATGTTTTACAAATAATAATATTTTCGTATTTTTCGTTTATAATTATACATTTCGAATCACATTCATAAGATATATATTTTGTTTGTTATTTCTCATTGGTGTATTATAACCATCACATATAGTCTCTTTAATTTGCATTCAAATTTTCAATGCTACTCATGAATAGTCACAGCATGACAGTGTATTTACGTAAAGTAAGTTGTTCATAGCTCCCAGCCATCGAAGGATTAGAACAATATGAACTTAATGCTATTGTATTATCATAAGATTTTTTGTACTGCGTTTTGTTGGCCGTATTTACATGGCCTTGTCTCACTTTCGTCTCACTAAGTACCTACGTAAAGTAAATTGCTTTATAGCTTCCATACCATCTAATAATTAGAAAAAAATGGACTTAATATTACTGTATTCTAATAAGATTTTTTGTACTACGTCTTGTAGACTGTGCTTACAGAGCCTTCTCTCACTTTGGTTCGACTGTGTATCTACGTAAAGTACGTGATTTATAGCTCCCATACCATCTAAGGATAAAAACAAAAACAATTTAATGCTATTGTATTATTATAACATTTTGATTGTATAAAGCGTTTGGTCTCGCTTTAGTTTTGCTCGATACTTAATTATACTGCTTAATACTAATTACTTTCACTCAATCTAAGTTGGTAACAGACTAGCTTAGTACATTGTTCTGTTATTCATTTCTTCAGTCCTGAAAACCCCTGTAATCTTATTTATGTTATCATGGTTCAATACTCCCATTATATAACTCCAATCATATCATATTATATAATACTTCAATTAGTATTTTTTGGCGGACTTTGAGCTCAGTCTTCTCATAAAAACTATAAAGCTCTGCTTCATCACAACTTATTAATACGACAATTAATTACGTAATAAAAAAGCATCATAACACCGTCAAGATAATACTTTTCTACGATAATAATAAATTGTAACATATAGAGGAAAGTATATCTAGTCATATAAAATGTAAATTAGGTACATATGAGAAATCGTTGTACAATTTCTGAAAGGCCATTGCATTACGATACCTGATCGTAGCGATTTATGCTGCTGCACTTGATTATGCAATGATAATATCACGGGTCGAGATTTAGTACTCTTTTATGTATAGAATGTGAACTCCTGTAGATAACTATATTTATCTACTCCCACTATCACTATTCCCAGAATGGTTTGTTTCTTTTTTTCTTATCTTCTCCCGTTGTACGATTTTTAGTACCTCTTTTAGCTCTATTTTGATTATCTACCCATGTCTTCAATTGTGGCACTGTCCTGCCTCCTAAGGCGCTAGGATATTTGGACTTTGCTTCCTTTATTTCCGCATACGATGGCAAAGTTTGTGCTTTTAAATGTTTCGCAAAAACTTTTGTTGCTACCTCCTTTTCCTCGGTAGTCCAGCGACGTTTTAATTTTTTTTCTGGTTTTTCACTCTCCGGCGATTTCGTTTTCAGAGATTGACGGTTCTTTGAGGTAGGTTCGTTGGGTGCATCCGGTGGAGTCAGCTTCCTTCTTTTGACAGATTGATCGTGTTCAGCATACGGAGCTTGTCTTCTAACGGCTTTCTTTTGCGGAGGAGGTTCGTCCTCATTTTCATCATCGATATTACTCGGTGCATCCGGTGGAGTCAGCTTCCTTCTTTTAAGAGAGTGATCGGGTTCAGCATACGGAGGTTGTCTTTTAACGGTTGTCTTTTGCGGAGGAGGTTCGTCCTCATTTTCTTCATCGATATCACTCGGTGCATCCGGTGCAGTCAGCTTCCCTCTTTTGACAGATTGTTGGGGTTCAGCATACGGAGATTGTCTATTAACGGCTTTCTTTTGCGGAGGAGGTTCGTCCTCATTTTCTTCATCGATATCACTCGAACCCGGTTGTTGTTGACTACTAGCCATCAGATCATCGTCATGGGGATCATCATTGTCCGAGGAGTTATCGTCATCTGACAAGTCGTCGTTGTCCTCGTCCATGCCCCGAGCGGCCTCTAATAATCGCGCGATACCGACGATCTCTCTGCTTTTGATTGGCTGTCGGTAAATGTCTTTGTGAATCTTTTCGTCATGCCCCATGAAGTTTGCGAGATCCGACACTTGGTTATCATTCAGATTTAGAATACTGCATTGAGTCGCGATATGTTTACGAAGCTGGGTGCCCCGCAGTGTTTCAGGATTGGCAGCACCGCAGAGTTTCGAGAATTTACGCATTACCTCGCAGGCGTCAACAACTTTGGTTCTTTTTTTGTTGTAATACGGAAGCCCAAATAAGTATATATTGTGTTTTGGAACTCTTGCAGCTTCTCGGTGGTCCACAAGCAGACGGATAGTTTGCAGTAATTCAGGGTACATTAAGACCGGTACGTTGCGATTTTTTTTTCCTCGGATCATTATGCGTACGTATTTGTTTGCAATAATCCTCGATTCCGCTGACAAAGTTCCGTACAATTCTTTGTCTGTCTTTTCGTTAATAGTTTCTTGGTTCTTCTTAAAATCGTCCAACAAGATATTTTGAATTTCTCCAGTACGTCTACAGTTGAAAACTACGATCGATGCCACCGCCAATTCGGCCAACTTGAACCATTCATCGTATGAATACGACTTCGACAAGTTCGTGTATGATTTCTTCATTTCTTTTTTGAGATAGGTCGTCAGTTTTCTAACATCGTCTGTTGACGGAAGCACGATTTTTCTTTGCCGCTGATGTTTCCTTTGTGTTTCCAGTGCAGCTTTACTAACGTCTACCGAAAAATCAACTTTCAATATTTTCAGGAACTGTTCAACTTTTTTTTCGCTGACCGAATCGTCTGATTTGATGTACTCGTTGATTAATATTTCTCCGATTTGTTTTATGTAAGTTCCCAAATTCATTCCGACAGCAGGTGCTCCATATTCACCTTTTTCCTCATCGAATCGTGCAGTAAGACGAGCTGCTTTGACGACCTGGTCGTACATCTTTGGATTATACAGTGACGCAAAATCCGTAATCTCTGGACTGATGCGTTTGGCTATTGATAGCATTCGTCCCATTAATCGCAGTCTTCCGCGAATCATCTTGTGCTGATAATGAGGTATGTATCGTTGACACAATTTGTTTCCCCATATGATCAAGAGTTTGTCGTATCTTATAAGCCGCACGGTTTCGTCTTCTCTTAGTACCGGGAAAACTTCTAGTCTCAGTTTATCACTAGCTGCGGCGTGCAATCTCCCTTCCACAGTTCTCCCGAGTACTATAACGGATCGTTGAGTCTTTTTGCGGTCTGGGAAACATTTAGCAGCGTGATGGCGAATATTAGTGATCGTGTAGTTCTCTAAACAGTTAGCACAAGTTTTGTAGTCCGAGGCTGTTTTATCATATTTGGCATTCGGTCGTCGGGCTGTTAGAAGTTCTCCGTTGTTATATTCAGCACTTGTGTTAAAGGTAAAGTTGCCGGTTTTCCTTAATACATCTATTATTTCTCGTCGCTCAGCAGAACCTAAAATCGAAGCAAGATAATCAACAATCATAAAATAGTTAATGTAGAACAAAACTATTAGCATTTACGTGCGTACTACTTACGTTTTGGTAAAGCGGCAAACTTTTGGACATCGCTCTCGTCTTTGTGCACCGTTTCTAGATGCCGAACTAGTTTGTGGTACAATTTTTTGCAGTATATACAGAAATACTTCTTATCGCCTTTCTTGTTGTCGGATGTTTGTACAATCATATTTGTATTATCTGGAGCACCACTGCGGGCTCTTGTAGAAATGTTCAGAATACCGGAACCGTTGGCTGATGTATTGGCAGACTTGGAAGTTCTTTTTCCGCGAGAGCCTTTACTGGTGTTATTATTCACCTCATCAATTTCGGAATCCTCCGAGTGCTCCGAATGATCTGATGGACGATAATCCTTGTCAACCAGGCTATCATCATTGCATTCTTCAGATGTATCATGTGTGACGACAGGAATTTCTTGTTGAATACCTGCGTTCAAAATATTACCTTAAACATTGGACGTAAAAAAATACAATATGAATTATTAAAGAATAATTGATACTGACTGTCGTCTATACTGTTGGCATCCGATATATTTGGCAACGACATTGCATCGTAGGTATTTTGCAAATCCAATGGAGACGACGCACGGCTTTGAACATTCGCCAATCCCCTTACAACTTCTTTGTGAGGCTCTTCGATTATGGTGCTGTCATCGTGATTCTGCTCATCCGCGATGGATGGCATGTGAGAAAGAACTTGGTTCAATGCGTCACTCATCTAAAAATGGAATATATTGTCACGGTGCAGACAATAGAGAAAAATGATTACAATATGCATACCTCATATTGAACTTCCTCAGGGAGCCACTCGTCGTCATCAGTCTCTAAGAAAGACATACTATGGAGGTTTTGTGGTTTCTGTAAAGCTTCTTTAGTGCTGTCATTTAGCGAATTCTCGTTCGCTGTAAACGTCGGCGAATGCATTCGTGCCGTTGAAAAAAACGGATTTAAATCTTGCTGAGTACTGGGATCAATAGGCGTCTGATGACTCGCATCGCTCATACCCATCGAATCGGAGGAAAATGGTCTTCGTTTGGTTGGCGGACTTTCTGAACTTTCTACCTCAATTTCAGCCGTTTCATGCCCTACTTCCAATCCAATCGATGTTTTTAATTCAGTCACAGACGATGAATCGTTTTTGGATGCTAGGAATGTAGGATGAGATTTCCCACATTTCTGTAATCCTTTTACAGAGTTGATGATTCTATCACACGGATCCAGCATCTTATCTGATATTATATGTGGAAGAACACGGACACCCGCTTCGTCGATACTGTTTGAAGGATCAGCGCATAGATCAATATTAACTGCCCCATCGCTTAATAATATCGGTTCTGGTTCAGACGGTGACGCGTGGCTCAGGCCTTCGCCGACATTCCTTGATTGTACAGAACATTGATCGTGATGAACGAGAGAATCGGCGAGTGTTTGATTGGTTGGTTTTTGAATTAGAGAATTATCCATGTCATCATCGCTATTTTCATGTTCCGCAGGTGTATTTTCGGGCGGTATCGCTGTACTTGTAATCATTGATATTTCATCCTCACTGTGAGGAACTTCGTAGGGCTTCCCACTTTCATCGACATATTCGATTACAATAGGTTGGATTACCAGCTGAGATTCGGAATCTAGTTGTGTTTGACGTTGCGAGAGGCTGCATTTTTGTACTTCAGCGGGTTTCTCGGATTCAATATTAATTGTTAGTACAGAAGTTGGATCGCGACCTGTCGGAGAAGCAGTGTGTGTTTGATTATTTGGTTTCGGGGTTTCCGAATTATAGTCGTTGCAACCGCAATTTTCGAGTTCGGTAGATGTACTTTTGGGCAGCACCTTTGTACTGGCATTCTTTTGCATTTCAACCTCACTTTGACCGACTTCCATTCCGACAACGTCGACAGATTCGATCACTGGCACAGATGGCAAATCTAATTGTTTATACGGTTGCGAGACGCTAGATTTCTGTATTTCTGCTGCGGTTTTCAGAAAATCAATATTAGTTGATGATGCAGAACCTTCCTCACATTCGGCGAGAGAAGGGGTCAGTGTTTGAGTACTTGGTTCTTCGATTTCCGTATTATCGTCGTCGCAACGGCCATTTTTAGGTTTCGTTGATGGACGATTGAGCAGCTCCTTTCTACTGACAATCTTTCGAACTTCGACCTCATTTCGATTGGCTTCACATTTTTCGTCGTTTACGTCGACAGATTCCATCGCTGGCACAGATGTTGAGTCTGTTTGTGCATGAAGTTGCAAAAAACTGGATTTCAGTTCTTCAGGTGCAGATTTTTGCGAATTAATATTAGGCACTGGTGCAGAACTTCGATCGCGATCCGTGGAAGATCCAACTTGCAATGATTCAGCTGATTCTGGGATTGGCAAATTGTCATCGTTAATACCGTCACTTTTGAGGGTCGCCCTTATATTTTGAAGCGGCAGTTTCGTACTTCGAATCTTTAGAATTTCATGTTCCATTTGATCGATTTCATTTTGTTTCGAACTTTCGATTGTTGTTTGGCTGTTCGACTGTTCGACGCTGGCAGACATGAATGATGGATCTTCTTGGGCGTGTAGTTGTGATGAACTGAACTGCTGTGTTTGGACTGAGGATTTCTCGATATCTACTGATGATGTACAGCTATTTTGTAGTTCTGTACATGTTGTTTTGGAAGGTTTTCTTTTTTTTCGACCTCGTCGTGAGGGTTTTTTAGATTTTGTTCTGTTCGATGAAGTAGCTTGTCTTCTAATCCGAACACCAGGTTTGTTCGATTCGAGTCTCTTCATTTCTCTTCGCAACTCAATTCGAGGTACATCATTATTCAAATTTTCGCTGATTTTTCGAAGAGGTCCACAATTCTCTGAAATGAAAAAATTATGTTGAAATAAATTTTCTGTATATATCCAGCATTTTATGCATAAATCCAGTTTACTATAAATAAATATTTGAACGCTTTAAGTAATCTCCCATAGTCTATGTAAATAAAGTATACACCGCTAGATTAAAATGACAGCAACCAATTTGGTCAGTAATGAAACAGTACATAGGATTGTAAAGAATTTGTATTCGTATTAAGGTTTGCGCAGTCTAACACCTTCGAATAATCAAATGAACCGATGCACCATGGAGACTGTGTATGGCAATGTTTTTCGAAATTCAATAAAAGATAGAAAAATTAGCAATTATCTCCAAAATAATGTTTCCACGCGCTGCTTCTATAATCTTTAAAATCTTGACTGCGCTTTAAAATATCATTGCTGCTACAAAAAATGACAACACTATTCGTAATATTAAAAGAGGCAAGAGACTGTACAATGATAAGTTGATCAATCGATGAAACTTATTTGTGAACATTTTTTAGACTGCGTATATCTTTCATTTTTGACAAAAGTTTGAGACCATGCGCAGTCTATACTGAGTGCTTCAGTGCAAATGATTCATCAAAGATGTTAGACTGCGTACACCTTTATATGAATGGAAATTCATATAGTTTTTGCTTCGACAGCTTCCTTAAGGATACATTTTGATCGCTCGCTGTCATTTTAGTGCACCGGTATAATGTAAAACGGTTTTTTGTTTCTTCGCTAGCATCTATGTTAAAATTTGTATTCGTATTAAAGTTTTCGCAGTGTAACATCTTTGATGTATAGGTTGCACTGATTCTCCCAGTAGAGTGCGCAAGGTCTGAAAGTATTGTAAAATTAAAAAAAAAATACACGGTCTAAAAATACTTACAAATAAGTTACACCAGTTAATAAACATAACATTGTGCAATCTCTTTCCTGAGCGATCAAATTTCGTCATTAATGGAACAGTCGTTAGATATTTGACAATATAAAGATGGTGCAAATGTTATAATCAAAAAGGCATGCTTTATTTTAAGCGTAAAATAACAAAAAAAATATCGCGTCCTCAAAAGTACCGCGTTATAGATATTACGGTTATGTAACGTCGATAAGAAACGAAAAACTGTTTTAAATTATATTACGCAGCATATAAAGACAATTGCCAATTTGTTAATATTTAAGGTTTGCGCAGTCTAACACCGTCCAGGAATCAGATGAATGGATGCAGCATGGAGACTGCGCATGGTCATGTTCTTTGAAATTCAATAAAACATAGAAAAATGAGCAATTATCTCTAAAATAATTTTTCCACGATGCTTCTATAATCTTTAAAATCTTGACTGCGCTTTAAAATATTATTGCTGCTACAAAAAATGACAACACTATTAGTAATATTAAAAGAGGCAAGAGACTGTACAATGATAAGTTTATCAATCGATGAAACTTATTTGTGAACATTTTTTAGACTGCGTATATCTTTCATTTTTCACAAAAGTTTGAGACCATGCGCAGTCTATACTGAGTGCGTCAGTGCAAATGATTCATCAAAGATGTTAGACTGCGTACACCTTTATATGAATGGAAATTCATATAGTTTTTGCTTCGACAGCTTCCTTAAGGATACATTTTGATCGTTCGCTGTCATTTTAGTGCACCGGTATAATGTAAAACAGTTTTTTGTTTCTTCGCTAACATCTATGTTAAAATTCGTATTCGTATTAAAGTTTTCGCAGTGTAACATCTTTGATGTATAGGTTGCACTGATTCTCCTAGTAGAGTGCGCAAGGTCTGAAAATATTGTAAAATTAAAAAAAAAAAATACACGGTCTAAAAATACTTACAAATAAGTTACACCAGTTAATAAATATAACATTGTGCAATCTCTTTCCTGAGCGATCAAATTTCGTCATTAATGGAACAGTCATTAGATTTTTGACAATATAAAGATCGTGCAAATGTTATAATCAAAAAGCCATGCTTTATTTTAAGCGTAAAATAACAAAAAAAATATCGCGTCCGCAAAAGTACCGCGTTATAGATATTACGGTTATGTAACGCCGATAAGAAACGAAAAACTGTTTTAAATTATATTACGCAGCATATAAAGACAATTGCCAATTTGTTAATATTTAAGGTTTGCGCAGTCTAACACCGTCCAGGAATCAGATGAATGGATGCAGCATGGAGACTGCGCATGGTCATGTTTTTTGAAATTCAATAAAACATAGAAAAATGAGCAATTATCTCTAAAATAATTTTTCCCAGATGCTTCTATAATCTTTAAAATCTTGACTGCGCTTTAAAATATCATTGCTGCTACAAAAAATGACAACACTATTAGTAATATTAAAAGAGGCAAGAGACTGTACAATGATAAGTTTATCAATCGATGAAACTTATTTGTGAACATTTTTTAGACTGCGTATATCTTTCATTTTTGACAAAAGTTTGAGACCATGCGCAGTCTATACTGAGTGCGTCAGTGCAAATGATTCATCAAAGATGTTAGACTGCGTACACCTTTATATGAATGGAAATTCATATAGTTTTTGCTTCGACAGCTTCCTTAAGGATACATTTTGATCGCTCACTGTCATTTTAGTGCACCGGTATAATGTAAAACAGTTTTTTGTTTCTTCGCTAACATCTATGTTAAAATTCGTATTCGTATTACAGTTTTCGCAGTGTAACATCTTTGATGTATAGGTTGCGCTGATTCTCCCAGTAGAGTGCGCAAGGTCTGAAAGTATTATGAAATTAAAAAAAAATACACAGTCTAAAAATACTCACAAATAAGTTACACCAGTTAATAAACGTAAGCGTAAAATAACAAAAAAAATATCGCGTCCTCAAAAGTACCGCGTTATAGATATTACGTTTATGTAACGTCGATAAGAAACGAAAAACTGTTTTAAATTATATTACGCAGCATATAAAGACCCGACATTCTCTTATCACTTATTGACTAACTCCAAAGATATATAATTGTGAAAGAATTGTACTTACGGGAATAAACCACGAGGCGATCTCTTCGGCCAGTACGTGACAAAATATTGACATCGCGGACGTAATATTTTTTGTCAGTACCTCGTTGTAATAGGGCATACATTTTCGCACACCACTGTTTTATTCTTCCCAGCACACTGCTTTTTTAATACTTCCTTCACAACCTTTCCCGTCCTTTCTTCACATGTCCTTTCTTCACATGTTGCGAAATGGTGCACTGTTACCCTCGTGGCTACCATAGAGGTCTTTGCACATAAAGGGGGGATTCCGATACAACTCACGCCAAGAACTAGAAAGCTCAAATGTGACGAGTAATATAACCGCACTATGCCAAACGATATCTACATATATATGCGTACAAAATGATAATATTTGTAAAGAAAATTACGATGTCCAATGTGCCAATAATAAGATATAATAATAAATTTTAAAATAACAGGACAATCAGCACCTTTTTATTCAACCAGTTTTTAGGTGATTTTCATTCAGTTTAATGTTTGTATGTTTGGATAAATGTACTTCTAGTCTAGTTTGTGTGCAATTGTTAGTTCAATTTCTTGTTAGGTTTTTAAGCAGATTTTCGTTCCGATTCTTGTCCAGTTTTTTGTCTAGTTTTTTGTTCTATCTCGAGTTGTTTGTCCAGTTCGTTGTTCATTCTTTGTCCAGTTCTTTGCCCACTTTTTTCTGGTTTAACTTGCGTCTCAGTTAGATCGGAACTAAGTTAAACCGTTCTAAGTAAAAAATATAATAAAAACAACAATAAATAGTATCAAAGACCATTTCAAAACAAATTGCGGAGATAAAGACTACTTTTTCAAAAGTAATTGAGGTCCATGAAACAACCATTGCTTGAAACAAAAATGATATTGATGTTTTTGAAGCCCTCCAATAAATTGATATTAATTATTAAATTACTTCTTAATTCATAATGATTATTAATTTTTTAAATCCATGTCGTAGTAAATTTTGGAAAAATATATAAAACTCGAAAGTAGCAGGAATTTCGTGATATCCTTTTTGAAAAAGAATAATCGCAGCACAGTTATTTATCTGAGTCTGTAATTTTTTTTATCCGAAAGGGCATCGTCATCGCCGTCCGTTCATATTATGCAATTTATACCGAAAATCTAATCACGTGAAAGTGACCCATGTGGTTCAATAAGTAATACAAATTAATACAAATACAAATACCAATTTATCAAAGGGCATCAAAAAGACCAGTATATCATTCTTTTTTCGTGCAACGGTTGATTCAAGGACGTCAATTAATAAAAAATACGTGAGTCATTTATCGATCGTGATCATTTTTGGGATGATCAGCTAATCAAATCTTAATGATACTATGCTTGTTTGTTATAATGCTGAAGATAATCACAAAATTCTAACAGTTTCAAATTATGTATTTAATTTTTTCGGAATCGATATAACGAAATTTCGATTATCTCTGTGCGTTCATTTTTACATTCAAAGCATAATTTATGAAATGCGTTCCAAATTACCAATCAGTGATAATTAAATGTCCATTTATTAAAAGACCTCGAAAGCACCGTTATATGAATATATATTTTCGTACAACGGATTTTTCAAGGACTTCAATCAGCTGACCATATCTGGGTCACTTACACGTGGTTTGGATTGCGAAAAAGAATAATCACAGCACCCCTACTTATTTGAGTCTATTATTACTTTTATCAGATAGAGTTTCGTCATTGCAGATTAGGCTATATATGTAAGTTAATATTGGGTAAATGATACTTACTTTTTCTAATAACGTGGAAGTGACCGAATTGATTTAATAATCAATATCAATTTAGCAGAGGGCTTCATGATCATCAATATACAATTCTTTTTTCATGCAACGGTTGTTTCAAGGACGTCAATTAATAAAAATAAAAACCATGTCATTTATCGATGACGGAATTTTTTGTATGATCGTACAAGCTTAGTATCGATTAATATTTGATACGCTGATCAGCTTATAAAATATTAATCGTTATTAAGCTTGTTTGTTATAATACTGAAAACATTCAGGAAATTCTAACAGTTTCAAATGATGTATTTTAATCGTTTTCGGAAACGATATGATAAAATTGCGGTTATCTCTGCGTGTTCATTTTTACATTCAAAGCATACTTTATGAAATTCGTCCCAAATTACCAATCAGTGAGGGACGATCTGATAATTAAATGTCCATTTATTAAAAGACCTCGAAAGCACCGTCATATGAATATATATTTTCGTACAACGGATTTTTCAAGGACTTCAATCAGCTGACCATATCTGGATCACTTACACGTGGTTTGGATTGCGAAAAAGAATAATCACAGCACCCCTAGTTATTTGAGTCTATTATTACTTTTATCAGATAGAGTTTCGTCATTGCACATTAGGCTATATATGGAAGTTAATATTTCGTAAATGATACTTTTTTCTAATAATGTGGAACTAACCTATATATGTGATTTAATAATCAATATCAATTTAGCAGAGGGCTTCAAAAAATTTATATATAATTCTTTTTTTTCATGCAACGGTTGTTTCAAGGACGTCAATTAATAGAAAAAAAATAACCATATCAATTATCGATGCCGGAATTTTTTGTATGATCAGCTGATCCAATGTTAATTCATACTAAGCTTGGTTCTTATAATGCTGAAAATAATCACGAAATACTAACACAAGATGTATTTAACCGTTTTCGGAAACGATATAGCCAAATTTCGGTTACCCCTACGAGTTAATTTTTATTTTGAAAGCATACTTTACGAAATTGCTTCCAAATTACCAATTATTGAGGGATGGTCCCATAATTAAAGATCCATTTATTAAATGACCTCGAAAGCACCATCATATGACATTTTTTCATACAACAGTTCCTTCAAGAACTTCAATCTGCTAACAGTATCTCGGTCATGTCTCGGTGAATAGTCTTAAATACAATGATTGTCTCTACGTTGAAACAAAATAAGTTATTGTGCAGAATATATATGTTGAGAATAAGAGGAGAACCAGTTGTATTCGCAGGCATTTTTTATATAGTATATACTCTGATTCTCGAGAGTGCCATACATACTGCGTGGAATTTTTTTTTATTGCGTCTGCCGCAACTTGTCTCGTATTCTGACTAACCTACTCTATCCTACATTGATATTAAGAGCGAACACTCATTTGTTGTGCATAGATGATTAAGATATGTCAGAAAAAGTAGTTTTTGTCCGTGTATAGATATACTATAATTGTGGTCCTCAAATGCTCTTTTACTTATGCCAAACACACGTCCTCGAAAATGCCACTTTGTATATGATTGCTCTCTGTGGTTCGAGAACGCAATGTTTTCTTTTTTATTGTGTATACATAGTCTCAGTATAGCACCACGCAGCTTTATATACAATAAAAAAGGGGGGTGAGAAAAAGTCCTCGAAACCTCCGTTACATAAACATATATATATATAATTTACTTCGGTCAAGTAAACAACTGCATAAATACCAGGAACATTATCTGCAGGCTGCGGAAGGGGGGCAGGGCGGAGATCATCCACATGAGCCAATTCCAAATCTTCATTGAGGTCCACTGCAAATGAAAATCTTGATATGAAAAAAGATTTCTATATTATTGTAATACTTTAAATTACATTGCTCTTCAAGGTATTTCTACATATTGTTGAATTGAATACCTTGCGCGATCCTTATCATGTGCTGCAGTTCAGCACCTCGATCCACGTTGATGGCTGCTCGCAGAAATTGAGTCATCGAGTACCTGTAGAAACAGAATTGTTGTAGTCATGAAACGCCTTAACTTGTATAGTACACATCCGATGAACTTGAATGTATTCAAAGAATCACTTATTAATACCGAACATATGAGCTAACACTTACCGTCGAGAGATGAGTCTTGATTGGGCATCGTGGATTCGTGTATCCTCGTATCTTTGAAGATGCCTCATTGGGCGTCTAATAGTCTCTCCACGCTCAAGGCGTAGCAGATCGAGATCTTCAGCCGCGACGAGACGGACGAGATTTTCTAACAACGAAAATAAAAAAAATGGTTAACAGCCGTACTGTCCAATGCCAGAAAAAACGAGACATACTTACCAAGGAATACCCATATGTTTGGATGCGGCCCTCCTAATTTTGAAGCTGTACGACGGTGGAAAGTCTCGCAGATGTTATTTGTTCGCAATGATGCTCCAAAGACCGACAGCACAGGCGCGAGGGGTGCCCACTGGCGACGTATATAACGAATAAACTCCAGGATACTAGGATACCGTTCGGTATACTGATTGGCAACGACTTCCAGAGCTAGGAGGCCCTCGTTAAACCGATCAACTGGTACCAATGGGAGTCCCATCGCCATGTTAACGACGTCGTTCGGAGCTCGGTCTAGACCAAATCTGGTCCACTTTCGCAAAATCGCCTGAAAACACATCGTATGCTTAACATTCAGCATCAATTTTAATTATAATTATTTTGTACCTGATTAAAATGAAACCAGCAACCTCTGATGACTACCGCTGGGAGCGTCTATCGAATTCCCGATATTGCAGCCCTTTCAAAATCTCCCATCGCTTCTTCAGCGTGCTGTAGAAGACCGGGAGCCAATTCTACAAGTCTTTGCCATACCGCGGTGTAGAGGGAAGCTGTTCGCCTTTCGAATAGCACGTATGCCACTGGGAATCCCTGGAAATCATCCATCAATTAATATAATTCGACTGTAAAAATATTAGACATTTCTAATGGTTATAGATTGAGAAAGGTATTACTCACGATATCCATTATGCGGATGTGAACTGTGTACAACTGCACCGCGTTTGGTCGATGAGGAACGATCTGCAAAGGTAATTAAATGGTTATATGTCCAAAACGTGTAAAAATAAATTTGATACCTCAAAATACTCACTCGAAAAGTTCCGTCGGCGTAGATCTCGCGAGCCAAATTCAACCTTTCGAGCATGACAGCGCTGGCGAATATAAGTGCGCACGACCCTTCTGCATCGATCACCAAGCCACGAAAAATGGTCATGGTTGCTGCGTACACCTGTAGCTGTTCACTGAGTTCACGGAGACCCTGCGGTATGGGTGGCCGAACCCTTGCCCGTTCTCTTTCCATGGCAGATCGAACCGAGTTGAAAGATACTCCTATTGCTACTCCTACTTCTTGCCTTGAATTATGGGATACCATTAATTATCAGCTTGATATTAAAAATTTGAAAAGAATAAAGATTTAAAAGTTTAATACATACCTCAGAGAAACTTCATCGAAAATAGATCTCAGAGGTGTTAAGGTTTCCCGGCTTAAACGTAATAGGTCTTCTCTCATCCGATGTCTCTCCAGGATGAATTCCCGTGGCTCGTGATTGTGAATATGTACAACGACAACTTGTCCATCCGCTGTTACTACTGCTCTACCTGGACATCGGCTTGAGAATCGCCACATACACCTATAAATGCTCCGATCTTCAAAGTATATGTAGCCTTGATGCACGTGCCGTATTGAACCTTCCATTTGCCCAGGGATTTGTTCCATCTGAAAATAATTCGAAGGCAAGACAAAGTGAGAATTTGTACCCAACTACTACGCACAGAAAGATTCGGGCTATAGGGCTGCACCTAGTAAATAATTTTTAAGATCGATACACATATTTGTTACTACAGCATACATTTTTAGCATAATAATTCAATATATTATATAAGACTTGTGTTTCGCTATCCAAGAATGGGGTTACACTGGCAAAAATAGTATATCGCTGGTAAAAATCACTATTTTTGTTAGCGATATTTTTTTTTGTAGCGTTGTAACATTTTTTGCCAGCGGTATACTATTCTTGCCAGTGATATACTATTTTTGCCAGCAATGTACAATTTTTGCCAGCGATATATTATTTTTGTCAACGATACACTTATCGCTGGCAAAAATTGCATATTACTGGCAAAAATAGTATATCGCTGGTAAAAATCACTATTTTTGCTAGCGACATTCTTTTTGGTAACGATACACTTATCGCTGGCAAAAATTGCATATTACTGGCAAAAATAGTATATCGCTGGTAAAAATCACTATTTTTGCTAGCGACATTCTTTTTGGTAGCGTTGTAACATTTTTTGCCAGCGGTTTACTGTTTTTGCCAGTGATATACTATTTTTGCTAGCAATATACTATTTTTGCCAGCGATATATTATTTTTGCCAGTGATAAGTGTATCGCTGACAAAAATAATATATCGCTGGGTAAAATTGTACATTGCTGGCAAAAATAGTATGCCGCTTCCAAAAAATGTTACAACGCTACCAAGAAGAATGGTGTTACGCTGACAGAAAAGGTGAAATGCTAAATAAAACTCTTATGCAACCCAAAAATACACTAAGTATCCTAGATAAAATCTTGCTATGCTGGACAAAAAAATCTCAGATCAGAATTTATTATGCCGCGTCCCATTGAAATTACATAATTGAGAAAATACGTACCGTTTTGACGATATTCTTCGATCCTTTCCATGCGATCTCCAAACGACGCCTCGAACACACGCAAATCTCCACAACTCTAAATAATTGAAAGACAATTGTATAATCCAAACTGTAATAAATATAATTGAGGACACCGATTAGAAATTAACAATTAAATTACCACTTAAATCGATGAATTCGCGTCGATTACAATTCTCTATTCGCACTTGCCGAACCTTAGAACGCCTTGCCGAAAGTGAGGGGAAGATCTTCGCGCGCCTCGTGGTCTCGCCGAGAAATACCAGAAAAGTAAACAGATATCGCGAATATCTGCGTCGATTATTATTATTTTACTGCAAACTCGAACGCCATAAAAACAAAGCCCGGCCAGCATACAAAGGAAAGTTCCAGAACAATTTCACGGTGATCGTAGGCCCGCCGAAAAGTTACTAGTAGTAGACTGTCTTCCTGTGACATTGGCTTGACATTGAAGACAAAGACGCGGGAAGCAATGTTTACTTTCTGGTATTTCTCGGCGAGACCACGAGGCGCGCGAAGATCTTCCCCTCACTTTCGGCAAGGCGTTCTAAGGTTCGGCAAGTGCGAATAGAGAATTGTAATCGACGCGAATTCATCGATTTAATTGGTAATTTAATTGTTAATTTCTAATCGGTGCCCTCAATTATATTTATTACAGTTTGGATTATACAATTGTCTTTCAATTATTTAGAGTTGTGGAGATTTGCGTGTGTTCGAGGCGTCGTTTGGAGATCGCATGGAAAGGATCGAAGAATATCGTCAAAACGGTACGTATTTTCTCAATTACGTAATTTCAAAGGGACTCGGCATAATAAATTCTGATCTGAGATTTTTTGTCCAGCATAGCAAGATTTTATCTAGGATACTTAGTATATTTTTCGGTTGCATAAGAGTTTTATTTAGCATTTCAGCTTTTCTGTCAGCGTAACACCATTCTTTTTGATAGCGTTGTTACATTTTTTGCCAGCGGTATACTATTTTTGCCAGTGATATACTATTTTTGCCAGCAATGTACAATTTTACCCAGCGATATATATATTATTTTTGTCAGCGATACACTTACCACTGGCAAAAATAATATGTCGCTGGCAAAAGTTGTATATTGCTGGCAAAAACAGTATAGCGCTGGCAAAAAATGCTACAACGCTATCGAAAAGAATGTCGCTAGCAAAAATAGTGATTTTTACCAGCGATATACAATTTTTGCCAGTAATATGCAATTTTTGCCAGCGATAAGTGTATCGTTGACAAAAATAATATATCGCTGGGTAAAATTGTACA
The DNA here is from genome assembly GCA_917499995.1 of Ichneumon xanthorius. Lineage (NCBI taxonomy): Eukaryota > Metazoa > Arthropoda > Insecta > Hymenoptera > Ichneumonidae > Ichneumon > Ichneumon xanthorius. Next base: position 233,085 of record CAKJTD010000103.1, read on the forward strand.
TTGCTGGCAAAAATAGTATACCGCTGCCAAAAAATGTTACAACGCTACATAAAAAAGAATATCGCTAGCAAAAATAGTAATTTTACCAGCGACATACAATTTTAACCAGCGATATACTATTTTTGGATAGCGAAACATAAGTCTTATATTGTATATTAAATTATTATGCTAAAAATGTATGCCGTGGTAACAAATATGTGTATCGGTCTTAGAAATTATTTACTAGGCGCAGCCCTATAGCCTGAATCTTTCTGTGCGCAGTAGTTGGGTAAAAATGCTCATTTTCTCATGCTTTGAATTAATTTCAGATGGAAGAAATCCCTGGACAAACAGAAGCTTCAAGGCGATACATCTACGGGGGCTACATATACAGTTACGATCAAGGCATTTATCGCTGCATATGGAGATGCACATTTCAGTGTCCTGGTAGAGTAGCAGTGACCCCGGACGGACACGTTACCATTGTCCGCATTCATAACCACGAGCCACAGCCATTCATCATCGAGAGGCGACGAATGAAAGAAGAGCTTTTACGCTTGAGCAGAGAAACTTTGACGCCTTTGCGGCAAATTTTCGATGAAGTTTTACAGAGGTATGGTTCACTTTTTTTCATCCACCATTTGTATATTGTTAGATTTGAACTAATTAATGACTTTGCTGGTTTTCTGTATTGAAGGCAAGAGGTAGGAGTGGTTACTGGAGTTTCGTTCAATTCATTTCGGTCTTCTATGGAAAGAGAACGCGCAAGATCTCGACCACCTACACCGCGAAATCTTCGTGAGCTCGGTGAGCGTTTACTGGTATATGCAGTGGCGGAGCCAATTTTTCGTGGCTTAGTGACCGCCGAGGATGGGTCAAACGCAGTAATCTTCGCTAGTGCCGTGATGCTCGAACGGTTAAATACTGCCAGCATGATCTATGCTGACGGAACTTTCCGCGTAAGTATTTTGAGATAAGAAAAATTATTTTTATATGTTTTGGACAAGTGACAATAAATTTAGCATTTCGTAGATCGTTCCCCATCGACCAAACGCGGTGCAACTGTACACACTTCACGTTCGCATAATGGATATGGTGAGTACTGCATTTTCTAATTTATGGCTTACAAATTTCAAATCTTTTACCCTGTAACAATAGACTTATTTCTTCAATACATGATTTTCAGGGATTCTCAGTGGCATACGTGCTGTTCGAAAGGCGAACTGCTTCCCTCTACAGTGCAGTATGGCGACGTCTCCTGGAATTAGCACCTGGACTTCTACAGCATGCGGAAGAGATACTAGGAGACTTCGACAGAGCAGCGGTATTAGGGATTCAACAAACGCTCCCAACAGTTGCCATCAGGGGCTCCTGGTTTCACTACAATCAGGTATAGAAAAGATGTAAACCAAAACTGACCCTGGGCATTAACGTAATCTTATATTTTCAGACGATTTTGCGAAGATGGTCCCGATTGGGTTTAAACGAAGCTCCAAACGAGGTCGCAAATATGGCTATGGGGCTGCCATTGTTGTCGACTAATCGTTTTAATGAGGGTCTTCTAGCTTTGGGGGTCATTGCCGATCGCCACGCCGACCGGTACCCTAATATCCTGGAGTTCATGCGGTATATCCGTCAACAGTGGGCACCCCTTGCGCCTGTGGTATCCGTTCACGGGGTTTCACTACGTTTTAACAATGTATGCGAGACATCGCATCGCCGAACTGCATCATCGTTCGGAAGCTCATCCTCTAACATATGGGGATTCCTTGGTAAATATATTTTTTTTTTTGCTTTGCCGATGACATCATCGCAAGACATTTTTCTTGTTTTTAAAGTTAAAATAAATATCAAAATCTCTTAATTACGCGAAAGTCCAGTCTTTAATGAAGTATAGAATTTTAACGAAACACGACTATTACAATTTCATTTTACTAAAATGTAGAGGATTTTTTTTATTTAGCAAAGCAATTAATTAACTGTTAATTTTATTTGCAGAACATCTACTCAGTGTGATCGCGGCCGAAGATCTAGATCTCCTGCGTGTTGAGCGTGGGGAATCTATTAAACGCCCAATGAGGCATCTCCAAAGGCGAGAGGAGACGCGAATTCGCGATGCCCAATCACGACTCGAATCAGGACGGTATGCTGGCTTGAGTAAATGTTAATAACGCGTTGCTATCTAGATTGTTAATGTTTATCTGACGCGCATTATAGAAATTGAGGCGTGACATAATTATAATATCTTTCTGAAGGTACTCGATGGCGGAATTCCTGCGAGCAGTCATCACAGTGGATCGCGGAACTGAACTGCTTATGATGATAAGAGTCGCAGAAGGTAACGGTATTTTATTGCTCATCTAAGTTCTTGTAAGAAGTATTACTTATCCAAACGGTATAAGCAGAATAATTTTTTCGACAATTCGTCCACGGTTAAACTTGTCTTAAACGTACTTTTCTGTATTTTTCAATGCCTTTGTCTGGCCTAGTGGTTTTTAACCTTGGGGATCAATAGGGGGTCCCTTGTGTATTTTGGGGGTCCATGGACCCCAGGTTAATAGCTAACCGCTGGTCTAGCCCATTCGATAACAATTTCAAAAGAATTATGATAGGTAGTAGAATGGAGAAGGTCGTAAAGATATAGTAATTTTCTAATGACTTAATTTTCGTTTGCAGTGGATATCAACGAAGACGTTGAATTGCCACGTGTAGACGAACTTCGTCCTTTCGTCATACCGCGGCCGATCGAGGATGCTCCAGGAAATGGTACGTCTGTTTACTTGTCAAGATTGTGAAATGGATACATCTTAATACGGATTTCGTGTATATTAGCACCCGACCGTGTTATTCGAAGAGGTCGCCGACACCGGATGATTGGAGACGCTATTCGAGGAAGGCGACGACGAGTTATCGAACAAATCCCGGAAGTCGCAGTCGAACCGATACCGGAAGTCCCGGTCGAACCGATCCCCGAAGTGCCAGCCGGACGTATGCTCGAGGTTCCAGTTGAACCGATCCCGGAAATTCCAGTTGAACCAATCCCGGAAGTTCAGGTCGAACCGGTCCTGGAAGTCCCAGCCGAACCGATACTGGATACCCCAGCCGAACCGATACCGGATACCCCAGCTGAACCGGTCGCGGAAACTGCAGCCGAAACGTTCTCGGAAACCGTAGTCGAACCGATCTCGACACTCCGAGCAGATTTTGAAGCACCGGTGGCCATGGTTTTTCAAACCCCTAACGAGATACTTGTCGAAAACGACGTGGAAGAACTGCATGAGCTTGCGACCGAGGCTGCAGTGGCTGTTTCGACAAACGCTACCGACGCACAATTGCCTCTTGAAGAAGCAGCATTGGGTCGGGCAGAGCCAATGCCCGAAGAGATCGACGGTCCACTATTTCAAGAGATCGCGGCTATGTTGTCAGAGTCATGGGCACCCCCGACCGTCAACGATAACAATGGTTCGGTTCATAACATCTATTACAAATGTTACTATAATTCATAATTATTTACATGCTTACGTTCTCCGATAGATCTCGCGCACATTGTCACGTCTCGGAAAGAAGAGGATACAGCGTCACGACGACCCATTGCAATAGACAGAGCCACGACGCAGTCGTGGGCGTGCGTAGGATGCAATACTCGCGATGGGCTTGTGGTCCTCCTGCCGTGCGGTCACAGCCGTCTCTGTCAAATTTGCGTTGAGAAACTGCATCCTCGAGTATGCCCTTTCTGTCAAGTACCCGTGGAAAGTAGTTTAAAAGTTCTGTAGAGAGAGGTCACCGTTTTATTTTTTTATTATTTTTTCGAGATGCCAATTTTTATTTTCGTCTTCATTTTCCGGTTTCGCCAATCTTTCGGATCGGTGTTTTTATACAGCCATGTAATTCAGCGTTAATTTGGCGTTAACCGCGATATTTTATTGGATTTTTTTTTCGATCGTTTGTTTCATCCACAGCTCTGCAATTTTAACTAGTGACAGATGTGTATCGGCCCTAACATTTTTTTTTGTCGCTGAGTTGGCCGACTTAGTAATAAGTAGAAACGTTCTCGGAAACCGCAATCGAACCGATCTCGACACTCGGAGCAGATTTTGAAGCACCGTTTTTCAAACCCCTAAAGAGATACTTGTCGAAAACGACGTGGAAGAACTGCATGAGCTTGCGACCGAGGCTGCAGTGGCTGTTTCGACGAACGCTACCGAGGCACAATTGCCTCTTGAAGAAGCAGCATTGGATCGGTGCTTTTATATAGCTTTGTAATTCAGTGAATTTGGCGTTAATCGCGATGTTTTATTTTATTTTTTCAATCGTTTGTTTCTTCCATAACAGCTCTGCAATTTTAACTATTAGACTGTTTTGTATCGGTCCTCACATTTTTTTGGTCGCTGAGTTGACCGGCTTAATAATAAGCCCAAGCGTATAAAAAATAATCTGTACGTTTTTCAAAGTAAAAAAAAATATTTAAGTTTATTCGAACATCAAACTGTCGCCAATTACTGTCGCTGTGCGCACAGGTTATTGAGCCTCCTTATATTTAATTATAATAAATACTATGATTGTATATCAATGGAAAGTAAAATAAAAAAAAATTACGACAATCTGCGTGACTCATCCGTTTGTTTCTGAAAAAAAAAATCACCATGAGTACTTTCATGGTATCCATCGATTCTAAAAATCCTGTAACGCTGAAAAAATCATGAAATTTCATATCTTTCCATAACTTTCCTACGATGCCAAATTTTATGAATGCTGTTTCCGCAATTTATATTGGCCGTTAACAGGTTCATTATTTCCATCTACGCATCTTTTGGGCAATACGAGTATGTAAGACAATTACCCTTAATTTTGTTTTTAAGATGAAGACGATGTGATTGAAGATATTTAATTTCGGTATCGAACAAATAATACTACTCTATGGTAGGGCTAATATTAATATAAATAGGTAGGGTAGACCGGGGCAAAATGGGATAGCGGGGCAAAACGGGGCAGTGAGCAAAACGCTAGTTTCCAATTATTTTTGGGTGTCCAATTTCGCCCTGCTGGTACTTCGGGATTGTCTGTCCCGTTTTGCCCCATTGTCCCATCCAAAAATGAATGGAATATGGCGTTTTCGCGCACTGACCCGATTTGCCCCGCTGTCCCATTTTGCCCCGGTCTCCCCTACATCCCTTGTTAATACTAATTACGCATCGTCAATTATTGATTGCTCAAATTAATTAATGGACGAACATGCAATGGATAAGTGGATTAAGTTTTCACTTACCTTCTGAGAACACTTCTCGACACGCAGGGAATGTGAAACTTGAACTCTGTTTTACCGATGAGCTGCCCGTGGTTCTCATTTCGTGGAAACGGTCAAACCCATATTGCCTCGCATCGACCGACGGTCAGATGTCGTGTTGGGCACGCGAATGATTGAACGTACGTACGATTTTAATTAAGCTTTAAACGCATATGTTAGTTTGGGCAGGAGATCACTTCTCGTGCGTAATGTATAAAATATGTAAACTCGTTGCCATGTAGATGGAACAAGGTGTAGGAAAATAAAAATGTATGAATGTAGGTCTGTTCAGAAAGCGTCCGTACATTTGCTAAAGTGAAGGATCAAACAGTGGCGCGTGCAAATGTAAATAAATGATGGTGTGCAGTTTGTACATGTTAACTTGCACCGATGTATGGTTGAGGCTACGACAATTTAAAGGCCTCTTCTCATATTGAGCGCGAAAAACATTTGCTCCGTACGATATTTATGAGTGGCTATATGGACAGGCTATGGTTTGGGCACGTGACGATTCTTTGTGTGTTATGTCGGAAATGTGCTTACTATTAATGTGTGTGAATAATTATGTGTAAGAAAATGCTCGTGTACGAATGAACGTATATTGAAAACGCCGCCGTACGTTTGGTGTAATGCTGAATCTTAAAGTGGCGACTACGAATGTGCATTAATTGTGGTGTACAGTATTTTTATGTTAACTCGTACGCATGTCGTGTTGAACTCCGTACGATTGAAGGCGCCTCAAGAAACCAATCTAACACATTCAAAACAAAAATCAATGCATTCAACAAAAACATACAGCAAATGATCTTACATTACAAAACGCACACCTGGCTGAAAGCCTGCGACGAAATCCGCACAGCTAAAGGTAAAAACTACTGGCAAACTACTAAAAAACTCACCAAATATAACCAGACTCGCAACACAAGCTCGAATATCACCGTCAACGGCCAAACGCTAACAGAAAACAGGGGAAAAAGCAGAAGCCTTCGCAAAGCATTTCCACAGTACCTACAAAACTACGAACGACCCAAATTTCAACGAACAAAACTACAGAGACGTCTCAATTTGGTACGAGAACTACTTCAATCAACCCACTGCATAACATCCGGAATTCGACAGAGCAACATCAGCTGAACTTTCAAGTATCATAAAAAAATGCAAAAGCACTGCTCCAGGCATAGACAATATTCCAATAAAAATTGTAAAACATCTAATCCAGAGGACCCTACAATCCATATTGGAAATTATAAACTACTGCCTCGAAACCGCATATATTCCCAATACATGGAAAACAGGTATAATTATCACAATCCCAAAACCGAATCAAGACCACAAAGAAATGGGCAACTATAGACCTATCACGCTTTTGCCAACAATAGGGAAAATCTTCGAAAGAGTGGTCAAAAACAGAATCGAAAAAGCAGTGGATGAATATATACCAGACTACCAATTCGGTTTTAGAAATGGAAAGTCAACTCTAAATGCTCTCACCATCCTTATCTCCAACATAGAATCTGCAAGTCTGCTAAATAAAAAATCAGCTTCACTATTCCTAGACATTTCAAAAGCATTCGATAGTGTCTGGCACCAAAGCATCCTCTTCAAATTACACCAGCTTCACTGCCCCCGTTACCTAATCAACGTTACAAGAAACTTTCTCGAATCGCGCAAACAAATGGTGAGAACAGGCACATATATATCCACCGCATTCGCACCAGAACAGGGAGTACCGCAGGGGTCTCCCCTGTCGCCTCTGCTCTACAACGTCTACTGCAACGATATATACAACTATAACCTAAATAACACAAATTCCATAGACCATAGCCAATACATTATACAATTTGCCGACGACACAGCCATTATCGCACACGAAAAAAACGTACAAAAAACAATAGAAAAGTCCCAAGACGCGGTCGATAAAACAGTGGTCTGGTTTAACAAATGGCGACTCAAACCGAACCCTCTGAAATCCCAACTGGTCATCTTGAACCATAAGATAAACCCGCAATCACCAAAAATCCGACTTTTTAACATAGAAATTTCACCAACGCAGCATGCAAAATACTTAGGCATTTTCATAGATAATAACTTAAACTTCAACCATCACCTTCAGCACTGCAAACAGAAAATAATAGCAAGATCATCACATTTCCGGAAAATAACATTTAGAGATCGAAAGATCCATATAAAGCACCTAGCCAAAATGTATAAAAGTATATGTAGACCCATAATAGAGTATGGTCATCTGTTTCTTCTAAACTGCAAGAATACAGCAATCAAAAAAATAAAAACAGCCGAAACTAGTGCTATCCGGAACCTGACACGAATAAGACACCCAAACAACCCTCTACACAACCCCCCCCCCCCCCCAACACACTACTCTACGAAAAAACGAACATCACCCCCATAATGACAAGAACTCAAACCCTCACCAAAAGGTTCGCCGCTGAACAAATACTAAACATTCAACCGCTCTGTATACAACCTGCACATAATGCAAACCCCAGACGCAAACACCCTACACTCACCACATTTCAACAACTCGAGAGAATGGCAAACAACGGCACAAACCAAACCTAAGCGTCTAATTTAAATACCATCTTCCCACCGAAAACGTACACATCTGTACAAAAAAGCGAATCAGGGGCTGAAGGACTTAGGTCGATGGCCCGTTGGCAATGGTAATAGCAGACGAATATATTATGTAAATAATCGCGCAAATGTATCACTATACCATGAAATTCATTGTCAATAAAGACATTTACTACTACTACTCAATTTCCCTGATGATAATAATAATAGATAATAATAAGTCATAAATGTTTATGACAAATTTATATTAACGACTTGACCCAATCTATGGTTCATTCGTGATTCTATTAGATAATTGATTAATTCATTATTTTCTGGGAAAATGTCCACGTTTGGTATCTTTTGCTGTTGTTTTTATTAACAACAATCGAACATATTTTAAATAATACTTTGAATAATAATGCCCTGAGAAGTGCTGCACTCGTTAGCGTCGACGGTGATTTTTCCAATCAGTCGCCTCGAGACAGTCACATGGATTCTCTGGCTGCACCGCTGTGTGCGTATGTGCGTCGCCTCGCTTTATGTGTTTGCGCGATAAGGCTCCGTCTCTCGACGCATATAGCCAAGGATCCGGATTGCCCTTTCCGGTCTCAATTAAAACAATGGGATCTTCAGGTAGCCTAAGGTATGCTCGCTGCCGATGATACCTATCCAGCAACCCGAATATACTCCTTGCGATATTTTTTTAGTTAACCAACTGTTGCTATGCCAATCACTGAATCGAATCATTCAGTGTTGGCTGACGCATAATTAATGGACACGTAATCCATTATCAATGATCACTTGTGTTTTATAAATTTCTCTATCGATATTTCTATGATTTTTCTGACTATTATTTTTTTACCAAATTTGTGGATTTTTAGCCAGTTGCGTCAGTGAATTTTCGGTAAAATTCACCGGACGTAACACATCGAACCTCGTCATGGCTTTCATTGTCCAGGTGTCGATTTACGATTTCTCGACAACCGGCGACTTTGGCTCCGTAGTTTTTTGCTTCTCGAGCCTTGATGAAGGTACTGCTCGAGATTACGTCGAACCTCTTCATCGCCAATGATTTGTTTATGTTTATTTAGTTGATATTATCGTTTGAGCCCTTCTACAGAGTCAGAGTACAGTTGAGTAAGTTGTGCGAATAGGATGCGGATTAGATTTAAAAAAAAAGAAAGAATGCTTTACAAAAGCATAATCGGATTAGAAAAAGAATAAAATGGTGTTTAGATCTTACTAGATCATTTCTCGACAATGTGTGACTACTGCTACGTAGTTTTAAATGTCCCGATCGTGAGAAATATTGTTACGGATAATCGCGTAATAATAGCCAATGCTAGCGGTTTCCGGGTCCAACTTTTCGACATCGTGAGATTTTCGCTGCGTAGTTTTTTACGTGCCCGTTGTCGAAAATATCAACACAGGCAATCATAGCGAACCCGATCTATGCTAGCGGTGTCCAGGTCTCACTAAACAATTTTTTGACGACATGTTTCCTTGGTTACATAACCTTCTGTCGTTCTGAATATGAAAAAACAATTCCTTATTATTGTCTTTGATCCATAGTGTTTTTACATGCCAGCTGTATAAAAAAAGTTGATAATTTTTTGGAGTAAAATACTAATGTTTATGTAACATTTCCTTTCCAGTTGAATGCAGTTCCTGAAAATTACAGTCGATCCGATCGTTCCTACAAACATTATTCATCCCGCTCACTGTCTAAGATGTGTAGAACGGTCGAAGCCACACGGTTATCCTGTCCACTAATGAAGACTGAAAAACCCCAACCCGCTCAACGAGAATATCAGATTCAAGTGTAACTCATAATTAAAATAAATAAGTAAACGTTCATAAAAAAATTAACACTAAACTGTCGTGTTCTTGCTTCTCTCGAAGCCATTGTATATCTGTAATAAATGATATTGAATCCTTTCAAAGTTTGCTGAACGAATCGTGTTTTACCATACAGTTAAATACAGATAACTTGTTTTGGCGTGTGTTAAGATATTGGAATGTAAGCCGTATTCTCTTATTCTGACTGCTCCGAAAACTCTCTCCAATCTACGATGGAAGATGCTGCACCGGTTTTCATGTTCCCATGAAAAAAGAAAGATTTCGAATATTTCCATATACTTTCGAAGATAAGATTGAAATCGTTCATTAAATTACAAAAAAAACATTCGCTGACTATTCCTCATAGAACGCGATAAGCGAGGAATTTATTATTGTTATTGTCCAAGTATTGCTGAAATAAATTTAGTCGTTTCGTTCTCCCGACGGTCGGGAATGTTATCATTACAGTGAACTTTTGCGCGTCGTGTATTTCGTCTCGTAGACATGAAACAAAGGAGAATCTCACAGCTTGGAGTCCCACGAGCTATGGAATCACGCGTATGGATCAACCATTACACAACTTTCATCGAAAGGATATGAAATACACTGCGCCCCTCACGTTTCTATATCCAGCCTGATTTCTCGTACTCGATACTTTCGGGGACGAGGTGGATATCGTTCCTTAAATAATGATAAATAATCATTCGGTGACTATTCTTCAACGAAAGCGATAAATGAAGAATCTATTATTATCGTCTAAGTACAGATGAAATACATTTAGTCGTTTCGATCTCCCAATGGTCGAGAATGTTCTCGTTACAGTGAACTCTTGCCCGTCGTGTATTTCGTCTCGTAGACATGAAACAAAGGAGAATCTCACAGCTTGGAGTCCCACGAGCTATGGAATCAGGCGTATGGATCACCCATTTCACAACTGTCGACGAATGGAGATGAAATTCACTACGCCCCTCACGTTTCTATATCCCGCCTGATGTCTCGTACTCGATACTTTCGGGGACGATGTGGATATCGTTCCTTAAATAATGAAAAATAATCATTCGGTGACTATTCTTCATCGAAAGCGATAAATGAAGAATCTATTATTATCGTCTAAGTAGAGATGAAATACATTTAGTCGTTTCGATCTCCTGATATTCGGGAATGTTCTTGTGGATCGAGAGGATCGAGAGGATCGAGAGGGTCGAGGGGATCGAGGGGATCGAGGGGATCGAGGGGATCGAGGGGATCGAGGGGATCGAGGGGATCGAGGGGATCGAGGGGATCGAGGAGATCGAGGAGATCGAGGGGATCGAGGGGATCGAGGGGATCGAGGGGATCGAGGGGATCGAGGGGATCGAGGGGATCGAGGGGATCGAGGGGATCGAGGGGATCGAGGGGATCGAGGGGATCGAGGGGATCGAGGGGATCGAGGGGATCGAGGGGATCGAGGGGATCGAGGGGATCGAGGGGATCGAGGGGATCGAGAGGATCGAGAGGGTCGAGGGGATCGAGGGGATCGAGGGGATCGAGGGGATCGAGGGGATCGAGGGGATCGAGGGGATCGAGGGGATCGAGGGGATCGAGGGGATCGAGGGGATCGAGGGGATCGAGGGGATCGAGGGGATCGAGGGGATCCCCTCGATCCCCTTTTTCCTCCTCTTTTCCCCTCCCTTTTTCTCTCTCTTTTTCCCTCTCTTTTTCCCTCTCTTTTTCCTTATCTTTTTCCTTCTCTTTTTCCTTCTCTTTTTCCTTCTGTTTTCCGCCTCTTTTTCCCTCTCTTTTTCCTTCTCTTTTTCCTCCTCTTTTTCCCTCTGTTTTTCCCTCTCTTTTTCCTTCTCTTTTTCCTTCTGTTTTTCCTCCTCTTTTTCCCTCTGTTTTCCCTCTGTTTTTCCCTCTCTTTTTCCTTCTCCTTTTCCCTCTCGTTTTCCTTCTCCTTTTGCCTCTCGTTTATATTCTCTTTTTTCTTTTCTTTTTTCTTGTCTTCTTCCCTCTCTTTTTCTTTCTCTTTTTCCTTCTCTTTTTCCTTCTCTTTTTCCCTCTCTTTTTCCTTCTCTTTTTCCCTCTCTTTTTCCTTCCCTGTTTCCCTTTCTTTTTCCCTCTCTGTTTCCTTCTCTTTTTCCTTCTGTTTTTCCTCCTCTTTTTCCCTCTGTTTTTCCCTCTCTTTTTCCTTCTCTTTTTCCCTCTCGTTTTCGTTATCTTTTTTCTTTTCTTTTTTCTTGTCTTCTTCCCTCTCTTTTTCCTTCTCTTTTTCTTTCTCTTTTTCCTTCTCTTTTTCCTTCTCTTTTTCCCTCTCTTTTTCCCTCTCTTTTTCCTTCTCTGTTTCCCTTTCTTTTTCCCTCTCCGTTTCCTTCACTTGTTCTTTCTGTTTTTCCTTCCCTTTTTCCTTCTCTTTTTCCCTTTCTTTTCCCTCTCTTTTTCCCTCGCTTTTTCCTGCTTTTTCCCCTCTTTTTCTCTATCTTCTTCCCTCTTTTTTTCTTTTTCTTTTTCCCTCTCTATTTCCCTCCCTTTTTCTCTCTCTTCTGCTGCCGTCCTTTCACACTCGAGTCCACTCTCATTTTCAGCCTCTCTTTCACAATCGAGTCCACTTTCATTTTCAGTCTCTCTTTCACACTCGCTTCCACTCGCTTTTCCGTTTTCTCTTCAATCTGCACGTCTTGTCTCTTCTACATTCTTGGCTTCGTTTTCTCCTGCTTGCACATTGATGATTGGATCTATCCTGTGAAACCATGAAGATAAAACAATTAATAATATCTAAAGAATATTATGAAATGAAACATTCGTGTTCGTAGTAATGTCTCCCGTACCCAACAGCAGACGGAGCTTCGTCATTTACCCCATTTTCTTCTTCGCGTTCGTGAATAGCTCGTTGAGCCGCCCATCCAATTTGTTCAAATCGTTGACTAGAATGAATAAGCATTAATAATGAAAAGTATTATATTCATCATCAGGAAATCAGGAAATACAATAAATACATCATCAGGAAATACAGCAAACACAGGAAATACTTTCTTATAGAAGAAGCTTTGCGAATAACGGAATATTATGGGAAGGCGATATGAAATTAGTATATTATGCTACATGGGAGGAAAGTGTGTCCTTTCACCGAGTGTGAAGTTTGATGTCGCCGGGACAGAAATTCATACGAGGCGAAAAGGCGCTTTCTCCCGAGTGGCATACGGAATTTTTTCCCGACTGTGCTAAAAAGAGATTAAAAAGAGAAAATTAAAAAGTGGCCATATTTCTATGCCTGGAGTGGGGATGGAAATGGGCATAGTCTTGACGAGCGGAAGGAAAAGTAGTTTAGCGGAGGTAAACTTTTACTTCCGCTCGTCAAGACTCGGACACTTTCCACCCCCGTTTCAGGCATGAAATAGGGAAATTTCAGCGTAGTCGAGAAGAAATGAGGAGGCAATAGTACATTACTCCACGAGGGCGAAAAACGTTTTTCTAACTCGTGTTTCGCACGAGGGATGTACGAAATTTTTCATCACAGCGTGCAAAAATGGCGGTTTTACGCACGCGAAGCGGGCGCAAAATTGGTTATTTCTGCACCGAGTGATGAAATTTTTTTTTTTTTAGTTAACGGAACGATTAAAGGTTAGAGTACTCACAATTTATATTTGTCCCAAGTTTCTTCTCCGATACCATGCTTTTCGATGAAGTCTATGAGGAATCTTCGCTTAGCCTTCACGAAATTTCGCATATATTTCCGCCTATCGTTGGTTTGCGGGAATGTGTAAACCGCCGAACACACATCGTTGAGCTGAGCACTGAGTAGGTACTGATGGTCCTTCAAGTACTCCACGAATGGCACTAATGCCACAATCAATCGGCCGAACACTTCAGGAATATTAGCAATATTCTTCTCATATTTATAAATCGTCTTTTTCTTGAAAGGATACTTCGCAATTGTCGACATCGCAAAGAATTAAAAAAACTCTCCAGAGAGAACGTGTCGTTTGCCGGCGCAGTTTTCAATCTGACATACAGCCTCGCAACGGACCGTACGAAGTTAGCCACTATTCGCGGATTCGTAAACAAAATTCGCGAGAGATTCTATTGCCAACCAAACTATAGCAAAATATAGGGTGTAACAAGTGAACATGACCTAGCGCGATTAGCGCGCGTAATCAATGAAATATTAATATTTCATCAATTTACGTGCTAACCGCGTGGATTCATGTTTACTTGTTATACCTTATATTTCGCAATTGTTCGGTTAGCAATAGCGTGTCTTGCAAAATCTCTTTTTCGAATCTGAGAATCGTAAATAACTTAGTATGACCGATTGAAAACTGCTTCGACGAACGATATATTGTCTCCTTAAAGCCCCGTCTTCGACGGAGGGATCGACGGAGGGATCGACGGAGGGATCGACGGAGGGATCGACGGAGGGATCGACGGAGGGATCGACGGAGGGATCGACGGAGGGATCGACGGAGGGATCGACGGAGGGATCGACGGAGGGATCGACGGAGGGATCGACGGAGGGATCGACGGAGGGATCGACGGAGGGATCGACGGAGGGATCGACGGAGGGATCGACGGAGGGATCGACGGAGGGATCGACGGAGGGATCGACGGAGGGATCGACGGAGGGATCGACGGAGGGATCGACGGAGGGATCGACGGAGGGATCGACGGAGGGATCGACGGAGGGATCGACGGAGGGATCGACGGAGGGATCGACGGAGGGATCGACGGAGGGATCGACGGAGGGATCGACGGAGGGATCGACGGAGGGATCGACGGAGGGATCGACGGAGGGATCGACGGAGGGATCGACGGAGGGATCGACGGAGGGATCGACGGAGGGATCGACGGAGGGATCGACGGAGGGATCGACGGAGGGATCGACGGAGGGATCGACGGAGGGATCGACGGAGGGATCGACTCATCATGTCTTCGTTTAGATCTTATGGAGTATAATTAATCAGGGATAATAATGTAACAACAATGAATTATGACATGTTTTTATTTAACAAGGGTAGTGCACGCAACAAAAATGTTCCTGTATTCGAACTATTACTAGCGATTAATCGAACGAGACAATGTGATAGAAGGAGCGATCACAGAGGAAGAAATATTATAAACCTCAATCGTTGTTACAGATATTGGGAAAGTCCCCCCTTTTTCATACTTATAAAAACGATTGATTGCACTTTCAGCCCAGAAACATCGGAAACGTTTAAAACTAATATGAGCGTACAATAAAACAGATGAGTGACGAAAGTGGAAGGTATCACCACCGCTCTTATTTCCGGTATTGCTCGATGTGCATTCCACGCTTTTCTATGCACATACGTGCTCGATTTAGTACGCTGCGCGTTGCTTTTCGCACCATATCCTCAGGAATCATTGCACTGACTTCCCGGATTCTTCGGATCAGCTCTTCGATATCGTCTACCGGTTGACCTTTGTACACCTCCGCTTTCATATGGCCCCACAAGAAAAAATCCATGGGAGTCAAGTCTGGGGATCGTGGGGGCCAAGCAAAGGGGCCGCCTCTCCCAATCCACCGGTCAGGCCACTCCCGATCCAAATACTCGCGAACGATCAAATTGAAGTGTGGTGGTGCCCCGTCTTGCTGGAATATGTGCCGTTCAAGAAGATCCGGCGGTAGATGAGCGATTAGGTCGGGGAGATCGTTTTCGAGGAAATCAAGGTAAGAATCCCCGTCAAGGCGATCAGGAAGAATGACCGGCCCAATCTAGGCAAATTAATAAATCAGTTTATATTAAATAATAAAGAAAAATCATACTGACAAAGGTCTTTGAATGTTTAACCAGTTTGGTCAGTATCAAATCATGAACGACGCTACCCGGTTCTCTGCTACACGCACATACGAGCAAACACAATTACGCCAGGCCACACATTAAGTACAAATTAAGTAAAATAAGTAATAAAAATAATAAACATACCAATTCGTCTCCAACTACTGCACCCCACAAGTTCACAGAAAAGCGATCCTGGAACGCCTTGGCATGCACAACACGAGGATTTTCATGGTCCCAATAGTGGCTATTGTGCTGATTAAAATAGCCGTCTCGTGTAAAAATCGATTCATCGCTCCATATTATCCGGTCAGCGAAAGTTGGATCGGCTTCTGCGCAATCGACGAACTCCTGGCAAAACAACAACTGTTGCTCCGGATCGCGTCGTTTAATATTGTGAACCGATGTATAGTGGTAAGGGTGTTGTCCGTCTTCCTTCAGAGTTTTCCAGACCTTGAAATGGCTGGTATTCATCTGCCGCCCGAGACTCCGTGTACTTCTTGTGGGATCTTCGGCCACACAGTCATGAATCCTTTCCTGTAGAGCGACATTACGGCGATGTTGGGGTCGGCCAGCGTCAGGATTACCACGAACCATTAAAGCATCAGTTTCGAAACACCGACGTTCCAATGCACGGAAAACGTTTGCATCTGGATGACGGAGTGCGCGAGGCCAACGCGCACGATATATACCGACTGCTGTTCCGGCTCTGCCCCCAGCTTCACCGAGAGCTAGCAGCATATGATAATACTCCCGTGGAGTAAATACCATGTCAAATGCCTTCAATAATTCGTCTCGGTACGTAAATCCAAAACCGGCGTATCTTCTCAGATGACGTTTATACCAAAATGCCCGTAAATAAACAAATGAAGGATAAACAGTGAAGGATGGTGCAAAATACACAACGCTCGAATAAACTTTCGTTATTCAATTTTAGTCTTTCAATTTTATTTAAGATACAAAAACAGTAGGAATCATCTCCAAAACTATGATAATCAACTTCACAGGAAATCTATAAATCATCTATTGAGACCTGGACAATGTGGGCGTCGTTCAATACTCATTCATCGCGTTCGATGAGGACTAGTCATATAATGATTATTTATCGTTATTTAGGAAACGATATCCACCTCGTCTCCGAAAGTGACGAGTACAAGACGTCAGGCAGGTCATAGAAACGTGAGGGTGTAGTGTATTTCATCTCCTTCCGCCGACAGACATATGATGAGTGATCCATACGCCTGTTTCCATAGCTCGCGGGATACAAAGTTGTGAGATTCTCCTTGGTTTCTTGTCTACGAGACGAAATACACTACGGGCAAGAGTTCACTGTAATGAGAAAATTCCCGACCATTGGGAGATCGAAACGATTAAATGTATTTCATCTCGACATAGACGATAATAATAGATTCTTCATTTATAGCTTTTGATGAAGAATAGTCAGCGAATGATTATTTATCGTTATTTAAGGAAGAATATCCACCTCGTCCCCGAAAGTGTCGAGTACGATACCGTTCCTTAATTATGATAAATAATCATCAGCTGACTATTCAACATCGAACGGGATAAAGAACGTATATGTTATTATTGTATAAGACTAGAGATTGAATAAATTTAGTCGTTTCGTTTTCCCGATAGTCGGGCATGTTCTCATGACTGTGAAGTCGAGTCCGTAACATATTTCGTCGCGAAGACACAAACCCAAGGAGAATCTCACAGCTTGGCGTTGCTCGAACTATGGAATCAGGCGTATGAGTCACTCATCTTAAATCTGTTGACGAAAGGAGATGAAATATACTGCATCCCTCATGTTTCTATGTTCAGCCTGGTGTATCTTACTTAACAATATGTTTCCAATTACCGACATATGGTCCCGTTAAAACATCTTTACGATATCGGGAAGTAAGTTATATTCGTACGCGAGAAGAAAAAATGCAGGTTTGCTAAGAAATTGACCAATATTCTAGAACTGTTCGACCGTCTGATCGTGACATTGCCATTCGTGGATCGTTCAAATGAAAGATATACGAAGATACATCTGGAGTTTATTGAAGAAGCAGCGCATGCCTGAATTAATAGCCGGACGAGTGAACAGACGGAAGGACGTACGGAAAGACGGATAGAAGGCAGGAAGGACGGCGGGACGGAAGGACGGTGGGACGGGGGGGACGGGGGGATGGAGGAACGGAAGGACGGAAGGACGGAAGGACGGAAGTGATACGATAATCTATTTTCTTGTTAATTTACACGTTTGGTATTAATCCAAAGTTTATAAAATGTTACTGCTGAATTTTCTTTAATATTTCTTGAATAATTTAAAGCGGAACTCGTCGAAATGGACCCACGACTCGATCGTTTTGTTGTCCCGCTCTTGCTGAAATCGTCGGATGAGCTTACTCCATTTTGTAGCGGCGAGCATTCTCATTCCTTCTACGCAAATCAATCAATATTTTGGATTAATAAGCGCACTACCAGAGAGCAATTAATTCAAGAAATCGTACGCAAAAGTAAATCGCACGCAATGTAGCCAATCTACGCATCCGCCGAGAATTTAAAAACTCATGGCTGCACAGCGCAACTCTCGGCAGGCACAGAAAATAGCACTTTTCATGCATAAGTTACATAAAGTACCTTCTCCAATCGCAGCCGCTACCTCGATTCATTTCTTGCGCTGCTCTTCCTCCGTCATTAACTCCGCCGGCAGACTCCAGTCCCAGAGCTGCCGGCGTTTCCGGATCTCCTTTATCAATTTTTTCTCGAATTCGAGCGTGCCACGCTTGAATTCCTCCTGAACTTCTTTTTCGCGCTAAAATGTATCGAAAATGCAAAAGAAATAAGTATATATTGATTAATAAAACAATTAATAGATCAATTACAATTATGTGTAATAACAAATCTTCTACATACCACATCCATCTTCTTCGAGATTCCCGTCAGATCAATATGAAACAAATGTATATAGAAACAAATGCTCACATGTTTTCCAATGCACGAATATTCACAACGTGCGAAAATGGAGTGCATTCTCGCATGAACAGTTAGGATGGTTAACTGTAGAATGATAATTTATTCTGTATCAGATAATCACGTTCTACAACCATCTAAAGAGCATTTCATAAGCTTTTCAGTTTTCTGATAAATTTTTGAAAAATATTCGTTTCTGATGCAAACTCTCGAATCGCAGCGCTTTTCACTTTTATCCCAAATACAGGAATCTAGTCTGCAATGTCACGATTCTCGCCAATGTCGTCCGCCGAATCTGGGATCCGCACGGACGATGCATGGTTTATATGAATAAATAATCAAGGGTAAAATATCAAATTGTGAAACAGCACTAGAGATAAAAATACTCAACATCTAAAGTTTTTAACGCTGACGGAATGCACTACGGGCTGAAGTTCACTATCATGAGAACATTCCCGAATATCAGGAGATCGAAACGACTAAATGTATTTCATCTGTACTTAGACGATAATAATAGATTCTTCATTTATTGCTTTCGTTGAAGAATAGTCACCGAATGATTATTTATCATTATTTAAGGAACGATATCCACCTCGTCCCCGAAAGTATCGAGTACGAGACATCAGGCTGGATATAGAAACGTGAGGGGCGCAGTGTATTTCATCTCCTTTCGTCGACAGTTGTGAAATGGGTGATGCATACGCCTGATTCCATAGCTCGTGGCACTCCAAGCTGTGAGATTCTCCTTTGTTTCATGTCTACGAGACGAAATACATGACGGACAAGAGTTCACTGTAATGATAACATTCCCGACCGTCGGGAGAACGAAACGACTAAATTTATTTCAGCAATACTTGGACAATAACAATAATAAATTCCTCGCTTATCGCGTTCTATGAGGAATAGTCAGCGAATGTTTTTTTTATTGTTATTTAATGAACGATTTCAATCTTATCTTCGAAAGTATATGGAAATATTCGAGATCTTTCTTTTTTCATGGGAACATGTAAACCGGTGCAGCATCTTCCATCGTAGATTGGAGAGAGTTTTCGGAGCAGTCAGAATAAGAGAATACGTCTTACATTCCAATATCTTAACACACGCCAAAACAAGTTATCTGTATTTAACTGTATGGTAAAACACGATTCGTTCAGCAAACTTTTAAACGATTCAATATCATTTATTACAGATATACAATGGCTTCGAGAGAAGCAAAAACACGACAGTTTAGTGTTATTTTTTTTATGAACGTTTACTTATTTATTTTAATTATGAGTTACACTTGAATCTGATATTCTCGTTGAGCGGGTTGGGGTTTTTCAGTCTTCATTAGTGGACAGGATAACCGTGTGGCTTCGACCGTTCTACACATCTTAGACAGTGAGCGGGATGAATAATGTTTGTAGGAAGGATCGGATCGCCTGTAATTTTCAGGAACTGCATTCAACTGGAAAGGAAATGTTACATAAACATTAGTATTTTACTCCAAAAAATTATTAACTTTTTTTATACAGCTGGCATGTAAAAACACTATGGATCAAAGACAATAATAAGGAATTGTTTTTTCATATTCAGAACGACAGAACGTTATGTAACCAAGGAAAAATGTCGTCAAAAAATTGTTTAGTGAGACCTGGACACCGCTAGCATAGATCGGGTTCGCTATGATTGCCTGTGTTGATATTTTCGACAACGGGCACGTAAAAAACTACGCAGCGAAAATCTCACGATGTCGAAAAGTTGGACCCGGATACCGCTAGCATTGGCTATTATTACGCGATTATCCGTAACAATATTTCTCACGGTCGGGACATTTAAAACTACGTAGCAGTAGTCACACATTGTCGAGAAATGATCTAGTAAGATCTAAACACCATTTTATTCTTTTTCTAATCCGATTATGCTTTTGTAAAGCATTCTTTCTTTTTTTTAAATCTAATCCGCATCCTATTCGCACAACTTACTCAACTGTACTCTGACTCTGTAGAAGGGCTCAACCGATAATATCAACTAAATAAACATAAACAAATCATTGGCGATGAAGAGGCTCGACGTAATCTCGAGCAGTACCTTCATCAAGGCTCGAAAAGCAAAAAACTACGGAGCCAAGGTCGCCGGATTTCGAGAAATTGTAAATCGACACCTGGACAACGAAAGCCATGACGAGGTTCGACGTAATCTCGAGCAGTACCTTCATCAAGGCTCGAGAAGCAAAAAACTACGGAGCCAAGTTCGCCGGATGTCGAGAAATCGTCAATCGACACCTGGACAACGAAAGCCATGACGAGGTTCGACGTAACCTCCCGCAGTACCTTTCTCAAGGCTCGAAAAGCAAAAAACTACGGAGCCAAGGTCGCCGGATTTCGAGAAATCGTAAATCGACACCTGGACAACGAAAGCCATGACGAGGTTCGACGTAATCTTCCGCAGTAGCTTCCTCAATGCCCGAGAAACCGAAAACTACGGAGCCAAGTTCGTCGGATAACGAGAAATGGTCTGGCGATACCTGGACATCGCGGGGATTCACGCGGTTACAGGGGATGCACCGGGAGTCGTCGTAGTGACTGTGAATTTCGGCACACGGATGATAATTCGACTTCGAAATGTACATTCGAGCGGTCGCGGAATTTTTTTATTTAAAAGTGCATGATTTATCACTGTATTAATTTATTCAACACCCTGTATCGAAGTTCTGTGAAGTTACCTCATGCTTGTGTGCTGTCCGTGTGACTACTCAAGCTGCGCTCTGATTGGTCAACTTTAAACCCTTATTGCTCGGAAACTACTCATCGTACGAACTTTTTCCAGGGCTCATTTTACTCGGGCGATCACCCCGCATCTGCCTGCACACAGTTTGTGCGCCGATTCAATAACACCCTGTATATATACATTTTTTTTCAGACTCCATAATTTTCGAGGACGGCGACGACGATCTCCTCAACGCCACTCTCAACATGTCAATAGCCGAGGAGCCGATGGAGACAGAGTCAGCCGGTGTGGTACAGGCAGCGTTTGCAGAGCCGGAGGCTGACGAAGTCGAGGATGACATTTTCAGCGACGAGTTTATACCATCCTCGCAGCCTCTAGCAACATCGTCGCAGACTGGACGGGGTTTGAGGCTTGAACCGGTTGCTGGACCCTCACGGCAGGCAACGGCGTCGCTACGGTCAGCAGAGCCAGGACCATCGGGGGAGTTTTCGCCAACTTTCTCGGAGTTTCTCCGTGATTCAACAACTCCGCTGTCCGGTGAGTCGAAACTCATTTATCGCGTCGAAACCCGTCGAAGATTTGTTAAATTTAAGAGTGAGGGGATCGTTATGAGCGCTAGGATTCGCGAGCCTCCCGCAGGAGTTAATTTAGTATCGTGGCTAGAGGACGCGATTCGCGAGCTACATGCTCTTATCGTCAGTGGTAGCGAACCGACTGATATGATCGGTGTAGAGTTTCGATCGAACGCATTCACGAGAGGTCCCGCGGGTAATTCATTTAGACCAGTAGCTGATTTTTATTTTGATCAGCTGTTTAAAGCTATAAATAGCATCTCGCAGAGTGCTACCGGTTTTTGCGTAGATGACTCGTTCGTGATTACTTGTAACATCGTGTCAATGCCTGTAGGCTCGGGAAGACCGAAGAAAGAATCGGGCGAAGAATTTTGGCAGAAAAGATCGGTTATAGGGTTTAATAACAGCGACAAGCTCTGTCTTTCACGGGCTATCGTGGTTGGTAGGGTATATGCGGAACGAGGCCGGATACGCGAGGGAGTTCTCCATAAGCTGTGGGATAACGTGCGACGCGACAGATCTGTGCTCCAGAAAAACTTAGCAGAGGAGTTGGTGCGCGCCGCTGGAATAAATTTGCTTCTATATTTGAAACAGTCCACCCTGTTGAGTGAGCGTGTCGTGGCGCGGCGCTGGTTGTCGAGGTGGACGCGGCGTGTGGCGGCACTCACTCGGCCTACCGAACGTGAACGAGACACACGTCTTTGGATTGACCAAACCTCAACCCTCTTCAGCGATCTCGCAACATGGTGCTAAGTGTGGGGTTCGGTACACCGAGATAAGAGACAATAAAATATCAACAGTGTTCTACGGTTGGGCATCGCCAGACAACCGAGTTCAGGGGAACCTCGAAACGAGCTTTGTCGAGGCAACCACGCGTCGGGCCCGCGAGCGTCAGGAGAACGATACTTCAAGATGGCCGAGCCAGTGCCAGATACAACGCTGGTGCAAATCCAGCCGCCGACTAATTTCGACTTCACACGGCCGGAGCTGTGGCCGCTATGGGAAAAACGTTTCTTGCGTTATCTCAATGTAACAGGCCTAGTAGCGAAGTCAAATGTCATCAAGATCGACATTCTGTGCTATTCGATGGGAGAGAAGAGCGAGGAGATCTTGATTCAGATCATGCCGGACGCGGCAACAAAATCGCTAGTCGAAGTGCTGTCTGCCTTCAAAGACTATTTTGCACCGAAGAAGAATGTCATTTTCGAACGAGTCTGCTTCAATTCGAGATCACAAGTTCCGGGGGAGAGCGTCGATCAGTTTATAACGGCGCTGCATACCAAGGCAGAGTCATGCGACTATGGGAATTTGAGGGATCAGCTCATCCGCGACCGCATCGTGATTGGTTTAACAGATACACGAACGTCGGAGAGGCTGCAATTGATCTCGGATCTAACCTTAGATAAAGCGATATCTATTGCACGGGCAGCAGAGCAGCAGCAGAAGCACGCCAAATCAGTGAAGCAGGAGATTATTGAGATCGACAGAGTCTGCACGGAAAAGTCCAAAGGCCAAGCGTCGCAGAAGGTCACCCAGAAATCGGCTCTGCGAGGCGAGTGCCCCCGATGTGGGCTGACTGAGCATCGGAACGACGTATGTCCGGCGAAGAACTCCAGATGCCGGAGCTGTAAGAAGTTGGGACACTGGGACAAAGTGTGTCGCACAAAAGCGGTGAATTGCACCGAGTCCAGCAGCCAGGAGAGAGCGGATTCACCGGTCAACGCAGAAGCACAGCAGCGAGAGTACTTTCTGGGGCACGTCAGCCGCAAACAGGAAGACGACGATTTCGCGGAGGAGGTATTCTTGGAGGGTTGTCCCAGACATATAGAGTTTTTAATAGATACAGGGGCGGACGTAACGTGCATTCGTGCGTCGGACGTTCCGGTCGCCTTCGGTAAAAGAATAAAACCTACTAATGCTAGGGTCACAGGACCGGACGGCGTAAAGCTACAGCTTCTGGGCAACCTATCGGTGAAAGCTAAGATCAGAGGAGTGACGAAAGAAATGTCGCTGTATGTGATTCGAGATCTGAATAGAAATCTGTTGGGTAAAGATTTGATAAAAGCGTTTGAATTAGCGCAGGGTTCGTTCAGTTGGGGAGAGTAAAGGGTTGCCGACAAAACACGAGATAGACGGTCTTACGCCGCGACTGCAAAGACTTCGTATCCGTCTCATGCGGTATAACTATAAAGTCATCTACACCCCGGGCAAGTCGCTAGTGGTAGCTGATGCGCTCTCGCGAAACCCAGAGCAGCTAAACGCGTTGGGAACCGTAGTAGAGAACGAATTAATAACTGAAACGGCGGCATTCTTCATGCGCACGGTGAAAAGCCTTCCGGCGTCGAGCGACATGCTGCACCTGATCAGCTCAGAGCAAGAAAAGGATCCAACTTGCAGTAAATTGATAGAATTTTGTACAACCAGGTGGCCGGCGAAGAGCCACATAAATGACGAAATGAAGGCTTACTTGCCGTTTAAAAATAATCTTTCGTTTGGGGAAGGGTTTTTGTTGTATAAGTCGCGTTTAGTGATAGCGAGTTCGCTGCAGCGGGAGTTGTTACACAGAATCCATTGTGGACACCTGGGAGTGAATAAGTGTCGAGATCGAGCGAAGCAGTCGGTATGGTGGTTGGGTTTGGCCACGCAGTTAAAGATCTTGATCGAGAGCTGCCGAAACTGTGTAGAGAATCGCACGAATCCGCAGCAGCCGTTCATGCAAGAGCCATTTCCGTCATATCCGTGGCAGAAATTCGGTATTGATTTGTTCAAGTGCGAAAAGTGGTATGTAATATTCTCGGATTACTACTCGCGGTTTATAGAAATCTTTCCGCTAACGTCCTTCTCGGGATCAGCGCTGATCAAAATATGCAAGGAGGTGTTTTCCCGGGTCGGTATCCCGGAGATAGTTCGAATCGATAATGGACCGCAGTTTTCAACCGAATTCAAAGAATTTGCGAGGGAATACGACTTCCGTAGTGTAACCAGCTCGCCGCATTTTCCGCAAAGTAACGGGGCTATTGAGGCGGCGGTTAAGACGGCGAAAAGTATAATTAAAAAATCAAAGTCGGAAGACGTGGATCAGGGCCTAGATCCCCATCACATCTTTCGCTAACCTTATGATCATGCTACGCTAACGTTATACTAACGCTTCAATGCCGGGGCTGCAGCAAGATTAGTTTCCCATAGGTACGAAGGGACGCATGCCGTCCATAGGTGGCGATAGGAGGGATATCCCTAATTTCTGTGCACGGCTCCAAACTCCGTTTTGCGGCACGGCTTCCCTACGATTTGTCACATGGCAAAGCTTGGCACCCAAAATCGTTCACTCAAGAAAAAAAAAAAAAAAAAAAAAAAAAATTCGCTATGGTTAGCATTGCCGTAAAGAACGAAACACAAGAAAAGAAGAGTGTGGAAGAGGAGAGCGACGCGGTTTCGACAAATTGTAAGTCGATTATTTATTTATTTATTTATTTATTTATTTATTTATTTATTTATTTATTTATTTATTTATTTATTTATTTATTTATTTATTTATTTATTTATTTATTTATTTATTTATTTATTTATTTATTTATTTATTTATTTATTTATTTATTTATTTATTTATTTATTTATTTATTTATTTTACGGGACGAACCCTTTGTACATTTTCAATTTTACGATTCAGATAAAAATGAGCACGGTCACAAGGGATTCGACAAGTTTTTGTCCTGCCGAGGATTGGTCGACTGCATCGTGACGACCACTAGGGAGGAACGTTAGAGGGATCTCTTCAAGGATCTCGTCTCGAGTCAAATAAAAGCGGCGGTAAAGGCGCTGAACTTCACCGCCTAGCAAGTGCTGGTGTTACTGAGATTCCTGAGGGATCAATGACGATAACTCCGGGAAGTGGAAAAAAAAGTTCGTCTTGTTTGTAATTCTATAATCTTTACCGGTGAGCAATCTATGTCTTTTTCTTCGAGTCATTTTGGAGACAAATAAATAGTACACTTAAGGATAAGACGCTTCGATGTTCGTCTCGCATTCGTCGAATAATCATTGATTTTTTTGTTGTTTTTTTGTATCCGTAGCTGAAGGTGTATTCCATGGATGTCATGAGAGTTTCCTTGATCGCCGGATGAAGCTCCCACTCGATGTATCTCGTCAGCGTCTGACTGGCGCCCCTGAGAAAGACATCCTCCATTTCGCTCGAGACGCTCTCCTGCGGCTGTCAGGTGTTGTATCTCCGAGCCACGTCCAACTACTCTCCAGTTCTATTCAGCGACGAGAACGTCCGAATGCAGCCTGGCAAGAATGTGCAACGTTTGCCGTCTCCCGCACAATCTCCGAAAACGATCGTGACTTCGTTCGAAAAACGAAATGGAAGTCTCTCTCTCCTTTGGATCTTTCTCAGCAGTTTCAATCGTCTCCTCGATCGGAACATAACCGTGAAGATTCTGAGGGCAGTGTTGAAAACAAGTCCCCGTTCACAGTCGACTCTGCAATTCAACTCGGCGACGAGAACGTCTCGACCCAGCCTGGCAAGAAGGTTCAATGTGTCTTGTTTCCCGCCCAATCTCAAAATGTCAATGTGATGGTTGTCTAATATTCATGTTCGCGTCTCTTCTTAAAGTACATTGATCGTCGCATCCACGCAATCCGACCGTAATAATTTATTTTCTTACGATGCACCAAACTCGAATAAACTGCACTGTCAATTTAACGTATAGAGGACTGGAAGTTCTTATGCAAAAACTAGTACATTGAATTTAATGTACAATTGCGATAAAAAATTAATATACTTTTTCATTCAAATTAAAGTACATTATTAAAAATAAAGTATTCCCAATGTTTTTGATACACTAAACATTAATTTTTTATTACAAGAAACCTCATGATATGTCAAAATTAACTGTCAAACGGCACAACACGACCGATGTTACTCGTCGAACGATTCCAGCGTCAGACTCTTACAGCAGCCTATCAGGGAGCATTTCTTAACCGCAACAATATATATATCGAAAATGCGAGTTATTTTAGCCATGGATTTTTTGAAGAGGGAACATGAAATTTGATATAAGGTAAACAAACGTCCCAGTGACCGGACGAAGCGTGCGTGCAAGAGAGACTGCAATACGATTTATCATGAATGTACGAAGACTGGGACTGTTCCCTTAGGTGTGCGGCCACTGGTACTTTTATCTTACCAGTTTTTGCATAAAAACTGCCAGTCCGGTGCATTAAATTTCAAACGAATTTTTTTACAGTGCACTACTGGGCGAGCGAAAAACAAACATGCATTTATTAATTAAAGATTTCAACTGTAGTTTGTCAAAGTTTGTAAATACAATTGTTGTATTCAAAATGTTCAATAGAATAAATAAAATCGTTACTTTTTTTATTTTTATTTTTTCCAATACAAGTTATACGACAAAGAGGAAAGTCAAGTATGGCAGAGTGCAAAACCAGATTTTCCCCTCTCCTTCGTCTTCCTTCTTGAAAACTTATCTGTAAAAGAAAAACATGGTAATTACAAAATTTGGTCGCGTAAGAAACTAATTATATGTATACCTCAGAGATCCGGAAAGGTTACGGAAGAGGACAGGAACGGATTTGGGTTTTTAGTTTCCTGGAAATATAAACAAGTTAAAAAAAAACCTGTTACGAAGAAAAATGAAATACAAATATACTTACAGATGAGAGATTTGAACATTTGGCATGTGGGCCTGTTTATGACACCACACAGGTAACATCTTGGTTTGTAGCCTCGGGTCTTCGTCTTGTAGATGCACGTGGTGCATGCCACCTTGTGGCCGCAGACTTCGAACGGAAACAGGACCGGTGAATCGCAGGCCATCCTATTTGTTGAGTTCTTCAATTTAGAAAACTCCTCATCCGTCATGACAGTCAGGTCGACCACTTCCAACTCTTCGTCCGTCGTAATGGTCAGGTCGACCACTTCCACTGATGAAGGGAAATAAAAACAAAGTCATATTATTTATCGGTATCAGTTCAGAGAATTACGCTACAGGGTCCTATCAAGTTTTTCTTTTTCTTTCTTTATCTCTGTACAGATCAATAATTAATTCTATTGATCTATACTTGAAGCCTGACAGCGCTGAACAGACCGTACATAAAAACAATGTTCTGCGGACACCTTCCCCGTTGCCGTTCACAGGCATGCAAAATGGCTGATTCCCGCACGATACGCAAATGCGATGCGCAAAATACTTTCACCGGTGCGCAAAGTACTTTGCGCACTGTTACCAAGCGGTTGCTATGGTAACATCGAGGCGACCGAGGCGCCACAGGCATGCGCCATTGGGCATGCCTGTGACTGGTGCACAACTTGGATTTTGCATTGCCTTCGTAAAGAAAAATATGGTTCGATATACGAGGCCATCTCGCTTCTTCCGCACTGCTCGTTTTGGCCTCTAGTATCCAAATATACTATTACGATACTAGTGCGATAAAACTTGTTCTGACGAGTGTGAGTTTGCAGCACGAGCCGAAGGCAAGTGTGCAATCACACGAGTTAAGAAAACGTTTATCGCACGAGTATCGTACGAAATTCTATTTCACAAGGTGCGAAAGAGGAGGAAATAAATAAATAATCGACTTACAATTTGTCGAAACCGCGTCGCTCTCCTCTTCCACACTCTTCTTTTCTTGTGTTTTGTTCTTTACGGCAATGGTACCCATAGCGAAATTTTTATTTTTTTTTCTTGAGTGAACGATTTTAGGTGCCAAGCTTTGCCATGTGACAAATCGTAGGGAAGCCGTGCCGCAAAACGGAGTTTGGAGCCGTGCACAGAAATTAGGGATATCCCTCCTATCGCCACCTATGGACGGCATGCGTCCCTTCGTACCTATGGGAAACTAATCTTGCTGCAGCCCCGGCATTGAAGCGTTAGCATAGCGTTAGCGTAGCATAATCATACGGTTAGCGAAAGATGTGATGGGGATCTAGGTCCAGGCGTTGTTAGCATATAGAACAACCCCTCTTGAGAATGGGTTTAGCCCAGCGGAATTAGTGTTCGGCAGAAAAGTCAGGTCAAATGTCCCTATCCTTCCTAGTCAACTGATATCGAGCAACCACGATGGTGCAGTACAAGCTAAAAAGCAAAATAGAAAAGAAAAGCAAAGCGCGCATTTCAATCGACGTCATCGCACGCGCGAGCTGTCGGGATTAAAGGAGGGAGAGACGGTGTGGGTAATAGACCTTAGGGTGTACGGAAGAATTGTGAAACTGTTAGCGGAGCCCAGATCGTATATAGTTCAAACCGCGAATGGTAGGATACGGAGAAATCGCTGGCATCTGGTCCCAGCTCCCTATAAGACGTATGAGTCCTCGGACGCGGTGTATGAGGAGTCTATTCCGGAAGAGCAAAATGTGCAGGCCGCCGATAACGAACCTGAAGTACAGGTGGAGAACCCCCCTGCCATTATCCCTCCGCGAGATGATGTAAACGTTGAGGCAGAGAGGAGTCCCGCGCAAATCCGTCCTCAGAGAGAAAGATCAAAACCAGGTTGGCTTAGGGGTTTTGTATATTAGTTGTAGGTTAGTAGATAAGAAAGACAAGTTGCTTGTAATAAGAAAAGTGTTTGACTGCAAAAAGGAAGTTTATGTATGTTAACAAGATTATATGCTGTTTGTACCGTTCATATTAACAATAAAGAAAGGGAGATGTTGAGTGAGCGTGTCGTGGCGCGGCGCTGGTTGTCGAGGTGGACGCGGCGTGTGGCGGCACTCACTCGGCCTACCGAACGTGAACGAGACACACGTCTTTGGATTGACCAAACCTCAACCCTCTTCAGCGATCTCGCAACACACCCCTGATAATTGTCGATGCCGCACCTGCATTTTTCCGGATGACACTCCTAATTTTGTGTATGTACCAAAACAAGGATCTAATTCTCGTTAATTTATCAAGTATAAATAGGCAGTAACGAATGTACGAACATCATTCGAATCTCTGCTATGGCTCCATCAACAACGGCTAAAGCTTCGCTTGGAAAAAAGAACGCGATCCTACTAGACGCTCTATGTCATCTGGATAAACAGCCTCGTGAATCATTATTGCGTACAATAGATAGAAACGGTGTTCGGTGTATTTGTGAGTGTGCGTTCAATACCTTAAACGGTGCAGTCCCATTGAAAAAGAGTGAACGAATAAAACTATCCGAATATAAAAAAATTTTACGCTGCCTCATAAATAAAACTGGTAGTTGGAAGACGAAAAAACGTGTAATTGTGCAAAAGGGAAGCGGATTCTTACTACCTCTACTTCTTCCAATCATAGGCACTGTGCTGTCTAATATTTTCACACGTAATTGACAAGATGCAGCACGCAAAGAAAATGGTTTTAGTGTCTCAAGATGTGGTCATGCCATCGCGCGAGCAGATAGAGCAAACACGCTCCGTTCAAACACCAGGCACTACACTCAGTACACTCGATGCCGAAATGGATGATATACTTAGCTCAGTAACTCCTGCGAACCAACGTGAAAAATGGAAACTTTACCAGCAAGTTTTACAACGCCACCAGTTTTTTGTCGACGAGAGACGACCTAAAATTATCACAGCTTCGTCGGTCAGCGCGAAACCTGTCGAGCAAATACCTGAGGAAGCTGCACAAGCAACTACCGAAGCAGAGAAAATATCTGATGAAGTTATTGTGGCTAGTGTACCAAAAACATATAGAAGACAAGCGGAGCAGTTATTGAATCATTTGCATGCCAGCTCCAACACCACTCTAACGTGGGATAAATCGGGAGTGGTCCATATCGACGGTGAACCAATAAAAGAATCGAATATTATAGATCTTGTAAATGATAGATCTTGTATGCGCCATAGAAAAACTGTGCGTGCCATTGGTCGTGAACAATTTGGAAATGAACTCAGGCGTGTAGAGATCCATCGTGAATTTATCGGTAATACAAGCCTATTGTACGAGAGTCTGTCGCTCAACACACCTCTAAATTCTAGACGAAACTTGGCAAAGTCCAATCCCAATACACCGGATACAAGTCAGAATAGCTTAAATTTATCAGGCGACAGTCGTCGAACTCCTACTAGTGACTCAAAACGATCGTGGAAAACATTGAAACTGTAGTACAAATATAATGGATTTATTAAAGAAGTTTTATTATGATCCTACGCATCACACTGGATACGCCGGTGCCCCAAATCTAATTCATACAGCGGATGAAGAAAAAATACCTCGTAAGGATGTGACTGGCTGGTTAAGAACACAAGATGCGTATACACTACACAGACCTATACGACGACGATTTCCGCGTCGACATTACGGCGTCGATAATATCGATGATGTGTGGGAAGCTGATCTCATTGATCTGCGCTGTCTTAAAGATGAAAATGACGGCTCTGTTTATCTTTTAGTGGTTATTGATGTTCTCAGCAAGTATGCATGGGTTGAGACGCTGCGTGATAAAACTTGTGCAGAAACTACAGAAGGGTTCAAACGAATACTCAATCGAAGCAGTGGTCGAGCGCCTGTATGGCTACAGACAGATCGAGGCTAAGAATTTGTCGGTAGCGTTTAGCAGCGATTTTTGAAGAGTCGTGGAATAAATTTCCAAGTGGCCCGAAACCCCGATATCAAAGCCGCTATTGTAGAATGTTTCAACAGAACATTAAAGGAGCGGATGTGGCGATATTTTACACATAAAAATACACGACGCTATATCGATGTTGTGAGGCGAATTTCCGGGTGGAGACAACCTCAAACTCCTCTACCGGTATCCGAACACAAAACCCGGTCTCTCGATCGTTTTCAATTTTCAATAATGGGCGCCAGCCGCACTCAGCGTGCGACTCGATCGGTATCGATGTTACAGAAAAGACCAAGGTCGCGCTCCGACTAGCTGCAGCCTTGGGGGAATGGTAGAGGGGCGGTTCGGGGTAATCTTTACTCGGGTGGTTGCTTAAGCAATTAAAATTCTCAACACATCAGATTACGAGAGACGAGTAACAATTTATTAAAAGAAGATTAATGCTCTAGTCAATTCAAATTCAAGTTCCAAATAAATTCAAAGGGTTGGAATAAACCAAACTCTCGCTCTCTTTCTCAATCGTCCAGATCTTACGACTAACCGGTACATAAATTTCCTACTAAACTCCCGGCGGCTACTCGGTTCACCGTCGGAAGGACTGGCCTAGTGCCCGATGAAATTAGCAAGGGGAAATTACAATAAAATATTCTTCAGATAATTGGTTACAAAATATTCTTCAAATAGTATATCAAAGCCCTGGGTCCCTGCTATATTCGGCTTAACATACGCGAAACGACAAAAATTCTCGGTAGCTATCGAGCAACACGGCTCGGCTAACGCGGCAGCGGTCACGCGGCAAGGTCAGAAGGACCCGCCGTGAAACGCTCGGCGACGCGCGAGTCTCCGTGCGCTGAAGAAGACAAAAATCCTCTTAGCCTACCGGTAAACTAGATAGGAGCGCACAGGCAAATACGCGTAAATAGGAGGCGCAGCCCGGAGAGGCCGGGGCGATACGGACACGGGCCGTTTTCGCTTTATTTTCGCTGGTTTACCTGTCGAGAAGCTGACGCCGTCGACGAAGGCTACGAAACTTTAACTCGCGGAAAACGGCACGAAGACCCGCACGACGCGCACTCGCAAATAAATCGTTACGAAATGACTAACACAAAAGACAGAACAAATTCTTCCGAAGTTCTCGGCCAGATCCGCGCGCGAGCTCAGTACCGGTATCGCGCGCGTGTCACTTTCCGACACACGAAACGCAACTCTACAACGCGATTTTTGGCACTATCCGCACTGTCTAAATTGTACTAGATTTTATTCCCGATAAGACGGATTTAGTATCCGAATTGCCGACGAGCGAGTTGTTCCTTGTCACGGCCGGGACCGCGGTCGACGTCTCGACCGGGAGTACCCCGTATACAATTCACCGGCCACGCCGGTGTGTCGACAACGACAAATAAATTTACGGCAAACGAGTTGCGAGAAGCTTACCGGTATAATTTGTGTGACAAAGGCCCCAATTAGATCGCCTGTGACGTCTCGAAAATCAATCAAGAGTGCTTCCTTCCTTCTAATTCCTCTCAGGCGTTCCAAAACCGCAATTGCGCCGAGACGATGGGAGAGAGTCCAGAGCAACGCACCGTCACTGTCGCCGGTCACCGGAAGAATTCCCAAACTCTCACTACTCTCTCCTATCGCGACCGTTCCGGTACCCCGCTCACCCGCTTGCCCCCCGTGCCTACGCTTGTTCCCCCGGCCTAGCCTAACGCTAAACGGCGCCTCGCAGGGCAGCCTCGCAATTAATCGGTCGCCGAGCGCTCGCGCGCGCGAATATGTAAATCGGCCCTGACGCAAGGCCATGCTCGCCACGGCGAGAATCTTTGGCTGTAGGCGAACAGATGCAACGGCGGGCCTAGGTGTGACATCCCGATGCAGGTGAGGCATCACCGGGAAATCAGCGGTCCACAGGCCGTCGTCGGAAGGTGCCGGCGAAGGCAATCCTTTCTGCCTCGTCCAGACTCGGTCACGACGGTCTTCCCTCGATGTTCGTGGCGCTGACGCTCTCGGCTACCGGTACGCATTCCTCCTTCGGTCGCTCGACGCTCGCCAGGCGCGGATAGTACATGAAAACCGTTCGACGTAATTAATAATTTACCGGATTAAACGCTACTGAGCCCCTCGGATCTGCCCGAGAAATGTGACCTGCGCTCGGTGAGGGCGCGCGCCGACTCTCTCTCTCTTGGAAACTTTAAATTTTTGGGACGTGCCCAAAATACGGCGTCACAAACTACCCCCCCCTTGCCGGAAGGCCGACCCCGGCCGTCAAGCCCCCCGCAACTCTCGAAAAAGAAAACCGCGAGTGGGGAATTTACGGTCTGGACGTCGATCACACTTCCGGGGTTGGGAGAAGCTCAGTATTCGGAGATCACAAATAAGCAGTAGCAAAAATAACGTTAGCAAAAATATTATCAGAAACGAGTACTGGGGACACGTGAGTCGAGATTCTTACCGCCTTGCAGATGACAAAGCTGTGGAATCCCGAGCCCTTCGCAGCATCGGCCGGCACCTCCGAAGTCCCCTTATGGAAACATAAAACACAAATACCCGCACCGGGAACAGGGAAACCACAAAAAAAACCCAGACACCAAATTGTTGGGCCACTAGGCCAGGAACCGGTACCGTTTTATTTGGGGTTAACCCCCCTTCGGGTGCACATATCTCAGAGAAAATTATAATTCGGCGATTACATCCACCGGCGAAGGTAGAACCGATAGGCTGCGGGCGAATCCGACAGCAAAAACAAAAGAAGTAGAGAAATGATACATGAAAATTTGGTCCGGCGAGTACATTTACCGGTAACGGTAAAACCGGAAACCGTCGACGCTCTCGACGACAAAAAAAACGAAAATAAATCGAAGAAAAACCCCGAGAGGATATGGCACCCACGCAAAACAAACACCAAAAAAAAACCTTACATAGCCGCACCCAGAAACACAAAAAAACCTCTACCGGTACGGAATCTTAATGGCCAAAAAGAAAAAGTCAGTGGGAATCGTCGGGTACGGCGAGAATCCCATTCAGTCCCGAGAGACTTTGGCCACCGTCTTGTCCATGGGCCCGTACACCTGGAGCAACTTCGGGTCCCTGGTGTTGCTGGCAAAGGAGCCTCCCGAGCTCCACCACCACTCGGCGCATTTCGGGCAGTTGCTCAGGCGATACCCGAACTTGCCGCAACCGGAGCACCGATCCTTCTCGTTCTTCGGCTCCTCGCACCTTCCGAGCTCGACCGGCTCCTACCGGTAGTTCACGCGGCGGAACGCCGGCGTAGCAATCGCCCGGTCCGACAGATTTCGTCTCCGCCGGAACACCTCGTGCTCGTCCTCGTCCTCGTCCGCGACCCGCGCCAGGGCCAGGCCCGAAGTCCCACGCTGCCGGTACCATCGTCGTGGAGGGCTTCCTCGGCTCTTTCGATCCTCCCCGCGCTCCCTCATCCTCGTCGTCCGTCAGCTCCGATTCCGAGGACGAGTCGGAATGGTAGTCCCGGATGGAGGTGGACAATCCGTCCTCGACCTCGCGCTGCACCACCGCTCTCCACTGGCCGAGGACCGAGCGCACCAGCGGCTCCGGGTTTTGCACCCCGCGCATCGGCTGGGAGAAATCGGCTGCGTCCACCGCCCTCGTGTATGCTTCCAACGCCTTCCGGGCAAACCGCTGCGTTACCGGTACCGTTGCCGATTGCCGGCTGTGCAGCGCCTCGAGCATCAACGGCCCGAGCACCTCCAGTGTCTTCTGTGCTTCGTTCACGTCCATATCACCTGTCAGAGAGATTAAGCGGAGGATAATAGGGTTTAAGGTCGTCAATTGATATCTTGGATATTCGGTTGCCCTTCTCGTCCTCAAGTTCGAATACAACGGGGGATAAAATTTTACTAATCGTGTAAGGACCGTGATATCGTGTGGCCAGCTTCGCAGCGATAAATTGCGTTGCCGACGACAAGATTCTTTGTCGCTTCAAAACTTTGTCACCCACCCGAAATTGTACCACCCGCCGATGCTTGTTGTACTGCACGGCCTGCCTGCGATACGCCTCTTCGAGGTCATACTGAACTCTCTCCCGCAGAAATTGCAACCGACTTACATGCGCCGACCACTCCTCCCGCGACAAAGGGAGGATAAGTTCGCGATCCCCCCTTTCGCGGCGGTAAAATTGATGCGGACGCGGAGTTCGGCCCAGGTTTAGATATGCCGGACTGCAGTCGATCGAAGTGTGGTGCGCAGTATTATAAGCGAATCTGAACTCCGCAAGATGGTTATCCCAAGCCTGATGATCGGCCTGCAGGAAGGAAATCATCATCGTCTTAAGGACTCGGTTCACCCGTTCGACAGGATTAGCCTGCGGATGGTACGGAGGAATAGTAGCGTGGTAAATGCCATACTGCTCAGCCCATTCCCGCAGGCTCCGATTAATAAATTCCGTTCCGTTGTCCGTCAACAAAACCTCCGGTGTTCCCCATCTGGACAGAACCAATTCCTCTAGAGCCTCCTTGATCTTAATACCGGTAGCCTTTTTCAACGCGCAACACTCGATCCATTTGCTAAATAAATCCTGAATAACGAGCACGTACCGGTAACCTGTCCTACTCGGGGGGAATGGCCCCATGATATCGGCTGCGATAACCGTCCACGGACCTTCGACAACGCGACGTCCCATAAGCCCGCTCGGCGGAGCTTGAACAACTTTAGTCCGCTGACAGATATCGCACTGCTTCACGTATCTCGAAATTTCGTTGTACATCTTCGGCCAATAATACGAGTACGCGACGCGACGGAAAGTTTTCTCAACCCCTAAATGCCCTCCCTGCGGCGTATCATGGCTCTCGCGTAGCACCTGAAGCCGATCTCCGCGCGGCACGACGAGCTTCCACTCATCGTCATCCGATTCGATCGACGTTTTGCGAACAATGCGCCGGCGCAGATACAACCTCCCTTGCTCGATTCGCCAATCGGGAAAACGCTTCGGGCTCTCTCGAACCTCGCGACACCGTGCCTCGTACCAGGCATCTGTTTCCACTGCCGTACCGGTAGCATCCGCGGTTACCGCGACGACTTCCGGCGGCGCACTTGGTGCCGATTCCTTGTCGAATTTATTCTCAAATTTTTCCTCGGAATTATTTTCGGATGTATTCCCGGGTCTATTTTCGGATGTATTCCCGGGTCTATTTTCGGATTCGTGATGATCCGATCTATTATTGTCGGCCGTTTCGGTTGTCGCATCCGGTTCAAACATCCGGGATAACGCGTCTGGGACATGATTCAACGCTCCTTTTCGATGAATAATCTCAAAGTCGTACTGCATCATTCTCAGAGCCCACCTCGAAAGCCTACCGGTAGGGTCTTTTAAATTTCGAAGCCATTGCAAACTGGCATGATCTGTTATGACGCGAAACCGGTAGCCGTCCAGATACGGGCGAAATTTATCCACGGCCCAGAGTATTGCTAAACACTCTTGCTCGGAAACAGTATAATTTCGCTCGGCATCGGACAGCGTACGACTCGCGAAGTGTATCGGATGTTCTACCCCGTCGTGCTCCTGCGTGAGCACCGCACCTAAGCCCGTTTGACACGCGTCGGTCTGTAAGGTGAAAATTTTCGAAAAGTCCGATCGTACGAGGGTCGGCGGCTGTGTCATCGCCTGCTTAAGAGTCGCGAACGCGGCTTTTTGCGCATCCCCCCATACCCAGGCCTGAGACTTTTTGGTTAACCTCGTGAGCGGCTCAGCTACCATCGCGTAACCGGAAATAAAACGGCGATACCACGACGTCATGCCCAAAAATCGGCGTACCTGCGTGACGTTACGCGGCGCGGGATATTCGTGTATCGGCGCTGTTTTCGCCGGATCCGCTTGCAGCCCCTCGCGGTTCACCAAAAACCCCAAATACCTAACCTCACGGCAACAAAAATCGCACTTATCCGGGTTGATAAGGAGACCGGCCGAGAGAACTTTATCGAACACGAGCTTAAGCCATTTAAGGTGCTCGCCGAACGTTTCTGTCACGATTATAATGTCGAGATAGGCAAACACATGCGGATCCATATCCGGGCCTATCAATTTGTCCAGTAACCGCTGAAACGTGGCCGGTGCCGACGTCAGCCCGAACGGCATGCGCTTGTATTGGTACAACCCTTTACCCGGTACCGTAAATGCCGTTATTTCCCGAGAATCCCGATCCAGAGGGATCTGGTGAAACGCTTGGCTTAAATCGAGCGTCGAGATGTAGTGCGCCCGTCTCAATCGATCTAAAATCTGATCCATATAGGGTAAAGGATATGCGTCCTTCTTCGACAAATCATTGACTTTACGAAAGTCAATGCACATTCGGTACGTCCCATTCGGTTTCTTAATCATAACTATCAGGCTGCTCCAATTACTACTCGACGGCTCGATAATATCGTCTTTCAACAACGCGTCAATCTGCTTATATATTTCCTGGAGAATTATCGGGGTAACCGGATAGTAACGCTGCTTTACCGGTAAGTTATTCCCGACATTTATCGCGTGCTGAATTAGATTAGTGAGACCCGGAGCCTTCTTTAATCGCGGAATCTGTTCGGCTAAAAAGATCTCGAATCTCCAAGACTCATCGGTCGTTAAATCAGAGATTGCGGCGCATACGTCGACGCGATCCGGTCCCTCAACGGACTCAAAATGAAATTCCCGTGTCGGCGCTCCGCTAAAGTGCCATACTCGTCGCTCATGATCGACGACGATTTGTAATCGACCAAGAGAGTCGAGTCCCAGCAACAGCGGTACCGATAACTCTGGACAAACGCGAGCGACAAGGGTTCGCTCCCGCCCCTCCAGCTTCACCGGGAATTCCACTTCCTCGTTACAAATCATGGTCGCTCCGTTCGCGACCGTACAAGGACGATCCGGCGTCCGTCTTCGCGTAAAACCCAATCGTGCTGCTAACAGCAATCCCTCAGGCCCGAAAAACGTGCTGGTCGCTCCGCTGTCCACGACCGCCGGGAGAACCTTCCCCATAAAATCAAGAAGGAGGACCAGATGGGTCCGAGGCCTTGCCGAATCACCGATCGCATG
Source organism: Ichneumon xanthorius (assembly GCA_917499995.1). Taxonomy (NCBI): domain Eukaryota; kingdom Metazoa; phylum Arthropoda; class Insecta; order Hymenoptera; family Ichneumonidae; genus Ichneumon; species Ichneumon xanthorius. The sequence continues at coordinate 271,377 of CAKJTD010000103.1, forward strand.
GCACAGTTCTTCGATAATTTGTCGCGATATTCCTGTCGACTCGTCCTGAGCCTGTACCGGTATCGAGGGAATCGCGTCGGCTCTTATTGGCGGTTCCCGTTGCCGTTTCCCTTACACTCGTGCTGTGTACGAGTCGTTTCTCCCTCCTTGCCACACCGGTAGCAACGAACTTTACGCGGAGCCAAACATCCGCGCGCAAAATGTCCTTTTTGACCGCAATTTAAGCAAGCTTGATCTTTAAGCGGTGGCCTCGGTGCCCCCGGTGCATCCTGGTTTACCGGTAGGAAGGGATTCGCATTCCCGACATTCGAACGAGTCGCCGCAGCAGTCGCGGTCGGAGTCGACGGTTGTTGTTCACGAGTAAAATTTCGCGCCGGCGTGGCCGGTCGCGCCGGAGTATACGGACGCGGAGGCGTCCCGCCTCGATCGTAAGCAGGCCTGGCCGGAGGCGTTTGCGATTGTTGCACCGAACTACTCGAACCGGTAGTGCGCGGGGCCGACCGCTCAGGTTGCTGCGTACCAAAGCAGCAGAAATGGCTTCCCTCCGAGCTACGCTGATGCTCAAAGGGATCGCTCTCAGGTTGTAAATAGTCCGCGCGACCGTCACTAGCCGCGCCCATCCCATACCGGTCACGATAGTCCGTGCACGGCTCTCCAAGAACTCCGAATGTTACCTGCCGCGCGCGAGGTCGATGCGCGCGATATGCTAATTCCGGAAAAAGTGACCTCTCAGGAGGCGGCGGAGGCTGGTAGTAACGCGCGGAACCATAGCTTCTCTCAATCCGGGTCGCGATTCGCTCAAGTGCCTCGAAAGTGTGGACATCGGCACGCAGGATCGCTACCTGCAGGCGCGGCAACATATTTCGGTGCGCAAAGTCGAGCTGTTCGCCTTCGGAAATACGGGGCTTCACACGCTCGCACAAAGCTCGAATGCAAGTTAAATAATCCGAGATTGGCTCATCCGGTCCCTGGGTTCGATGTAAAATTTCTCCGCGTAATGAAAATTGCAAGTCAGGGTCGCAGAAGCGACGCCGAAATGCATCCACGCATTCAGCCCAATTCCGGAAACGACCGTGCTCATTCCGGTACCAAATCCGCGCAATCCCGTGCAAAAAGAATGGCGCGAATCCCAGCAAATCATTATCGCTGATCGGTACCATCGATCTACCCTCTTCAACGCGAACTAAGAAATCTTCGACATCCTCACCGCGAACTCCGGAGAAACGCAACCCCCATTTACGCATCGTATTGTATGCCGTCATCGTCGACACCGGTACGAATTGACCGGTACGCCTCACCGGAGACGTTAATTCCCATGGTGCATCTGCAAAATGTACCCCGCGATCCGACGCGTGAGGGTGAATAGGTGATGATCGTGAAGGAAAACCTCCGGTACCCGGGTTAGTAATCATTGACCGCGAAAACTCCCGATCTCGATATATTTCGGCATCCCTGGATGTCCAGGGAGCATCCGCGAAACGCGCCTCGCGACCCGATGCACGAGTCGCCGGAGACGATCCGGATGAAAAATTCGGATAATGGTCTATCGGTCCCGACGGACGATTCGTCGGAAGCGATCTAGATGAAAAAGCAGCCGAACCGTCTACCGGTCTCGATGCTCCGGCAGCACGACCCGAACCCGTATGATTCGACGTAACGCAATTTGACGTTAAGTTGTTATTGGTTGACATATTGTTCACCGCCACCCGCGGAATCACGCCCGAAGCGGCTCCCCCGGGAATCGGCGCAGACCGATTCATGGTAGTCCGAACTGCACTAGCGACAGGTGCTGACGCGCCGCCGCTCGCCTCTCCCGACTCCAGACGCAAAGGCAGGGAGCAATTACCCCGGTCACCTTCTCGGTGACTATTCGTTCGCTCAGGCGGCATCTCGATCCGCACGCTATCATCCGCTGTACCGGTACCGATACCGGACGATGTCTGAGTCCAAGAATGTCGAGACGGATCCCCGAACATCGTCTGATTGATATCCATCCGGTCCCAGTGCGATCGCATCGCGAAAAGCACGCGCTCGATTAATACCGATCGGGGCCCGACGATAGATAGTCCACGGCTTGCGAGCTCGCCACGCAAAAAGTCATCGGATAACTCGCCGTTCGCAACGGCGGCCGCAAAGCGTCCATCCGACTCGCTCATGCCTTCCGCCATTTTAAATCAAGTTTAAATGTCCTGAAAAATAAGTACTTTAATACGCAGAATAAATAAGAAGGGCGAAAGACAAGGGATAAATGATTAAATCCGAGATTTCCGGCTCAGGCAGCTGGTTAAAGCGCCACGAAATACCGGTAAGATGAGCGACGAGAATGGCAACCGAAAAAGAAAGGAAGTCCCGATGGTCGCCCAACTACAAAATAAAACAAACAAAAATAGCGGACAATCGGACAGACTTCAAAAACACAAACTTAAAATTAAACACACAAATAATTGCTGTGCCGGTGCAACGCGGCCGAAACGATTAAAAATACTACGTCGGGGAAAAAACCCGATCGTAAAGGAAAAAAAAAGTAATTAAGTAAATAAGTCAAGACAATAAACAGTTTAGACAAACGTCAATAGATTAAAATATCACTAATTAAATAGGTCGATAAGTAAACAAAGAAAAATGTCAAAGCAATGCACGAATCAACAGGGTAAAATATCACTAAACTAAAAAAGTCAATAAATGTAAATGTCCACAAATTAAAATTACCTAAAAAGTCAATAGCAGTAAAAGAGTCAATAAACTACGAAAATGGTAAACACGAAAATGTCAATAAATAAAAGATCGATCTAAGCTAATAAAAAGATTCTTAGAGCGAGTTATCAATAAATTAAAGCGTCAATAAACTAAACCGTAAATAATTGAAAATATCGAAAAAGTATCAGAAAGTAAGAAAAACAAATAAATTCAAAACGTCAATAAATAAAAACAACCTAAAGTTAACAGAAAGGGTCAATAAATAGAATAACTAGGTAAATAACTCGTAAGTCAATCAATTTTAAAACAGAACGCAAAATCGACAAAAGCCAAGGACAGCTATTCGTTCGGTCGCGTCTAATTGCGACCCCCGCTATCTCATCGACAGCTCAGCGCGCTCGACTCGACGAATATTCCCTTCACGCAAAAGTTTCTTTCAAATATACCAGAATATTATTTCGTTCCCGTAGCGAGCCTAAATCAGCTCGAACCGCTGGCTACGCTATCCGTCGAGAAGCAGCGGCACAGCAAATCAAAACAAAACAACACCGTGCTCTCCCGAGCGGACGTAAACACACCGGACGACACAAGACGCGCTAACAGTACTCTCCGCCTAACCGTCCTAACTTCGCTCGAAAATCCGAAACGCGATACGCGTCAAGCCGACATTACCGAAATAATATTAATATTACCGGTAGCGATCTGGACCGACTGAGCGAGAGCATAAAAGATGATCAGCAAATAAAATGGAATGGCGTTATTATCACCTTTTTCTTTAAATTTACTTATTCAAGTTTAGTTATTTATCTCCACTCTAAATTTTTGACTCAAGGGGAAGGAACGACCCAAAAGATCTTACAGCCCACTAAGATGTTAATGTGGGCCCCACGTTGGGCGCCACTTTTGTGAGGCGAATTTCCGGGTGGAGACAACCTCAAACTCCTCTACCGGTATCCGAACACAAAACCCGGTCTCTCGATCGTTTTCAATTTTCAATAATGGGCGCCAGCCGCACTCAGCGTGCGACACGATCGGTATCGATGTTACAGAAAAGACCAAGGTCGCGCTCCGACTAGCTGCAGCCTTGGGGGAATGGTAGAGGGGCGGTTCGGGGTAATCTTTACTCGGGTGGTTGCTTAAGCAATTAAAATTCTCAACACATCAGATTACGAGAGACGAGTAACAATTTATTAAAAGAAGATTAATGCTCTAGTCAATTCAAATTCAAGTTCCAAATAAATTCAAAGGGTTGGAATAAACCAAACTCTCGCTCTCTTTCTCAATCGTCCAGATCTTACGACTAACCGGTACATAAATTTCCTACTAAACTCCCGGCGGCTACTCGGTTCACCGTCGGAAGGACTGGCCTAGTGCCCGATGAAATTAGCAAGGGGAAATTACAATAAAATATTCTTCAGATAATTGGTTACAAAATATTCTTCAAATAGTATATCAAAGCCCTGGGTCCCTGCTATATTCGGCTTAACATACGCGAAACGACAAAAATTCTCGGTAGCTATCGAGCAACACGGCTCGGCTAACGCGGCAGCGGTCACGCGGCAAGGTCAGAAGGACCCGCCGTGAAACGCTCGGCGACGCGCGAGTCTCCGTGCGCTGAAGAAGACAAAAATCCTCTTAGCCTACCGGTAAACTAGATAGGAGCGCACAGGCAAATACGCGTAAATAGGAGGCGCAGCCCGGAGAGGCCGGGGCGATACGGACACGGCCCGTTTTCGCTTTATTTTCGCTGGTTTACCTGTCGAGAAGCTGACGCCGTCGACGAAGGCTACGAAACTTTAACTCGCGGAAAACGGCACGAAGACCCGCACGACGCGCACTCGCAAATAAATCGTTACGAAATGACCCCGATAATACGGTGGCACACTATATAACACAGCTTCCAAAGCAATTGAAGATGCCTGGAGAATGGGCTGCCTTAACAGAAATTCAATTTCCCCGTACGTTTCTGCATGTTAGATGAAATAAATAAACCTAGCGGTACACCGCCTCCAATAACAGGCCGTAGTACTCAATATGAGTGGATTAACTTGGCCATTAACCGTAACCTCAAAAAGACTATCATATCACTGAGCCCTTCTACACTTCCGCTAGGCACAGAATCTACTTTAGATTCTATATCACAATACACCGTGGAGAAACTGAACACCACACAGCCCGCTATTCCTCAAGATGGTGTTACCAAGACCGTTACGCGAAAATATACTAAGCATCTGAAAACTCACGAAGTAATAATTCCTGCTGGACTCTACGCAAGTGTTAAGGCATTAATCGACACCATTAATAAATCGGATGTATTCAAAGATCATATCTACCTTGAATATAATGAGGATATTGGCGGGATTGTAAGCTTGAAACGAGTACCTGATAGCTACGTTGTAGATAAGTGTATACTTCCACATCTTATATGTCTTGATGATAAACTTTCGAAAGCTTTGGGTTTCGAACCCGGAAAATGTATGGATATTCATAAACAATCGGTATTAATCGCAAATAATCCTGCTAATTGATCGCTATCGCTTCCTGATAAACTATTCGTATATACAGATATATGTGAAAATTATATAACCGGCGATGCTCAGACACCTCTGTTACGTATCGTACCTGTAGATAATACAAATTATATTTATGGGTCTACGCAAACTAAATCATTCTCCCCGCCAATTTACATACCTTTATTACGGACTGAATTCGGCACGATCGAGATAGATATAAGGACCGACACTGGTCAATCTGTACCATTCCAGGGTGGAACGTTGACCGCTACATTACATTTTTAGCGTATACGATAAAATATATTGCTATGGATCGATATATTGATCATTACGAGAGCCAGGTCGGCGGCGGTGTTGATCGTGTTTTCATTGGGGCTCCCTATCAACGAGGCCATGGTCTAGGAAGCTTTCTCAGTGGTTTATTTCGACGTGCATTACCATTACTCACTCGTGGCGCTCGCGCTGTCGGAAAAGAAGCGCTACATGCTGGTATGAATATATTGGGTGATGTTGCGCACAACACTCCCTTCAAAGATACATTCAGAACCCGTATGATCGAGAGTGGGAGAAATTTGAAGCGCAAGGCTGACGAAACATTTGAGAGTCTCATGCAGGGTTCAGGATATAAAATACAGGACCGCTCGGCACAGCATCATTCGCTGTTTGGTCACGCTAGTCCTCACATCGGTACTCCTACACTTAGAGCTCTAAAATATACTAAAACTCGTAAACCTAGAAAAGGTACAAAGAAAAAGAAAAAGTTTCAACCGATAAACGTAGTAAGAAAGAGGGGCGAAAATCAGCAAAGTCTAAGAAAAAACCTACCAGAAAAACTAAAAAAACAAAAATTGTTAAGCGTAAAAAACGCACCATTGCAGATATATTTGGCTAATTAACTAAATAAAATGTCTTTCTAACACGCGCACTCTTGCGAGTGCTTGAAATCAGAGCTGGATTTATTCACTCTCCCACCAACGCAGACAAGTATAGAAGATTCTCAAGGAATTCATTATAAGCCCATTTCTTCACTGACAGATGAGGCTCCCATTGAATTTGTTGTCCCCGGTTATGGTGATGAATACATTGATCTAGCCCATACAATGCTAATCTTACGTATTAAGTTACAACCCAGGAACGGCGCCGTTGACGCTCATGATAAAGTAGCACCGGTTAACAATCTACTGCATTCATTATTCAATCAAATATATGTATCATTCAACCAGAAACTTGTATCACCCTCGAATAATGCCTATGCGTACCGAGCATACATTGAATCACTACTGACTTACAAGGCTTCAACAAAAGCCTGTCAACTCGGTGCCAGTATGTGGATAGATGATACACCGTCATTTTTCAACTCTCAACCAGTTTCGACGGCTCCGGCGGCTGAGGGTAGACAAGTCCCCGTGCAAGCGAACAAAGGTTTAGCTGCGAGGCAGGCTATAATGGCGAATGGTAAAACGGTAGATCTTACCCGATATCTACATTCTGATATCTTCAATCAGGAAAAGTTTTTACTCAACGGTGTTGAACTACGTCTTCATCTTATACGGTCGAGAGATGCTTTTTGTCTTATGGACGCGTCTGGGAAGGATTATACGGTGCATATAGTCGATCCTAGTCTCATTGTCCGACGTGTTAAAATTAGTCCGGGTGTTTTACTAGCACATGCTAAGGCTTTGTGTAGAGGAACGGCTAAATATCCGTTTACTCGAGTTGAAGTGAAACCATTTACTATTCATGCCGGTGTTCACGGTGAAACACCTGATAATGTTGTATTTGGTCAGCTTCCGAGACGAATCGTACTGGGCTTGGTCGATAATCGAGCCTTGAATGGAGATAGAACTATGAATCCGTTTAATTTTCACCACTACTCATTAAATTTCTTATCCCTCTACGTAGACGGTGTACACGTACCTAGTAAGCCTCTGCAACCTGATTATCATGAAGGCCTTTACACAGAGTCATATCATACTCTAGTTTCTGGTACGGGAATACTTTGGGATGACGATAGTTGTGGTATAACGAAAGATGCGTATCCGTTTGGTAACTGTCTATACTGCTTCGATTTAACGCCCGATCTTTCTGCTGGGCGAGCCGGCCACTGGAATCTTGTGCGACACGGTAGCGTGCGTGTAGAAATACGTTTCAAGACTGCTTTAACGAGTACTGTAAATTGTATTGTGTACTCGGAATTCGATAATGTCGTTGAGATCGACGCTTCACGACAGGTCATGGTAGACTTTTCGGGGTAAGCCTGCGTGCTTAAATGATTCTATAAGATTAGTAAATATTATTATATTATAAGGATTGTAAGGTTTTCTATTAATAAAAAATATGTAAACACAGAATTAAGCGTATTTATGTTTTTATTCATTTTTTAATCTCTCGAAAGCGTCCACCAACTCCAACATCTCATCATCATCATCATCATTTTTCACACGATCATATACTCTTTCCGCTGCTTTCGTCTCTTGTACTACTTTTTTCTTCTTCGTCGTCTCCTCTGCTTCTTCTGGCCTTTTTCGTTTTTCAGTGTCGATCTTTTCACTGCGCTGTGGATGGTCCTCATGGATACATTCACAGGCTTGCTGTAACAAAACGAATGTATATACATATTTAATGAATGAGTTTTTTTTCTTTTTTTTTACGACTCCAAGCTTTAATTATTATGCTAAGTGTTACTCACCGATGCCCGCAGTTGCCTCCGCCTTTCACGAGCGAAATACTGGCGTCTCCGAATAAACCATATTTTTGGAGGCTGTTTCGGATACTGATTCCGGTTGTTCCGTCGGGGTGTCGGTTTCGTCCTCGGGTGTTGTACCCAACCGTGCCTAGTCCGTTCTTCCGCACGTGTACCTCTCTGTTCAGATGCGTGGTTACGCCTCGTGAACACCACAGATTTTACTCTTGGATGGACCATTTTTAGATGTATATCGTAGGAGAATTATTTTGTAACTGAACTTCCACTGCGTTACGCCACCTAGCAGGACTCGTGCAAGGTGTAGTAAAATAGTGGGGGTGATAGAAGGGACTGTTTACGTCACTTTTCTTCTCAACTATTTGTAAGCAGGCGTCTCAAGAGGTTGGGCCTTTACAGGACCAAAAAAAGTCAAACTGACGAATTAGAGGCACATCCCCGCTCAACCCCTCCATCACCAAAATCTTGCAGATACATCTGCACTGCTCGTCGGTAGTACATAGCGATCATTCAACAGTAGCGGTTGTACTTACTGGACGATAACATTTTTCACCAAAATGGACTACGTCATCGATATTCAAGGGTTTTACGACAAGGATGACTGCTTTATTGCTAAAGAAGTAGCTGTCGTCACTCTTGATAAAGAGTATTTCGAGCATTGGATCACCGCTCCAGCATAAGTTTTCACAGATGTCCCGAGATCAGTGCGCACGAAGAATAATTGGACGACTCGCCATCATCACGGCCTGGAGTGGTTTGAAGGAGACGTAGGACTCAGAACACTACACGCAAATCTCCGACAGATCACACGAGCTGCTGGAACCATTTACACTCTCGGGCATGAGAAGGCAAAATATCTGCAAAATTTTACGTCACGTGAAATAAAAAACCTTGAGGAAACGGATTGTCCATCATTCAACGATCTACCTTCCTCGGCGCAAGTGTGTCTGCATCACGGGCTCTTAAACAGGCCTGAGCTGTCTTGTGCCTTAAACAACGCTGCAAAATTAAAGGAGTGGATTCTTCGCGACGTACTTCCTACAGCCACGCGGATACAGCAGTTTGACTTCTCGCCTGAACCTGTGAATCTGAAGAAGCCACGCGACTGTTACTCTCCAGTCGTAACAAGTGATGAATACGATCCAGATTGGCCAGGCATTGCAGGGCTTACACTCTAAAGTTTCACGAAGTGTTCATGTAGCCGATCAGATTCCAGCTCTCTTAACGAGACCGACAGCCCTTATTGTGAACACTGATGACCACACGCATCCTGGAACACACTGGGTCGCAATCTACATCGATGGCCGAGGACGTGGATCGTATTTCGACAGCTACGGCATTCCGCCGCTTATACCCAGCCATATCCACCGTCTACGCAAGAACTGTACCCTCTATCGATGGAATACCAAGCAGGTTCAGAGCCTCTCTTCAAATGTGTGTGGCCAGTTTTGTATTATGTTACTTTATCATATGTGTGGCGGGGATCTCTACTTCAATTCGGGAATTTTTTTACCGCCGATCTCAAACAAAACGATCGAATCGCCGCAAGATTTTATAAGCGTATAATGTGTAAGCTACCGACTGGTACGAAAAACATTAATAAACACTCTGGGAACTCGTTAACTGATCGTGGAGTCTATGTTAAAAAATTTGTTCAACGTTGTTGCGCTAGACTGAATCATTTTTAAGTTTGTATACATTTAAAAAAATCTGTATAACTAGATTTAAGAATAAAAAATTCAAATTTTATAAAAATATATACCAAAATTATTTTTACTTACCTTCAATCATCCCTTTCATATATTTCCTAAATAAGCTGAAAAAAAATTTTAAAAAACATTTCGGCATGTGGAGTCAAACTCGCGCTTCCAAGGAAAACGCTACTTGAGTTTAGCGCTTTAGACCGTTCGACCAAGCTAGCTCACGCAAAGCCTTGAGCTACCCTCGAGAAACACTCTGCGCGCAAGAGCCAGAACGACGCTTCCGTACCTAGCCAACTCTTGGAAAATCCAACATGGCGCGACTCGCTGCTGCTACGGCGTCACGAGCTCTCCCGTACGCTCCCCCGTACTTCACCCATCCGCCGCTATACCGTTTAGGCGCTGTACCGCTAGGCTTCCCCTTTCACGCACACCGAGGCGATGGGCCCGCCGCCGCTCGGTCACTGCCGAAACCCCAAAAATCCAACATGTCGCGACTCGTTGCGCCGTCGTCGTCAGCTGGCCCCGCGAGCGCTCCAACCAACTCACCCCCACTATACCAATCGCCCCCTCCCTCTACGCTCTCACTCCCGTCCACTACACTCTACCCTCCACCCGCGCCTCAACCCACCACCTCCCACCTGGCCACCCTCTTGCTCCCTAGGGGGGACACGCGGGGGGAAGACGAGGGGGGAGCCGTGGGGCGCAGGGGTGAGGGGGAGAAGGTGGCATTGACCCCCACTACCGACCAGCTGGGCCTAGCGGCCCTGCTGAACTCGCTAGACACCACCCCCCACTCCGACCCGCCGCCATCTTGAAAAAATCCCTATAGGTACTGTAGTCTACTTAGAATCATATTTTAAAAAATTATTATTATTATTATTGTGTTACGTCCGGGGTTCCGACTGCGGTCAATGTTGAGCGAATTTTAACCGCTTAAATTTTTTTTTAATTTTAAATTTTATTTCTCATATGTGTATAGAATATAAGTACGACTCGCTAATCTCGCTTCTCTCGGGAGACGAGAGCAGCGAGTTGCAAGAGCGATTCCTTATCGCCAGAGTATAAGGTATCCGAATACCGTGCGACGAAGGGTCCGAAACGTTCCCTCGCACGTCCGCACATCCCTTCGAGGAATCGAGGCGAGTACCGTGCGACGACTAAACACCTCGCTGTAATCGTCAGCACTTCTTGATAAATTAAAAGTGGGGAACAGAGTCGTAATGGCTAAGCTCTGAACGGAGAACAATCAGTACCGTCGAGAACTCCGAACCGCGAGAATAAAAATTTCAAAGACCCTCAGAGCGAAGTACAGAAGTGAAGCCGGGGTATTCGCGAGTATCATAGAGCTATAACGAATCCGTATCCATCGACGAAGAACCCGAGGTGAAGTCGGGATACGCTTTCCTCATCTCGATCTCGAGTGCTCCCTCGAAAACATCGAGGAAATTTCCGATTCGTGCCGCGTAACGAACAACCGATTCGGTTACCGCGATTAATTTATCATCTCGATATATCTCGAGAAAATAATCCTACGATTTAGCGATTAAGTGTTAATTGTATTCCTACGTTAATAAACGGTAAAAGATATTTTCGAATTGTGCTTCAGTGGTGGTAACGAACTGGACTATCCTTCACCTTGCCTCCCCTGAGCTCTACTAATAACGAAATATTTAAAAATCTACTTTTCTCTAGTGAATTACTGTGCTAGATCGCTTTGCACGTAATTCACGAAATCTATGTGGTTGTTCCGCTGTGCTAAATCGCTCTGCACGCGAGACAACCACCCTAAACGTCGTCACGCCGGCTGAACCTGGTGTACGACCCTACAATTTCAAATACTGCTGTGCTAGATTGCATTGCACGCAGTATCAACATCTTTTTCTCGATTGGCGGTGCAGCATTCAATTTGCACGCCGGGAGAGATATTTTCCGTTTTAAACATTTAGAGACAATCCCACTTTTTATTTTCCCCTCCAAGCGTTGATGGGGAAGAAACGCCGAAGCGGTGTTAAATACCAACTGCGCCGAGCGATCGCGATCGCCCTCGGAGCCCCCAGCGGTAACCTCGCTGGGAATTCCGTTGGTGTTGCCACGAGTGTTCGCTCTGACACCAACGCTCCATCTAGCAGTAATCTTGCTGGTGGTTCGGCAGCAGAAACGGTCAACAACGCTAACCAGGTGGAAACTGTTTTACGGGACCATTTTGAACTCACTACGCGTGCCGAGAAGAAATTCGTGCCGATAGCACATGTGTTGCCGACTCCGGTGCAACGACCAACCTTCACGTTCGACGTACCTGAGCCGTACATTCCTGCGCCGGTACGTCCCGAGGCGGTGCCCCCGCGCCCGTATCATCCGCAACCGATTGCGCCGACTCCGAATTCGGACGACGAAGATTCGGACGCATCGACAGTGGAGATCGTCACCTTGGAGTGAAAGCGAATCGCCGAACAAAGGTAAGAAGCGAAATATTAATTGCCATCACCGATCATCGCCCAACACCGGCGATACGGACTTTGGAAAAGTTTATCCGAGGATCCAGTTAATCGATCAGTTCGCACTGTAATAATTAATTAACAGACGCTTGCTCCTGTCCCAAGCTTGGACTCAAGCTTAAAAAGGAGCGACTATTATTAGCCCGTTTGCGTCAAAATTGGATAAATTAAAAGAAGGGGGGAAAATTAACCTGCCAATAATCCTACGACGTAACAATTGCAATATATCATTTTTAATGAATCATTTAGTTTTCAAGATTTTTGCTTCCTCATAGAGGAAGCTTTGTTTTCGTAAAAAAAAAATTGAGATATTAATGTCAGAATACTTAAAATAGTCTAAAACGTCGAGAAATATGATTTTTAGCTGGCGTCCGGATGTATGTGTGTGTGTATGTGACAGAGTTGCATCGTTTAAAATGATTATAACTCGGAAATGGCTTGAGACAGCGAGTTGAAATTTGGTACACTAGTAGAGCGATCACGTCGCTTCGTTCAGTGCTATTTGCGTGAACATTGAGGCCCAACTGGAGATTTTATGCGATTTTCAATTTTTTGGAAATTCTCTGTGGTAGCTCTAACTTGCGTAAATTTGGAGCAATCATCCTAAAACTGCACATAAATATACTATTTTGATCAAAGACCTTTGGTATTGAATTTGGTCAAAATCCATCGAAGTGGTAAGATTATATGGGATTTTGAGTTTTTTGAGTTTTTTGAAAAATGACTAAAAATGGTCTAATTTGAGTAAACTTGGAGGTATCGATCTTAAATTTGAAACGGGAATGGACTAATACTGTACAATGTTTGGTATTAAATTTGGCGAAAATTAATCTAATCGTTTAAGTTTTATGAGATTTTGAAATTTTTTGTTTTTTTGGCAAAGTTGTATTTTTTGTCCGACACGAGTTTATGTATCAAGTGTCGCCCTAGGAGTAAAATAATTCGGAGACTCGTCATCGGTGGAGGAAAAATACATTAGCGGTGGCCACAAAACGGTGAATATTGGATAATTGACTTAATCATAAAAAAAATATATTTTTCCAAAACCCTGTATTTTCGTTAATTGAAGTAGGTGCACGGATCTAACAAAGCGAAGACATTGGTGTATTTTTTCGCGCTGAACCTGAATCGGCCAGTCGTTTTGCATAAAAGGCAAACACGACGTTGACGTTAAAACAAGTTGAAAATTGAAATTTTCATATGGCTTCCTCATAAAAGTTGAAAATTGTAATTTTCATATGGCTTCCTCATAAAAGTTCAAAATTGAAATTTTCATATGGCTTCCTCATAAAAGTTGAAAATTGTAATTTTCATATGGCTTCCTCATAAAAGTTCAAAATTGAAATTTTCATATGGCTTCCTCGTATAAGTTGCAAATTGAAATTGTCATGTGGCTTTCTCATAAAAGCTGCAGATTAAAATTTTCATATGGCCTTCTCATAATGTTCCTTTATTTGCGAAGTTTCCTCTATGAGGAAGTCAACAATACAGAAAATGCTTCCTCATAGAAGAAGCTTCGCAAATAAAGGAACATTATGAGAAGGCTATATGAAAATTTCAATTTGCAGCTTTTATGAGAAAGCCACACGAAAATTTTAATTTGCAGCTTTTTTTTGTTTATATATATCATCGTATGATCTACTATAAGCAATGTTTTCGTTCTGTATTGCCTGCATGTTGGTAATAATCAATGAAACTATATGCCTGGATCTCAAAAATAGGTGAAATCAAAGCAAAAAATACTTTTTTTTTCAAAAAAGGTACGCCAAGTACTTAAAATTTGTATTCTCGTTCAGAAAATATGTTTATCAAAAAACCCTCTTAAAAATAAAAAAAATCTGCCAAAACAGATGTTTATCAAAACAGTCTCTTAACAAAAAAATTCTTCCAAAAAAAGTTTATCAAAACAATAAAAAAAATATGTTTATGAAAATAAAAAAAAAACATCGAAAAAAGTCAAATCAAACCAGCCAAGTAGTACATACACGAAAATGCTTCAAAAAAGATGCTTATCAAAACAATCTAAAAAAAAATACAAGATGCAAAAAATCTTGACAAGAAAAAACTTGGCGTGCCAGTTTTTTTAAATATCGGTATTTTCACATCTCTAAACCCCGACCGACAGTGTATATATATTGTACCACATATATTGAAGCATATATATTGTACTATAGCGGTATCACTCTCTCTCCACCATTAGCGCCAATCGCGCTGACTCGATCTCATAGCAGTGGATCTCACGTGCGCGAAAATATAATTCGTCCGCTCGCCCGTGAGGACCCAACCCACTAGCGAGCTCTAGTGGGACAGTCGCGCGGACGGCCCGGAGCGAGTCATGGCTATGTTCAGCCAAAATTTCTTCATGCATATCGACGATTGCTTCGGAACAACTTTTTCCGTATCTATATTCCAAATTGGAATGGAAAAGGATGTACCTTGTATAATTTTGTGCTATCCAGCCAATGTTTCTTTCCGTTTTGACATTTTTGTACATTCAACGACACAATCTCAATTTTTTCATTACAGAGATCTGCGGGTAATCGATCTATAAATTTTTTTTCGAAATAGTGAAATCCGAAAGAAACATTGGCGAAGTTCACATTTTTGGAGTCTGTTCCTAAAATTTCATTACATTCCGTTCAGTAAACTACGAGAAAAGTTGTTCGAAACTTTTCATGTGTCAGCTCGCGTGTTGTACACTGCTCGACATAAATGCCTGTTTGACAGTTACCTGAGAATTATGTTATCTTTTGAAATTATCTGAACGATATCTTCAGGCCGATCGAGTGACGAGTTTCGAAATGAATGTTGCTTCGCACTGAAAGCATAGCTTTTTCAAGCGTCGAATTTTTATCTGATGTTTTGTTTAATTAATATTTTTTCTTTTTATTAAATTAACTAAATTTAACAGAAAAAATGAATTAAAAAATATTGAAAAATTGAAAAAATATTAATTATTCGTAGTTAAATATTTTCTAGTAAATCCAAGCTTGAATCACCGTTCAATCGGTAGGTTTATAGTTTGCCTATGCGACATTTTATTGGGGACGCTGACTTGACGAAATTTAGAAAAAAAAAAAACAATAATAAAAAAAATGTTACGGATACGCGATGTGCATCGCGTATTCGTAACATTTTTTTTCCATCGATTTTTTCTAAATTTCATCAAGTCAGCGTCCCCAATGAAATGTCGCGTAGGCAAGCTATAAACCTACCGATTAAACGGTGATTTAAGCTTGGGTTGACTGGAAACATTTCACTACAAATAATTAATATGTCTCGCGGCAGAAAGAGAGACCACTTCCGGAAAATTCCATATACTTCCTTAACGTTCTCGAGTCTAATCAATCCAGTGCTGTCCTTTCAACACGATACAGTGGAGCCCAAACTACTTCGAAAGAACCTTCTTTCTACGTTGATATGATCACGACGAAATTTCCATGAAATATTCGTCGCCGCGATGCACATCATGTATCCATAAAATTTTTTTTTCAATCGTATTTTTCTGCATTCATCAAGTCAGCTACAAATAATTAATATGTCTCTACAAATATTATTTCACTACAAATAATTAATGTCTCGCGGCAGAAAGAGAGACCACTTCCGGAAAATTCCATATACTTCCTTAACGTTCTCGAGTCTAATCAATCCAGTGCTGCCCTCTCAACACGACACAGGAGAGCCAATACTACTTCGAGAGAACCTTCTTGATACGTAGATATGATCCCGAAGAAATTTCAATGAAATATTCGTCGCCGAGACGCACATCGCATATCCGTAGCAATTTATGCGTAATATTGGCTCTCCTGTGTCGTGTTGAGAGAACAGCCCTGGATTGATTAGACTCGAGAACGTTAACGAAGGATATGGAACTTGCCGGAAGTGATCGTCGATATTAAGACCACTTCCGGCAAATTCCGGCAGGAAGTGATCTTCCCGCCGCGAGACATTAATTATTTGTAGTGAAATATTTCCAGTCAACCCAAGCTTAAATCATCATTGAATCGGTAGGGTTATAGCTTGCCTACGAGACAATTTATTGCGGACGCTGACTTGATGAAATGCAGAAAAATACGATTGAAAAAAAAATGTTATGGATACATGATGTGCATCGCGGCGACGAATATTTCATGGAAATTTCGTCGTGATCATATCAACGTAGAAAGAAGGTTCTCTCGAAGTAGTTTGGGCTCCACTGTATCGTGTTGAAAGGACAGCACTGGATTGATTAGACTCGAGAACGTTAAGGAAGTATATGGAATTTTCCGGAAGTGGTCTCTCTTTCTGCCGCGAGACATATTAATTATTTGTAGTGAAATGTTTCCAGTCAACCCAAGCTTAAATCACCGTTTAATCGGTAGGTTTATAGCTTGCCTACGCGACATTTCATTGGGGACGCTGACTTGATGAAATTTAGAAAAAATCGATGGAAAAAAAATGTTACGAATACGCGATGCACATCGCGTATCCGTAACATTTTTTTTTATTATTGTTTTTTTTCTAAATTTCGTCAAGTCAGCGCCTCCAATAAAATGTTGCGTAGACAAGCTATAAACCTACCGATCGAACGGTGATGTAAGGTTGGGTTGACTGGAAACATTGCACTACAAATAGTTAATATGTCTCGCGGCGGGAAGAAAGACGACCTCCGGCAAATTCCATATTCTTCGTTAATGTTCTCGAGTCTAATCAATCCAGTGCTGCCCTTTCAACACGATGCACGGGAACCCAAACTGCTTCGAGAGAACCTTCTTTCTACGTTGATATGATCACGACGAAATTTCCATGAAATATTCGTCGCCGTGATGCACATCCTATATCCATATCATTTTTTTTATCGTATTTTTCTACATTTAGTCAAGTCAGCGTCCCCAATAAAATGTCGCATAGGCAAACTATAAACCTACCGATTGAACGGTGATTCAAGCTTGGATTTACTAGAAAATATTTAACTACGAATAATTAATATTTTTTCAATTTTTCAATATTTTTTAATTCATTTTTTCTGTTAAATTTAGTTAATTTAATAAAAAGAAAAAATATTAATTAAACAAAACATCAGATAAAAATTCGACGCTTGAAAAAGCTATGCTTTCAGTGCGAAGCAACATTCATTTCGAAACTCGTCACTCGATCGGCCTGAAGATATCGTTCAGATAATTTCAAAAGATAACATAATTCTCAGATAACTGTCAAACAGGCATTTATGTCGAGCAGTGTACATGCTCTTAAGAGCATGTGAAACACGTTCTCAGCGTGTCTCTCTCGCTCCGCCGAGAGCGCCACTGATGCTATTTCTCTCGCACTCCATAGTGTTTCACATGCTCTTAAACTCTTTTTGCAATTGGGAGTTTTTAATTTTTGTAACATTTTTTTTTTCATCTTTTTTAAAGTATGATAAATGATATAACTAAAATGCGAAAACGCTAAGATTATAAATAAATAAATGAAAACTAATAATATTTTAAAACACGCATAAACAACTTTTATATATTGTGACCGAAATTTTTAGCACCGCAACGAATAACACAAATCCCAAATCCCAAACGGTACCGTAATCGCCACAAAAGTCCGTCCCTCGATCGCTTAATTTATTTTAGAGGCGCCAGCCGAGATTCGTACTCGACACGATCGGAGATCGATATTTATTTCATAAGACGGATAGATTGTTACGTCCCGATTTTTTATGAAAGATCGCGACGTGATACGCTGAGTGCCGAGCGGCGCCGCTGAGCTCATCAGGGGTGTCATTTGACACTGGAGCTGGGCTCACGCGTTAAATATCGTCTTCCACATCGTCGTCAGATATTGAAAGCCTCCGATGTAATGCTAAATCCGCGAGGTGTGAGTTTCCGGCACGTACGGCGATTGCGAAATCCCCGCGCGTGGCGTGAACTTCGTACCTCGCCGTTGCTGAATTGCGGAAACTGATTTTCGCTGAGACCGCTCGCGGATCCGCAAGGATCCCCGAGCGGCGTAGGGAAATCAGTCTCCCGACAGCAACGATCAAAGATAGATCGGTCTGGAGGATCTTCGCAATTCGTAGCTCGCGCAGGTCTGTGAATCTGTGAGTAAACCACGCGACTTAGCCTCAAAGACAGAGTGCAGAGAAGTCGCGGTAGTAACTCCAAGTGTGTACCGGAGCGGCATAAAATCGAGTTGTGCTTCGAAAATAATATCAACATTAATTATAAAACTAAGATAATCAAGGACAATATAGAGACTTTAGTGTGCTACGACCCGTGTTCGGGAAATCAACCATAGAGTTAGGACGGAGAACCCCTGCCGGGGTAATATACTGAAATACTGTAATAACCCATACACCGTAATCATCAAATAGTAAGTACAGCGTGGATGGATGAGTGGAGTTTGCTAACACCTAGAGTAAGTAATAAGTTGGAACCTAGTAATAGCAATATAGCCATCTTGAGTTACCCATAAACACTTCATCTTTTATTTCCGCGCGAGAACCTTTGGACTCTTTCTCCCCTTTTTCAGGTACTCGTGGACCGGGCCCGTACGGGACGGAGCAAAGCGGCCCACAAAAAAAATAATTAAATATTTGCTTGCTGCGTTCGAGAACGAGCTATGCTCTACCTCGGACGTAACAAGTAATTTTGGTGGCAGCGGTGGGATACCCGCTTTGCACTTCCCGAGTACCTCTGGAAACTAAACTAAAATCTAACTAAGTTCCAGCTAGAATCCTAGTTACCGGATTTGTTCGTTCTAAATTTTCTTGGTTTCGCTCTATTCACTCCTCCTCGAGCTTAGGGACAACGTTTGTTTTCAATTTTCATTTATTTTTTTATTTGGTTTCTATTTGTTTTTTTTTATTATACATCTCTATTTTGGAAACTGCTTCCTATTTTTCAATGGTACAATTGGGTCCAATAAACTCCTCTCCGGCCTGGGACGGCTGCTGGGTGTTGCAAGCCCCGGAATTGGAGGGAGGTTTAGCGAATTTCGAAGTCGACCTTTCCTACGAGTTAAATATTGTGAAACTATACGCGGTCGTGGAGGGAGTAACTATTGACACTAGTAATATCGTTTCTATCGAGGCCTCCCCCGGGGTGTTCATCCAATCTCTTGGAACAATCACCCTTTGGCACACTCATACACCGTTCCACGTAGTCGAGCATTTCCCGATTTTGCAGGACGGGGTTATCGGGGCTTTTTAGAAAATCCCCCCCTTGTAACGCGGAATACCAATGGTCCAGCGAGAAACGTTAGGCGGCTACTTCAATAGTTGTACCCTGTATGGTTCGCATTTCACGGACGGCTCAGCGGAGTTCAAGTTAAACCCGGGAGCCGGCGTAAATCTGATCAAATTAAGCGCGCTTGCGACGGGAGCAGAGATCTGTCCTGCCAGCTCAGCGGGCACCGGGTTGTCGTCAGGCTCGGTAGTACCGATCTCGGGAACCATTTTGATCAACCTCTCCGGAACACTTTTCCCCTGTCTTTTCCATATCGTGGCGGATCTACCTGTCGAATACGACGGAATTATTGACCCGCTTTCTGTTCATACCTGATCGAGTTATTTCGCCGGTTATAGCCGCCTGGCAGCTTATTTCATTCAATAGATCTCCTTAATTAGTCCTAAGCGTGCGACATGGCCGGCGATGACGCACCTGCAGCGGTGGACGTGTCCGTGTCCGTGTCCCTGTCCCATATGGTGGAGGGACTCTCGCTTCGAGACCAGAGGGACACCGTCCCCCAATTTGACGGGCGGAATATTCCGCTGAATGATTTCGTTCAGGACGTCCGAAACGCGGCGGCTCTCATACCCGCGGGCAGTGAGGCCGATTTTTTTGCTGCGGTAATTGCTAAGCTCAGTGGCGACGCGCGTAGATGCATTGTCGGACGATAGAGATCTTGCGTAAAAGAGTGAAAGATTGACTGCAATTACTATACGACTCAGCTCGCAAATTTGCGAATGCGACAGGAGGAATCAGTGGGGCAGTTCTACGACTGGGTGCGCATCATGTACTACGGGTGTAGGAGTGCTTGGAAGGCGGAAAAGGGGAGGGAGCCTCCCAGGGAGGCCGACGACCCCCTGGCCGGACTCGCGCGTCAAGGGTTTATTAACGCCCTGCCCACCCGCGTAAAAGAGGTGGTCTACATCAAGGGCGCCGCCGACCTTGATGAAGCCTTTGATATAGCCGATAAGTATGTATTAGAAAGTTCGGGCGATCTAAACGGACCGGAGCGACGGAAAAGCGACGATACCTTCGTCGGACACACCCGCGTCGATTTTTATGATCCACGATCGCGGTCTCCGTCGCCATCGTATTTTAAACCCGCGAGACCAAGGGAACGACTAGCATCCCCTGGCCCGCCAGGGCAAACCAGAACGGGAATATTGAAACCGGTCAGCCCGGGATCTCCCAGACCAGCAAGTCCGAAAGGGTCCCAGGGAGCCGTTGCCGGGTATTGTTACGCGTGTGGCGCCGCATCCAGCTGTTTCCCGCGGACCGATGGGGCCACGACGTGCTATTGTTATGCGTGCGGCGCAAAATCAATTTGCTATCGCCGCGATGATTGGGCCCGCGTCAAGCTGCTGAGCGAAATTATACTCCACCCCGAGATACCCGCGAGAATCGCGAATCGCGCTCTCCAGTGAGGCATGTAAACTCCCCACAAGCTCGTCGTACCGAAACCGCGGCGAGCCGAGCCAACGAAACGAACTCAGCCCCGAAACCAGCGTCAATTCGCGTCCTCAAAACCCTCAAGTAATTCTCACATTAGATCCAGAGGGCAAGGTCGAAGAGGAGTCTCCCGTAATAAGATTGTCCGCTCCGGAGCTAATACACGGGACAGATAATTTCTTCTGCGACACGGGTTCGGATTTAAATTTAATAAAAATCGACGCCGTTAACGAGGATCTTATTGTCGACACAGCGTGAGCCGTTCCATACCGCGGTACTACCGAGGAACGATCCATGACCCTCGGCACCATAGAAATTCATTTCAGAGACATCCCCACCACATTTCATGTTGTCTATGAGTTTCCCACCGAGAGCAACGGCGTCCTCGGGAAGCCATACATGCGGCAGGAACAGGCGGAAATCTCCTTTTTTCACAACACGCTGGTAACCGCGAACGACCCGATTCGTCCCAAGTCGTTTGTGGAGGGCGCGATTGTCAATGAGAACCGCGTGCTCACTGCGAGCACTCCCGCCGCACGGAAAATATTTCGAATTAGAGCGCGCACGCGAGAGCAAATTCCCATTCAGGTCTTGGATACCGGGGTCGAAGAAGGTTATCTTCCCAGAATAGATACGATAGAAGGGTTGTTCATAGGGAAAGCATTAGTTTCCCAAAAGGACGGGATTTGTCATGTTCTCGCCGTGAACACTCTCGATGAGGATGTAAATATCGAGGTTGTTCCGCAAGAACTGATTCGCTTCGACATCCGCGAACCGGACTTCAATGCGAGCTTAGAAGAGGAAGCTACGACCGATGAGGACGTGCCCCCTCCCACGGACCGTGTATTGGCAATTCTGGAAGCTCTCAGATTATCGGATCTGACAAAACTCGAACGACAGGAGGTTACGCGCCTCGTGGAGGAATTTCCCGCACGTTTCAAGTTACCGAGAGACAAATTGCCGTGTACCGATAGAGTCGCGCATACAATCCCCACGGTGGAAGAACTCCCGATTCATACGCGGCAGTACCGATTACCCGGTTTCCAACAAATTCCGATGGATCCCAAAGATAGCGCGAAAACAGCGTTTTCCACTCCCAACGGGCACTACGAGTACGTACGTATGCCCGAGGGATTGAAGAACGCTCCCGCGACGTTTCAGCGTTTGATGGACAACGTTCTACGGGGTCTCCAGGGAACAGAAATGTTTATATATCTGGACGACATTGTGGTATTCGCGAAGACACTTGAGGAGCACAGGACAAAGGTGCGACGCCTCATGGCGCGTCTCTAGGCGGCCAATCTTGTCCTGGAACCCGACAAGTGCGAGTTTTTAAGGAAAGAAGTTGCATATTTAGGTCATGTTATCGGGCGAGACGGAGTCCGACCCGACCCTCGAAAACTCGAGGCCGTAAAAAAATTTCCAACTCCGAAAAATCAGAAAAATGTCCGGCAATTCCTGGGACTTTCCGGGTATTATAGACGATTTATCGCTAATTTTTCCGCACGGGCGAAACCTCTGTCCGACCTTCTCAAAAAGGGAACTCATTTCGAATGGGGCCGGTTGGAGAATCGAAGCTTCAAGGATCTACGCAGGGCTCTCTGTAGAGAACCCATACTGCAATATCCTAATTTCTCTAAATCCTTCATTTTAACCACGGACGCCTCCGATATAGCAATCGGAGCCGTGCTGAGTCAAGAACAGGACGGACTCGACCTACCTGTCGCGTACTATTCGCGTGTACTAACCAAGGCAGAACAAAATTACAGCACAACCGAGAAGGAATGCCTGGCCGTCATCAACGCCATCGAACAGTTTCAACCGTATTTATATGGCCGAGAATTCAAATTAGTTTCCGATCACGAGCCCTTAAAATGGATCGGGTATACGAACGATCCAGGTAAAAGACTTGTGCGATGGCGGATGAGGCTGCGTAATTATGATTATGAATTCGTCTACAAGCCTGGACGGCTCAACGCAAATGCACATGCCTTATCGCGTAATCCCGTAACCTCGGAGGGCAGCAGCACGAGCGACTCGGACTCGCCTGACTCAGCCCTTAAGATTCTACCTGTATTCGGCGGCAATAAAAAGGGTACAAAAGCAAATCAACGGGGCGTAGGAAGGCCCAGGCTGGGGTCTGCCCCCGAGCCGGACAAGTCATACGTCCCGAGAAATCTACCACGCGGCTCCGTAGGAGTGGCCGGAAGACCCCCTCAGTTGGATAGAAGTGCGATATCCACCCGTACTCGCTCGAGGGCGGTGACGTCACCAGCCGCGGATGTCACCGAGGAGACTCCCGGCACGAGTTCCGGTGAGGCACCGGGTCCTCCTATCCAGCGGCTGGGGCATAGCATGCTCCCGACGCACTCATTACCGCCGAAAGGGCCTATCCTAAGTAGGAAAACCCCTCCGGCGGTGAAAGAAACTGATGCGGGGACTGCTCCTTTTCCCCCTTCAGGTGACGAGGGCCCACCGCGAGTTGATAATATTGCAGTAATTACGAGTCCGGGCATTAGCGACTCAGACGACGATAAGTCCGGAAATGAATCTGGTTTACCTGCGGCACTGCCAAAAGGTCTCCAGGATTCGTTTGTCAAATTCGACGAGTCCATTGTCAGGATGGAAAAAAAGTTCGTAAATAAATCAGACGATCCGCCACAAATTTCGGAAATAATTCTGCCCGCAAGCATTTCGGATGGCGAGGAAATCGACGAGCAAACGAGGGAAGTGCTCGACGAACTTGACCCATTCGACGATGAGACCGAAGACATGGAGTTGTCCCGACGTATAAAGGAACTGGCCGAGCGGGTTGCAAAGGCGACAGAAAGGCAGCTTCAATTTGAACGAGGGGAACCGGGCATCGAAACCTGCGTAAACGAGAGAGAA
Organism: Ichneumon xanthorius; assembly: GCA_917499995.1. Classification (NCBI taxonomy): domain Eukaryota; kingdom Metazoa; phylum Arthropoda; class Insecta; order Hymenoptera; family Ichneumonidae; genus Ichneumon; species Ichneumon xanthorius. Next base: position 295,020 of record CAKJTD010000103.1, read on the forward strand.
GGTGACGCGGATGACGAGAGCGAAGAGCCGGGAGAGGAAGCGAGAAAGAATGAGACAATAGTCTCTAAAAACCGCTACTCATTCTCGACGCCGGCACAGGGCTTAAAGCCCACAACACGCTCGACTCCGAGTCACCGTCGTCCATTTCTCTCTCGCATTCCAGAGGAGGATAGCGCACCCACGCCGCAGGCAGCATGGCCGACGGCGGGACGCGTAGAGCCTCCTCGGGTACCCCCCGCGCCCACCCCCCACCGATACGAGAGCATGATAACACAAGCGCGGCGATGGATAGACGCCCCGTCTTCAACGTGCTGGGTGACGTAATCACGGGCGACTATCCAGCGGCGACCCGTGAGCGGGAGGGAGAGGGAATCGCAACAAACCCTGAATCAAATAAAACCGAAAGTCAATTCTCCGTTACAGGAACTCGGGAGAATCTAACGTATGTACGGGATAATTACGTTCACTTCATTTCCGCAGATGGGGAGTTAACGACCTTGATCGGAAAATTATTATCCGACCTAGGAATCGTGGATTCTTTTTCCATAAAAAATAAAAATTTGCGCATTGGACAAATCGCGGTTACACCCCACGGGAAATTCAACGTATACAGCATAGTCGTGAAGGAAAAATATTTTCATGACACCCTGGCTGGAAACATTGAATTAGGTCTAAAGAATTTGAGGGAAATATTGCACCAATCAAAGGTAAAAACGCTGAGAGTCTCCCGAGCCGGAGACCTCACCGACGTGTTGCCAAAGGACGAATTGTTATTACAGATCCAAAAATTATTCTGCAAATGCGATGTCTCCATCGTCATGTGTTACGGAAAAATCTCAGTACCCGCGTTAGAAGAAAGAAACGGAATTATTGCCGAGTACCATGAGAGCTACGCGGGCGGCCACAAAGGGATCACTAAAACGTACCGAAAAATTCGGGAACGATTTTATTGGCCTCACTTAAAAAACGAAGTGCAGGAGTTTATCCGGCGTTGTAAAAGCTGCCAAGAGCAGAAACTCGTACGCGTCAAAACGCGTGAACCGATGCTCATTACAGATACGCCGGTCGACACGTTTGACAAAGTTTCGTTGGATACTGTCGGGCCCCTTCCCGCTTCACCGCATGGGAACCGACATATCCGAACTATGCAGGATAACTTGTCGAAATACTGCCTCGCCGAGCCGATCCCAGACCTGAAAGCGACCACGATAGCTGAAGCGATAACAAAACGTTTATTTAATCAATTCGGCGCCCCTCGGGCAATATTAACGGACCGAGGCGCGGCATTCACAAGTAACCTGTTTTTTAAAGTAAAGCAAGAAACGACGTCCGGCTATCGCCCACAGACGAACGGTGCCCTCGAAAGGAGTCACATAGTGCTGACAGAATACGTCAAACACTACGCCGATAAATATAACGATTGGGACCGTTTTGCCCTTCGCGGAATTCTCATACAATACGAGCGTTCACGAGGGAACAAATTTCACACCTTTCGAAATTGTTAACGGGAAATTAGCTCGACTACCAAGTCAATTCCCTACTGATGATAAACTCCCAACCTATAATTCATTCCTATCCGAACTAATTAAACGACTCTCGGAAATACGGGAGATCGCAGGAACAAACTTAAACAAAGCAAAGGAGCGCTCAAAAACCTATTACGACCGAATGGTACAACCTTTCGGCGGAAAAATTGGAGATAAGGCGTACATAGAAAAGGAAGTTCGAACGAATAAATTCGATAGCCGCTGGGAGGGACCCTTACCGATATTCGAGTTATCGGATCGTAAAAATGCCGTCTTGGAAACCGAATCCGGGAAATTGATTCGCAAACATACAGACAAACTCAAGATGGCTGTAGATTAATTATACGCCTAAGGCCAGAAATTGTATGTATGTGCGTACATATATGAGGGCGTGCACGCATGCCCATTCTCGTGTTCATGTACGTATTCATATATCTAAGCAGGACCGCACGAGCATGTGTATGGGAATGGACGAATGAAAAATACACATATATATATGTATATATATATAAAAAAATGCATTGCAGGAAAATAACCACGGCAACATGCAGCTCTACTGGTTGCTACCTATACTACTGCAGTGCGCCCGGAGCGCGCCGGCAACCGATACATCGTATTACGTGACGCCGATAAATAGTACATCGGGATTATATTACGAGCGGACAGCGTCACTTCGTTTACAACACGCAGACTGGCGAATTACCGTTTTCATCGACACCAAGAAATTTCTCCAGGACTTCCCGGACGATGAGCACTATATATCTACAACCTTCAAGATGTGCCAGGAGGCATCTCCACCCCCATCGTGCGGCGAACTCTTGCGAATTGACATTCTCCGGAGGTTGTTTTCTCGCGCACGGGAACTGGCGGCCGATCTTAAAGGAATCTCGGAGGATTCGCAGCACGAACGCGAACCCGCAGAAAGCCTACCACGAACCATGACAAAGCGCGCGGCTCCGTTCGGAATAATCGGCACCTTAAGCAAGTCACTGTTCGGCACGATGGACGGAGACGACGCCAACTATATCAATGAACAGATAGACCGCCTATTCGCCGATCAGGCCAATATTACGCACCTGATGGGCAAACAGATGCATATAACACATTCAAGGCTGCAAATCTTGCATCAGGAACATATCATGGAATCAACCAAGATGTCCGCCCTTCAGGAGACGGTCAAGAAAATAAGGGAAGAGATGGCCCGTATCAATACAGACACGGTACAAGGGAAATACAGGCAGTCATTAATAGATTATTCGTATCAAGTGGAAAGGAAAGTTGAGCGCTATATTTCAACATGCGAACAGTACATACACACAATAACAGCAGCTCGAAACGAGCGTCTCGACATTTTTCTTGCATGCAAGAAAATGGGAAATAAATATCTGTGCCTGATGGAAATCCCTGTGGCCGAAGCCGCGGCCTCGGAACAATGTGGAATAAGAATGCTGACGGCCCCTACTGCCGAAGCTCTGCGGAAATGTAACGTGCGTCTCCGCCCAGAGCACACGCCATTTTGGCGCCATTTATCAACACAAGGGGGATGGTTATATTCATTCAGGGAAACAGAAACAATTCACATACTGTGCCCCGACCAACCGGAGCTTCACGTGCATCTTAACGGCATAGGAATCCTATACATCAACCCGAACTGCATTGGCCGAACGCGCAGCGTGACTTTAACGGGAATACGCACGTACAGGGGTCGGGAGGAATATTATTATCGGCCCGGGGTGGCACTAAACTTAACAATAGTCGCCCCTGTACTCGAAGAAATTCCCGAGACCATAATAGACTCGCTGTTCACTAAAGGTAATGAAACAAGCCGGGAAATTTTACGAGGCTGGAAAACCCTCGAGGATGGGGAATCACTCTACGACGTGGAGGAAAAAATTCGGGCTATAGGAAAGCACCGAAGAGAGAGAAGACAACATCACACCCTTTTCCTTTATGGGTTTATAACTCAAGCGCTAGCCGTAATAGGCACGGTACTGTACTGTTGCCGAGGAAAAATATTCTTCGGAACCGTAGCACTGTGTAGAAGAATAACTGGACATCGAGCCCTGCAGTCGACGGCAGCGAGCGAACGGGAGATAAGGATCGACGGAGTCAGTGGACTGGCGGCAAGGGTAGAGTTACCGTTGCCGCGCGGAGCCGGGACTCGCAGTCTAAACACTGTAAACCGCTCCGTCCCCCCCCCCCCAGGGTGCCGTGAGCGATTAGGCATCGACACTCTCAGGGCATGCATCAAGACGACCGATGACTTCATTAGTTCCGAAGCGCTCGTCGAAGCCACACCGCGAGAAAAGAAAAAAATAGTTCCGGTAGTAATCGTGAGTGACGGAACGTTTAGAGGAAACGGACAAATTTGAAAAGTTCATCGATTATAAACAGTGTAATAAGCTAAATTTTAATAATATAATTTTTGTGTTTATCTAAATAAACGCAGGGGTTGCATTACGCGAATAAGTAGTTAAAGTGCTACGTAATTAAACAGATAGTAAAAAAATAAATAAATAAATAAATATAAAAGGAAAAAAAAAGAAGGACAAACATTGCTCGAGTGCGCGAAGGGTTGGTGCGGGGAAAAATGTCGGACATAATCGGGCTCCACCGCGTGATAGTCGAAGACACGCGCAACGGCCGTTGCCCGGTCTGTAAGCGAGAGGCGCGTCGGTGTCCCGATGTGGGAGCGTGTGCACAGCGCTCGATTCCGCCATCCTCGCGGAAGCATGAGCTGCTGCGCTGTAAACTGTGCAGCATAGAGTTGTGGGGTGGAGACTACTCCGGACACATAGGCGCGTGCCTCGTCGCCTACCAGAAGAGATTCGCGGACATCGCTTCCGGCCGCCTGCCCTTGGCTATCCCGAGCGTTGACAGGCCCTCGAGAGAGTCAGCAAGATCCGTTGTCAAGACAACGACGTAACCTCAACCGAGCGTCTCGGGCACTCAAAGCGCAGCAACGTCCGCGGTCGGGGACAAGGGCAAAAATCATGCGGTGCCGGCGTCTAAGCCACGGGGAAAGGCTTACCGAGCAACTATTCGTGGGGAACCGGGCCGCCCGAACCAGGCCTCCCTTGTCTCCACGGGAACACAGACGGCAAGGACCACGAAGAACACGAGCACGCAGACGAGGATGCTGTGTCTTCCCCTGGGAACACGGGTCGATTTTATTAAGTGGGGCGACCCTCTCCCGGTGAGAAATTTCCTGGACGAGTGGGTTGGCAGTAATGCGCCTCAGGAGCCCCTGGTGGCACTGTCTGACGTAAACGACGACCTGCTCGACCTTGACATCGGAGGCGCGACCGAGAAAGCGCAAATCGTGAAGGAGGACGTTGAGACCATCGATCTGTGGATGGAACTCGACCCGTTTCACCCTAACGCGGTCCGGGAGGTGGGGACATCGGACGCACGGCCAGCCGAGAAAAAAAAGACATCAAGGGACGAACGCGGGGCCCGCCGTCGGCGCAACCGCCGACGCCGGAGTCAAGCACGAGTCATCGGAGACCAGCGAGGATCAGGGATCGACGGATCGGAGCACCATCACCGAAACGGAGCCCAGCGATGAGGACAGCCAGGAGGAGACCGACGCAGACCCTGCCGTCGGCGAGCCCGCCGACGCCAGGGCTGCGCTCGACACTCCGGAAGGGGTCATGCACGCGCCACCCAGAACGTGTGAGGAGCCGATGGACGAAAGTGACACCACCGAGTCAAAATCCAGCGACGGAGAGAGATCGGAGGGGGCCGATGCAGACCTCGCCGTCGGCAAGCCCGCCGACGCCGAGGCTTGGAGTCTTCGGAGGAGAAAAAGAAAGGCAGATTGCTACGGACGAGTCGGGGACCGATGCAGACTCATGGTCCTCGGAATCGTGGAATGAGGGCCCCTCGGAAGAAGGACACATGATTATGGTGTCCAAGCCATCGTTCGTGGGACAACAGGGCATAAAGGGACGCGAGGCGGACGACAGCGGAGCATTCGCCGCCCCTTCTCCGTATTTACGGCACATCCGTCGAGGGACCGGGCGAGGACAACGTGGCCGACCACCCTATCGCCTGTGTGAATAAAAAAAATGCAGTTATGTTTATGTGCGCGTATACGTGCAGTGTGTTAGGCAAACGGGTTATGAGTGTGGCAAAAATACAACGAATGAGTGAGTATACGTAATTTTAAAGATATTACTTTTGTTTAACGTCGACGGGGACGGTGTTAAGTCCCGATTTTTTATGAAAGATCGCGACGTGATACGCCGAATGCCGAGCGGCGCCGCTGAGCTCATCAGGGGTGTCATTTCACACTGGAGCCGGGCTCACGCGTTAAATATCGTCTTCCACATCGTCGTCAGATATTGAGAGCCTCCGATGTAATGCTAAATCCGCGAGGTGTGAGTTTCCGGCACGTACGGCGATTGAAAAATCCCCGCGCGTGGCGTGAACTTCGTACCTCGCCGTTGCTGAATTGCGGAAATTGATTTTCGCTGCGACCGCTCGCGGATCCGCACGGATCCCCGAGCGGCGTAGGGAAATCAGTCTCCCGACAGCAACGATCAAAGATAGATCGGTCTGGAGGATCTCCGCAATTCGTAGCTCGCGCAGGTCTGTGAATCTGTGAGTAAACCATGCGACTTAGCCTCAAAGACAGAGTGCAGAGAGGTCGCGGTAGAACTCCAAGTGTGTACCGGAGCGGCATAAAATCGAGTTGTGCTTCGAAAATAATATCAACATTAATTATAAAACTAAGATAATCAAGGACAATATAGAGACTTTAGTGTGCTACGACCCGTGTTCGGGAAATCAACCATAGAGTTAGGACGAAGAACCCCTGCCGGGGTAATATACTGAAATACTGTAATAACCCATACACCGTAATCATCAAATAGTAAGTACAGCGTGGATGGATGAGTGGAGTTTGCTAACACCTAGAGTAAGTAATAAGTTGTAACCTAGTAATAGCAATATAGCCATCTCGAGTTACCCATAAACACTTCATCTTTTATTTCCGCGCGAGAACCTTTGGACTCTTTCTCCCCTTTTTCAGGTACTCGTGGACCGGGCCCGTAGGGGACGGAGCAAAGCGGCCCACAAAAAAAAATTAAATATTTGCTTGCTGCGTTCGAGAACGAACTATGCTCTACCTCGGACGTAACAAGATCGCGAGGCTGCTCAGGTTGTGTATCGGTAGTAGGGCGGTTCGGAACTCGTGGAGAGGTAGATTAATAACGTCAGGAATAGTGAATCGACAAAGATGTTATTTATTCGCAAAAACAAATAGGAAGGAATGACTCTAAACAAGTGCAAAAAAAATAATCCCTCACTACATTCTTCCCGGCTACTCAGTTCACCGAGTCGAAGTACTAAAATTTCGTTATACAACAATAGTGTCCCCGATCCCGCATTCCGCAAGTAATATAATCGAAAAGTCGAACCTAATCCGGAAAAACGCAAGAGACAAGAAAAAAAATATATAATAAAATAACTTAATTAAAAACAGAATCGCGTTAGAATTTAAGTACGGGATCGGTCCCTACTTTCCCTTCTCTATCTTATTTTTATGCGCGACTGTACCACCTCGCGCGCGCGGCGGCGACGCTGATGTGCCGATATTCTGCACGGATAATTTATCACGAGGCGTGCGTGTCGATCTGTCGCCAATATGCACTCGATCGCGCTCACTACCGGTACCGACATAAAACCCATCTCGAGTCATTAAAGCATCACGAACGCGCTTCTCGTTACTTTTTGGCTGGCGCGACGCTCTCGCAAGACAGCCGCAGCCCCTTGCTCGAGCCTACGGTTTCCGTTGCACGTGCGAGAAACACGACTCGCATGCCTCGAGATACTGCCACTGTACTCCGTCACACGCAGCAATAAAACTAATTCGGCGGTCTCAAGCCCGAATCCCATCGCGAATCGAATAATCCATCCCGACGGCCACGCGAGTCCGCCCAATACCCGGCACCTTTGATCCACGAACACAATAGACATGAAATAATCGACAGAAACAAAAGTTATCGTTTGCCCGGGACGGTACGCAGCGCAGCTTCCGAGCCACGTGCAAGCTCGTAGTTTTAGAGCGCGAAAAGATGTTTTATGCGAGTCCGAGTCCAACCAAGAGGCGAAGGCTTACCGCGCGAGTTTATCGGTGCCGAGATGGTATAGCCAAACCGACTCGTCTTTCCTCCGTCCTTCCGATCTTATTCCCCATGGCTGGGCAGCGAGCACACGTCTTCACGCTATCACTCCGGTGACGAGAGTCCCCGAGTCGTTCTCACTAATCAGTCTCGCGGTCTCGCTCTCCCTTCTCCTTACCAATATTTTCGGCGATCCCGGTACCTGGCGACGCCCTACGATTATTGCGAACTATCGCCCGCGCGAAATTGATATTCAAATGACAGCGACGCTGACGCGTCGTTCGAAATCTCACGCGACGTTTCGCCTATCGAATACAGAACTGAGGCCGGTCCGCGAATTCCAGACATCTATCCGGATGCTGGCATCGCTAAGCTGCGACTTTTCCAAAATTGGTGCGCCCAGAGCGATAATTTTGTTGTTATAAATGGTAAGAAGAAAGTAACGAATTTCCGCTGCCACGATCGATCGCGACTCTGTTATCGGGAAAAATCCGCGTGCTCGCCCAAAATCGTAGTTTACGAGAATCTGTGACGCGTCCAAAAAATACCGCGTCACAATATATATATGTATTGTGATGTTATTATTTTCCCCCGTGGGGAGGGAAACATTCACTTGTAAATTTCAACTAAAAATTCCAACTAAAAATCGTGCAACGGGGTGGGGAGGGGGAGGGTCAAGCAAAAGAATGGTACTCGTCGGGGACAATAATAACAGTCGTTTAATAATAGTCGAAAAAGAAAAGTTAAACAGTAGAAAATGAGAAAAAGCAAAAATCATAAATAAAAATAAGTTGCAAAATAACAATAATGGTCAGTCGGTAATGAAATACAAAAAAACGGTAAATAACAAAGGTCGAGAATAACAGTCGCTTCAATTCCGGTACGGGTACGTTGAAGAAATGAAAACCAAAAATGAAAATAATACTGGGGAGAGATTACAGATAGTATGGGACTAGCGATAATAATGACTTGGAGGGCGAAGAAATAATAACAAGGTCGCGGGAAGGTTAGATAATAATAAATCGGGTTTTAAATAATAGTGAAAAGACGGTAAGGGATAAACTGAATATAATCGCAAAAAAGGGGGGGCCAGATAACAAATACTTAATTCTGGACAATAATCTCGGAGAAAAACAAAAATGCAATTGGTTCAAATTATTCAAAAAACAATACTAAAGGGGGACGCAAAAGGGGGAAAATATTCGGAATGACTTTGGCGGAGTTAGGGGGATTTTAAGGGGGACTAACGGGAGAGCTGGTTAGACAAATGTTGCACGAAAATCCAACAATACACTAACTATGAACTCAGATGGGCGCTAGCTACTTTCACGGTGTAGCACCGTAATAGATCGTGCAAACGGCACGGATCTACTCTCAAAACAAACTTTACTCAAAACTGAAAACTCACAACTTGAAAAAAACTTCTCTGTCGCAACGGACAGTCCAGCTAGCTCGGGAGAGGGGAGAAGGCTCAGGGGGAGGGTACACGAATCGACGGCTTCTTACAATATTACCTCGGTCTGGATCATTAACACAAAAAAAATGTCTCAAAGTCTTAAGGGGATTAATGGGCAAAAACTGTTTCACTAATAGCTAACTTAACGAATTTTACGCCGCTCACCACGCGCGCGATCTATGCCTCTTTGCTCGTGTGACAAAAATGTCGACCACGTGTCGACCACGAGGCAAAGTCTTTTCAACACAATTTCTACGATAATACTGGGTCTTCGGGGAAGGAAAACGGGTCAATCAGGTCGGGAAGAATTTGGGCAAAAACTTACGATCGGAGGGCTCACTCACTCAGCACACATGGGTCTCGATTACAAACTTTTCTCAAATCAGCGGACAGCCTCAGTCGTTATAAATTCCGTATATCGGTCCAAATCGTATGCCTGGGCTATCGCTGATTTGTCGTAGGGGCGGGTTCACTCTCCGTAAGGAGTCTAATCGTTTTACAATGGTCTTACAATATTTCTTTGTAACTTAAAATTAATGACTCCCGGTCTCACACACACGTCCACACGTCACGCGCTCGGCTCGGAGAGTAAGGGACATGGCGGGGTCTTCTTCTTCGTCGGCGTTGGCGCTGGTGATGGGGTAACGAGAGCACCTGTGCGTCAGCGTCGGTCGGTAATCGGAGTCATGGGCGGGCGGCGAGAGGTGGCGACAGGGGCCCCGCTGGATCGTCAATCGATGCCGTGCGTCGGCGATCCCAGCGGGCGGCAGGCGGGCAGGCAGCGGCGGCTTTTCGGCGGGCTTTTCGACGGGCTTTTCGGGCGGACTTTTTGGACGGTCTTGTTGGCGGCTTTTTCCCCTCGTCCACGATCCTCCTACCTTCCTCGGCGTCAGCACGTCGGCTCTCGTTCCTTTGCTGTTCCTTGATCGTGGGCCGTCGAGGGGGGGGGGGGGAATGTCGATATTGCTCTCGAGTCGCGCACATTCATACAGGGGGTAACGGGAGGGAAAAAACGGGAATTTACATGCTAACTTACACAAAATAAGTAGGAGAAAAAAGCGTAAAAATATGCGGGTCTAACGTTGGGTGAGCGGCGGACTCGAGCCGATTTTGGGGAAGGGCTTATGACGTACCACGTCACAACTCCCCCCCCCCCCACTTGCCGAAAGTTCGTCTCCTGACGACTTGAGCAACACATTCACACTGGGGTCAAGCAGGGTCGGTCCGGGGGGGGAGAGGGGGAAGGGGGTCAGGCGGTATCGTTTGGGGAATCGGTAGGCAACCATGGGAAAAGGGGGCAAGTGGTATCTCCACGTATGGTCTCAAATTAAACTTTACATAATACTGCTCGTACAATTTACAAGCTCTTTAACAAACTTCTCGGGTGTTACTAAGTAACTAGCACGAGATCTAAAGAAACGAAATGAAAAGAAAAACATAATGAAAATAAATAGCCTCGCACTGGCAGTGCCTTACATAATCGTATCCGGGGGCGTGCAATGGTCAGGTGGGGGTACTTTGGGAAATACTATATGCTATATCTTGAACTCTGGGAACGTTGGGAACTCTGGGAACTTCGGGAACTCTGGGAATGTTGGGAACTCTGGGAACTTCGGGAACTCTGGGAACTTCGGGAACTCTGGGAAGACCCTGTACATAATGTACGCTCTGAGGGCCCTATACTCAGTGAACTTTGGGGGCTTCGCGGGCTTATGGGGCGAGCAGGGGAACGGGGGGAGGTTTGGGGATACTGAGGGTAGATTCCGGGGCACCAGGGGACACGCGGGTCGAGTGTGGGCCACGCTCGGAATTTTGGGGGGGGGGGGTGAAACAAGGGGATAGGGGCGGGGAAAGGGTTCTCGATGGGTTTTAGGTACTGGGACAGGCGGGGAAACAAGGGGGTGGGGGTAACGAAGGGGTTGTCGATGGGTTTTAGGTACTGGGGCAGTCGGTTGTGAATTTATGGGTCTTGGGATGTTCTGTGCAAATGTTCTGCCTTTTGGATTGCGGTTTCCGTCGCGATACGCGAAGTTATTGTTCGCCGGACGAAGTCGCGGGGAAAACCGCGGTTCCAAAAACTTTCTCAATGCTGGGACTTCTGGGCAGGGGGCAGGGCACGGCACGGGGTATGCCAGGAGAGGGGGAATGTGAGAGGTTGAGGAAAAAGTGGGGGACGTATAACCGGATTCTGGGGATTTCGTATTACTCCTATTTTTATAGGCGGACTTTCTTACGATGGGGGAAGTTTTGGGGTGATAACGGGGTTCGGTTTGGACTGACTTAGTTTTCGAGGGTGTGGCGGAAACGGAATTAACGGGGGTGGATTCTACTTTACTATCTTTTACAAAGGGGCTTGGACTTATTTGAACCTCGTTACGTGAGGTCTTCTCACCCACGACTAGACTATAACTCGGACCTCTTTCTAGCGCAGCGGCCTTCAGACGCTTTGCCCTCTGAAGACGGGAGATCGACGTTAACTTTGCTAGAAATTTTTCTCCCGCTTCAGTCCGATTTCCGGTTACTCTTGATATAAACTTTCCCAATTGGGTCTGGGGTTTCTCCTTTCGGACTGTGCGGGGTTTTGGGGAGAAATTCAAACAAGGTAAAGGGGACTCTGTTGTCGGGGCGGGGGTGACCGGGTTCGGGGGCAATTCGGAATTTACTGTCTCCTCGCTGAGGTCTATTAACAGGGATTCTGATTCAAAATTTGAAATAACGGGAGGGGCTTGTACTATCGGGGTGGGGGTTGGGTCTACGGAATTTGGGGGAGGGTGGGGACTATCATTTTGACCGGCACTTCTGTTATGTATCACGGAGTTCTGTTCTCTATCCAGTTCGGCAAGTGCTACTTTTAGAGTGTACGGGGCTTCCGAACCACGTTCGTCTTCTACCGGATCCCATTCCGTGGGCACTTCCGGGAATCTTCGACGGACAATGAATCGTGCGTACCGGTCAACCATTTCATCTTCCGTACCGCATGTACTCAAATCAGCTTGGTCGCACAATCTAATTAAATCGGCTACGTTGGGGAGGGCCTGGAGCGAGCGAAAAATTTGGTCAATCTGGGCTTGGGTTTCGGTGGTGGGGGCAGGGTTCATGGGGGCAGCAAAGGCTAACGGGGTTGCGGGTTTGGGTCTGGGAGCCTGCGTTTGGGACGTAGTAATGCAGGTCGAGAGAGCTGGGGTGACTTGTACAGAGGGGTTGAAGTATTCCATGGCAAACTAGGGAAAAGAAAGAAATATGAAAAAGGGAACAAAAATCAAATCGGAGAACTTGGAAAAATGAATGAAATCGAATCAAATACGGGAAATCAAGAAAAATAACGAAATTAGAAAAACTGAGACAAGATCGGATGATAAATGGGCTAAGTACGAAAAATCGGTAGAAACGGAAAACCAAAAGAATAATAAGGGGGTCGGAAAATTCATGCAATTTCTAAGCGGTGAAGGGAGTTGAAATAATTCCGAAAACTCAGGAGAAAAGAAAGAAAAAAAAATAACAAGGGCGGAAAAAGGGGTAATAAAAATCAATAGTTGAAAAGGGGATTAAAAGGTTCAACAATATTCGGGTTCCTTGAGGGCGTAGGAAAATGCAGAAAAAATATCAGGGGTATTATCAGGGGTCGGCAGGGATCACTTAATTCCAATAGAATTTCACGGTTGTAGGAGAAGGGATATTAAACGCAAAAATATTCTCAAAGGCGGTAAAAGAAAGGGTACTAAACTGGAAGAAATATTCTCGAGGGCTAAAAGGGGTTAAGAAAATTCAAAAAGGATTTTTGAGGGCTGTAAGGGGTTGTAAAATTCAATAGGGGAAATTTTCAAGGCCGATAAAGGGAAGTTAAAATTCAAAAAGAATTTTCGAGGGCGGCAAGGGGTTGTAAATTCAATGGGAAGGATTCTTTGTTAGGGCCGGAAAAAGGGAACGAAAATCCAAAAAAAAGGGTTTTTTAAGGGCTGTAATAGGGCTGCAATAGGGCTGTAAATTCACACGGGGAATGTCAGAATGCAACAAAAATATAACAAATGTATAACAAATGCCAGTGCGAGTACAAGTCGAAGTAAAATATTCACTAGCAAAAATTATAAATATTTTTAAAAAATCAAATAATTAACGTATGCAGCGCGGGTGGCGGCGTTATTCCTAAACTGCCCTATAGCAAGGGAGGTAGGGCACTATGGGTAGGGGCGGGGGCAAAAGGGGACAGGGATACCGAAGTGAGCTCTTACTCACAAGAAAAGGAACAGACAAATTTAATTACACTTTTCAAGATTATTCGAGCCCCGCGTTGGGCGCCACTTTGTGATGTTATTATTTTCCCCCGTGGGGAGGGAAAAAATCACTTGTAAATTTCAACAAAAAATTCCAACTAAAAATCGTGCAACGGGGTGGGGAGGGGGAGGGTCAAGCAAAAGAATGGTACTCGTCGGGGACAATAATAACAGTCGTTTAATAATAGTCGAAAAAGAAAAGTTAAACAGTAGAAAATGAGAAAAAGCAAAAATCAGAAATAAAAATAAGTTGCAAAATAACAATAATGGTCAGTCGGTAATGAAATACAAAAAAACGGTAAATAACAAAGGTCGAGAATAACAGTCGCTTCAACGCCGGTACGGGTACGTTGAAGAAATAAAAACAAAAGAAAATAACAGTCGCTTCAACGCCGGTACGGGTACGTTGAAGAAATGAAAACCAAAAATGAAAATAATACTGGGGAGAGATTACAGATAGTATGGGACTAGCGATAATAATGACTTGGAGGGCGAAGAAATAATAACAAGGTCGCGGGAAGGTTAGATAATAATAAATCGGGTTTTAAATAATAGTGAAAAGACGGTAAGGGATAAACTGAATATAATCGCAAAAAAGGGGGGGCCAGATAACAAATACTTAATTCTGAACAATAATCTCGGAGAAAAACAAAAATGCAATTGGTTCAAATTATTCAAAAAACAATACTAAAGGGGGACGCAAAAGGGGGAAAATATTCGGAATGACTTTGGCGGAGTTAGGGGGATTTTAAGGGGGACTAACGGGAGAGCTGGTCAGACAAATGTTGCACGAAAATCCAACAATACACTAACTATGAACTCAGATGGGCGCCAGCTACTTTCACGGTGTAGCACCGTAATAGATCGTGCAAACGGCACGGATCTACTCTCAAAACAAACTTTACTCAAAACTGAAAACTCACAACTTGAAAAAAACTTCTCTGTCGCAACGGACAGTCCAGCTAGCTCGGGAGAGGGGAGAGGGCTCAGGGGGAGGGTACACGAATCGACGGCTTCTTACAATATTACCTCGGTCTGGATCATTAACACAAAAAAAATGTCTCAAAGTCTTAAGGGGATTAATGGGCAAAAACTGTTTCACTAATAGCTAACTTAACGAATTTTACGCCGCTCACCACGCGCGCGATCTATGCCTCTTTGCCCGTGTGACAAAAATGTCGACCACGTGTCGACCACGAGGCAAAGTCTTTTCAACACAATTTCTACGATAATACTGGGTCTTCGGGGAAGGAAAACGGGTCAATCAGGTCGGGAAAAATTTGGGCAAAAACTTACGATCGGAGGGCTCACTCACTCAGCACACATGGGTCTCGATTACAAACTTTTCTCAAATCAGCGGACAGCCTCAGTCGTTATAAATTCCGTATATCGGTCCAAATCGTATCCCTGGGCTATCGCTGATTTGTCGTAGGGGCGGGTTCACTCTCCGTAAGGAGTCTAATCGTTTTACAATGGCCTTACAATATTTCTTTGTAACTTAAAATTAATGACTCCCGGTCTCACACACACGTCCACACGTCACGCGCTCGGCTCGGAGAGTAAGGGACATGGCGGGGTCTTCTTCTTCGTCGGCGTTGGCGCTGGTGATGGGGTAACGAGAGCACCTGTGCGTCAGCGTCGGTCGGTAATCGGAGTCATGGGCGGGCGGCGAGAGGTGGCGACAGGGGCCCCGCTGGATCGTCAATCGATGCCGTGCGTCGGCGATCCCAGCGGGCGGCAGGCGGGCGGGCAGCGGCGGCTTTTCGGCGGGCTTTTCGACGGGCTTTTCGGGCGTACTTTTTGGACGGTCTTGTTGGCGGCTTTTTCCCCTCGTCCACGATTCTCCTACCTTCCTCGGCGTCACCTTTGCTGTTCCTTGATCGTGGGCCGTCGAGGGGGGGGGGGGGGGGGGAATGTCGATATTGCTCTCGAGTCGCGCACATTCATACAGGGGGTAACGGGAGGGAAAAAACGGGAATTTACATGCTAACTTACACAAAATAAGTAGGAGAAAAAAGCGTAAAAATATGCGGGTCTAACGTTGGGTGAGCGGCGGACTCGAGCCGATTTTGAGGAAGGGCTTGTGACGTACCACATCACAGTATATACAGGGTGTCCCGTAACTAGTATAGAGTATTGAACATACTGGTAGAGCGCGTCAGCCCGAGTAATTTCCTTTTTTTAATTTTTCTACGATAAAAATTGGCCGAGTTATTATGGCTCAAAGTTTCCCTATCGGTGTGCGCAGTTTGAATGTGTGCGTGTCAGAGCGTCGTGCTTGCATTCATCTGTCGATTTTGGAGAGGTAACGCGCGGTGTTCCTACGCGCGTGAAAATAGTCCCGCGACGAAATGTCATCTCGGTTGACATAACCTATGACAGTGAACAGTAAATTTCCAAATGGATAAAGTGATGTTGTAACATTTAACTTTAAAATAAATAAAATAAAGTGAAGAATAGGAAGTTAATAGTGGATGGAAGGGAAAGACGAAACGACGAGGAGAGAAAGCTGGATAAAAGAAGTGAAGGATCTCGAGGAGAGCGGGGAGAGAGGAGAACAAAAGAAGAATATGAGCGAAGAGAAAGGGAAAAATGAAGTGAAACACAGCGGAGAGACAGGGAGAAACTGGAGGAAATTTAGACTAAAGAGACTAGGAAGGAAAAGAGCGAGAAGTGAAAGGTAAATGTGTTAAAAAGAAAGAGAAGGGAGTACGTAAAGCAAGTTGTAACAAGGACTTAACCTTGTAAAAAAAACTTGCAGTCCCTAGGGAAGTCAATGAAACATACAATACAATAAAAATAAAATAAATAAAATGAGCCTAAAAGTGGTAAACATACTTATTGTGTACTAAACGAAAAAAGAATTTATCGATCGTATGAGCGGTAGGACTGTAACCAAACAATTTTGGTTACTGCCACTGTTCATGCGATCGATGAATTTTTTTTTTCTTTTTGCTCAAGTTTAATCAAACCAATGCCCCCGCTAAGACACAACGTAGATGGGCTATTTCCTCATCGGATAACTCTAAAATCAACATTGGTTTGGTTGAAAGTTACATTCGAAGAAAAACAATAAATTGCGATCGAAGAATCGTAGGTGTTAGGTAAATTCCGGTCGAGTTAGGTAAATTTCATTTACCCACTAAAGCTTACATAAACCAACCCTATCGGCACAATCGAATGTAAGCTAGCCCCGTCTATTAACGGCAAAATTTTGATTCAATATTGGAGTGACCAAAACAAGTTTCTCGATGGATTTTTTTTTCTGCTGGGATATAAGACGAATACCTTCATAATTTGATTTTTTTTTTTATTATTCGGCGAGTGCCACCAACATTCTCACTGAAATGGAGCATAAATGAGTCATTGATACACCGATTGAATAAGAACTCCATACTGATTTCGCTATCAGGTCCTTGGACATTGAATGATTGGTAAATCCTGCAATGGTACTTCCGGTCGAGTTAAGTAAATTTCATTTACTCACTAAAGCTTACGTAAACCAGCCCTATCCGCACAATCGAATGTAAGCTATCTCCGTGTATTAACGGGAAAATTTTGATTCAATATTGGAGTGACCAAAACAAGTTTCTCGATGGATTTTTTTTTCTGCCGGGATACAAGACGATACCTTCATAATTTGAATTTTTATTTTTTATTATTCGGCGAGTGCCACCAACATTCTCACTAAAATGGAGCATAAACGAGTCATTGATAAACCGATTGAATAAGGACTTCATACTGGTTTCGCTATCAGGTCATCGGACATTGAATGATTGGTAAATCCTGCAATGGTACTTCCGGTCGAGTCAGGTAAATTTCGTTTACTCACTAAAGCTTACGTAAACCAGCCCTATCAGCACAATCGAATGTAAGCTAGCTCCGTCTATTAACGGGAAAATTTCGATGCAATATTGGACTGACCAAAACAAGTTTCTCGATGGATTTTTTTCAATCGGTGTATCAATGGGTATCCTTATTCAATCGGTGTATCAATGACTCGTTTATGCTCCATTTCAGTGAGAATGTTGGTGGCACTCGCCGAATAATAAAAAATAAAAATTCAAATTATGAAGGTATTCGTCTTATATCCCGGCAGAAAAAAAATCCATCGAGAAACTTGTTTTGGTCACTCCAATATTGAATCGAAATTTTCCCGTTAATATACGGAGCTAGCTTACATTCGATTGTACCGATAGGGCTGGTTTACGTAAGCTTTAGTGAGTAAACGAAATTTACCTAACTCAACCGGAAGTACCATTGCAGAATTTACCAATCATTCAATGTCCAAGGACCTGATACGTCTCCTTGTGTATTTTACGTGCCGTCTCCGCCTCCCGGCATACGACACGGCACCCAAGTGCGTGGGGCCGGGATCACGCCCGGCCAACGCACCGCCCCAACTCCCGGCACGCACGTGAGCGCTGCCGCGAGCCGAGACGGCTACCAATCCCCACCCGGGGGCTTAGCCCGGGTGGGCCCCTTGGCGAGGGGGGGAGCACTTTCCAAACTCCCTACGGCCTACGGAGGACCGCGCCCGAGTTGAGATGTCGCGCAACTCACACGCACAACCACTGCCCCCGCGAGTCCAACCCAATGGCCGGGCAGTGACGGCGTGAACCGTCACCGGGCTTCCCGGCCCCCGCGGTACCAGTATTCGCCACTGGTCGGACGTTCGTGGGTCAATTTGGCCCACTACCGGTTAAGGCTCCAGCCAGCCTTGGCACCGGTCGGCAGGACAGGTACGCGGGTCCGCCAGACCCGAAAGGGCCGGGGCCTTCGGCCTCCTGCACCCTCCCCTGCGTAAACGGACGACCTACTCGCCGTCCTCGACCTGGGTTCTCCTTTCGAAGGCCCAGGCCGCAAAGCGCCTGAGGGCCTGGAAATTCCCGGGGAAGTTGACCACCTCGGTCATATCCCAGGCCCCGTCATCACCGCGCACTAACCCCATAGCCGCCAGATCCCTCCGCTCCCCATACAGCCGGCACTCGAGTAAGACATGAGGGGAAGTCTCCTCAGCCTCACCGCACCGGCACAACGGGGTCTCCGAAAGAGTCCTCCGGTGGAGGTACTCGTTCAGAGACCCGTGACCCGTCAGGATATAGCCGGTGGGGAGGCCGAAGCAGCTCCCCCTCAGCAACTCCGCGGGACCCGCCGGATCGGAGACGTACTCGCGGGTAGTCCCGCCATTCGCGCACGCCCGCCAACGGTCCCCCCATTCTCCCCACAAAACACCCCGCACCCGGACCCGCACCGCGGCCTCCCCCTCGCCTTCTACATGAGGAAGCCCCCACGGGACCGGCTCTCCTTGCCGGAGAAAGTACGCCGCCTCGGCGTACTTAGCCTCCAAGTCCCACGGGAGCTCCCCCATGAGCACCGTCGTCGCCTCCGTCGAGACCGTCCGGCAGACGGACAGCGCAGCGAGGAGGACCGGGCGCTGTGCCCTGTTGAGCTGGACACGCGCCGTCACCCTCGCCCTCACGAAGCCCCCCCAGACCGAAGCGCCGTACATCGCGCACGGGACAAAGAGTCCCCGGTACCAGGGCCCTATAGTCCTGCGCCGGAGACGCCAGTCCCGCCGCATCACCCGCCGCAGCTGGCACACGAGGGAGGCGGTCTTCTCCCGGATCCCCTGCAGGTGGGGTCCAAAATTGAGCCGCTCACCCACACGGATACCCAGGTATCGGACCTCCTCCCTGTACGGCACGGCAACCCGGTCCAGGAGGACCCTGGGACGCCTGGTGCTCGCGAACCTGCCACGAAGCACCATGCAAACGGTCTTGTCACGAGAGACTTCGACCGCCGCACTGACGCCCCACTCCCTGACCGAATCCAGGGACTCAGTGGCCCGAGTCTCGATCTCAATACGCGAGTCCCCCGAGGCGATCAGGAGCGTGTCATCGGCATAGGCGACAAACTCCACCGCAGCATCCCGAAGCCGCCGCAGCAGGGGGTCCAAGGCCAGATTCCAAAGAATCGGCCCGGACATAGACCCCTGTGGGCAGCCCCGCTGCACATCCAGCTCAACTCGATCATACCGGGAAGCCATATACGCCCGACGATCGCTGAAAAAGCTCCGCCAGACGCCCAGTTCAGGGCATCCGGCGGCACCTAGGATCGCGAGGATGGTGTCCCAGCTCAGGTGATCGAAGGCCCCCTTAAAGTCCACAAACGTACCAAGTACGTATTTGTGGGGGGACTCCTCGACCACCCTCATCGCCAGATGCCACGCATCCTCGGTGCCCCTGCCAGCCCTGAAGCCAAACTGCCGGTCCGCGAGGGAGTGAACCTCCCTCGCCTCCAATCTCCGCACCAAGACTTTCTCCAGCAGTTTGCCCAGGACCGACAAGAGGCTGATCGGTCGGTAGGACCCAGCCTCGTCGGGCGGCTTCCCGGGGCCCTTCAGAATGGCCACGATGCGGGCTCTCTTCCACTGGGGCGGAAAAACCCCAGCTTCCAAGCAGCCGTTGTACATGGCCAGGGCCAGATCCGGCACAAACGCGACCAGCGCCCGCAACATGCGGACGCCGATCCCATCAGGCCCGGGTGCACTGCACACCCTCATCCTCTTGAGGGCGCACCTCAGCTCTACCAGCGTGATAGGGGCCGGGGGATAGGGCGCCGGGTGGTTCTCCTCCTCTCGTGGCTCCCTTTCCGGAAGCCGAGGGAAAAACCGTTCCAACAGCGCCCTGGCACTCGCCTCCCAAGAGGTGGCAAGCGCCCCCCGACCCTAACCCCGCCAATGTCGACGGGGCCCCGCCGCCCCCGGAGGATGCGATAAACGTCCCCCCAGTGGTCCGCGTTGCCCACGTCGCCCACAAAACCCCGCCAGTCATCCTCCTTCCTTTGGAGGACCAGGAGGTGGTAGCTCCGGGCGAGTTCACGATACTCGACCCGAAGCCCCGCCCGGACCTCCGCAGGTTCGTCCCGCCTTCGGGCACGCTGGAGGGCCACCCTGGCCCACCTCGCCAGCCGCCTTGCCGAGGTAAGCTCCCGGCTCCAACAAACGGGATCTTCTTCGCGGCACCGAGCCCGCCCTCCCCAGCCGAGAGTCGTTCAAGCCCTGGTGTCGGGTCGCGACCGCCTCAGCCAGGGCGACGGGCCCGGCCTCCACCAACGCGTCGCCATCCAGGCCGTCCGCAGCCTGCACCAGGGCGGCACCATAAGCCACCGATTCCACGCCGACGGTCCGCCACCTGAGAACAGGCAGCGGAAGATCGGACACCCCATCCCTCCGGAGAAGGGTCACACAAGCGGAGTTGTGGTCCGTGTGCACCAGCTCGGGCAGGATCTCCCACCCGACCCGGTACACCCGCTCAACACCCCTCCCCAGAGTCAAATCGATATCCGATCTACCCGTAGGTCCGTCAAACGTGAAGTGCCGGGATGGCTCGTTCAAAACCTCCAAGTCGCACGCGACTATGAAGGCGTCAAACTCGCCATCCCTGACGGCATTCTGGTGCCCCCTGAAGCGGTTCTTGGAGTGCCACAGGCGGGACACGGCGTTTGCATCCATGCCCGCCACCATAGGGGCCCCCGGCAGTTGGGTAAATACCCACTCCAAATACTGGAGATAACAACCGAGGGGCTCCTCATGACGGCAGTACACGGCAAGCGCCGCTCGGTAGAGCGGGCACATACTGTCCATCGCCCGATGGGCGGCCTCCAGGCCAGCCTCCCTGCAGTTGATGCAGCAGGGAGGCTGCCCCCTCGCCGGGCACGCCGAGGCGCAATGCCCGCCTCCGGCACACCAGCCATACGTCTGCTCCTGGTTTCGGCAGGACGCAGACGGGTGGCCGAAACCCAAACACCGGAAACACCGGTCCGCCTCGACATAGTCCCGGACCAGGCAGGAGTGCCAGCCCAGGAACACCCGCCCCTTCACGACCAGCGCGGTCGCGACCTCCGGCGCGACCTCCAGCACCCAGTTGGCCGCCTACAAGGCCGCCCTGCGCCCCTCGAGCTTCCGCGCGACCCTCACGGCTGCGCAAAACTCCTCCTCACTCATGTCGGGCCGTCCCTGAGATCGGAGGGCGGCCAAAACCGCCCCCTCCGACATCTCATCTGGGACCGCAAGCACACCGACCTTACTCCTCGGCGCCTCGGGCGCCGACACAGTCAGCCTACCCCGGCGGATGGCTTCGCTTCGACGGAAGAATCCGAGGTCCGCCTCCGTGCGGGTCTCCACCAGGACACCACCCGGGACGGACCTCACCCCCGTCACACAAACCGAGGCCTCCCCGGGGTTAACCAACTCCTTCAGCTTCGCCTTCACCTCCGCCGGCGCCAGCGACCCCTCTGCCGCCGTGAGCAAGACGGCATGCAGAGGGATCCGTGGCGCCCGCCGTCTGGGCGGGGGAGGGGGGGGACAGACCACACCCGCCCCCACCGGACGCGGGGACGCACCCTCGGGAGGTATCGCACCCGCGGCCTCGGCGAACGTCCTCGGACGCCCGGGCGCCGGCGGGGCAAGAGGGCGCGGAACCACCCCAGGCCCCACCGATCGAACCGCCACCTGGCGAACGACGAGCTCGTGTGCGGTACGCAGGCCCGCACACTCGCCCGTCAAACCCTCCACCCGCCCCGACAACGCGACGAGGAGGGACATCATCCCTCCCAGTCTCTCCTCGATATACGAGGCTACGCCCTTCGCCACCTTATTGTCGGGGTTCAGGGTGCTTGCCCGCACCTCCCCCGCCAACTGTTCTGCCCGAGCCACCAGCTCGGCGAGCTCGACCCGCCTAGGGGGCCCCTCCCCGCCGAAGGCTGTGGCTGGGACCACCAGCCCAGGCATCGGCGCAGCCAGCCCGGGAGCCCCGGAAGGCTCAGCCGCTCTCTGAAGCAACTGTTCCCGAGACTCTGCCAAGGCGGCCGCCGCTTTCCTGTTTTCCTTCTTCAACCGCTTCTTCGACACCCTCGACGACGGCGTGGAGTCCCGACTCGCAGTCGGGAGCTCAGAGGCCACCGACACGATCACCTCGACCCCCGTCTCCGCCTCTCCGGAGGGCGGCACCCGGCCCAGGGACCGGTCCGCACCGCGCTCACCTGCGGGTGACGCCCTCTTCCCGCGGTCCACCCGCTTTGAGCTTTTCGGCCCCGGGCGCACCGCAGACGCGGGTTCGTCCATCTCCGTCTCCGACCCCGTCGCGGTATCGGAGGGCAGTCCCCGATGACGGGGATCGGGCTGACCCGCATCACCTGCCGCCACCAGAGAACCGCCCTTCGTCACCACGAACCTCTTCAAACTCCTCGAGCTCCTAGAGCTCCGGCGCGACACCGACGTAGATGTCGACGCAATCGACTCCGCCGCCGATGACGCCGAGGAGTCCTCGCCCGAGCGGGGCGCTCTTCTCTTCACCCCCGGTGAGGCAGGAGGACCCATACCGGATCCCTTCTCCAGCCGCACCACGAGCTCAACACCGGGAGTGGCCAAACCACCTCCAGCGCCGAGACTCTCCTCCACATCCATCCTCGATGATTGGGCCGCGGGAGACCCAATGTCCTTAGACACCTTTGTAACTTTATTTAAACCGGACATATTTTCATAAAGTAGGGCTTTTTTCTCTAGATTCCCCAGCTCGCTCCACCCAACATACCCATATCCCCCAATACCACCCCTCAACCCAAACCCCAACCCGACACCCAAGCCCCCCAACCAGCTAAACCCAAACCGCAACCCCCCTCCATGTGCCTCCGGCTTACTGCAGCGTAGCCTCGGCGGGGACAACACCCGGCCACCCCCGCAGGTCCGCATCTCGGTGCTACCGGGCCCTGCAGGGACGACACGTTCTTTTTACACGCGTTGCTACGGGGCAGCCCACCCGGGTAGCGAATCCGAGTCGGGCCCCGGTACTACCGCGCGGCCCCCCGGCGTGTCAACCCTCATCCGCGATGGCCTCCCAGGTTTCCCGCTGTACCCTCGCCGCATTCGCCAGAGGCACCAGAGGAGGACGGTTCAGGCGCACCAGAAGGAACGCCCGAGATAACGGGGTGTGTTGCTCTTAGCTGGAACCTCACCGCCGACCCAAAGCGGACACGCCGCTCGGCCCGACGGATCATCGGAACACGGAGCCCCCCCACCACAACAAGGTGGCAACACTCGGGGGGGCCAAGGACCTGATAGCGAAACCAGCATGGAATCCTTATTCAATCGGTGTATCAATGACTCGTTGATGCTCCATTTCAGTGAGAATGTTGGTGGCACTCGCCGAATAATAAAAAATAAAAATTAAGGTATTCGTCTTATATCCCGGCAGAAAAAAAAATCCATCGAGAAACTTGTTTTGGTCACTCCAATATTGAATCGACATTTTCCCGTTAATAGACGGAGGTAGCTTACATTCGATTGTGCCGATAGGGCTGGTTTACGTAAGCTTTAGTGAGTAAACGAAATTTACGTAACTCGACCGGAATTTACCTAAAACCTACGATTCTTCGATCGCAATTTATTGTTTTTCTTCGAATGTAACTTTCAACCAAACCAATGTTGAAATTAGAGTTATCCGATGCGGAAATAGCCCATCTACGTTGTGTCTTAGCGGGGGCATTGGCTTGATTAAACGTGAGCAAAAAGAAAAAAATATATTCATCGATCGCATGAACAGTGGCAGTAACCAAAATTGTTTGGTTACAGTCCTACCGCTCATACGATCGATAAATTATTTTTTCGTTTAGTACACAATAAGCATGTTTACCACATTTAGGCTCATTTTATTTATTTTATTTTTATTGTGTTGTATGTTTCATTGACTTCCCTAGGGATTGCAAGTTTTTTTTACAAGGTTAAGTCCTTGTTACAACTTGCTTTACGTACTCCCTTCTCTTTCTTTTTATCACATTTACCTTTCACTCCTCGCTCTTTTCCTTGTTAGTCTCTTTAGTCTAAATTTCCTCCAGTTTCTCTCTGTCTCTCCGCTATGTTTCACTTCACTTTTCCCTTTCTCTTCGCTCCTATTCTTCTTTGGTTCTCCTCTCTCCCCGCTCTCCTCGAGATCCTCCACTTCTTTTATCGAGCTTTCTCTCCTCTCGTCGCTTCGTCTTTCCCTTCCATCCACTATTAACTTCCTATTCTTCACTTTATTTTATTTATTTTAAAGTTAAATGTTACAACATCACTTTATCCATTTGGAAATTTACTGTTCACTGTCATAGGTTATGTCAACCGAGATGACATTTCGTCGCGGGACTATTTTCACGCGCGTAGGAACACCGCGCGTTACCCCTCCAAAATCGACAGATGAATGCAAGCCCGACGCTCTGACACGCACACATTCAAACTGCGCACACCGATAGGGAAATTTGAGCCTTAATAACTCGGCCAATTTTTATCATAGAAAAATTAAAAAAAAGGAAATTACTCGGGCTGACGCGCTCTACCAGTATGTTCAATACTCTATACTAGTTACGGGACACCCTGTATATTGTGACGCGGTTTTTTTGCCTCGTCACAAAAGCGAGAACCACATGGACGAGAGCGGGCTGTCATAGGCTCTCACGGCGCACCGTTCCACCTTCTCGGGCAATACCGCGGGCTCAGTATAGGATTAGACGAATTATTAGTAATTTAAGCGAATCATTTTCATGTTCAACTACTGCGAGGATTGAGAACTCATCGAACACAGAGGAACCATCTACCGGTTCGAGAAGGCGAAATACCGCCTGATAAGAGCGATCGGTATGAATATCATCGGGAGCCACGTGAGTAGTAAGGGGTGCACTATGGAGACCCCCCACTCCCATCCCCACTCCTATCCCCACTCCTCGGGCCCGGTCGGACCGCGCCCGGTCGGACCGCGCCCGGAGGTGCGTGTGATAGAGAGGGGGGACGGGAGCGTGTGCGGAACTCTCCATAGTGCACTCCGGAAGAAATAAAAATTTTATTTAAGAATATTTTTTATTTAAAAAATATTTTTATATTTTATAATATTTATATTCATATTTATATTTTTTAAAAATCTTCTTCGCTGCTCCCGTTGAAGCCGCCTGTAAAAAAACAAAAAATTATTATGATATTATCATAACAAAAATTATTATATAACTTACCATCTATCTAGCGGGCTGATCTTCTTCTTCATTTTGCCCTCGATGCGCCCAGCGACGGTCGTCAAACACGGGGACGCGGAGTGGCTCCTGGCCGTCCCGTTCCCACACGACGTATTCCGTGGTGGGCGCCGGCGACTGCACGCTGACGTAATCAGCGTAGCGCAGTCGCCGGCGACGTCGATGCCTCCTCTCCTCTTCCTCTCCCGCGTATCTCACGCGTTCTGAAAAATAAATAAAATAAATAAAATAAATAAAATAAATAAAATAAATAAAATAAATAAAATAAATAAAATAAATAAAATAAATAAAATAAATAAAATAAATAAAATAAATAAAATAAATAAAATAAATAAAATAAATAAAATAAATAAAATAAATAAAATAAATAAAATAAATAAAATAAATAAAATAAATAAAATAAATAAAATAAATAAAATAAATAAAATAAATAAAATAAAAAAGTTTCTCGAGGTGGATTCGAACCGCAGACTTCGCGGTCACTGGACTCGCCCGCTACTACGTATACCACGTGCTGCTTGAAAAGCGTGGCACGAACACGGATTGAAAAAGATGCGCCGATAAATTAAATAAATTAAATAAATTAAATAAAGTAAATAAATTAAATAAATTAAATAAATTAAATAAATTAAATAAATTAAATAAATTAAATAAACTAAATAAATTAAATAAAACTTACGGATATTATTCCGGGGTGGACGTGGGGGCTGTTCCTCCTCGGGTTCACCCTCCGGAGGTCCCGAAAGGGGTACACCCGTCACTTCGTCGACCGTGGGGTGGATGTAACACATTTTTTTAAACGCGCACTGGTTGTTTCACGTCCGAGGTTTTGCAGTATACTGACGGCTGTACGTGCGAGATCGCAGCCGCCGCCCAGTCTCGTGCAGAATCAACAAAATCTCGAGAACTGTCGCAGGCACGTGCACACACACATGAGCGTATCTGTCGCCGCTGTACAGTCGCTACAATTATTTTTATTTTAGCGCAGGCACGTACACACACAAGCGCATCTGTCATTGCTGTACAGACGCTACAATTATTTTATTTTATTTATTTTATTTATTTTATTTATTTTATTTATTTTATTTATTTTATTTATTTTATTTATTTTATTTATTTTATTTATTTTATTTATTTTATTTATTTTATTTATTTTATTTATTTTATTTATTTTATTTATTTTATTTATTTTATTTATTTTATTTATTTTATTTATTTTATTTATTTTATTTATTTTATTTATTTTATTTATTTTATTTATTTTATTATCCCGCACTCCTGTTTCACAGCGATTTAATAAGATCGCTTAATAACACTCAAAATCGCTAAGATACGACGGCGGGCACCGCTCTCTTCCAGATCTTCGTTTTCCGATCAGAGAGTCGCCTGTTTTTTGTCCGGCTGTTGCTGGCTTACGACCAGGGAGGTGCACAAAATCACCAAGATACGACGGTGTGCGCCGCTCTCTTCCAGATCTTCTTCGTTTTCCGATCAGGGAGCCTGATTTTTTTTCGTCTGTTGCTGGCTTACGACCAGGGGGGTGCCTCATATATCGTATTCGGTGTGCAAACCACATGTCGTAGCAAACAGGAGTAATCGGTAGAAACACCATTCGATCCAGAGGTGGCGGCAGAAAATCAGCCTTTTGGAGACGGCACCGCTGCGTCTCCAATTTGATAGCCGATAAATGGTGACCGGGGGTATGCGCCACGTCTTTCTCCTTCTCTCGAGGGTCTTGTTCCTCTTCTGCTATTTCCAGCTCTTCCTTCACGATGCTCAGATCAATTCCGTACTCCATTTTTGCTTCACACTTCACTTAACTTCTTTGACTTCTATAACTGGGACGGTCTCAAGACGAACTGAATATTAAAGACATGCTCGCGAGGAAGATCCGTCTAATTGTCGAGCGTCAGCACTATTGTAGGCGTTCCTCGAGGCCCATGGTCAGGCGCGTGGTCGACGAAAAAAATTATTATTTTAACTTCACTTACAATATTTAATAGAATTATAAATGAACTATTATTTTAACTTCACTTACAATATTTAATAGAATTATAAAAGAACTATTATTTTAACTTCACTTGAAATATTTAATATACGGAAATTAAATAACGATGAGTCGCTCGTTGTATTGTATGGGGGCGAGCTCGGCGGCACGTGCCCTGAGCGCGAGCCGCTCACCCCTCTGAACGCGCGGGGGACATGCATGCTGTGAGCGCGGCGGCACGCGCCACGGAGTCGCACGCCGCGGGTCTGTCAATGTATCGTCAGCAATATTCCAGGTGTTCTCCTGACTCACTGTCGAACGTGATGGAATGCATGTCGCATTGACCATGAACGAATTCGGAGAACAGAATGATGCAATTTTATCGGTCGTGAAATAAAGATCATTTAGGCTAAATAAATGTTTCGTTTTAATTTAGTACAATATTTTTCAGTTTAATTCGCTGATTCTCCGAGCGAAATATACGCGAGAAATTGCATCTACTCTCACGTGATTGATGTTTTGTTCCGTCTATAATTTATCACTGAAGATTTTTTTCATCGGCAACGTCAAAGAATTTTTTCACGCGGCAGAAATTTTTCTTATCGAACGCCCAAGAATTTTTTTTCATCGAATGTCAGTTTTTCGATTTTTTAATAACCGAACACTTTTCCGATTTTTCATCACCGACAATTTTCTCATGAGAGGATTCATTTTCAAAGAATTTTTTTCATCAAAGATTTTTTCTCATTAAGGTATTTCTCTCATCATAGAGTTTCTCTCATCAAAGAATTTTTCTCATCAAAGAATTTTTCTCATCAAAGAATTTTTCTCATCAAAGAATTTTTCTCATCAAAGAATTTTTCTCATCAAAGAATTTTTCTCATCAAAGAATTTTTCTCATCAAAGAATTTTTCTCATCAAAGAATTTTTCTCATCAAAGAATTTTTCTCATCAAAGAATTTTTCTCATCAAAGAATTTTTCTCATCAAAGAATTTTTCTCATCAAAGAATTTTTCTCATCAAAGAATTTTTCTCATCAAAGAATTTTTCTCATCAAAGAATTTTTCTCGTCAAAGAATTTTTCTCGGCACAGAATTTTTCTCGTCAAAGAATTTTTCTCGTCAACGAATTTTTCTCAGAAACCATTTTTCTAGTTAAAGAATTTTTCTCATCAAAGAATTTTTCTCATCAAAGAATTTTTCTCATCAAAGAATTTTTCTCATCAAAGAATTTTTCTCATCAAAGAATTTTTCTCATCAAAGAATTTTTCTCATCAAAGAATTTTTCTCATCAAAGAATTTTTCTCATCAAAGAATTTTTCTCGGCACAGAATTTTTCTCGTCAAAGAATTTTTCTCGTCAAAGAATTTTTCTAGTTAAAGAATTTTTCTCATCAAAGAATTTTTCTCATCAAACCATTTTTCTCATCAAACCATTTTTCTCATCAAGCTATTTTTCTCATCAAGCTATTTTTCTCATCAAGCTATTTTTCTCATCAAGCTATTTTTCTCATCAAGCTATTTTTCTCATCAAACTATTTTTCTCATCAAACTATTACTCTCATCGTTCGTTTGTTTGTTTTGCATAGAATAATTTTTTGGATAGAATAATTTTTTGGATAGAATAATTTTTTGGATAGAATAATTTTTTGGATAGAATAATTTTTTGGATAGAATAATTTTTTGGATAGAATAATTTTTTGGATAGAATAATTTTTTGGATAGAATAATTTTTTGGATAGAATAATTTTTTGGATAGAATAATTTTTTGGATAGAATAATTTTTTGGATAGAATAATTTTTTGGATAGAATAATTTTTTTGGATAGAATAATTTTTTGGATAGAATAATTTTTTGGATAGAATAATTTTTGGATAGAATAATTTTTTGGATAGAATAATTTTTTGGATAGAATAATTTTTGGATAGAATAATTTTTTGGATAGAATAATTTTTTGCAACAAAGAATTTTTTGCATCAAAGAATTTTTTGCATCAAAGAATTTTTTGCATCAAAGAATTTTTGACACTTTTATTAAGGTAGTTATCGTGCGATAACGATTTTCTTACGAAATCATTAAAACTTTACGAATTTGTTATTCAATGCGTCATGAAAACATGTAAATTTTTAAAAAATGATTGACCATCTAGAACGCAAGTTTTTGGGATTTTCGAAAAAGTCCTTATGCACGGCGTTTCCTATCGTGCAAATTTGATTACTTTCTCAATCACCGTAAATAATTCCTTCTTACCATTTCACAAATTTTTTGTACATTAGTTGGATGTTTGACGATCCCTCTCGAAAAATTGTAAGGCAATTCACATTTTCGAAAAAGTCCTTATGCACGGCGTTTCCTATCGTGCAAATTTGATTACTTTCTCAATCACCGTAAATAATTCCTTCTTACCATTTCACAAATTTTTTGTACATTAGTTGGATGTTTGACGATCCCTCTCGAAAAATTGTAAGGCAATTCACCATCTAGTTACGGAGATAAAAAATAGTAAAGATTGTTTTATATTGCTCCTGACGCTGGTACGACGCGCAGCACGGGGCAGCCCCTCGCCGCGCACACCATGCGACCTATCCCCTCCACACGAATTTCCCCCTATCGCGCGATAACTACCTTAAGCACTTTATGCATCCGATCGGACATAGCTAGGTTGGCCGAGCGGTCTAAGGCGCTAGACTTAAGTTCTGGTTCCCGTATGGGAGCGTGGGTTCGAACCCCACACCTGGCATATTTTTTGCAACAACGACCGACCTGTCCTGAAATTCATAAAAATTCAATCCACACTTCGTACCGACGTCACTCCACACTTCGTCCCGACGTGGGCCTGTCCTCGTAACGGATGGTGACCATCCGTGTACACGTGTGTCTTCGCAAATGTCACTGATTTACCCTCGATCAATAGACGTTCGTTCGTTCGTTCGTTCGTTCGTTCGTTCGTTCGTTCGTTCGTTCGTTCGTTCGTTCGTTCGTTCGTTCGTTCGTTCGTTCGTTCGTTCGTTCGTTCGTTCGTTCGTTCGTTCGTTCGTTCGTTCGTTCGTTCGTTCGTTCGTTCGTTCGTTCGTTCGTTCGTTCGTTCGTTCGTTCGTTCGTTCGTTCGTTCGTTCGTTCGTTCGTTCGTTCGTTCGTTCGTTCGTTCGTTCGTTCGTTCGTTCGTTCGTTCGTTCGTTCGTTCGTTCGTTCGTTCGTTCGTTCGTTCGTTCGTTCGTTCGTTCGTTCGTTCGTTCGTTCGTTCGTTCGTTCGTTCGTTCGTTCGTTCGTTCGTTCGTTCGTTCGTTCGTTCGTTCGTTCGTTCGTTCGTTCGTTCGTTCGTTCGTTCGTTCGTTCGTTCGTTCGTTCGTTCGTTCGTTCGTTCGTTCGTTCGTTCGTTCGTTCGTTCGTTCGTTCGTTCGTTCGTTCGTTCGTTCGTTCGTTCGTTCGTTCGTTCGTTCGTTCGTTCGTTCGTTCGTTCGTTCGTTCGTTCGTTCGTTCGTTCGTGCGTTCGTTCGTTCGTTCGTTCGTTCGTTCGTTCGTTCGTTCGTTCGTTCGTTCGTTCGTTCGTTCGTTCGTTCGTTCGTTCGTTCGTTCGTTCGTTCGTTCGTTCGTTCGTTCGTTCGTTCGTTCGTTCGTTCGTTCGTTCGTTCGTTCGTTCGTTCGTTCGTTCGTTCGTTCGTTCGTTCGTTCGTTCGTTCGTTCGTTCGTTCGTTCGTTCGTTCGTTCGTTCGTTCGTTCGTTCGTTCGTTCGTTCGTTCGTTCGTTCGTTCGTTCGTTCGTTCGTTCGTTCGTTCGTTCGTTCGTTCGTTCGTTCGTTCGTTCGTTCGTTCGTTCGTTCGTTCGTTCGTTCGTTCGTTCGTTCGTTCGTTCGTTCGTTCGTTCGTTCGTTCGTTCGTTCGTTCGTTCGTTCGTTCGTTCGTTCGTTCGTTCGTTCGTTCGTTCGTTCGTTCGTTCGTTCGTTCGTTCGTTCGTTCGTTCGTTCGTTCGTTCGTTCGTTCGTTCGTTCGTTCGTTCGTTCGTTCGTTCGTTCGTTCGTTCGTTCGTTCGTTCGTTCGTTCGTTCGTTCGTTCGTTCGTTCGTTCGTTCGTTCGTTCGTTCGTTCGTTCGTTCGTTCGTTCGTTCGTTCGTTCGTTCGTTCGTTCGTTCGTTCGTTCGTTCGTTCGTTCGTTCGTTCGTTCGTTCGTTCGTTCGTTCGTTCGTTCGTTCGTTCGTTCGTTCGTTCGTTCGTTCGTTCGTTCGTTCGTTCGTTCGTTCGTTCGTTCGTTCGTTCGTTCGTTCGTTCGTTCGTTCGTTCGTTCGTTCGTTCGTTCGTTCGTTCGTTCGTTCGTTCGTTCGTTCGTTCGTTCGTTCGTTCGTTCGTTCGTTCGTTCGTTCGTTCGTTCGTTCGTTCGTTCGTTCGTTCGTTCGTTCGTTCGTTCGTTCGTTCGTTCGTTCGTTCGTTCGTTCGTTCGTTCGTTCGTTCGTTCGTTCGTTCGTTCGTTCGTTCGTTCGTTCGTTCGTTCGTTCGTTCGTTCGTTCGTTCGTTCGTTCGTTCGTTCGTTCGTTCGTTCGTTCGTTCGTTCGTTCGTTCGTTCGTTCGTTCGTTCGTTCGTTCGTTCGTTCGTTCGTTCGTTCGTTCGTTCGTTCGTTCGTTCGTTCGTTCGTTCGTTCGTTCGTTCGTTCGTTCGTTCGTTCGTTCGTTCGTTCGTTCGTTCGTTCGTTCGTTCGTTCGTTCGTTCGTTCGTTCGTTCGTTCGTTCGTTCGTTCGTTCGTTCGTTCGTTCGTTCGTTCGTTCGTTCGTTCGTTCGTTCGTTCGTTCGTTCGTTCGTTCGTTCGTTCGTTCGTTCGTTCGTTCGTTCGTTCGTTCGTTCGTTCGTTCGTTCGTTCGTTCGTTCGTTCGTTCGTTCGTTCGTTCGTTCGTTCGTTCGTTCGTTCGTTCGTTCGTTCGTTCGTTCGTTCGTTCGTTCGTTCGTTCGTTCGTTCGTTCGTTCGTTCGTTCGTTCGTTCGTTCGTTCGTTCGTTCGTTCGTTCGTTCGTTCGTTCGTTCGTTCGTTCGTTCGTTCGTTCGTTCGTTCGTTCGTTCGTTCGTTCGTTCGTTCGTTCGTTCGTTCGTTCGTTCGTTCGTTCGTTCGTTCGTTCGTTCGTTCGTTCGTTCGTTCGTTCGTTCGTTCGTTCGTTCGTTCGTTCGTTCGTTCGTTCGTTCGTTCGTTCGTTCGTTCGTTCGTTCGTTCGTTCGTTCGTTCGTTCGTTCGTTCGTTCGTTCGTTCGTTCGTTCGTTCGTTCGTTCGTTCGTTCGTTCGTTCGTTCGTTCGTTCGTTCGTTCGTTCGTTCGTTCGTTCGTTCGTTCGTTCGTTCGTTCGTTCGTTCGTTCGTTCGTTCGTTCGTTCGTTCGTTCGTTCGTTCGTTCGTTCGTTCGTTCGTTCGTTCGTTCGTTCGTTCGTTCGTTCGTTCGTTCGTTCGTTCGTTCGTTCGTTCGTTCGTTCGTTCGTTCGTTCGTTCGTTCGTTCGTTCGTTCGTTCGTTCGTTCGTTCGTTCGTTCGTTCGTTCGTTCGTTCGTTCGTTCGTTCGTTCGTTCGTTCGTTCGTTCGTTCGTTCGTTCGTTCGTTCGTTCGTTCGTTCGTTCGTTCGTTCGTTCGTTCGTTCGTTCGTTCGTTCGTTCGTTCGTTCGTTCGTTCGTTCGTTCGTTCGTTCGTTCGTTCGTTCGTTCGTTCGTTCGTTCGTTCGTTCGTTCGTTCGTTCGTTCGTTCGTTCGTTCGTTCGTTCGTTCGTTCGTTCGTTCGTTCGTTCGTTCGTTCGTTCGTTCGTTCGTTCGTTCGTTCGTTCGTTCGTTCGTTCGTTCGTTCGTTCGTTCGTTCGTTCGTTCGTTCGTTCGTTCGTTCGTTCGTTCGTTCGTTCGTTCGTTCGTTCGTTCGTTCGTTCGTTCGTTCGTTCGTTCGTTCGTTCGTTCGTTCGTTCGTTCGTTCGTTCGTTCGTTCGTTCGTTCGTTCGTTCGTTCGTTCGTTCGTTCGTTCGTTCGTTCGTTCGTTCGTTCGTTCGTTCGTTCGTTCGTTCGTTCGTTCGTTCGTTCGTTCGTTCGTTCGTTCGTTCGTTCGTTCGTTCGTTCGTTCGTTCGTTCGTTCGTTCGTTCGTTCGTTCGTTCGTTCGTTCGTTCGTTCGTTCGTTCGTTCGTTCGTTCGTTCGTTCGTTCGTTCGTTCGTTCGTTCGTTCGTTCGTTCGTTCGTTCGTTCGTTCGTTCGTTCGTTCGTTCGTTCGTTCGTTCGTTCGTTCGTTCGTTCGTTCGTTCGTTCGTTCGTTCGTTCGTTCGTTCGTTCGTTCGTTCGTTCGTTCGTTCGTTCGTTCGTTCGTTCGTTCGTTCGTTCGTTCGTTCGTTCGTTCGTTCGTTCGTTCGTTCGTTCGTTCGTTCGTTCGTTCGTTCGTTCGTTCGTTCGTTCGTTCGTTCGTTCGTTCGTTCGTTCGTTCGTTCGTTCGTTCGTTCGTTCGTTCGTTCGTTCGTTCGTTCGTTCGTTCGTTCGTTCGTTCGTTCGTTCGTTCGTTCGTTCGTTCGTTCGTTCGTTCGTTCGTTCGTTCGTTCGTTCGTTCGTTCGTTCGTTCGTTCGTTCGTTCGTTCGTTCGTTCGT
This sequence comes from Ichneumon xanthorius, assembly GCA_917499995.1. Classification (NCBI taxonomy): domain Eukaryota; kingdom Metazoa; phylum Arthropoda; class Insecta; order Hymenoptera; family Ichneumonidae; genus Ichneumon; species Ichneumon xanthorius. The sequence goes on from CAKJTD010000103.1 coordinate 329,024, forward strand.
TCGTTCGTTCGTTCGTTCGTTCGTTCGTTCGTTCGTTCGTTCGTTCGTTCGTTCGTTCGTTCGTTCGTTCGTTCGTTCGTTCGTTCGTTCGTTCGTTCGTTCGTTCGTTCGTTCGTTCGTTCGTTCGTTCGTTCGTTCGTTCGTTCGTTCGTTCGTTCGTTCGTTCGTTCGTTCGTTCGTTCGTTCGTTCGTTCGTTCGTTCGTTCGTTCGTTCGTTCGTTCGTTCGTTCGTTCGTTCGTTCGTTCGTTCGTTCGTTCGTTCGTTCGTTCGTTCGTTCGTTCGTTCGTTCGTTCGTTCGTTCGTTCGTTCGTTCGTTCGTTCGTTCGTTCGTTCGTTCGTTTGTTCGTTCGTTCGTTCGTTCGTTCGTTCGTTCGTTCGTTCGTTCGTTCGTTCGTTCGTTCGTTCGTTCGTTCGTTCGTTCGTTCGTTCGTTCGTTCGTTCGTTCGTTCGTTCGTTCGTTCGTTCGTTCGTTCGTTCGTTCGTTCGTTCGTTCGTTCGTTCGTTCGTTCGTTCGTTCGTTCGTTCGTTCGTTCGTTCGTTCGTTCGTTCGTTCGTTCGTTCGTTCGTTCGTTCGTTCGTTCGTTCGTTCGTTCGTTCGTTCGTTCGTTCGTTCGTTCGTTCGTTCGTTCGTTCGTTCGTTCGTTCGTTCGTTCGTTCGTTCGTTCGTTCGTTCGTTCGTTCGTTCGTTCGTTCGTTCGTTCGTTCGTTCGTTCGTTCGTTCGTTCGTTCGTTCGTTCGTTCGTTCGTTCGTTCGTTCGTTCGTTCGTTCGTTCGTTCGTTCGTTCGTTCGTTCGTTCGTTCGTTCGTTCGTTCGTTCGTTCGTTCGTTCGTTCGTTCGTTCGTTCGTTCGTTCGTTCGTTCGTTCGTTCGTTCGTTCGTTCGTTCGTTCGTTCGTTCGTTCGTTCGTTCGTTCGTTCGTTCGTTCGTTCGTTCGTTCGTTCGTTCGTTCGTTCGTTCGTTCGTTCGTTCGTTCGTTCGTTCGTTCGTTCGTTCGTTCGTTCGTTCGTTCGTTCGTTCGTTCGTTCGTTCGTTCGTTCGTTCGTTCGTTCGTTCGTTCGTTCGTTCGTTCGTTCGTTCGTTCGTTCGTTCGTTCGTTCGTTCGTTCGTTCGTTCGTTCGTTCGTTCGTTCGTTCGTTCGTTCGTTCGTTCGTTCGTTCGTTCGTTCGTTCGTTCGTTCGTTCGTTCGTTCGTTCGTTCGTTCGTTCGTTCGTTCGTTCGTTCGTTCGTTCGTTCGTTCGTTCGTTCGTTCGTTCGTTCGTTCGTTCGTTCGTTCGTTCGTTCGTTCGTTCGTTCGTTCGTTCGTTCGTTCGTTCGTTCGTTCGTTCGTTCGTTCGTTCGTTCGTTCGTTCGTTCGTTCGTTCGTTCGTTCGTTCGTTCGTTCGTTCGTTCGTTCGTTCGTTCGTTCGTTCGTTCGTTCGTTCGTTCGTTCGTTCGTTCGTTCGTTCGTTCGTTCGTTCGTTCGTTCGTTCGTTCGTTCGTTCGTTCGTTCGTTCGTTCGTTCGTTCGTTCGTTCGTTCGTTCGTTCGTTCGTTCGTTCGTTCGTTCGTTCGTTCGTTCGTTCGTTCGTTCGTTCGTTCGTTCGTTCGTTCGTTCGTTCGTTCGTTCGTTCGTTCGTTCGTTCGTTCGTTCGTTCGTTCGTTCGTTCGTTCGTTCGTTCGTTCGTTCGTTCGTTCGTTCGTTCGTTCGTTCGTTCGTTCGTTCGTTCGTTCGTTCGTTCGTTCGTTCGTTCGTTCGTTCGTTCGTTCGTTCGTTCGTTCGTTCGTTCGTTCGTTCGTTCGTTCGTTCGTTCGTTCGTTCGTTCGTTCGTTCGTTCGTTCGTTCGTTCGTTCGTTCGTTCGTTCGTTCGTTCGTTCGTTCGTTCGTTCGTTCGTTCGTTCGTTCGTTCGTTCGTTCGTTCGTTCGTTCGTTCGTTCGTTCGTTCGTTCGTTCGTTCGTTCGTTCGTTCGTTCGTTCGTTCGTTCGTTCGTTCGTTCGTTCGTTCGTTCGTTCGTTCGTTCGTTCGTTCGTTCGTTCGTTCGTTCGTTCGTTCGTTCGTTCGTTCGTTCGTTCGTTCGTTCGTTCGTTCGTTCGTTCGTTCGTTCGTTCGTTCGTTCGTTCGTTCGTTCGTTCGTTCGTTCGTTCGTTCGTTCGTTCGTTCGTTCGTTCGTTCGTTCGTTCGTTCGTTCGTTCGTTCGTTCGTTCGTTCGTTCGTTCGTTCGTTCGTTCGTTCGTTCGTTCGTTCGTTCGTTCGTTCGTTCGTTCGTTCGTTCGTTCGTTCGTTCGTTCGTTCGTTCGTTCGTTCGTTCGTTCGTTCGTTCGTTCGTTCGTTCGTTCGTTCGTTCGTTCGTTCGTTCGTTCGTTCGTTCGTTCGTTCGTTCGTTCGTTCGTTCGTTCGTTCGTTCGTTCGTTCGTTCGTTCGTTCGTTCGTTCGTTCGTTCGTTCGTTCGTTCGTTCGTTCGTTCGTTCGTTCGTTCGTTCGTTCGTTCGTTCGTTCGTTCGTTCGTTCGTTCGTTCGTTCGTTCGTTCGTTCGTTCGTTCGTTCGTTCGTTCGTTCGTTCGTTCGTTCGTTCGTTCGTTCGTTCGTTCGTTCGTTCGTTCGTTCGTTCGTTCGTTCGTTCGTTCGTTCGTTCGTTCGTTCGTTCGTTCGTTCGTTCGTTCGTTCGTTCGTTCGTTCGTTCGTTCGTTCGTTCGTTCGTTCGTTCGTTCGTTCGTTCGTTCGTTCGTTCGTTCGTTCGTTCGTTCGTTCGTTCGTTCGTTCGTTCGTTCGTTCGTTCGTTCGTTCGTTCGTTCGTTCGTTCGTTCGTTCGTTCGTTCGTTCGTTCGTTCGTTCGTTCGTTCGTTCGTTCGTTCGTTCGTTCGTTCGTTCGTTCGTTCGTTCGTTCGTTCGTTCGTTCGTTCGTTCGTTCGTTCGTTCGTTCGTTCGTTCGTTCGTTCGTTCGTTCGTTCGTTCGTTCGTTCGTTCGTTCGTTCGTTCGTTCGTTCGTTCGTTCGTTCGTTCGTTCGTTCGTTCGTTCGTTCGTTCGTTCGTTCGTTCGTTCGTTCGTTCGTTCGTTCGTTCGTTCGTTCGTTCGTTCGTTCGTTCGTTCGTTCGTTCGTTCGTTCGTTCGTTCGTTCGTTCGTTCGTTCGTTCGTTCGTTCGTTCGTTCGTTCGTTCGTTCGTTCGTTCGTTCGTTCGTTCGTTCGTTCGTTCGTTCGTTCGTTCGTTCGTTCGTTCGTTCGTTCGTTCGTTCGTTCGTTCGTTCGTTCGTTCGTTCGTTCGTTCGTTCGTTCGTTCGTTCGTTCGTTCGTTCGTTCGTTCGTTCGTTCGTTCGTTCGTTCGTTCGTTCGTTCGTTCGTTCGTTCGTTCGTTCGTTCGTTCGTTCGTTCGTTCGTTCGTTCGTTCGTTCGTTCGTTCGTTCGTTCGTTCGTTCGTTCGTTCGTTCGTTCGTTCGTTCGTTCGTTCGTTCGTCTCGTTCGTTCGTTCGTTCGTTCTCGTTCGTTCTCGTTCGTTCTCGTTCGTTCTCGTTCGTTCTCGTTCGTTCTCGTTCGTTCTCGTTCGTTCTCGTTCGTTCTCGTTCGTTCTCGTTCGTTCTCGTTCGTTCTCGTTCGTTCTCGTTCGTTCTCGTTCGTTCTCGTTCGTTCTCGTTCGTTCTCGTTCGTTCTCGTTCGTTCTCGTTCGTTCTCGTTCGTTCTCGTTCGTTCTCGTTCGTTCTCGTTCGTTCTCGTTCGTTCTCGTTCGTTCTCGTTCGTTCTCGTTCGTTCTCGTTCGTTCTCGTTCGTTCTCGTTCGTTCTCGTTCGTTCTCGTTCGTTCTCGTTCGTTCTCGTTCGTTCTCGTTCGTTCTCGTTCGTTCTCGTTCGTTCTCGTTCGTTCTCGTTCGTTCTCGTTCGTTCTCGTTCGTTCTCGTTCGTTCTCGTTCGTTCTCGTTCGTTCTCGTTCGTTCTCGTTCGTTCTCGTTCGTTCTCGTTCGTTCTCGTTCGTTCTCGTTCGTTCTCGTTCGTTCTCGTTCGTTCTCGTTCGTTCTCGTTCGTTCTCGTTCGTTCTCGTTCGTTCTCGTTCGTTCTCGTTCGTTCTCGTTCGTTCTCGTTCGTTCTCGTTCGTTCTCGTTCGTTCTCGTTCGTTCTCGTTCGTTCTCGTTCGTTCTCGTTCGTTCTCGTTCGTTCTCGTTCGTTCTCGTTCGTTCTCGTTCGTTCTCGTTCGTTCTCGTTCGTTCTCGTTCGTTCTCGTTCGTTCTCGTTCGTTCTCGTTCGTTCTCGTTCGTTCTCGTTCGTTCTCGTTCGTTCTCGTTCGTTCTCGTTCGTTCTCGTTCGTTCTCGTTCGTTCTCGTTCGTTCTCGTTCGTTCTCGTTCGTTCTCGTTCGTTCTCGTTCGTTCTCGTTCGTTCTCGTTCGTTCTCGTTCGTTCTCGTTCGTTCTCGTTCGTTCTCGTTCGTTCTCGTTCGTTCTCGTTCGTTCTCGTTCGTTCTCGTTCGTTCTCGTTCGTTCTCGTTCGTTCTCGTTCGTTCTCGTTCGTTCTCGTTCGTTCTCGTTCGTTCTCGTTCGTTCTCGTTCGTTCTCGTTCGTTCTCGTTCGTTCTCGTTCGTTCTCGTTCGTTCTCGTTCGTTCTCGTTCGTTCTCGTTCGTTCTCGTTCGTTCTCGTTCGTTCTCGTTCGTTCTCGTTCGTTCTCGTTCGTTCTCGTTCGTTCTCGTTCGTTCTCGTTCGTTCTCGTTCGTTCTCGTTCGTTCTCGTTCGTTCTCGTTCGTTCTCGTTCGTTCTCGTTCGTTCTCGTTCGTTCTCGTTCGTTCTCGTTCGTTCTCGTTCGTTCTCGTTCGTTCTCGTTCGTTCTCGTTCGTTCTCGTTCGTTCTCGTTCGTTCTCGTTCGTTCTCGTTCGTTCTCGTTCGTTCTCGTTCGTTCTCGTTCGTTCTCGTTCGTTCTCGTTCGTTCTCGTTCGTTCTCGTTCGTTCTCGTTCGTTCTCGTTCGTTCTCGTTCGTTCTCGTTCGTTCTCGTTCGTTCTCGTTCGTTCTCGTTCGTTCTCGTTCGTTCTCGTTCGTTCTCGTTCGTTCTCGTTCGTTCTCGTTCGTTCTCGTTCGTTCTCGTTCGTTCTCGTTCGTTCTCGTTCGTTCTCGTTCGTTCTCGTTCGTTCTCGTTCGTTCTCGTTCGTTCTCGTTCGTTCTCGTTCGTTCTCGTTCGTTCTCGTTCGTTCTCGTTCGTTCTCGTTCGTTCTCGTTCGTTCTCGTTCGTTCTCGTTCGTTCTCGTTCGTTCTCGTTCGTTCTCGTTCGTTCTCGTTCGTTCTCGTTCGTTCTCGTTCGTTCTCGTTCGTTCTCGTTCGTTCTCGTTCGTTCTCGTTCGTTCTCGTTCGTTCTCGTTCGTTCTCGTTCGTTCTCGTTCGTTCTCGTTCGTTCTCGTTCGTTCTCGTTCGTTCTCGTTCGTTCTCGTTCGTTCTCGTTCGTTCTCGTTCGTTCTCGTTCGTTCTCGTTCGTTCTCGTTCGTTCTCGTTCGTTCTCGTTCGTTCTCGTTCGTTCTCGTTCGTTCTCGTTCGTTCTCGTTCGTTCTCGTTCGTTCTCGTTCGTTCTCGTTCGTTCTCGTTCGTTCTCGTTCGTTCTCGTTCGTTCTCGTTCGTTCTCGTTCGTTCTCGTTCGTTCTCGTTCGTTCTCGTTCGTTCTCGTTCGTTCTCGTTCGTTCTCGTTCGTTCTCGTTCGTTCTCGTTCGTTCTCGTTCGTTCTCGTTCGTTCTCGTTCGTTCGTTCGTTCGTTCGTTCGTTCGTTCGTTCGTTCGTTCGTTCTCGTTCGTTCTCGTTCGTTCGTTCGTTCGTTCGTTCGTTCGTTCGTTCGTTCGTTCGTTCGTTCGTTCGTTCGTTCGTTCGTTCGTTCGTTCGTTCGTTCGTTCGTTCGTTCTCGTTCGTTCTCGTTCGTTCTCGTTCGTTCGTTCGTTCGTTCGTTCGTTCGTTCGTTCGTTCGTTCGTTCGTTCGTTCGTTCGTTCGTTCGTTCGTTCGTTCGTTCGTTCGTTCGTTCGTTCGTTCGTTCGTTCGTTCGTTCGTTCGTTCGTTCGTTCTCGTTCGTTCTCGTTCGTTCGTTCGTTCGTTCGTTCGTTCGTTCGTTCGTTCGTTCGTTCGTTCGTTCGTTCGTTCGTTCGTTCGTTCGTTCGTTCGTTCGTTCTCGTTCGTTCTCGTTCGTTCGTTCGTTCGTTCGTTCGTTCGTTCGTTCGTTCGTTCGTTCGTTCTCGTTCGTTCTCGTTCGTTCGTTCGTTCGTTCGTTCGTTCGTTCGTTCGTTTTATTCTATCCAAAAAATTATTCTATCAAAAAATTATTCTATCAAAAAATTATTCTATCAAAAAATTATTCTATCAAAAAATTATTCTATCAAAAAATTATTCTATCAAAAAATTATTCTATCAAAAAATTATTCTATCAAAAAATTATTCTATCAAAAAATTATTCTATCAAAAAATTATTCTATCAAAAAATTATTCTATCAAAAAATTATTCTATCAAAAAATTATTCTATCAAAAAATTATTCTATCAAAAAATTATTCTATCAATAAATTATTCTATCAAAAAATTATTCTATCAAAAAATTATTCTATCAAAAAATTATTCTATCAAAAAATTATTCTATCAAAAAATTATTCTATCAAAAAATTATTCTATCAAAAAATTATTCTATCAAAAAATTATTCTATCAAAAAATTATTCTATCAAAAAATTATTCTATCAAAAAATTATTCTATCAAAAAATTATTCTATCAAAAAATTATTCTATCAAAAAATTATTCTATCAAAAAATTATTCTATCAAAAAATTATTCTATCAAAAAATTATTCTATCAAAAAATTATTCTATCAAAAAATTATTCTATCAAAAAATTATTCTATCAAAAAATTATTCTATCAAAAAATTATTCTATCAAAAAATTATTCTATCAAAAAATTATTCTATCAAAAAATTATTCTATCAAAAAATTATTCTATCAAAAAATTATTCTATCAAAAAATTATTCTATCAAAAAATTATTCTATCAAAAAATTATTCTATCAAAAAATTATTCTATCAAAAAATTATTCTATCAAAAAATTATTCTATCAAAAAATTATTCTATCAAAAAATTATTCTATCAAAAAATTATTCTATCAAAAAATTATTCTATGCAAAACAAACGAACGAACGGACGGACAGCTCTCTCCAAATCTACGGCCAAGTATCCAATGACTCGTGCGGAAGTTAAAGCAGTATCACTGCATGCGGGCGTTCACGGTGACACTCTGGATAATATCATACCAGGACAACAGCCTAAGCGTATAATTATCGGATTTGTCGATAATAGAGCCTTTAATGGTGATCACACGCTGAACACCTTTAACTTTCAAAATTATAAAATAAATGATCTTTCTTTGTGCTGACGGCGTGCAGATACCGTCAAAGCCTCTGCAGCCCGACTTTGGTGCGAGAGAGCAATACGTGGATGCATATCACACATTATTCTCCGGCACGGGTATTCACTTTCTCAACCAGGGTAATTGTATTTCACGTACGGATTACCCTAATGGCTATTGTCTATTCGCATTTGATCTAACCCCGATCTTTCGGCAAATAGTAATTGGAACCATTGGATGGATCGGCAACTCATTGGAATTTGGTGAAACACGGCAGCGTCAGAATAGAAGTCCGTTTCGAAGAAGCTCTAAACTCAACGGTTAACAAAATTGCTGCAGAAGTTGATCGAATATTCACGAGAGGCTCCGACAAAGCATCGTACCTGACAAATTTGACAGGATGCTTTATCATAAATTTGGAAGAAGACGACGAGGCACCGTCATTCCATAACCTACCGACGGGTAATACTCGCTGCATATATCACGGACTCTTGCGCAAAAACCACACATACAAGTGCGCTCTAGACAAGGTGACAAGGATCAAAGCGTGGCTCTGCCATAGTGATCGCTTCGACTCTTTGTGGAAATATCGTACGACTACTAGCTGCAGGGTCGGTTCGCAGAGTGCGCCAACGAAGACAAAAAACCCTCGGCTGGTGCTGCCCGTTGTTATGAACAGCCTTCAAATTCTGCAGTCTCTCCGGAACATAAAGGATCATACAGTAGGCGTATACCCTTGCAGATCACATACCGAGGGTGTGGACGAAACCGACAGCCATCGTTGTTAATACTGATGGACACAAATTACCAGGGCCCACTGGGTCGCCATGTACATCGATCGAAATGGACATATTTTTCCGTCTTCTACCTACTCTGTATTGCATACATCCCAAAGCCACGTGCGGATAGCAATCTTTCGAGCTGATGATAGCAGATATTATGTTTCTCGGCGGACGTGAAAGAATGCAAGCAATAAACAGGGTAAGTAAAGCTGCGGGGAGCCATGAGTCACGAGCGGTCTGCAGCGTTAGCAGAAGGCCCATCATAACTGCGCGGGCTCTCTCACGAATAGTTATCAATCGCGATCGAGTTGTGTCAGAGGCGAGAAGTAAAAAAAAACCGTATTCATACTACAATCTTGAAGACTCTTCTCCATTGAAGTCGATGCCAAGGAAACGACTCGAGTTAAAAGCACGCATAGAAAGGCACTTACGCGATATTGCGAAATTAAAATCGTTGATACGTACAAGAACAGAGTTTCGGCGAGTGATACGACAACTGAAAGAACTCAGTCTCCACTATGGATCTCACAAAAGTCAACAAAGTGGGCATGCTTTCGGCGTTCCTGCCGATTAAAAAACTATCCGAGCTGTCTCTCGAAAGGGACTATGGCGTCACCGACATAAGAAGTGTGAAGACAACATTCGGCGCACGGTTCACTATTGATATCGAAGAGGCGTTTACCTGCTACCTACCTACAAGATTCGTTAAGGTTTTCGAGGAAGACGTCGATCTCTTGCAGCAAATGATAACGGCTGCTCATAACAAGAATCTGCTCATGCGATACTATGGAACACGCTATAATAATCTGGAGTTCAAATCCGCCAGTCAATCCGAGGGCTGATAGTCATTGGAAGTATAATGAGGTGTGAAGAGGTGTGGTCGTTGCTGCTGCCTGGTTCGTTCGACTTGGATAATTCAGCAGCATGTGTGTGGCTAGGACTTGATATCCATAAAAATGGTCAACTACAGCCTGTAATCAAGTTCATGAGCATTTTCGGCGAACGGTTATCTATGGACAAGGATTCGTGGGTTGATTTCCAAAAACATTTCACCACCATTGCAACGTACCTCCAGGGAGAAGAAGAAGAATCCCTTCCCAACAATCATAATATCTCCGAGAATATTTTGGAGTATGAAGAATATTATAATCAACCGTCTGTAGTTATTCAAAGTTCCATTAAAATTGACAGTAATTCTGTGCAACGCTCGAAACCATTATTCCGCTTTGTAAAAAGACGTTTCATTAAATTAACAATGTTGCAGACCCCAATAAATAATTATTTATCATGGCTTTGCCGTGTTTGCAGCGAAGTAGAAGCGTGCAAGGCCTTGCTTATTACCACAATAGCGACGAAAGTTACGAATTTTACGACTCAATGTGTGCGTCGTAATATTCGAACGAAGCGTAAAAACATACGCGAGACTGTTACCCAGAAAGTAAAAATGTCGGGTCCCCTCTGTGGGCTATCAGCAAGTGCTAAAGTCATAGTAATCAATGAACTATTGACACGTCACCAAGATCATGTAGTTAAAAATGTTATCGCTCTTGGATCATGTACAAAGAAATAAAAACATGTTATCGATAAAAAATTTTTTTACAATCAGCAAAAGCCCCCCACCCCTGCATTCCCATAATTACATCATCAGCAATGTCGATTTCCATCATTCCGTTTTCCACCGCCGCCGGAGGCAGTAGAAGTGTTACCTTCACGAGTTCCCCTTCGAAATTATCGTTAAATCATAAAGCGAAATATTCAGTACAGATTTTTGCCGAAAGTGGCGGCTGTTGGTTCGGTGGATAAACCGCGACGTCGTTTTGTGTGGGTCGTCGCGCCTCCTTATTCTTAGAACTATTCTTAGAACTTCTCGTTAATCCATAAAACGAATTATGACAAGCTCCGCGGTGACGCGATCATTCCCCCACTCAAGCATGTTAAAATACTGTTGACGAATGCTATTCTGTTACAAGGGGTTCGACACAGCTCAGTCTTCTGCCGCCTGTTGAGACCGTAAAACGTGTTCAGGTTTCAGCGACAATATGCGCTGTCCACATCGAGTGTTTGATGTACCCAGTACAGATCTGGTGTTTGATATTCTGTATTTAAAAGATAAGCATGGGGAATTATTGCCGAAAGAGGTGGCGGTGGGCTCGCTGAATAAACCACAACGTCGAATGTTGTGGGTTGTCGCTCCGCCTTACGATGTCTACGAACTACCGCCGCCAATACAAAACAGAAATAATTGGGTGACTAGGTACAGTCATGGTATACACTGGGACCAGGACGGTATCGCGCTCGCTGAACTGTACCAGGAATTACGTGAAATTGTGGACAGTGTTGGTGCTCAATCTCGACTATACGCAATGGGTGAGCAGACTGTAAAAATTTTAGAAAAAGTCACAGGACACAAAATCATAAACCTGCTGCTCGAACTCGAAGATTGTCCATCACTCGATGCTCCGACGCCGAAGACAGCAAAAGTGTGCTCGTGGCATTGTTTCCTACAGACGGAGTCCCGAGGCGCTCAGTGCGCTCTACGGAACGTTAAAAAACTCCAACATTACCTTAACGTCTTAAATTTTGGGAAAAAATAATATCGGTGTACCCATCACTGTGCCCTAAAGTTACACCTGTCACGCAGTTATTGACAATCCCCCCAGTCCTTGGCCACCCCAATTATTGGCCACAATTCTGTACAATTGTAAACAATAAAAATAAAAAAATAAATATTATTATTTTTATAATTTCGGTTATGAAAATAATAATAACCAGGGGTGCACTATGACGACACTTCGCGCTCCCATCCCCACCTCTCTATCACACACACACCTCCGGGCGCGGTCCGACCGGGCGCGGTCCGACCGGGCCCGAGGAGTGGGGATAGGAGTGGGGATGGGAGTGGGGGGTCTCCATAGTGCACCCCTTACTACTCACGTGGAAACCGCAACTTCCGATCTACATCATCAGAAGGATGTTTTTCTTCGCTTATGCCACGATACTCGTCGCCCAACGATGGAAAAGGATCCATCGACGACAACCAGCGACCTTTCTATTTGGCTGTCGCCAACCCTTTTCGTCGCTGTATCTGCGATAACGCGTTAACTGACGGCCGCTATTCGAACAGATCTTCGCGCGCGCCGTACGAAAAGGTATAATTGCGAGGCTGCCCTGCGAGGCGCCAGTTACCGGTACGCTGGGTTATGGGAATTAGAGTAGGCGCAAGGGAGGCGTTGTCACGATCTCGATCGATGAGCGACAACCGTTTTTCGGGGATTCTCTCGCGAACGGTGTAGCGTGACGGTGTGGTCAGCTCACTCTCGGACTACCGCCTTGGAATTTTACGCACCCGAGCAACCAGGGATTGGCGAGCTCCCTTTTCGACTTTTGAATTGTAATTCTCGATACCGGTAAGCCTTTCGCAACCGATTGTAATTTTAATAGTTGGACGTAATAGTTGTGCCTTCACATTCGTCTCAGGCTTTTCGGTTGTTCGTACGCATCGGATAGGAAACGCGGCGGCGAAGTAATAGACGGGCTCGCTTCGCCTGTGCGTAGCTTTAATGCGGAATTGGCCGGGAATCGCGAGGGTTTCCATTGTGTGTGATTGGGTATTTGTTAACGGCAAGACGTGCGGGTCTCTGCGCGGTTCTTTCGCGATTGATAAAATTCGAGGCTTCGGTCGACGGCGGCAGCTGTTCAACGGGCAAACGGCGAAAGAAAAGCGAGAACGGCGAGAGTCCGTATCGCCCCGGCTTCTCCGTGTACGCCAAGATTCTTCAGTGCAACTTTGCCTGCGCTTATTACCGGTAATTGACAGAAACTCCTAATTTCGTGTGTTTCCTGCGTAGGCAGACCTTCACGTCGTCGCGCGTTCGGGTTTCGTCGGCGAGCAAGGGTCCTTCTGACGTTGCCGCGCGACCGCGGAGACACACCGCCGATCGTCGTTTACCGTTTCTGTTCGCTATCGCGTAGTGTTTGGGCCTGTGTGTGTGAGTAATCCGAAATTTAGTAGGGACTTAGGGATACATCAGTCTTTATTTTATACATCGCCATTCTTGTATTTCAAGCTTTTATTTTATATCATTGAATTTGTTTGCTCTAGACATTCTCTCTCGACGGTGAACTGAGAAGCCGCCGAGAGCTTAGCAGGGACTTGATGTACCGGGTAGCCCTTAAGGATTTTTGTTGGAAAAGAGAGCGAGAGACTTTAATTTATTTTATTTGCACTGTTTTTGGCTCCGATTAGATTTCTGGTTAATAAATGATTATTTTCGTCTCTCTCAACGTTGTGTTGAGATAATCAGTTTCGTTTTCACTCAGCTCGAATTCACCGGACCGCCCCTCTACCATTCCCCCATGGCTGCTTGTCTAGCCGGACACAACCTTATCCTTTTGCTAACATCTTTGCCGATCGGGTCGCACACCGTGTGCGGATGGCGCCCATTATTGATAAAAATAAACCGATCGAGGGACGGGGTTTTGTGACGTTTTTACTGGTACTGGAGGGTTCCGACGAATTTGCCCTCCACCCGGAAATTCCTCTCACAATATATATATATATATATATATATATTGTGACGTTTTTCGATCACCGTCACAAAAATACAAATAGATTCAAATTTTACGGATACGGCTATCGATTTAGTTCGGTTAGCCCGTTAGTTCCCGCTTTACTGCCCTTTAGCTGTCCATGTACCGTCCAGTTCTCGCTAAATTAAGGTCGTCACGTTTTGCGATTCGGTTTAGACTTTGCTTGGGTGTGATAAGCGTAAAGGTAAGTATAAAGATTTAGTTCAGGTCGGGATTCTCGAATCTATTCGGTGGAGAGAATCTCGAAGAAATGAGAAACACGAATAGAGGAGAGTCCGACGAGATTTCGTCACGAATACGCCAAAGTCCGGTGCAAACCCGGCACTCCGCTTAGGTGATAATACAGGACGTTGGAGAACAGGCGGAGGTTTTAGTTCAGTCCGGGTAAGGTTGGAACCCCTTGTGCTGTGTTTTAGTTTAGAGAGAGAGCCTTGTTTTCACGTCCTGCATTTGGAGTAGCGATCGCGAAGATTCTCAAAGTTACCGCGTTACAGTTTCGGCTCTCGTATAGATGACGTCACGAAATAGTTCAAGAGGGCAGTAGTTACCGGTTAAGGATCCCGTAATAATCATCATAACGTCTCGTTAGAATATCTTCGTAGGCTTATCAGTCTACCGGGAGTCGTCCTCGAGACTGCTCGGACCTCTCTCGTGCTCCCGATGTTTACGGTTTCGGCCTATTGTCTCACGCTGAGTCAGTCGTTCTCGCTCGCGTTACCGTAGACTCCGGTTATCGCCCTCGCTTTGATTCGTGTGTCGCGTTCGCTACCTGTCGCTTTGCGCGTTCGCTAGTAGACTCGTATGCTGTGATTTCGTGCGGATTCGTTTCCGAATAATTTGCCGATTTTTCTGTGATCGAGATGCGTTTTGGAGAACGCTCTTGAGGTGCAGCGATTGTGTTTAAGTTCTCGTGGCATCGTGAGATGCAGTTCCCGCATTTTATTGGATTAATTCATGCAGTTTCGGTGAGTTTTACTGTTCAAGTAATTTCTCGATCGAGTATGGATCCGTTCTCGTTACGCTCGCTCCGACCCTTCGGTCAGCTGAGCGCTCCCGATGCACTAGTGTGCGATCCCGTGGCTTTACAGCCTACAAATTAATTGTTCCCGTTATTAAAATTTGAGATTCCGATATTTTCGATTCCGCGTTATTTTATTGGCAAAGGATCGCGATCCTTCTACCATAACCCGCATCCTGAGCGACCGTGCATTTCCGCAACCGTTCGCTTTCGCGAATGCATCGGCGTTAGTTCTCGTTACCGTCAAGTTCTCGTTTGTGTTATCGTGTCTTTTGTTCCGATTTCGTGTGTTCCCGTTGCGGAGGTCGGCCTGTTCCACCGACCTCCAGGTTAGTCCGGTTTGGCTATTCCGGCGAAACAAAATCAGCCCTGCGGAGGTCGACCGTTCCATCGACCTCCAGATTAGTCCGGCTTGGCGATTCCGGTGACACAAAAATCGACCCTGCGGAGGTCGGCCGTTCCACCGACCTCCAGTTTAGTCCGGTTGTTAATACCGGCGAAACAAAAATTAACTGGCGCCCACCGGGACGTCGATGCATCCGTGCGGGCGGACGGCCGAAGGTGACGTAAGTTTCGGTTTCGCTTTTTGTGCTCCCTTTTTGGTTTGAGCTTAGATTTAGTCTTGTTCCGTTTTTTTCGAGTTTTAAGTTCGCGTTATCGAGGTAAAGAAAAATACGTCACAATATATATTGTAATGACCGGGCGAATGAATAACACGCGTATTTAGTTTGGGGGCGGATATTATTAGTACAATCGCATCTAAATATTCCCAGCACGAACTGTGACATGTCTGTTCGTTCAGACGTCTCAGTCCAGACTGTCTAACATGACGATCGATCTCATCTCGATCGTCCGTTCGTTCGTCTAATGTCAAACCTTACTAATACCGTGTGTCTTAACGAATAGTCAGCTATGATATTCGTTACAATATATATTGAAACGTTTCGTAAATTCCTAGCCTGGCTAATATTTAGCGAAATGCCACGAGCGAGGACTCGATCTGCTCGTGAGAGTGAATTTACAAGCGTTTGTTTTTTTCGGATTGATATGCCGTTTGTAGGAAGAAATTATGTACGGGATAGGATTCGACTCGACTTGGAACGTACTGGAGGCGGGGATCGAGAGCGAGAGTATTGATTCTCGGTACGTGACAAAAAAAAACTATATGAGGAGGAGATAAATAACTCTTTTATTGTATTTTATTTCGGGGTTGCCTCAGGTAAGATGTTTGTCTCTCAGGCGTTTCGCGCCACACGAGAGTGTAGACCCCTCATCATCGGCAATCTTGTGGATCAATGAAAGTATTAACTCTCGTGAAGCGAGAGAGAGAGAGAGAGAGAGGAATTAAACAAACAAAAAAAATTGGAGTAGCGGTTTATGTGGGTCGTGGAATGCACGAGGGTCAATGGGAGGTAGGAGTAGAAGTTACGGCTTCTGAACTTTGCCTAACCTCACACCGGTCAAATGACCGGGAAGTTGGGGCCTGGAGACGAGTGGCGGAAGGCTCCTAGTCTCAGGAAACAAAATAGAAAAAGAATTGATTTCTGGGGCGACCAGATGAGGCTGCGTGTCGATGTTCCTCTCGGATGTCCCGAGAGCAAAGTCGACGCACGTCCGCTCCTCCTCGCTCGCCGCGAGCGCGCCAAGGAAACGCGCCGGGTGTTCGAAACCCGAGAGACGAGATGGCCCGAGGTGGAACGTAATTGCGAGAGCGATTGACGGGCTAACGGTTCTCGAGGCTACCGACAAAAAAAAATATGAAAGAAAAGACGGATATCCTACAATGGATGATTCGACCGCGATTGATTTTAATACCGACGCGTGCGAGCAAATCAATCAAAGACTCGGTAAACGTGGCGTGCTCCTCCGATCGACACACGTAGTGCTTTGCACCGGGGAGGCTATGCCACACAAAAAAAATAATAAATAAAAAAAAAACTAACGCTGGGCCGATTCCCTCTGCTTGCGAGAAGCTTGAAGCGTGTTCCGCGGCGGGTTTTCGTTGACGTCGAACTATCCGCGTCGTTCGAGCGTCTTCACGCGATCACTGCGGATCGATGCCAAAGATAAAAGGCAAAGAAACAAAAAGAAGCAAAAAAAAAATTCTTAGTGCTCACGTGGTGCGGCCCTAAGGAGCTCAACACTCAATTTATGAAGAGATTAATAAGTAAGCGGCTCGATGGTGAACGCTTCCTCGAAAATATATTCCCGGCTATCGAGTTTCAGAAAATACGGGAGCACGGAACCGCGAGAACTTGGGACCGCGTACAGCACGCGGTTTAAGTGAGCGCCGATGAAAAGGTGGCTCACGCGTCTAATGTTTATCCTCGTGACGCAACTTATTATTCTTTTAGGTGGTAACGGGTGACTCTAACCGGATTACGATGAGTACTTCGGAGCGATATCGTATTCGCGTTCGCGACCCACAGCTGTTTGCTGGCTCGCACGTTAATCAATTTATATCCCCGCGACGTTCCACAATGAAATAAATTCCCGAGTGTCTCAAGCGGTTCTATACTAGACTCGTTGGGCAATAAAACATCCGCACTCAGTCGTGCGGCGAATATTGCCACTTGAGTGCCCTAACTGTCTAAGAATCGAGTTAAGGACTTAAGCCTTATAATAAGAGTGACGAGCGGAGCCCGGATCGAACGTAGGTGCTACCTGCTGCTAACTATGCGTTGAAAAGATCTCGAGGAGCGCTCTGCACGCACTTTTATTGCCGGTGTCATTCTTGCGCGCGCGAGAGGGGAAGCTTACTCCCGGAATATCGTAATTTCGGCTCTGGTGGGGTGGCCAGAATATCGAGTGGGGCCCTTGCCCAAGTCGTGGCGGGGTTTTATTATTATCTACCGCGAGATACCGAGATTGTCTGAAGATGGGCAGGCGGGCGTTGATCGATCGTCGCTAGATCGTCCACCCCATGGCCGGGAGGTGGGTGTTCCGCCCGTTGTCGGCGACACACACCTTTCCCCAGGTGTAAAATGGGGCGTTCGCGCGCCTTCCTTCGGTTTCCACGCCCATGCTCTCGCCTGCTCGATGGCCCGCGAAGAGGATTGTCCCACTTGTGACGGCTGTGGCTTAAGGATCCGTTACAATATATAACAAATTATCATAGACACAGCACGACGCGTATACGTACTACACTGTTAGATTATCTGTGTATTTAAAAGGTTTTATTCAGAGAAAAAAATATCGTCCGACATGAAAGGCTGATGACAAAGGACTAACTAGTAATAAAAGAAATGAAGCTTGCAAATACAAAAGAAAGACACTGCATTGGCAGCCATTCTTTACTGCACAATTCATTTCACCACGGTGGCGATCCTACACAATCGATCCCCCACAAACTCTATTCAACACACTATTTTACCTACACATTTTTAATATACACCCGCCTTGTCCACCACATTTAGATCCTACACATTTCAATTGTACACATTCGTTTTCATACGAATCGTTTGTACACACCGAGTTTACCGCGCGATCCAATACACGACAGCCACGACTCAACACATTCGTTTCTCCGCAAACTCTATTTTGCGCACAACTTTTCCTTCACATTTTTTATACCAACGCGCCTTTTTCAACGCAATTCGATCCTACACAATTCAATTGTGCACATCGAACACCGTACGAATCGTTTGAAAACTTCGAGTTTCCCGCGAGATTCAATATTCAACAGTGACGAACCAACACGTTCGTTTCTCCGCGAACTCTATTTTGCACACTACTTTTCCTTTACATTTATGATGCACACACGCCGTTTTCACCACGATTCGATCCTATACATTTCATTCGTACACATCGATCGTCACACAGACTTGATTATTCACGCTGAGTTTACTATACACCTCAATAGTACGCGATCGTTTTCATAGACGTTTCATTCCAACTCAAATCGATTGTGCACATTCGTTCCCCCACAATCCTGTAAATACGCACAGTTTTCGTTCCTCAACCCGATTGTCCACAGAGTCATTACTGCGCTCTTCAATCCTCCATGTTCGATCCAATAAAAAGTTTTCCAACACATTTCGATTGTGCACAAATCATTTCACTACATTTCAGTTGTGCACAATTACCACAGTCGATAACTTTCATGAGAAGATCTCATGTAGGTAAAGTAGAACTCTGAGCAGTTCGACGTGCCGCCACAGGTTCTCATGTGGGAACAAGCCCGATAGATCTCCAGCGTTGGGATACAACGTCGGAGGCTCGATTAGGAGGTTCTTCCCTCTCCACGAGCTATAACCAGAGTTACTAGAGTTTTCGCTCATCCTACCACGCTTCGTCAGATCCTTTCGGTCGAGAGCAGAATGTACTCCCATGGCATACACATTCCAGCGTAATGAAAATTGGGCAAACAAATTAATTATATGGAAGATCCTGGCTATATCGTTTTATTATCAACAAATTGTTGATAAAATAATCGAAGTTCATTTTTTTAATTTCGCATTCATTTACGGGAGTTGTGCCAATGTTCGGGAAGCATTTTTTTATTAAGTGTCCTTGCGGCAATCAAGATATCTTGAAAACTACTCCATCAATCTTTCCGAAGTTGATCGTGGTTTTGTTAGATACTTGAATCTAATGTTTGATCAGAGGAATTCTTGGAGGATTTAAATCAAACAATATGGCGAAAGTATCAATTACAAGCCTTGATATAGAAAAAAAAAAATAATAAAAAAAAATAAACCAACAGGTATCGTATTGGAACAGAGGTATGCATTGCGAAAAAATTTCTTTCCTCAAACACTAGAATTTCATATATAAAAAAGTACGTACAGTTTCAGCAAAATTGATGGAAATGTTTTTGAATTGCCACGCTCACCGTAAGAGCAGTCGTTCTTTCCAGACGTCGACTATAACTCCCTCAAAAAGGAATATTGCTGTACGAAAATATTACAAAATGATCGTCGAATGGTACTTTTCCGAACGCAGAATTTTTTTTTATTTATGCTCACGACTGTGAAAATAAGATTTTTGAAATTTATTTTTCATTCCTAACAGAACATAAAAATATGTTTATTAATTGAACTATTAATATTAATGTACATAAACATAAGATTTTAAACGTTCATACATTTTATATTCATATTAAATTCTTTTAATATTTTCGGCCATTTTTTCGCCCCCTTCGCAATGCACGGTAAAATACCCAAGTTTCTTGTCCATAATCCCGCGCAATTGTTTTCTTTTTAGTCATACAAAAAAATGTCCATTTTACAGGTAATTTTTAAAAAATTATCAAGAAAAAAAATCGTGGGCAACAAATTTTGTGAAACGAAGTACGAACCTTTTTTCTTCCATTTTTATGGAAGATTTTTATTCCAGCATTTATTGTACAATAGAACCTGAGGTCATCCAGGCACACACAAAGAATACACAAATAGCATATGACTAATTAACCGAATATCAACAAAATAACCGAAAAACCGATAGTACGACAAAACTCATGAAACTGATAAATACAAGATAAGGAAAAAAAAAGTAACGAAACTTAATAAACTCGAATACAAAAAAAAAAGATAGCGAAACCTAAACCTAAAATTTACGAGCGTTTGTTTACGTTGTAATAAGCTGGTAGAGGTCGAACCGCGCCGGACTAAAACTGCGATACAATGTTAAGTGTCGTTCGCTGAAGCGTATACCTCTTGCCGGGGCCCTTAGTATCTCACGAGAGCGGCGCCACGTGACTTCGGTAAAACTATCGTGAACAGCAAAAGCCTAGTAGAGAGATGCGTTTCGCGAAACTGTAACGTACCGGATCGAGAACACAAACGTTCAATTTTATTGTTTGACGAGTTTGTTTGTTTGTACGAGTGAAAATAACCGATGAAAGTGTGCTATACGTGAACAGGATAATCGAGTATCGGCTTTTGATTGCAACGCGTAACATCTTCGTGTCCAAAAATGAATCGTTTCCCGGGACAAAAACGCGGTACATTCGTTTTTTATTACGGCGGCTATACTTATCATCAGGATAAGCGAGGAGCTCGTAACATCTACCGATGTTCTACGAAGAACTGCACAAATTGTAAAGGTGCAGTGCAGGTCGTGGGTGGACAGCCGCGTGTTCGAACCGCACATAATATGCACCCACCGAGCCTCACGTTGCTCGACGAGCTGCGTTTTGATTTGATACTTCTCCGCAGAAGTTGCAGGACAAATTCATTGAAAAATTGTTTTGCCATTGGAACTTCTGCGATAGAGGTTGAAATGAATACTTTTACACTCGGGCCATGCAGAATCTTGTTACAAAGAGAATGAGGTGCAATCGATGAACTTTCATACAGAATAATTCTTGTTGCAACAGATTTGTGTAAAATGTTAGAATACATCGCTCTGCATGTGTATTGCTTTCAAAGTACACATAGTACGTGGTGGAATAATCGTCCTTGTGATTGTGTATTAATGGTTCTTGTTGATTGTAGGCGGTATTCAAGAAGTGGCGGAGCCTCCTGGGTCGCAATGTTCCCAAAGACATCCTGTGGAAGATGATGGGTATACCTCTACTACCCATTGAGCGCCAAGCAGAAGCTCTCGCACTCTTCGAAGCCACTGCAGATCGCATAGCCGGGGACGTTCCAGCGATTCTGCAGATGCTGCATTATTACCGGCGTCAGTGGGTACCTCTGGGTGACGTTTTGGCGGTAGGAAGAGCGCCGGCTCGCACAAATAATATTTGTGAAACATATAACAAATATATTTGTGGGAGGCTCGGCGGTAGCCATCCGACCGCTTCGATTTTCCTCCGTATGTATGAAAATAAAATATCGGAGCCTGGTAATTGTTGAATTAAAAACGAAATACTATTTACTGTTCAGGCAAGCTTCATACCCTGACGACGGGTCAAAATATTGACTTCCAGCGACTGCAACGCGGCGAGCGAATCCGACGACGGCGTCACGTTCGGCAACGCCATGACGATGCGCGGCTGGCCTACCAGCAAGAGGAATTAGATGCGGGACGGTCAGTAGAGAGCTACGAATATTTGAATATTCACTCTGGGTTTATAATATTATTTTCATCACTCGGTGTGGAAATGGCCACTTTTCCGCCCGCTTCGCGTGCGTAAAACCGCCTTCCACTTTTTCTAAGTCGTGTGATTACAGCACTCGCCTTCGGCTCGTGCTGCAAACTCACGCTTGTTAGAAAAACGTTTTTCGCCCTCGTGGAGTAATATACTATTTTTCCCGAATACGATAAAAGGGGCCCTATTTCATGTCTGTAGCGGGGATGGAAAGTGGCCGATTCTTAACGAGGGGCAGGAATCGGCCACTTTCCACCCCCATTACAGGCATGAAATAGGGCCTTTTCAGCGGGACGAGCGAAGCGACGGCAGAAATTCACACCAGGTGAATACTATATTGCAACTACTATTTTTCATTTTTTCTTGTGCAGACTCACCCGAGCAGAAAAATTTTCCGGCTGCCATATTTTTCATCAGGTTCACATCAGGTATGAACCCGGCGGCCTGTTCAGGCTCGCCGGACCATTGCCTGATGTACACCAGTTCAGGTACTAATAAGGCAGACGACATCAGCTTTGCCGGAGATCTACCGGAATTAGACCGTTTCCGGGTGCAATAAGGCACGCTGGTGTACATCAGGCAACAGTCCGGCGAGCCTGAACAGCCAGCCGGACTATTGCCTGATGAGTACCAGTTCAGGTACTAGTAAGGCAGACGACATCACATTTGCCGGAGTTCCACCGGAACTGGGCAATGTCCGGATGTAATAAGGCACGCTGGTGCACATCAGGCAATAGTCCGGCGAGCCTGAACAGGCCGCCGGATTATTGCCTGATGCGCACCAGTTCAGGTACTAATAAGGCAGACGACATCAGATTTGCCGGAGTTTCACCGGAACTGGGCAATTTCCGGATGTAATAAGGCACGCTGGTGAACATCAGGCAATAGTCGGGCGAGCCTGAACAGGCCGCCGGACTATTGCCTGATGCGCACCAGTTCAGGTACTAATAAGGCAGACTGCATGAGATTTGCCGGAAATCCACCGGAACTGGGCCGTTTCCGTATGTAATAAAGCACGCTAGATGTATTGTAGTGGATACCGCCGGGTCCGGCCCCGATACAATTTTGTAGATTTGCCGGATCGTTAAAACTTGTATTATTTCAGTATTTGTATTTGTTCAGGGTTAAATCTGGAAAGGATCAGGTATTTATAATTATGATAGAATATTCTTCGAACTATTTTTTATTTTCTAATTCGTACAGATCAGACCAGTATTCGTGGCATTTTTCTGACGCACCATTTCGAGCAACTGCGCAATTCTTAATGCAAAAGGGATATAACGTAAATTTTTTCTTCCGTGTCGTTTCGTGTACTGAGCATTACAAGCTTCAAATCGATAGATGTCAAAGACCGTGTTTTTAAACTCGTCGTTTTTTTTACTTGCCACATTTTGAAAGTTGCCGAATCGCAAGGGTATGTGAACATGGATTTGATAACGCGCAAAATTTTACCATTCACTTTGATGGCGTCTGACTTCGGTAATTTATATATTTCGTTAATCTCCAAAATCATTCCATCACAGAAGAGCACCGCGTTGTTAGGAGGTTTACTTGAAATAATGAACGATTTATATTTTATTTTGTTGATTCTCAGTAAACCATCACCAGTCTGGGGTTTCATTCCTAAGAATTCAATTTCTGGTGGAACCGCCACTTTTTTGTAATCGGTATCGATTGCCTCGCAAAACCGCCGGCAAACTTGGGCTAATGGTCGATTACCACTACGAATTTTTTTCTTGAGTTTCCCTAGCATGTTTTCGAAAGGAAAAGCTGTCAAGGAACTGAGAGAACACCCCATAGTTGCCACGTCATCAGCCAGGTGTATTAAGTTATGCATGTTCATGACTTGACACTGTTTGCCGTACAAGGTAGCAGCGATTTTAACGAAATGCAGAAGATATTGTTTGGCTTCATCCGTAAACTGCAACGCCAAAGAAGCGCTGCACAAGATGCGGCAAGCTGAATGAAAAAGCATGAAATGACGATACAGCTGTGTTGGCAATACAATTTTCAAAAGGATAGGACCACAGTATAACAGAAAAAACCGAAATTCGGTGGCTTTCCATTTCGCGATTTCATGCAACGATCTAGTCGTCCGTTGGAATTCGACGGGAATTTGCGATTGTAGGAAAATCAAGGCATTTGTTAGATACTGCTTGCTATTTGCGCTCAGCTGTGTTGCAGCTTTTCTTTTCAACCAAAAATGCATTAACATTTTCTTCATTACTCCTAGACAACAGAGGTGCATGAAGTCAAGCGAGAAATGGGCTACCATGTCGATCTTCGGCTCAACGGATAGTAAAGGCGATACTCCAGTGTGATGCTCAGAATTTTGTTGGCTTCGGAATGTCTCACAATTTCGCTGCTGAAACAAATTTTGTTCAGAATCCAATGGAGGATAAATAGTGCGTTTTTCAACTCGCTCTCCTTTCACGATGCAGCGTTCGCATGCATAATATCCTCCGTGACCAATAATACACTTTATAAGTGATCGAGCAGGCGTATCACAAATTAACGACTTTACCCTGATCTGTAATACTACGCCATCGATCTCGATACCGTCTTTCAGCAGCTGGTTCAATTCCAAAATGAAGTCTCGAAAATATTGCTCCAAGTTCTGTGGTTTTTGATCCCCTGCATAGATTGCGACAGGAAATGGTTTATATAAATCGGGTTCAAAGTGAATCTTACAGAGAATCGGCCACAATTGTTTAGAGCTCGATTTAAACAAAGGTAAACCGTCTATGTTAACTAATAGATAGAGGATCCGTTGCCTATGTAAATTGATGTTCACTGTTAATCGGAGATACTTGGCGATGCCGAAGTACACTAGTTCACCACCGTCTACATTATTCGTTCCATCCAGTTTTTGCACATTAAAGTCGACTGATGATGTTCCGAGAAATGTTTTTGCTGTTTTCGGCAGATCAGTGAGCAATCTTTTCCTCAAAATTCGGAGAAGGTCGTCGAGATGATTCTGAGGAATTTTCGTTCTGTGAGCCCATACGCGGAGTTCTTCTATTTCACCATCTTCACTTGTCTCATTATCACCGGATTCTGACGGTACATTGGAGTCAGAATCATCACTTGTTGATTCCGTTTCATGTACTTCATCGTTCTCTTCGATAAGTTCAGGATTATCTCCTACATTGTTTTCTCCGCTAGTTTCCAGATCATCGCCAAAGCCATGTATATCCGCATCGCTACGACATTCTGCTTCTTTGATGACGGCCGATGAGCTTGGTTTTTCTCCCGCGAGATCGTACACCTCATGGTCGATAGTTTTATTGCGCTCATGTTCTGAGGGATTATCCTGTACAAATAATGTTATCAGTAATCGATTAAAATATTGTAATACTATGATATAGATATATTCACAGTGATTCAGAGTAGATATTGAATATGCCCTAATAATCAACAATTTTTTGTCCACAAACGATAGCAATTATGTTTTTTCAAATTTTACTTATAATAAAGATACAAACGAAAAAATCCACTTTATTGTTGGTGACTATCGATAATTAAGACGATGAAAATATTTCCCTACTCCTCTCTTTATCATTGTGCCACCGTGCTAAAAAATGTATCTTTCTTATTTTAAGGAATTCATTTGTTGACGTTTTTGCACCGATTCCGCAAGCGGTATTTAAAAGCCAGCCTCTGAAAGTCCAACTTTTCAGGTGCATCTCAGTACTGGGCCTTTGAGTGTACTAACAATAATAAGTGTGCATGGTAAAAATAAATATTTGAGAAAGTCTCGTTACATTTCGAGCCTAAATCGAAAAGCTATCGATATCTATTCTGAATCGGCTTGTAACATACATACGATGAGATTTTTCTGACTGTTACCTTATCATGTTCCGAAGACAAAAGACGTTGGAACAATTCCGCTTCGGGCTCAATTGTATGGGTGCCGTCTTCTTCCGTTTTTCGTCCTTTTGCCCGGCGAAATCTCTCCACGCGTAAACGGGTGAGCTCACGAGATTTTTTTATTTTACCGTCGTCCATGATCGCTGATCGATACACTGTGCAGCCGACAGTTATACAACACTGCACATGGATATACTATCTGGAAGATAGGCCTCAGTTTTTTATTTCCATCGTAAACGATTAATCTACGTATAAATATGATTACTGTAATGGTTACTTTTTCTATTATACTGTCTTTCCTTTCTTCGAGACAGCGGTGAACTGTTTACGAAATGTTTCGACAGTTGGCACTCATGTTGTTACGGCGCACTACGAAGGTCACAGCATTGACATTCCGGGAAGCGATGGTTTCATGTCTAAACACGTGGTAAACAAGTGTAAGCGGGCATTGTGTACTCGCCGGTACTGTACACAGCGACATTAATTACTTGTTATTTGTGAAACGAAACTCGACAAAATCAAATGGTAAGTGTGTTAATATTCTTATAACGTATGAGACATGCTATACGTATATTCCGTAGAGCTTATTTAGTACCGTATTTTACGTGTTGTGCCGGTCGAAAAATCAATGAACGAGTCACGTACTAAAACATTAAATTTATATACTTATATAATTTATATAGATGTTAATTGATTCATAGAAGAGTGATAAATAACAATCGAAAACGAGACGTTATTGTCGTTC
Source organism: Ichneumon xanthorius (assembly GCA_917499995.1). Classification (NCBI taxonomy): domain Eukaryota; kingdom Metazoa; phylum Arthropoda; class Insecta; order Hymenoptera; family Ichneumonidae; genus Ichneumon; species Ichneumon xanthorius. Next base: position 354,375 of record CAKJTD010000103.1, read on the forward strand.
TATATACCACGGAAAAATTGAGCTTTCCTTGGGAGGTGGGGTTCCCACAAGTGTGTAATTCCCGGTCATAATTTTCGTAAATTGTATTGGGAATATTTACTTCGCAAATCAGTAAAGGTCGACCGACAAATTACCACGTTATGATATATTGTATCTTTTTTGTTACATGTAGAATGATTTTGCACCTCTTCGGTGTACATCAAAACTGTTCATCAGCGTGCTGTTGCGACTTCATTGAACATTGGTCATCGGCAAGCTTGCTTTGCTTCCGTCATTGAAAAATTGTCATCGGTGAGTTTCATATGCTTCATACGTTGTAATTTTTTTATCACTGAGAAGAAAGGAAAAGAAAAATGTATCATTGCGTAATTAATTTTTCATTTTGCATCGCTTCTGTGCGCATGAAAAATTTTCATCGTCAAGCTTGGTTAGCATCCATCGTTGAAAAAATGTTATCGGTGAGAACAAAGCTAAAGAAAAATGTATCCTTGAGGAACTGTGCTGAACCTGTAGAATTCATTTTTTATTTTGCTTCGCTTCTGAGTACATGAAAAATTTTCATCGTCGAGCTTGCTTAGCATCCATCGTGGAAAAAATTTCATCGGTGAGAACAAAGCTAAAGAAAAAATTATCCTTGAGGAACTGTGCTGAACCTATAGAATTCATTTTTTATTTTACTTTGCTTCTGAGCACATGAAAAATTTTCATCGGAAAGCTTGCTTTGTAATTCATTTTTTATTTTGCATCGCTTCTGTGCGCATGAAACATTTTCATCGTCGAGGTTGCTTTGCAACCATCGTTGAAAAAAATGTCATCGGTGAGAACAAATCTAAAGAAAAATTTATCCTTGAGTAACAGCACCGAACCTGTAGAATTCATTTTTGATTTTGCATCGCTTCTGACCACATGAAAAATTTTCATCGGTAAATTTGCTTTGCATCCGTCATTGAAAAATTTTCATCTGTGAGAACAAAGTGATAGAAAATTTTTTCATTGCATAACAGCACTGAACCTGTCGAAATCATCTTTGCTAAAATGTAGGGCAATTTTTCACAGGTTCTCTGTGCATGAAAAATATTTATTGCATAGTACCATGCTCTTGCTGAAAAGTTTAACCTCAAAGTGCAAAATGTGACCACTTAGTATCTTTGCATCCAAAAATAATTTTCCCACTTAGTGCAGTAAAATATTTGTCACTAAAATAATTAAATATTTTTACTAATATTTGTCAATAGCATAATGAAATATTTTTTCTTTTTGCTGGCACAGTAAAATATTTTGTGTGTTCAGTAACAGACTGAATTATTTTGATGCTACACTGGTGTTTGAAATATTTTAGTTTTCGCTGGGTTTCTTATTATCGAACTAACTATATCACTGCTGGATTAGACAAAAAAATATAGCTATTTATTGAATTTTTTCCATTATTAGCAATGTCTGTGGAGGAGCAATTCGTCTTGGTGGTCTTTGTCGATGATCCTGGAGATACATTGAACATAGATTTTGTTCCGGCTGACTGGATTTGTTACGATGCGAAGAAAAAACATCTGGTTACACCTTTTGTACCAAACTGTTCACCGAAGAACCTGAAAATGCTGAGTAGTCTTGTGGAATCTGGAACCAAGCCACCGGTTTCATGGCCAACTTTCCGAATCGAGATTCGAGGATATGCACGTAAGTAGTCCCTGCAGCTTTGTATCTTCACACGAATAATATTGCCTAATATTTCTAAATAAACATTTTTTATCTTCTTCCATGTTCACTCAGGGACCCTCGTGGAAGCAGTGGAGAGAATTAAAAAACTTGAAACGCAAACTTACGCAATCTCCATGGATAACGAGGAAAATGCAAAAGAAAAAATCGAGGCACTGTCACAGGCTTGCAAAATCAGAGGGCAGAAATCTCTACACCAATCGGATGTCGATGATATGCTAAAAGCGGCAGCGTGCACAGGAACTTCAGTAGCAGTACAAAGCTCGCAGATGGACAAAAATACTGGAGCGGTGAAGAGTCACCCATTAAAAGTAACTGGTCCGATTAGCGACGATGCAGAGGTAACGGATCGAGCGTTAGACAACAAATTAAACGGAGATCAGGACTGCGATGTCGGTAAATGTTAACTTATGTATTTATGATTATAATTCGTGTAGCGTTACATTTATATCTTATTTTTTCGCATAATTTCGGATATGCGATGATATCTTTTCCGGATACTTCCGTGAACTGATTTTTTTCCCCCATTTGCAGAGAAGCCAATTGATAAGACTGAACTTATGGAGATGATCGCGAAACGACGAATGCAAAATCAAGAAAAAAGTGGACCCTTGAAATATTCTTCGTCGTCCCGAAAAGCCATTGTACATACAAGTTCTGAATCTTCGGATGACGGTGGACCACCTCAAGGTAAACGCCCAGTTGCTACTAGGACAGAGAATCCGCAATTAAGAGATGAAGCCATGCAAGCATCGTTCACAAAGCCGATATATGAAGGTAAATCGGGATGCTATTATTTATATGATACGTTGAGTAGGATCGAAAATTCTTTTAAAAAAACGTTCTGAGAAGTATTTTTCGAAACATCTCAAAATATAAAATAGCAATCGATTATTTGAATATTGCAGATTCGGATGACATCAAGGACATTATACGTTCGTGCCACCGTGACGTGTGTGCCCAGCTGTCCCAAATTCGGGGGCAAATCGCTGATCTGAAAATCCGCCAAACTGAACAGCATTCGATGATCGTGGGTGCCAGCAGCAAGTCACTGGAACGAGTAAAAAACATCGATTCGTATATCGAGAAGTACGAGCTCGGACAGCTGCCGTACAAAACGATGGAGGAGTTTGAGGTTTTTGACAACAAACTAAAAACCGACAAATCGGTTCGATCGGCGATTGTAAGTTAAAATATTTTGATACCACTATATCGCACTACCAGTGTGGTACTACCGGTACTAGTATGTCATATGTTCATCTTATTCTGTTTCAGACGAGCGCTTTATCGTTCTTGATCAGCCCCGATCCCAAGTGCCTGATCAGGTCGGTTCGCTCTGTAATTCATAAATTTATGATACGAGACTTGGTTCTTCAATTCACTGCTGTGAAACAGTCCCGCAATAAAAAAGTTATGAAAACTGACACCATTTTCTACACGTGCTTACGAGGTAAGAAGAATTTACCAATACTTTACACGTACTTCAAAATCCATATAAAATGTTTCAAATTTTCAAAATATAAAAAAAAAATTGAAATAAAAGAAACGAACGAAGCGTCACGAATTTGAGATATATTTGATTTGCGTAAGAAGAAATTCAGCTTAAATGTATTCTTTAATTTCTACCATTTACAGATGCTTTGGTGCTCGAACTTGGCAGCACGGACAGTAGTACATCTATCAAAGAAAAAGATATTACAAATGCCATTGGCACTGTAATCAATACTGCCGGCGACTGGGAGGGACATCGCCAAGAGCGTAAGAAACGATAGCGCACAAATGATCCTAATCGTCATTTGGTTACGTCTGTGATGGATATGAAAGGATACCGCGTATTTTTAATTACGTTTAATATTTAATTCTGTAACGAAAAAAACACCCCTTACGTTTGAGAACAAAAAGTTGAAAATAAACCGAAAATATAGGATTTATCGTTTCATTTATTTTCAGAACAAGTGGCGCTATGGTGGTCAACGCAGCCAATGCCGGTCACCCCAATTAGATAGATCAGGGGATTATTCCAATGGATCAGAGACTATTACTTTTGGAATTGAACTTGTTTTCCGCACGACAAATTGAGTTCTTAAATATTTAAATCACGCCGATACAAATGGAAAAACGTTTGATTCATCTATTAAGTTGAGTGGCATTGTGCAAATTACCAGCATGCTGCCGTCTCCTATATCCACCGAACTTTTAAAGCAATTTTTCTACGAAACATCCGGCTTACTGTGTGACGGGGTCCGGCCCGGAACTGGTTCATATTTAGTGTTTCTCAGGCACAGATTTGGCCCAGATAACATATGCATCAGGCCCGGAACTGGTTCATATTTAGCGTGTATCAGGCACAGATTTGGCCCAGATAACATATGCATCAGGCCCGGAACTGGTTCGAATTTCGCGTGTATCAGGCACAGATTTGGCCCAGAAAATATATGCATCAGGCCCGGAACTGGTTCATATTTAGCGTGTATCAGGCATGGATTTGGCTCTGAAAACATATTCATCAGGCCCGGAAATGGTTCACGTTTAGTGTGTAACAAGAATATATTTGGCCCTGAAAACATCCATCAGGCCCGGATCTGGCGCTTTAACTGGACCGGATTTGCGTGAGCGTTACACGACGGATCATGGCCATATCGATGCGCCATATCCGGGCCGGAGTTGATTCTCTGGCACTCCACGTATGGGCCGGATTCTGCCCTGATAAAATTTCTGCTCGGGATATTTCGCGAGTAATTCGCCCTAACACGCCAAAAAGTAAAATGTCGCCGGACATTTTTTCAGCTTCGAGAGCGAATATTTTCGAAGTAAAACATTCGGCATCGCTTCAGAGCCCATATTCGTCGTTCCCTTCGCGGACGCGACTCGAGAGTGCAAAAAATTGCCAGATTTGACCCGTATTTCGCTCGGAATCACGAAATACAGGGTTTCGCCGAAGTTGGAAAAAACACATAATTAACGTAAAAAATAATTTTTACAGCATACGAGGTAAAAAAAATACATCCAGTAGGTTGCTCGTGTGTAGTCGCGTACACACGCGTGAACACACGGACATATTTCACGCGTAATTCGCCTTGAGACGAGGCGCCTTCAATCGTACGGAGTTCAACACGACATGCGTACGAGTTAACATAAAAATACTGTACACCACAATTAATGCACATTCGTAGTCGCCACTTTAAGATTCAGCATTACACCAAACGTACGGCGGCGTTTTCAATATACGTTCATTCGTACACGAGCATTTTCTTACACATAATTATTCACACACATTAATAGTAAGCACATTTCCGACATAACACACAAAGAATCGTCACGTGCCCAAACCATAGCCTGTCCATATAGCCACTCATAAATATCGTACGGAGCAAATGTTTTTCGCGCTCAATATGAGAAGAGGCCTTTAAATTGTCGTAGCCTCAACCATACATCGGTGCAAGTTAACATGTACAAACTGCACACCATCATTTATTTACATTTGCACGCGCCACTGTTTGATCCTTCACTTTAGCAAATGTACGGACGCTTTCTGAACAGACCTACATTCATACATTTTTATTTTCCTACACCTTGTTCCATCTACATGGCAACGAGTTTACATATTTTATACATTACGCACGAGAAGTGATCTCCTGCCCAAACTAACATATGCGTTTAAAGCTTAATTAAAATCGTACGTACGTTCAATCATTCGCGTGCCCAACACGACATCTGACCGTCGGTCGATGCGAGGCAATATGGGTTTGACCGTTTCCACGAAATGAGAACCACGGGCAGCTCATCGGTAAAACAGAGTTCAAGTTTCACATTCCCTGCGTGTCGAGAAGTGTTCTCAGAAGGTAAGTGAAAACTTAATCCACTTATCCATTGCATGTTCGTCCATTAATTAATTTGAGCAATCAATAATTGACGATGCGTAATTAGTATTAACAAGGGATGTAGGGGAGACCGGGGCAAAATGGGACAGCGGGGCAAATCGGGTCAGTGCGCGAAAACGCCATATTCCATTCATTTTTGGATGGGACAATGGGGCAAAACGGGACAGACAATCCCGAAGTACCAGCAGGGCGAAATTGGACACCCAAAAATAATTGGAAACTAGCGTTTTGCTCACTGCCCCGTTTTGCCCCGCTATCCCATTTTGCCCCGGTCTACCCTACCTATTTATATTAATATTAGCCCTACCATAGAGTAGTATTATTTGTTCGATACCGAAATTAAATATCTTCAATCACATCGTCTTCATCTTAAAAACAAAATTAAGGGTAATTGTCTTACATACTCGTATTGCCCAAAAGATGCGTAGATGGAAATAATGAACCTGTTAACGGCCAATATAAATTGCGGAAACAGCATTCATAAAATTTGGCATCGTAGGAAAGTTATGGAAAGATATGAAATTTCATGATTTTTTCAGCGTTACAGGATTTTTAGAATCGATGGATACCATGAAAGTACTCATGGTGATTTTTTTTTTCAGAAACAAACGGATGAGTCACGCAGATTGTCGTAATTTTTTTTTATTTTACTTTCCATTGATATACAATCATAGTATTTATTATAATTAAATATAAGGAGGCTCAATAACCTGTGCGCACAGCGACAGTAATTGGCGACAGTTTGATGTTCGAATAAACTTAAATATTTTTTTTTACTTTGAAAAACGTACAGATTATTTTTTATACGCTTGGGCTTATTATTAAGCCGGTCAACTCAGCGACCAAAAAAATGTGAGGACCGATACAAAACAGTCTAATAGTTAAAATTGCAGAGCTGTTATGGAAGAAACAAACGATTGAAAAAATAAAATAAAACATCGCGATTAACGCCAAATTCACTGAATTACAAAGCTATATAAAAGCACCGATCCAATGCTGCTTCTTCAAGAGGCAATTGTGCCTCGGTAGCGTTCGTCGAAACAGCCACTGCAGCCTCGGTCGCAAGCTCATGCAGTTCTTCCACGTCGTTTTCGACAAGTATCTCTTTAGGGGTTTGAAAAACGGTGCTTCAAAATCTGCTCCGAGTGTCGAGATCGGTTCGATTGCGGTTTCCGAGAACGTTTCTACTTATTACTAAGTCGGCCAACTCAGCGACAAAAAAAAATGTTAGGGCCGATACACATCTGTCACTAGTTAAAATTGCAGAGCTGTGGATGAAACAAACGATCGAAAAAAAAATCCAATAAAATATCGCGGTTAACGCCAAATTAACGCTGAATTACATGGCTGTATAAAAACACCGATCCGAAAGATTGGCGAAACCGGAAAATGAAGACGAAAATAAAAATTGGCATCTCGAAAAAATAATAAAAAAATAAAACGGTGACCTCTCTCTACAGAACTTTTAAACTACTTTCCACGGGTACTTGACAGAAAGGGCATACTCGAGGATGCAGTTTCTCAACGCAAATTTGACAGAGACGGCTGTGACCGCACGGCAGGAGGACCACAAGCCCATCGCGAGTATTGCATCCTACGCACGCCCACGACTGCGTCGTGGCTCTGTCTATTGCAATGGGTCGTCGTGACGCTGTATCCTCTTCTTTCCGAGACGTGACAATGTGCGCGAGATCTATCGGAGAACGTAAGCATGTAAATAATTATGAATAATAGTAACATTTGTAATAGATGTTATGAACCGAACCATTGTTATCGTTGACGGTCGGGGGTGCCCATGACTCTGACAACATAGCCGCGATCTCTTGAAATAGTGGACCGTCGATCTCTTCGGGCATTGGCTCTGCCCGACCCAATGCTGCTTCTTCAAGAGGCAATTGTGCGTCGGTAGCGTTTGTCGAAACAGCCACTGCAGCCTCGGTCGCAAGCTCATGCAGTTCTTCCACGTCGTTTTCGACAAGTATCTCGTTAGGGGTTTGAAAAACCATGGCCACCGGTGCTTCAAAATCTGCTCGGAGTGTCGAGATCGGTTCGACTACGGTTTCCGAGAACGTTTCGGCTGCAGTTTCCGCGACCGGTTCAGCTGGGGTATCCGGTATCGGTTCGGCTGGGGTATCCAGTATCGGTTCGGCTGGGACTTCCAGGACCGGTTCGACCTGAACTTCCGGGATTGGTTCAACTGGAATTTCCGGGATCGGTTCAACTGGAACCTCGAGCATACGTCCGGCTGGCACTTCGGGGATCGGTTCGACCGGGACTTCCGGTATCGGTTCGACTGCGACTTCCGGGATTTGTTCGATAACTCGTCGTCGCCTTCCTCGAATAGCGTCTCCAATCATCCGGTGTCGGCGACCTCTTCGAATAACACGGTCGGGTGCTAATATACACGAAATCCGTATTAAGATGTATCCATTTCACAATCTTGACAAGTAAACAGACGTACCATTTCCTGGAGCATCCTCGATCGGCCGCGGTATGACGAAAGGACGAAGTTCGTCTACACGTGGCAATTCAACGTCTTCGTTGATATCCACTGCAAACGAAAATTAAGTCATTAGAAAATTACTATATCTTTACGACCTTCTCCATTCTACTACCTATCATAATTCTTTTGAAATTGTTATCGAATGGGCTAGACCAGCGGTTAGCTATTAACCTGGGGTCCATGGACCCCCAAAATACACAAGGGACCCCCTATTGATCCCCAAGGTTAAAAACCACTAGGCCAGACAAAGGCATTGAAAAATACAGAAAAGTACGTTTAAGACAAGTTTAACCGTGGACGAATTGTCGAAAAAATTATTCTGCTTATACCGTTTGGATAAGTAATACTTCTTACAAGAACTTAGATGAGCAATAAAATACCGTTACCTTCTGCGACTCTTATCATCATAAGCAGTTCAGTTCCGCGATCCACTGTGATGACTGCTCGCAGGAATTCCGCCATCGAGTACCTTCAGAAAGATATTATAATTATGTCACGCCTCAATTTCTATAATGCGCGTCAGATAAACATTAACAATCTAGATAGCAACGCGTTATTAACATTTACTCAAGCCAGCATACCGTCCTGATTCGAGTCGTGATTGGGCATCGCGAATTCGCGTCTCCTCTCGCCTTTGGAGATGCCTCATTGGGCGTTTAATAGATTCCCCACGCTCAACACGCAGGAGATCTAGATCTTCGGCCACGATCACACTGAGTAGATGTTCTGCAAATAAAATTAACAGTTAATTAATTGCTTTGCTAAATAAAAAAAATCCTCTACATTTTAGTAAAATGAAATTGTAATAGTCGTGTTTCGTTAAAATTCTATACTTCATTAAAGACTGGACTTTCGCGTAATTAAGAGATTTTGATATTTATTTTAACTTTAAAAACAAGAAAAATGTCTTGCGATGATGTCATCGGCAAAGCAAAAAAAAAATATATTTACCAAGGAATCCCCATATGTTAGAGGATGAGCTTCCGAACGATGATGCAGTTCGGCGATGCGATGTCTCGCATACATTGTTAAAACGTAGTGAAACCCCGTGAACGGATACCACAGGCGCAAGGGGTGCCCACTGTTGACGGATATACCGCATGAACTCCAGGATATTAGGGTACCGGTCGGCGTGGCGATCGGCAATGACCCCCAAAGCTAGAAGACCCTCATTAAAACGATTAGTCGACAACAATGGCAGCCCCATAGCCATATTTGCGACCTCGTTTGGAGCTTCGTTTAAACCCAATCGGGACCATCTTCGCAAAATCGTCTGAAAATATAAGATTACGTTAATGCCCAGGGTCAGTTTTGGTTTACATCTTTTCTATACCTGATTGTAGTGAAACCAGGAGCCCCTGATGGCAACTGTTGGGAGCGTTTGTTGAATCCCTAATACCGCTGCTCTGTCGAAGTCTCCTAGTATCTCTTCCGCATGCTGTAGAAGTCCAGGTGCTAATTCCAGGAGACGTCGCCATACTGCACTGTAGAGGGAAGCAGTTCGCCTTTCGAACAGCACGTATGCCACTGAGAATCCCTGAAAATCATGTATTGAAGAAATAAGTCTATTGTTACAGGGTAAAAGATTTGAAATTTGTAAGCCATAAATTAGAAAATGCAGTACTCACCATATCCATTATGCGAACGTGAAGTGTGTACAGTTGCACCGCGTTTGGTCGATGGGGAACGATCTACGAAATGCTAAATTTATTGTCACTTGTCCAAAACATATAAAAATAATTTTTCTTATCTCAAAATACTTACGCGGAAAGTTCCGTCAGCATAGATCATGCTGGCAGTATTTAACCGTTCGAGCATCACGGCACTAGCGAAGATTACTGCGTTTGACCCATCCTCGGCGGTCACTAAGCCACGAAAAATTGGCTCCGCCACTGCATATACCAGTAAACGCTCACCGAGCTCACGAAGATTTCGCGGTGTAGGTGGTCGAGATCTTGCGCGTTCTCTTTCCATAGAAGACCGAAATGAATTGAACGAAACTCCAGTAACCACTCCTACCTCTTGCCTTCAATACAGAAAACCAGCAAAGTCATTAATTAGTTCAAATCTAACAATATACAAATGGTGGATGAAAAAAAGTGAACCATACCTCTGTAAAACTTCATCGAAAATTTGCCGCAAAGGCGTCAAAGTTTCTCTGCTCAAGCGTAAAAGCTCTTCTTTCATTCGTCGCCTCTCGATGATGAATGGCTGTGGCTCGTGGTTATGAATGCGGACAATGGTAACGTGTCCGTCCGGGGTCACTGCTACTCTACCAGGACACTGAAATGTGCATCTCCATATGCAGCGATAAATGCCTTGATCGTAACTGTATATGTAGCCCCCGTAGATGTATCGCCTTGAAGCTTCTGTTTGTCCAGGGATTTCTTCCATCTGAAATTAATTCAAAGCATGAGAAAATGAGCATTTTTACCCAACTACTGCGCACAGAAAGATTCAGGCTATAGGGCTGCGCCTAGTAAATAATTTCTAAGACCGATACACATATTTGTTACCACGGCATACATTTTTAGCATAATAATTTAATATACAATATAAGACTTATGTTTCGCTATCCAAAAATAGTATATCGCTGGTTAAAATTGTATGTCGCTGGTAAAATTACTATTTTTGCTAGCGATATTCTTTTTTATGTAGCGTTGTAACATTTTTTGGCAGCGGTATACTATTTTTGCCAGCAATGTACAATTTTACCCAGCGATATATTATTTTTGTCAACGATACACTTATCGCTGGCAAAAATTGCATATTACTGGCAAAAATTGTATATCGCTGGTAAAAATCACTATTTTTGCTAGCGACATTCTTTTCGATAGCGTTGTAGCATTTTTTGCCAGCGCTATACTGTTTTTGCCAGCAATATACAACTTTTGCCAGCGACATATTATTTTTGCCAGTGGTAAGTGTATCGCTGACAAAAATAATATATATATCGCTGGGTAAAATTGTACATTGCTGGCAAAAATAGTATATCACTGGCAAAAATAGTATACCGCTGGCAAAAAATGTAACAACGCTATCAAAAAGAATGGTGTTACGCTGACAGAAAAGCTGAAATGCTAAATAAAACTCTTATGCAACCGAAAAATATACTAAGTATCCTAGATAAAATCTTGCTATGCTGGACAAAAAATCTCAGATCAGAATTTATTATGCCGAGTCCCTTTGAAATTACGTAATTGAGAAAATACGTACCGTTTTGACGATATTCTTCGATCCTTTCCATGCGATCTCCAAACGACGCCTCGAACACACGCAAATCTCCACAACTCTAAATAATTGAAAGACAATTGTATAATCCAAACTGTAATAAATATAATTGAGGGCACCGATTAGAAATTAACAATTAAATTACCAATTAAATCGATGAATTCGCGTCGATTACAATTCTCTATTCGCACTTGCCGAACCTTAGAACGCCTTGCCGAAAGTGAGGGGAAGATCTTCGCGCGCCTCGTGGTCTCGCCGAGAAATACCAGAAAGTAAACATTGCTTCCCGCGTCTTTGTCTTCAATGTCAAGCCAATGTCACAGGAAGACAGTCTACTACTAGTAACTTTTCGGCGGGCCTACGATCACCGTGAAATTGTTCTGGAACTTTCCTTTGTATGCTGGCCGGGCTTTGTTTTTATGGCGTTCGAGTTTGCAGTAAAATAATAATAATCGACGCAGATATTCGCGATATCTGTTTACTTTTCTGGTATTTCTCGGCGAGACCACGAGGCGCGCGAAGATCTTCCCCTCACTTTCGGCAAGGCGTTCTAAGGTTCGGCAAGTGCGAATAGAGAATTGTAATCGACGCGAATTCATCGATTTAAGTGGTAATTTAATTGTTAATTTCTAATCGGTGTCCTCAATTATATTTATTACAGTTTGGATTATACAATTGTCTTTCAATTATTTAGAGTTGTGGAGATTTGCGTGTGTTCGAGGCGTCGTTTGGAGATCGCATGGAAAGGATCGAAGAATATCGTCAAAACGGTACGTATTTTCTCAATTATGTAATTTCAATGGGACGCGGCATAATAAATTCTGATCTGAGATTTTTTTGTCCAGCATAGCAAGATTTTATCTAGGATACTTAGTGTATTTTTGGGTTGCATAAGAGTTTTATTTAGCATTTCACCTTTTCTGTCAGCGTAACACCATTCTTCTTGGTAGCGTTGTAACATTTTTTGGAAGCGGCATACTATTTTTGCCAGCAATGTACAATTTTACCCAGCGATATATTATTTTTGTCAGCGATACACTTATCACTGGCAAAAATAATATATCGCTGGCAAAAATAGTATATTGCTAGCAAAAATAGTATATCACTGGCAAAAACAGTAAACCGCTGGCAAAAAATGTTACAACGCTACCAAAAAGAATGTCGCTAGCAAAAATAGTGATTTTTACCAGCGATATACTATTTTTGCCAGTAATATGCAATTTTTGCCAGCGATAAGTGTATCGTTACCAAAAAGAATGTCGCTAGCAAAAATAGTGATTTTTACCAGCGATATACTATTTTTGCCAGTAATATGCAATTTTTGCCAGCGATAAGTGTATCGTTGACAAAAATAATATATCGCTGGCAAAAATTGTACATTGCTGGCAAAAGTAGTATATCACTGGCAAGAATAGTATACCGCTGGCAAAAAATGTTACAACGCTACAAAAAAAAATATCGCTAACAAAAATAGTGATTTTTACCAGCGATATACTATTTTTGCCAGTGTAACCCCATTCTTGGATAGCGAAACACAAGTGTTATATAATATATTGAATTATTATGCTAAAAATGTATGCTGTAGTAACAAATATGTGTATCGATCTTAAAAATTATTTACTAGGTGCAGCCCTATAGCCCGAATCTTTCTGTGCGTAGTAGTTGGGTACAAATTCTCACTTTGTCTTGCCTTCGAATTATTTTCAGATGGAACAAATCCCTGGGCAAATGGAAGGTTCAATACGGCACGTGCATCAAGGCTACATATACTTTGAAGATCGGAGCATTTATAGGTGTATGTGGCGATTCTCAAGCCGATGTCCAGGTAGAGCAGTAGTAACAGCGGATGGACAAGTTGTCGTTGTACATATTCACAATCACGAGCCACGGGAATTCATCCTGGAGAGACATCGGATGAGAGAAGACCTATTACGTTTAAGCCGGGAAACCTTAACACCTCTGAGATCTATTTTCGATGAAGTTTCTCTGAGGTATGTATTAAACTTTTAAATCTTTATTCTTTTCAAATTTTTAATATCAAGCTGATAATTAATGGTATCCCATAATTCAAGGCAAGAAGTAGGAGTAGCAATAGGAGTATCTTTCAACTCGGTTCGATCTGCCATGGAAAGAGAACGGGCAAGGGTTCGGCCACCCATACCGCAGGGTCTCCGTGAACTCAGTGAACAGCTACAGGTGTACGCAGCAACCATGACCATTTTTCGTGGCTTGGTGATCGATGCAGAAGGGTCGTGCGCACTTATACTCGCCAGCGCTGTCATGCTCGAAAGGTTGAATTTGGCTCGCGAGATCTACGCCGACGGAACTTTTCGAGTGAGTATTTTGAGGTATCAAATTTATTTTTACACGTTTTGGACATATAACCATTTAATTACCTTTGCAGATCGTTCCTCATCGACCAAACGCGGTGCAGTTGTACACAGTTCACATCCGCATAATGGATATCGTGAGTAATACCTTTCTCAATCTATAACCATTAGAAATGTCTAATATTTTTACAGTCGAATTATATTAATTGATGGATGATTTCCAGGGATTCCCAGTGGCATACGTGCTATTCGAAAGGCGAACCGCTTCCCTCTACACCGCGGTATGGCAAAGACTTGTAGAATTGGCTCCCGGTCTTCTACAGCACGCTGAAGAAGCGATGGGAGATTTTGAAAGGGCTGCAATATCGGGAATTCGATAGACGCTCCCAGCGGTAGTCATCAGAGGTTGCTGGTTTCATTTTAATCAGGTACAAAATAATTATAATTAAAATTGATGCTGAATGTTAAGCATACGATGTGTTTTCAGGCGATTTTGCGAAAGTGGACCAGATTTGGTCTAGACCGAGCTCCGAACGACGTCGTTAACATGGCGATGGGACTCCCATTGGTACCAGTTGATCGGTTTAACGAGGGCCTCCTAGCTCTGGAAGTCGTTGCCAATCAGTATACCGAACGGTATCCTAGTATCCTGGAGTTTATTCGTTATATACGTCGCCAGTGGGCACCCCTCGCGCCTGTGCTGTCGGTCTTTGGAGCATCATTGCGAACAAATAACATCTGCGAGACTTTCCACCGTCGTACAGCTTCAAAATTAGGAGGTCCGCATCCAAACATATGGGTATTCCTTGGTAAGTATGTCTCGTTTTTTCTGGCATTGGACAGTACGGCTGTTAACCATTTTTTTTATTTTCGTTGTTAGAAAATCTCGTCCGTCTCGTCGCGGCTGAAGATCTCGATCTGCTACGCCTTGAGCGTGGAGAGACTATTAGACGCCCAATGAGGCATCTTCAAAGATACGAGGATACACGAATCCACGATGCCCAATCAAGACTCATCTCTCGACGGTAAGTGTTAGCTCATATGTTCGGTATTAATAAGTGATTCTTTGAATACATTCAAGTTCATCGGATGTGTACTATACAAGTTAAGGCGTTTCATGACTACAACAATTCTGTTTCTACAGGTACTCGATGACTCAATTTCTGCGAGCAGCCATCAACGTGGATCGAGGTGCTGAACTGCAGCACATGATAAGGATCGCGCAAGGTATTCAATTCAACAATATGTAGAAATACCTTGAAGAGCAATGTAATTTAAAGTATTACAATAATATAGAAATCTTTTTTCATATCAAGATTTTCATTTGCAGTGGACCTCAATGAAGATTTGGAATTGGCTCATGTGGATGATCTCCGCCCTGCCCCCCTTCCGCAGCCTGCAGATAATGTTCCTGGTATTTATGCAGTTGTTTACTTGACCGAAGTAAATTATATATATATATACATATATATATATATATATATATATATATATATACACATACATATATAGTAATATGGTTTTTGTGTGCTCCAGCATTCGGCCGTGTTGTGCGAAGAGGTCGCGGTCGTCGGGCGGTTCGAAACGCCATTCGCGGCGCAGGTGGTCTGCGATACAACAGGAGAAGGCGAGGCGTTGCTGAACGTCCGGAGCACTTTCGACAGTTGCCCGCGGTAGTAGAAGCTATAGTAGACATCGCTCCGAGAGCTCCTGACGAGGGGCAGTTGGCTCGTGAAGCAGGACCAATGGCTGATGCGGTGCCGATACCTCTTGAAGAGGTAAACGAAATAGAAGACGATCAAGCAAACGAGCTCGAGGCGACGCCGCCAGGATCGCCAGTCTTCCCACCCGCCTTCGATGACAACGGTATGGGCTATTGGCTATAATTTATTACATTGGTTCTATTTCCAATCATTTATATATTTACGTCAATTACAGTTATATGAATATTTATGTTTTCTTATAGATCCGGTACACAACGCAGAGATGAGGCGTCGACAAGAAGTGCCGCCGGTGCCACCGATTAGTGGAGGCGAAGAGACTGAGTCGCCATGGGAGTGCATAGGATGCACCACTCACAATGGGCTGGTAGCTCTTGTTCCGTGCGGACACACTCGTCTTTGCCAGACTTGCGTTACAAAGCTAGTTCATCGCACATGCCCCTTCTGTCGACAACCGATCATTCGCAGTTTGCTTCTTCGCTAATTTTTTTTTTATACCTTGACTACAAGATTCAAGGCTCATACGACACAACTAACCTTCGGTGACAATCTGCATTGAGAAGCTGCACGTCGAGTAGGCCCTATTTTTTTAATTTTTTTTTATTTGCTAATTTTTTTCGTTTTCCTCTTCCGGTTTCGCCAATCTTTCGGATCGGCGTTTTTATACAGCCTTGTAATTCAGCGAATTTGGCGTTAACCGCGATATTTTATTGGATTTTTTTTCGATCGTTTGTTTCATCCACAGCTCTGCAATTTTAACTAGTGACAGATGTGTATCGGCCCTAACATTTTTTTTTGTCGCTGAGTTGGCCGACTTAGTAATAAGTAGAAACGTTCTCGGAAACCGCAATCGAACCGATCTCGACACTCGGAGCAGATTTTGAAGCACCGTTTTTCAAACCCCTAAAGAGATACTTGTCGAAAACGACGTGGAAGAACTGCATGAGCTTGCGACCGAGGCTGCAGTGGCTGTTTCGACGAACGCTACCGAGGCACAATTGCCTCTTGAAGAAGCAGCATTGGATCGGTGCTTTTATATAGCTTTGTAATTCAGTGAATTTGGCGTTAATCGCGATGTTTTATTTTATTTTTTCAATCGTTTGTTTCTTCCATAACAGCTCTGCAATTTTAACTATTAGACTGTTTTGTATCGGTCCTCACATTTTTTTGGTCGCTGAGTTGACCGGCTTAATAATAAGCCCAAGCGTATAAAAAATAATCTGTACGTTTTTCAAAGTAAAAAAAAATATTTAAGTTTATTCGAACATCAAACTGTCGCCAATTACTGTCGCTGTGCGCACAGGTTATTGAGCCTCCTTATATTTAATTATAATAAATACTATGATTGTATATCAACGGAAAGTAAAATAAAAAAAAATTACGACAATCTGCGTGACTCATCCGTTTGTTTCTGAAAAAAAAAATCACCATGAGTACTTTCATGGTATCCATCGATCCTGAAAATCCTGTAACGCTGAAAAAATCATGAAATTTCATATCTTTCCATAACTTTCCTACGATGCCAAATTTTATGAATGCTGTTTCCGCAATTTATATTGGCCGTTAACAGGTTCATTATTTCCATCTACGCATCTTTTGGGCAATACGAGTATGTAAGACAATTACCCTTAATTTTGTTTTTAAGATGAAGACGATGTGATTGAAGATATTTAATTTCGGTATCGAACAAATAATACTACTCTATGGTAGGGCTAATATTAATATAAATAGGTAGGGTAGACCGGGGCAAAATGGGATAGCGGGGCAAAACGGGGCAGTGAGCAAAACGCTAGTTTCCAATTATTTTTGGGTGTCCAATTTCGCCCTGCTGGTACTTCGGGATTGTCTGTCCCGTTTTGCCCCATTGTCCCATCCAAAAATGAATGGAATATGGCGTTTTCGCGCACTGACCCGATTTGCCCCGCTGTCCCATTTTGCCCCGGTCTCCCCTACATCCCTTGTTAATACTAATTACGCATCGTCAATTATTGATTGCTCAAATTAATTAATGGACGAACATGCAATGGATAAGTGGATTAAGTTTTCACTTACCTTCTGAGAACACTTCTCGACACGCAGGGAATGTGAAACTTGAACTCTGTTTTACCGATGAGCTGCCCGTGGTTCTCATTTCGTGGAAACGGTCAAACCCATATTGCCTCGCATCGACCGACGGTCAGATGTCGTGTTGGGCACGCGAATGATTGAACGTACGTACGATTTTAATTAAGCTTTAAACGCATATGTTAGTTTGGGCAGGAGATCACTTCTCGTGCGTAATGTATAAAATATGTAAACTCGTTGCCATGTAGATGGAACAAGGTGTAGGAAAATAAAAATGTATGAATGTAGGTCTGTTCAGAAAGCGTCCGTACATTTGCTAAAGTGAAGGATCAAACAGTGGCGCGTGCAAATGTAAATAAATGATGGTGTGCAGTTTGTACATGTTAACTTGCACCGATGTATGGTTGAGGCTACGACAATTTAAAGGCCTCTTCTCATATTGAGCGCGACAAACATTTGCTCCGTACGATATTTATGAGTGGCTATATGGACAGGCTATGGTTTGGGCACGTGACGATTCTTTGTGTGTTATGTCGGAAATGTGCTTACTATTAATGTGTGTGAATAATTATGTGTAAGAAAATGCTCGTGTACGCATGAACGTATATTGAAAACGCCGCCGTACGTTTGGTGTAATGCTGAATCTTAAAGTGGCGACTACGAATGTGCATTAATTGTGGTGTACAGTATTTTTATGTTAACTCGTACGCATGTCGTATTGAACTCCGTACGATTGAAGGCGCCTCCTCGGGGTCTGCGGTCTCAAAACGGCATTCATTACAGTTTTGTTACCAGCTGAGCACGCGGTAAGTGCGTGGGAGGGTGTTCCACATCACCTTAAAACGCAAACTTCTCTTTTACGCTAATTTTTTTCAAATATACAAAACTTTTCCTCGCAATTATGTATGTATCTGATACAGCTTTTGTATATCGTTTACAATTGAAACATAAGTTTTGTATCGTATTTGAAAAGCAGGAACTATTTACAGCAACTTTATTTTTGTTATTTTTGTTTGTGGATTTCGTCACTGTGTACTGTACGTATATGTATAAATGTCTTTGAAGCAGTCGATTCGCAAGCCCCGGTCCCGAAACTTCGTCATAACGCCCAATAACTTTTAAAGATTAAAATAATAAAAACAAAATTCTTCGGTCTTTCGGGAATAGTAAAATTGTTGTTGAAATTCAATTTATTCGGTAGGTGACTTTACAAGTGTATTCAGTCTTCGATATAAATTATAACTATAGTATTTGTGGTACAACATTTTTACTCGTAATTACGTAACATTTTTTTAAGTTCACATTACTTCCCCATAAAAGTTGAAAATAGAAATTTCAATACCGCTTCCTTATAAAAGTTGAAACTTCAAATTTTCGTATGGCTTTCTCATAATGTTTCTTTGTTCACGAAGTTTCCTCTATGAGGAAGCCAAAAATACAGAAAATGCTTTCTCATAGAAGAAGCTTTATGAATAGAGGAACATTATGAGAGAGCCATATGAAAATTTCAAGTTCCGACTTTCATAAGAAAGCGCTATGAAAATTTCATTTTTCGAAATTTTTTTTATTTTTTATAATTGTGTGAAATTCTTTTAAGATTGTATTAAGATTGTTTAAAATTGCCTTCCAATAGACATATTTTTTTGGAACATAAAAAATGTTACGCACTGGTTGTACCATTTCTGTTTTTTTTTTTTTTTAATTAACATTATTTTTTATATAAAAAATAAAATAGTCTAGTTACTTGATAGTCCTATCACTGTTTCTGCACTATGTATTGATTTAAGTAAAACAAAATCATCACTCTGTTTTATTTGGACTTATATTGTCGGTAATGGTTTGAGTGCAGAATTGTCCTATTCTACGCTTTGGCGCAGAAGCAATAATATAACATTTACCTCTTTTGGATGGTGACGAAAGACTCCTCCGACTTCTAAAGTAGTTGCTCTTGATGCTCTAGACCTTCGAAGGCAGCTGCATCAGAATCAGGAGGTGGTTTTCATCATGCGTAGTTAAAAAAATTATCTCCCTCGCATGATGGGTAAAGACATCTTTTGATCCTGACGCACTACCTCTGAAGTTCCAGGGCAACGAGGGCATCTGTATGTGGAGCTGCATATGCCTTTTGCCACTATATGTAAATTTTAATTTTCACTGCGAACCTTCAATAATACATCGACAAGAGGAAATGTCTCAGATAGAATCCCAGCTCCGTTAGTAAAAGATTTATTCTTTTACTAACGTATTTACTTATAGGGATGGATAAATAAATAAGTTCATGTTTTCCTGACAGAGCGTAGATTCCATTTTAAAAAACTGAACCATCTTGCTGTCAAATATATCCAATATACTCGTTTAACATTTGACAAAAGCAAAGATAAAACAAAACTTCGAAAATAGGTTAGTCATAAAAATATCGAGGAAAATTAACTTTACACGTCGAACACATAATTAAAAGAATAAAAATATATTTAATTTATGATATATGATATTTATAATCAATTTTTTTAGACAAATCTTTTTTATTGACACTTTTACGCACAATTTTTTATTTTTCATTCACTATAAGTTCACTATAGGGGTGGACACTTTCATATTTTTTTTCGGTTTCTTCAATTAATAAAAAAATAATAATTTTGTTTTGCCGAACGATTAACCGAAGCGCGAAAAGTGCTGCGCTGATGCGAATCCGAGAGAGATGGAAGATGAGACAGCTGGCAGACGCATGCGCAGTAGACGCGAGGAGTCACATCACAGGACACTTTTATATTTTCGGACCTCGTGAGGGGTACGATTACCGTATCTCAGCATCTAGCTAACCGTTATGATTGTAACTAGGCGCGTTGGAAAGCCCGTGTCCTATATATTGTAGCGAGAATTTTACCTCTCGTACACTACGGCTCCCAACTCTCCGAAAATCCACTCTCCCCGCTCGGTCCACGACCCCGCTCGGTGCCGAATCTCGGGGCTCGAACCCACGACGAGATTTCCTAAATTTCTCGTGCCGACCGAACAAGGCCGTCCCCGCGTGGCAATGTGGAAGCCACTAGCTCGCACGCGACTGGGCGCCAGGTACCTTAGTACCACCGCTCGGAAAGCGGCATATTTATAAGAAACTCGCGGCGAGTTACGGGGACGAACGGGGAAGCGGGTAAAAGGCGAAGCCGGCGAGACTCCGACTAGCTCAGCCCACCTGGGAGAAATTGGTAGAGGGGGTGGACGGGCGAGTTACCAAATACAATATAATAATCAAATGATTTATTCGACATTCGACAACATAATTTCAGCAAAACCCGTAGACAAAATTTGTTATAAATACCAGAGACAATCCAAAATCAATGTAGCCGAAAAGAGATAACTATTGTCAAAATGAAATGTAGTCGAAAGATAAACTAATGCCAAAATTAATTGTAGCCGAAAAAGGATAACTATTGCCTGAATTAAATGTAGCCGAAAAGATAAACTATTGTCAAAATTAAATGTAGCCGAAAAAGATAAACTATTTTCCAAAATTGAATGTAGCCGAAAATTACATTGCCGAAAGTACCGGTAACCGAGACGAAATATGCGGCATTTACTACGACAAATAATAAACTCAAAAATATTCGAGAAAGATAAAGTCACGAAACAGTGTTGCGATTGCCAGATCAATTCGATCCTTTATATAGCCGATTCACCGTTACGCGGGACGCGAGAGAAAAGAAAAATACAAAGACAAAACGCTCACTATAGCACAGCTAGTACGCCAGATAGCCGAGGTAGTCGAGAAGGTTCTCGGCACGGGCCGCCTGATGTAAACACGGCGCGCCCGCGACCTTTACGCGCGAGATAGCCAACACGCGGCCGAACGGCCTAACGAACGCTGGACGACGCGCTAGCCGCCCCTTTGTCTCGCCGGATGAAATGTAGCCCATGTAACCGGCGAAATCGCCTGAGACTCGATATAATAAAATGCGCGAGATTTAGCCGATCGCAATAGGCGAAGGTGACGAAAGTCCCCTCGCTGGTGTTCTTAAGAAAATTCGCGAAATATAGCCGATATTCGAATAAAGCTCGCGAGATATCGCCGATGGTCGAAATAAAGTCGCGAAATATAGCCGATTCATTAAGAATTGCGGTACGCGATATAGAGCCCAGGATATAATATAGCCCAAAGATACGCAACGCTAACAAAATAACAATTGATACAGCCGACAGATAAAAGAAATCCTAGCAGGGAGAAAGATAGCCGAGAGAAAACACAAGTATATCGGAAAAAGCGGAGAAAAGAAAAGAAAAAGACCAGCGCGTAAGAACCTCGCCGGACACGCTTCGCCGGACCCAACACGTCGCCCCGAGACGACAAAAGCGAGAAACTTTCTAGAAGCTACAGAGATTAAAAAAAACAAATAAGACAAAAAAAACGATTCGAAAAGAAAGTAGTTGGGTCCTAGCTTAGCGCCTCCGGCGAGCACAGAGTACAGAGAGAGAGACGGAGGCTTACCGGCGTGTGTACAGCCCGGGAGGTTAATCCAAAGAAAATCGCCACTGCCACTCGTCACCGCAATCGATCACCGACTGATGAATAAATTATGGCTCTCCCGGGACTGACCACGCCAGCGCTTCCCCCTCTCTCGCGACTCCCGAATCTAGCCTACGCTCTACGGCTAAGACGCCGGAAGAAACCGGTTCTGCCTCCGGCCGCTCCCCGCTACCCGCGAGAATCTTCCGCTCGCAGCGATGAGTGACGAGATCCACGGACTCCTTCCTCCCAGGATCCGGTGGGGCAAAATGAACATGAGGGGAGGCCTCCCTCGCGAAGTGAGGCGTCCCTCTTCCTCCGCGGTGGGCCCACTCGATACGCCACATAACTGCACCTCGATGTGCATTTTTCCCTCGTAATCCCCGAATGTGGAGGCGCCGTGATGAGCGGTCCGCGGCGTCCGTGAATTCGACGGGGCAGGGACGGCTCCAGGCCGTGTAGTCGGGAGAGACGGGAAACACGTTAACTTGGTCACTACCCGCGTCCCTCCGGCCCCCTTGCCCGCGGAAGCGGATTTTCGGCTTCCGCCTGCTTGCCGAACGAAAACTCTCCGGCCCTCTTAGGCCAATCTCCATGGGGAACTCGGCTGGGGCAAAATGGTCCGACGGTTAAATCGAAGAGTCATGCGACTCCGGTATGGCCTAAAAAAAACTTAATGACACGACAAACAACGGGTCGCAGAGTTTGCGAATAAAAACAAAATTAAAGAAAATTAATAATTAATAAAATAAAAATAAAAATAAAATCCCTCGGCGAGTCGACGATCGAGCCGGCTCGACGAGCGGCGTTCTCAGGGCCGTAAATCCGGCCCACTGCTCGACCAAAACCGTGCGTAGTGACGAGACGCAAAATGTCACGTCACAATATATCATAAAAGTGTCGTCGGAATTCTGATCCAATCCTTCGTTTTGGAGAAAATCGAGAAGCAAGAATCCACTTCCGGAATTTTGAAGTATCTATACTTGGTAGCGTCTCGCTCAACTCGCTTAAAAACTTTTTTTTAAGTACTTGGCGTCGAGACGCTACCGCGTCTCTTGATTTCGTAAAATGACCATAGAAATACCGTATTTTTACCGTATTATGACGCCATTTTTTTTACAACATCGTGTGTTGTGAAAATAGGGTCACGATACTTTCTCGTAATTTACCGTAAAAAGTGGTAAAAATCATCTATCTAGATGTGAAATTACCGGGTATGAAATGTTTGGTATATTTACCGTCAAGGCGTATAAAATATACCTATTTAAATATGATATTACCGGTTCAAAAACTGTAAACTTCACCTTTATAATTGCGTAAAATTGCCAATAAGACATTTTTTTGACAACATTACCGTAACATTTTTTGAAATTTCACCATGTATTGGTGATATTTTTAATTACTATGATTTTATTACCAATGTGGTAATGTTCAAAGCGGTCACGTACCGTATTTTACGGTAAAAATACGGTAAAATTACCGGTCAGATTTACTAGTCACATCTCTGTCGGGGTTCAAATGCCATTCGGCCAACTTTCTTTCCACTTTATTTTTTTCCTGCAACTGTGCAACTGGACGGCACATGTTTATTAGAGAAAGCGATAATTGAGTAGAGTAACAGCTTTTTCTTTAAAAATATGCTCTCCAAAGACATTTATAAAATTTAATTAGTTACGCAATTATTCACGTAAGCAGAAATAATAAATTCGACAAAACTACGGTAAATAATTGAAAACAATAGAAACTGCATTTCGGCAAAAGAAAAATTGTCACTTAATTTAACTATCGCGTACTCAAATAAACTTTTGCAGTCAAGCTGTACACAAACAAACAAAAAAAAATTGAAAAAAAAATTTAATCGGGGATAGAACCCACTAGGCAGCACCGCCTGCTTCAATATTTTGAAACATTGAGCCTATATAGGCTCAATGCCTATATAGGCCTATATAGGCTCAATAGTCAAAAACGCTATTGCTGTTGTTTTATATAAAACAACAGCAATAGCGTTTTTGACTTCAATATACTTCTTGATTAATTAATAATGATCACAATTATTATTATGAAGTTTATTGGCTTCCACAATAGTAGTCATATGGAATTTTACTATTCGCCGGGAAACGATCGCAAGGAACGTATCTATAGCTGGCTTCATCTAACAATGTATGCCGCCGGCCACGTGCGTTCTGCGAACGCCGAGCAGCGAAGCGGGAGAGACGGCGCGCCAACAAACATTTTCTTTACTTATCTGTTGCGGCTCGACGGCAACCTCTCGCGTCAAAACAAGCAGAATCGACGATCGACCCTACGGAATCGCACGTGTATCGTGTGAAGCCGCATCGTAATTTTTTTTACACAAGTGCCAAGTGTCGTTTTGCTGATAGTTTATACCGTATTATTTAAAAATAAAAAAATATGCCTATCAAAACAATCAAAAAATAAAACAAACTTAATTCATGTGAACCAAGCAAGGTATACATTAGGGCGGACCTTAAAAGGGGTATTTTTGAATTTCGATCCTGCCGCCCCCAGATCGGTTCGACATACATAATAAACAATCCTCAATTTTTTCAGATTTTTTTTGCCACATTTAACCCTCCCCCACGGGAGTTGAAGTTTTCCATTTAAAATACATGGGGTTTTCCGGTCTTCGCAGTCAATATTTCAATACGGGACTAATCGTCTATCAAAAAATCTGAAACTTACACAAATTACGCTATGAACATATTATTATACGGGAAAAAATCACCAACCCCCCACACTCAAATTTTGTATATATATTATATAGATTTTCGCTTCTGAAAAAAACGAGAGTTGAAGTTTTTCAATGGGTTTATCAGTTTTAAGCGATCAATATTTTACTCTGCGACTATTTGTTAACTAAAAAGTTTTAAATTTGCACAAGTAACTCTATATATGTACTACCATACGGGAAAAAATTAACAATCTCTATCCTCGAATTTTTCTATGATTTATCGCTTTTGAAAAAAGGAGGGCTGAACTTTCCCATTTTCAATAAGTGGAGTTTAACGGTTTGTGCGGTCAAAATTTCAATGGGGAGGGGGTGTCTACTTATATGTTGGTCGAAAAGTTTGGAATTTGCACAAATTACTCTATAAACAGGATACGGGTAAAAATGAATAACCACCTCACCACCACGTTCAATTATTAATACGGATCATCGCTTTCGCGTGTCAAGTTATTTCTTCTAATTCGTCATGATTAGACACAGACCTGTTTCCGAATGTTAAAGTAAACTTGGGAGGGGGGAGGGTTGACAATTTCAGGCCAAAAAATATATGGATTTTGCAGTAAAAAAAATTGTAAAAAATCTCATGTGATTTATTTTTCATAACAGGGTTCTGTAAAAAAAAACCTTAGGTCCAAATATACAAAATCGTAGAAGAGATTAAATTTTGATGTTATGTTTTTCTATATTTTTATTTTCAAAAAATACTATTTCGATAATTACGTGTTACAAATTTTGGCAAACGTCTTACAAATTATTAAGGAGGGTCTCTTTCTTGGCGTTTGGGTGATTCTTTCGATTTTCACTGACGATTTGTAGAATTAATTGCTTCTGCTGTTCGTTCCGTATTAGAATTTCGTTGTAGTCGGTGAACAGATGAACGCCTCGTTCCGCGACATCGTTAACGATTTTCAGATGTTTTACAATTTTCGAACCGTGTCTGTAACTTTCGTTTTCGCTCCAAACGGATGGATCGAGCTTTAGAAACTCTTCATCAATTTCGAACCTTCGGAAAAAGTTCAGCGATTGAGGTACTAAATGACAGCGGTTGAGATATTAAATGATCCATTTCTTTATCGCAGTAACCACCAATGTCTTTGAAATTGATTTGTATCCGTTTCGGAAAAAAACTCATCGATGTCGTCGAATGGACTCAACTCCGAAACCATCTTACGCTTGACATCTAATGACACATTTTCGTCGAAAAATGCCATAGCAGCTGTTTCGGCATTCAGGTACCACAAATGGTTCCTGGATTTGTTGAGCGTCACATTCGACACTTCTTCGTTGACCGATTTATAACGGTAGAGATTTTTTAGAAATTCTAAATCGTTGTTTGGTGCTGCAGCGGCAAGTGAGCTCCCAACCATGCTTCAACGTACAGCATCACGATAAATATCGATGTGTCGCGAACTGCTGACCGTTCTACATCTGTCATTGGATACTGGTCACGATACATGAAAATTTTCAGACAGTATATGGCTTTTGCCATCTATCGTGCGTGATGGAATGCTCCAGGGTAAGTGAACGTGACGTCAGTAGACGGTACAGATCCAATGAAGATGAGGCTCAATTTCAAGCACTCTTTATAATCGTCCCTCGGTTGAAAATTCTCCAGTGCTTTCTGTGCGAACGATCTTATACTTTCGATGTGATTCGGCGTTAGAATTTGTTTGACGTATTCATCTTCGGTCCCGCTTTTGTAACTGGTTACGTCTATTTTCTTCCAGGCTTCGCGGAAATTCTTAAAGAGTGGGACGTTCGGACCGGTGGTGAATGGCAACTTTGTTTCGAATACACTGCGCAAAACCAGTTCGAAGATGTGATTGACAAAAACCGACTCAGTGGGTAAATGGCTTGTCGTTCCATATGTTCGTATGGTTCTATACGGACGCGCTCGCGTTTCGGGGGGTTTTTCTGGACGTTTGTTACGATTGTACAAATACAATATACGATTGTTTCGTATATTTGTATGGTTTTATTGGCCCTGATAAGGGCCGTTTTAACCCGGGTGTTACCCCGCTACCTACTCTCGCTCAGTTTCGCATAATGCGCAGTCGTTTCGCGACCGGAAGTCGGTTGCCCGACTTCGCGGGGCTTTAACCCGCCTCTGCATCGTTCAGTTTTTCATTAAATGCGCGGTCGTGCATGACGGGCCGACGCGGTGGGTGCGTGCCTCGATAGGCGGCGCGGAAGGCGGTGCGCGCTCGAGTGGCGCCCTCTGTTCCCCGCGTTCCCGTGGTGCGGGTTGCGCGGCGGTCGTAGGCGCTTCCCGGTGGACGCCGCAGCTCGTGGACGCGCTGGAGTTAGTGAGGACGATAGAGTTCGATGGCAAGGTACCGAAAAGTTTTTCCCAAAGCGTTCGTTGCTGCTCGGTGACCGTTTCACCCGTCCGTGGGAGGATGGACGAACGTACGCCGTCTGCCGCGTTGTCGAGGGCGCCGGCGGTAGAACTACCCGTGGCGGTATCGGGTTCTGCTGTGCGGACGCCTCGCGGGGTCTCGTCGTCGTTGCGCGGGGTCGCGTCGGGGTCGGGTTTCGCGGAGGCTGAACGGTTACTTCGTGGGCCCGTCGCGGAAATCGATCCCGCCATCCGGGGGGGGGGGGGGGCTTACAGTTCCAGGATCTACCGCGAGCTCTGCTGCGATTAAACGATAGAGCGGCAAGGGTCGAGTGGCCTCCGGAGACCTCGGTGGTTATTGGTGGAAGACTGGAAGCTGCGCGATCGTTCGTCGAGTCGGTACTCGCGGGTTGTCGATACGGGTTAACACCAGTGCTGCCAATGTACGGGTAATTACCCGATTTTTGGGAGTTTCAGGTGGCTACGGGTAATTATGCGGGTAATCGAAAGTTGCGGGGGAAAACCGGGTTTTTCAAGTTTATCTTCTTTTTCTTCACTATACTCAGCAAATTACGTTTAAATTCAAATTTGCCGCGAATACAATGTGGTTTTTCGTTCTTTGCAATTGTATTGAGTCATTAGCATACGAAACCCTATTATCGAATAATTTCTGCATTTCTTGAACCAATAAGTATCGCTTACAAGTATCTGCTAGTGAATCTGATATCTCAAGACGGCTTTACAATGAGCGACAGCAATGCGGACACTGTGACGTTCGACCTATCAAGCTACGCTGTGTGCCGCGCCCATCATGGCCATAGGCTCGTACAGACTTGTCGGCACGAGTAACTGGGTTGACGGTTGGCCACACCTCACCGACCAGTGTAATGAATGTGTTATTAACCTATACGGATTGGCCTCGTGCGATCGGAAATGAATTTCATCGCATTTTGAGAAGAGAGCTTTGCTTATTGCTCATCAAGTATAGGAAATAAGTATAGGATAAGTGGCTAATTGCAAAATCGTCAACAGGTTGTACGCAAGTAAGTTTTTTAACATGAAACATTCTGTCCACAATATATTTTCATCCGACCACGTGTAGTGACATTAACAAATTGTTTGTACAACGACCGTTGTCGATTTTTAGCGTTTGATTTCGAAAGAATTGAAATTGTGTCCGTCTTTTCTTTTCACGAGGGAAATTTGTTTATTTACTTAAATAATTGGTATGTTATTCTTTCATTCCTTATGTAATGAGTGCTTGCCATGTTGTAAACAGCATTAAAAGTTTTCATCTTCGTTTGAAAGTGCTATTGAAAGAGGATATGAAATCCCAATCAAATTTTCCTTTCAACTATTTTGACTTGTTAATCGTTAACAAAAATTTACTTTTATGAGTGCATTGTAGAGGGCAACGTTGCAGGCCCTAGTGGCATACAACATCGAACAGTACCAGAATCGGACAATTTTTCGAAAGATGATCAGCATCAGACATCAGAAGCTAATCCAGCAAAGATGTCCGAGGAAGAATGTACAAACTGCACTCATCAATCGTCATCTGGCAGAAAAAGACGTATTCTGATGGATAATCGAGACGACGATGAAGAAACTTCAACAGCGCCGGAATCAAAGAAGAAGAAAAAAGCGAACAGCGAGACTAGTCAGGGCAAGGAAAACGAGAAACGAGCCAAAAACAAGTTCAACACTGCATGGCTTACGAACTCGGACTTCAAAGAATGGCTTACGAACTCGGACTTCAAAGAATGGCTTACGAACTCGGACTTCAAAGAATGGCTTACGAACTCGGACTTCAAAGAATGGCTTACGAACTCGGACTTCAAAGAATGGCTTACGAACTCGGACTTCAAAGAATGGCTTACGAACTCGGACTTCAAAGAATGGCTCATTAAGTCGTAAAAAGAAAAGGATGGCCATCAGTTAGCTTATTGTAGCATGTGTGATAAGACTATCTCAGCTCATAAAAATGATCTCTATAGACACAGTAAAATGGACAAGCACATTTTAAAATCGAAGCAGATTTCTATTTCACAAAAGCTGCCGGAAGTTTTCGTTTCTGCAACCTCCGATGCCGTTAGAAGAGCAGAACTGAAATTATCAGGTTTCATAGCTGCTAACAATCTACCGTTTATGCTTATGGATACACTGGGTCCACTCTGTTCAGATCTCTTCCCCGACTCGCAGATCGCAAAGAAGTTATCTGTCAAAAGGACAAAAGCAACTACGATGGTAACGTCTGTACTAGGGGAAATGTTCAGAGAATCGCTATATGCAAAATTACGAGTGCCAGGATGTTTCTTTTCACTCATCTTAGATGAAACGACAGATACGTCTACAAAAAAACAATGTGCAATAACCGTGATATGTTATGATGAAGAGAAATCGGCTATCTGCACTCAGTTGCTCGACATGAGAGAAATGGCACCAGGTGATGCCACAAGCTTGTTTAATTACCTGAAAGACTGCTTAACTTCGAGAGACATCCCTTTCTCGAACTTCGTTGGTTTTTCGTCAGATACGACGAGCAAAATGGTTGGCCAGCACCATTCGGTTTTTTCGCTACTGAAAGAAGAAATTCCAGACATCGTTTGCGTCAAGTGCTCGTGTCATTTGATACATTTAGCGGCATCAAAAGCCTGCATGAAGCTTCCAAGGAGTGTCGAAGATTTGTTGCGAAACTTAAGTTCACATTTCAGTAGGAGTTGTTTGAGGCAAGAAGCATTGCGAGAGTTTCAAGTATTCCACGCCACGGAAATCCACAAAATCCTAAGTCCAGCAACAACACGTTGGCTTTCACTGTAGGCTGGCGTGGATAGAGTGCTTGAGCAATATATTCCCCTCAAAGAATATCTTCGAGAAACTGTCTTCACTGATCCATCGAAAACGACGGACGATATGTTACAAACTATGGAGAACAAGTTCACGAAGCTATACTTGGAATTCATGTCGTACGTGCTCAGCCTGTTGAACGATTTCAACACGATGTTTCAGGCTGAAAGCTCTCTGCTTCACAAAGTGCAACCGGAAACGGAAAAACTTTTGAAAACACTTTGCCGTAACTACCTGACTGCAAAAGCCGTCAAGACACAGGAAGCTCTGAAAGTGCAACATACAGATCCGAAAGAATGTTTGCCAATCGAGAAAATATATATCGGAATCCAAGCATCCGAGACCGGATGCTTGGATTCCGATATAAGAGTTGAGTGTCGATGGAGGGGTTGAGTGTCGACGATGCCGTGCCGAAAACTCATCTGCAAAGTTTCTGAGGGTCCTGTCAGAAGTTTTACATTGAGTTAGTAAGCCAAATCAAGAAGTACTTCAACTTTGAAGAGGATATATTTAATATCATCTCGGTTGTTGATCCCGAAATGGCGCAGAGCTTTGAAATCAAGAGTCTCCAGTCAGTTCTAAAACGCTTTCCGATTCTGCATGCTGTCGTTGATCCTCAAACACTCGATAATGAATGGAGGCAACATGCTTTCCTGGATCACAACAAGTTCGAGCTCGATGCCAGCAAACCTGCAGAGGAGTATTGGAACAAAATCTCTGAGTTGACAAATGCTGCAAGGGTACCGTTTTTCAAGAATCTAACTAAAGTCATGCGCCTCTTGTTAGTCTTGCCATTTTCTAACGTCAGCGTCGAACGTGAGTAGACTGCAGTACCTATACGGATTTCAAGATGGCGGCGGTCGCCTGTGGTGGAGGGGATCAAGACTGTCAGTACCTATACGGATTTTCAAGATGGCGGCGTGGCGAAGTGGGGAGTGCTGCCCGGTTGGGCCGCCAGGCCCGGCTGTTCGGCGCGAGGGTGGTTGTCCCCCCCTACCCCCTCCCCCCGCATTTCGCTAGGGTGGTAGAGGGTGGTCATTATGAGGCGCTGGTGGAGCTGCTGCGTCGTCGGTGGAGAGAGAGAGAGAGAGAAAGAGAGGGTGGTGAGGTAGAGCTGGCTGGAGCGTGCGGGACAGCTGGTGACGGTGTATCGTCGAGTCGCGCCATCTTGGATTTTCCGTGCGCTGACGGCTGGCTAGCATCGGGCCCCAGCGGGCCCTCTCTCTCTTATGCGTACAGCGTGTTGAGTATCGCAGCGCCCTGACGTTGTAGCGGCTGATGGATGAAGTATCAGGAGCGCTGTGGACAGTTGGTGACGGCGTAGCAGTGACTCGCGCCATTTTGGATTTTCCAAGAGTGGACTAGGTACGGCGACATCGCTCTGTACCTTGCGCGCAGGGTGTTTCTCGAGGGTAACTCGATGCTTTACGTGCGCTAGCTTGCTCGAGCGGTCTAAGGCCCTGAATGCGAGTAGCGTTTTCCTTGTGAGCGCGCGTTCAATTGCCGCGTGGAAAATGTTTTTATTTATTTTTTCAGGTTATTTAGAAAATATATGAAAGGGATGGTTGAAGGTAAGTAAAAAATAATTTTGTTTAAAATTTTTACAATATAGTTTGCATTTTGCTTCCTCACAGAGGAAGCTATGTTTTCGTGAAAAAAAAATTTTCGAGATTTTAATGTCAGCGTACTAGAAATGGTCGAAAACGCCGAGAAAAGTGATTTTTAGCTGGCGTCCGGATGTATGTGTGTGTGTGTGTGTGTATGTGTGTGTGTGTGTGTGTGTATGTGTGTGTGTATGTGTGTGACAGCGTGCATCGCTTAGAACGACTATAACTCGGAAACGGCTTGGGATAGCGGGTTCAAATTTTGTACACTCCGTAGAGTAGTCACGTCTCCTCCTTCGATATAATTTTCATGAAGATTGCGACCCGTTTCGGAATTTTACGGGAATTCGAAATTTTTGAAAAAAGTCTGTGGTAGCTCTAACTTTCGTAAATTTTGAGCTATCTTCCTAAAAATGCATATAAATACAATACTATGAACAAAGACCTTTGGTATTGAATTTGGCCAAAATCTACCGAAGGGATCAGATTTTATGGAATTTTGATTTTTATGAAAAATTACTAAAAATCGTCTAATTCGAGTAAACATGGAGGTATCGAGCTTAAATTTGCCACAGGAATGGACTGACACTGTACAATGTTTCGTATTAAATTTGGAAAAAATTGATCTAACCGTTTGAATTTTATGGGATTTTGAAAATTTTGAATTATTCAATTTTTTTTTGTCAGAAGTTTCTGAATCAAACATCGCGCAAAGAGTAGAATGAGTTATAGTTTCGTAATCAGCGCTGAAGATTAGATTAAAAATTGCCTTAAAACTTTTTTTTGTGTTTTAATTATAGCTTCCTCTATGAGGAAGCCAAAATGGCACGACGGAATTATCATAGAGGAAGTTATGAGGAAAACCGTAAAACATGAGGAAGTAATTGTGCAAATCACTTTGCACGCTTTTTTTATTCTTAAATCTAGTTATACAGGTTTTTTTTAATGTATAAAAATATTTTTATCATACATTTTTACATCACATTTTTATATCACATATTTTTATCGTACATTTTTCTCTGGGCGTAAATTTTTATGCATATGAGAATCTTCGGTAATTGTTCTCTAAGGCAGTTCATTTATACGAGCCACCACTGCACGGAAAATGTATTCACGATGAATGCACAATAATTCTTTGGCGATCAACTGTCGTTTATCGCTCGTCTCTTCATCTCCTCCGTAGATATCTCGTCGGTTTTTCAGGGCTACAGTTATGCGTTCATCCATCATATATTTGAACGCGATTGACGAGACTTTTTCTCTTGTAGCATTATGCCAGTCCTGTACCGTACCCTCAAAACTAATTTCCTCAATAATAATATCTCTGATCTCTCTCACGAGCTCGAGTTCGTCTTTAAGTAAACGAATTCTATGATATATGCATTTACTCAGCATAACAAGTCCCTCATACGTTGTTCTTTGGAAGAGAATACCGACGGGGTACCTATTCTTGGGTCTTTTGTTCCTCTGATACTGTGTTTCTTCGGCGCCAAAGTTTTTCTTCGCTGAGTCTTTTATTTCCAATAAATAGCTTTTTCGTTGTAAGCCGTCGTAAAACTTATTTTCTGGCGGCCAAGCGGGTTCATATTCGGAGTTCGATCGTTGGCAGAGCCTTTTTCTGCATTGAACCACGGGGCGATAATTGTCATCCGCTCGCAGAGGTGATGCCACTCGACGACGTTGAGGGAAATCCCTGCTGCGTGACGGCCGGAGAATTTTATTGCCACCTCGAAGTCGTGTCCGTTTACTAGCTCAAGTCCCACCGTGACCATCTTACTACCCGAGGTATTCAGGCTGTATGTTGTGGATAATAACATTCCCTTGCTCAAGGGTTGCCAGCCAATTACAGGGTCAAGTGTATTGTCCTCGCCGCGAACTCGCTTCGACTCGGACTTCGCCGTAGTATTTACAACAGAAGACGGAGAAAGTATTCCTGACGCCGATAATTTTTTCTGGGCTTCCTTCACAACGTTAGTAAAATTTTCCATTTTTTTTGCTCTATGTTTTTGGAGGATATTTGAGAGAACGAGGCGGCACTGACCAAGTCGTGGGGGCGTAATGACTCGGGAGTGAAGGCACACTCGGGTTTGGAGCTGGAGAAAGTGATGCAATTTTCCGGGAGAAGGGATGAAGACACGCCTCAGGGATGCTGTTGTCTCAGGTGGGGGGTGCGCGCGCTGCATTGGGCCTTGGAGGCTGTGTAGACCACCCGCGACGAATCACTCTTTCGCTAGCCTTTTCCAGAGTGACATAACTCTTCCCAAGATTGGTGCATTCCAATACAGGCGTGTCAATACACAACGCTTGAGGAAGAAACTGAAAATTTACAGCTAATCGCGATACTTGATGGTCAAGCGTTGAAAGACGAAGACAAACTTCCGCCGTGAGGAAAATTAAATGAAAAGAAAGTGAAATGCTAGACACAGGGTACAATGAGGCGCTCTAGCCTTTACAACACAGGCAGGTCCTGCGCCGGTTAAGACTCCGCGTAGCTGCAATAAAATACTTAAGCAGGGATACTCGCTGGCTCGCACCGGTCGAGTACTTTTTTTTTATTGTACGTAGTCGGAAGGGTTTTTTTTACCTAATGTTTCGGAATGCCCCAAAAAATTAGAAAAGGATAGTTTTAACTAACCAGTGACAGTTCTCGGCTTATTGTAGATGAGTGGGGAGGAAAACTATAAGTTTGCGTGTTTTACAGAAATGTACATTATTTCGTGTAGACGTTTGAGCCGACACCTTCGAAATATTCTTGTGCAGTTGTGCTAAGTTTTGTTAGTGTTGTCTAAGTGAATATTTTTAAAAAGAACTCCAAAATGGTCGACTCAGTGATCCGCAGAATTGTTCGTGAGGTGCGGCTAGTGTTGGAGGAAAATCCCCTCCCGTTTGTGATAAACGTGTTGGAACGCTCTAGCGATAGAGCGTTAAAGTGTATGCGTCATGATGCTTTAATCGGACGTTTTAAGTGTCTGGTGAATTACCTTCCGGTGAAGACTACCGTTAGGATGTACAACGCCGGAAAATTCAGTGCAAGTTTTGAGGCGTTGAAGATCGTTTGCACTGCGATCGATAAGACGTCATACCGATCATCGAGGGATGCTGTGGCTCTCCGCGAGGAGATAGCCAGTTTCCGTAAGTAGTAAAATAATTACTTTTTTTTTAAGGAATAGTAGAACTCTGTGTTACCGTGAACTCCTGTTTATCCGATCTTTGATCAAGTGAGCCGCCGTGTTATAAGAGGCGTCCCAATTAATTCGAGCCCTCCGCGTTAATCGAGATGTAGACTAGGATAATACAAAAAATTATAATTATTAATTTTATATATTATAATTATTAATTTCAGATGCTCGGAAGGAGGCTGAGATGCTAGCGCGGCTAGCTGAACGGGATGAGCTACTTGCCCAGAAAGCAGCACGGCTTGCTCGAAGAGAAGAAGAGCTTGCGCTGCTGCGGGAAGTTGAGCAAGCGGGCCCCTCTAACGCTGAGCCGTTCGAAGATGTTGTATGGAACACCTCGGACTGCGCAGAGGAATTCAGCAGGATCGCTGCTGTGCGGAGTGATTCGCCTCCTGCTGCCGAAGGTACGAGAATGGCTATATATGCTATATGTTATATTATATGTTATATGTTATATATTGTGACGTGGTACGTCACAAGCCTCTCCCCAAAATCGGCTCGAGTCCGCCGCTCACCTAACGTTAGACCCGGATATTTTTACGCTTTTTTTCTCCTACTTATTTTGTGTAAGTTAGCATGTAAATTCCCGTTTTTTCCCTCCCGTTACCCTTTTGTTTGAATGTGCGCGACTCGAGGACAATATCGACGCCCCCCCCCCCCCCCTCGACGGCCCACGATCAGCAGGGAACAGCAAAGAAACGAGAGCCGACGTGCTGACGCCGAGGAAGGTAGGAGGATCGTGGACGAGGGGAAAAGCCGCCAAAAAGTCCGCCGAAAAGACCGTCCGAAAAGCCTCGAAAAGCCCGCCGAAAAGCCGCCACTGCCCGTCCGCCTGCCGCCCGCTGGGATCGTCGACGCACGGCATCGATTGACGATCCAGCGGGGCCCCTGTCGCCACCTCCCGTAGACCGGAAGAAAGACGCCCGTCTATGAGTCCGACTACCGACCGACGCTGACGCACAGGTGCTCTCGTCCCCCACCACCATCAGCGCCGACGTCGACGAAGAAGAAGACCCCGCCATGTCCCTTACTCTCCGAGCCGAGCGCGTGACGTGTGGACGTGTGTGTGAGACCGGGAGTCATTAATTTTAAGTTGTAAAGAAGTATTGTGTAGCGAGTGTGAGAAAATAATATTAAGACGACTCGGCTTTACATTGTGAATTGTTTAGACTCCCTACGGAGAGCATAGCCCGCCCATACGACGACTCAGCGATAGCCCAGGGATACGATTTTGGACCGATATATGGAATTTATAACGACTGAGGCTGTCCGCTGATTCGAGGAGAAATTGAGACCGGAAATCGGAGAAATTTTGTAACCGAGATCCACGTGTGTGGAATTGGAGTGAGTGAGCCCCGATTTTCTCGTAAGTGTTTGACCAAATTTTTCCCAACCCGTTCGACCCGTTTCCCTCCCCCGAGCCCCCCTCATTTTTATAGAAAATATAAGTGAAAGACTTTGCCTCGTGGTCGACACGTGGTCGGCATTTTTGCACACGAGCAAAGAGGAATCGCGCGCGTGGTGAGCGGCGTAAAATTCGTTAAGTTAGCTATTAGTGAAACAGTTTTTTCCCATCGATCCCATTAAGATTTTGAGACACTTTTTTTTCGTGTTAATGATTAAGACCGAGGTAATATTGTAAGAAGCCGTCGATTCGTGTACCCTCCCCCTGAGCCCTCTCCCCTCTCCCGAGCTAGCTGGACTATCCGTTGCGACAGAGAAGTTTTTTTCAAGTTTTGAGTTTTGGTTTTGAGTAAAGTTTGTTTTGAGAGTAGATCCGTGCCGTTTGCACGATCTATTACGGTACTACACCGTGAAAGTAGCTGGCGCCCATCCGAGTCATATTTAGTGTATTGTTTGATTTTCGTGCAACATTTGTCTGACCAGCTCTCCCGTTACGCCCCCTTAAAATACCCATAACTCCGACAAATTCATTTCGAATATTTTCCCCTTTTGCGTCCCCCTTTAGTAGGGTTTATTGAATAATTTGAACCAATTGCATTTTTGTTTTTCTCCGAGATTATTGTTCAGAATTAAGTATTTGTGATCCGGCCCCCCTTTTTTTGCGATTATATTCAGTTTGTCCCTTACCGTTCTTTTTAGTATTATTTAACCCCCGATTTATTATTATTATTATTATTTAACCTTC
This sequence comes from Ichneumon xanthorius, assembly GCA_917499995.1. NCBI lineage: Eukaryota > Metazoa > Arthropoda > Insecta > Hymenoptera > Ichneumonidae > Ichneumon > Ichneumon xanthorius. Next base: position 391,182 of record CAKJTD010000103.1, read on the forward strand.
CCGCGACCTTGTTATTATTGCTTCGCCCTCCAAGTCATTATTATCGCTAGTCCCATATTATTGGTAATCTCTCCCCAGTATTATTTTCATTTTTGGTTTTCTCTCTCTCTTCAACGTACCCGTAACGGCGTTGAAGCGACTGTTATTTTCTTTTGTTTTTATTTCTTCAACGTACCCGTACCGGCGTTGAAGCGACTGTTATTCCCGACCTTTGTTATTTACCGTTTTTTTGTATTTCATTACCGACTGACCATTATTGATATTTTGTAACTTATTTTTATTTCTGATTTTTGCTTTTTCTCATTTTCTACTGTTTGACTTTTCCTTTTCGATTATTATTAAACGACTGTTATTATTGTCCCCGACGAGTACCATTATTTTGCTTGACCCCACCCCACCCCGCTGCACGATTTTAGTCCCATTTTTAGTTTTGAAATTTACAAGTGATTTTTTCCCTCCCCACGGGGGAAAATAATAACATCACAATATATATATATATATACAGGGTGTCCCAGAATCCCCGCACCGCCTGTAAGTGGAAGGTAGCTGGTGGGTGCCGGAGGACTCTCGCGGAAGCGGATCGCTCAATTCGGAATAGTTTTGAAGTTACGAGCGATTGAAGTTGACCAATCAGAGCGCTCCGATTCCGCGAGACCGAAGCCGAAGCGGGCGTTCGAGCCTGAGTGCAAGTGGCGATACGCGCTTGTTTCCACGAGGCTCACCGCGCGGGTCTCGGGTGTAGCGGGCAGCGAGGCGGCTGACGCTGCTGCCGCGGTATTTCGATGGGCTTCGCTGACGGCCGATCAGCGGGATAATGTCGTAATGTTCGGCCAAAATGATTTCAGGGTTATTACGGATCCAAAATTAATTATGTATTTATTATTAATTAATAAATACAATAAATTAATAATTAATTAATTATTAATTGACAGTAATAAAGAATAAGTTATTAAATTTTTACAAATTCTGATCAGGTATGTATTAATTACAGATTGGCAATAATAGTATTATTAACAATAATTATTTGTTAAAAATAAATCCTTACGAGCATGTGAAACACGTTCTCAGCGTGTCTCCCTCGCTCCGCTGAGAGCCCCACTGATGCTATCTCTTTCGCACTCCATAGTGTTTCACTTGCTCTTAACAATTACAATGACTTCAGTAGGATAATTAAATTACAGTTTTTTTTTAGAAGTTGAAAATTTAAATTTTCATATGGCTTTCTCACAATGTTTTTTTATTCGCAAAGCTTCTTCTATGAGAAAGCCTTCTGTGTTTTTGGCTTTAACATAGAGGAAGCTCCGCCATTTGAACTCGCACACGCACACGCACACGCACACGCACACGCACACGCACACGCACACGCACACGCACACGCACACGCACACGCACACGCACACGCACACGCACACGCACACGCACACGCACACGCACACGCACACGCACACGCACACGCACACGCACACGCACACGCACGCGCACACGCACACGCACGCGCACACGCACGCGCACACGCACACGCACACGCACACGCACGCGCACACGCACGCGCACACGCACACGCACACGCACACGCACGCGCACACGCACACGCACGCGCACACGCACACGCACACGCACGCGCACACGCACACGCACACGCACGCGCACGCGCACGCGCACGCGCACGCGCACGCGCACGCGCACGCGCACGCGCACGCGCACGCGCACGCGCACGCGCACGCGCACACGCACGCGCACGCGCACGCGCACGCGCACGCGCACGCGCACGCGCACGCGCACGCGCACGCGCACGCGCACACGCACACGCACACGCACACGCACACGCACACGCACGCGCACGCGCACGCGCACGCGCACACGCACACGCACACGCACACGCACACGCACACGCACACGCACACGCACACGCACACGCACACGCACACGCACACGCACACGCACACGCACACGCACACGCACACGCACACGCACACGCACACGCACACGCACACGCACACGCACACGCACACGCACACGCACGCGCACACGCACGCGCACACGCACACGCACACGCACACGCACACGCACACGCACACGCACGCGCACACGCACGCGCACGCGCACACGCACACGCACACGCACGCGCACGCGCACGCGCACACGCACGCGCACGCGCACACGCACGCGCACGCGCACGCGCACGCGCACGCGCACGCGCACGCGCACGCGCACGCGCACGCGCACGCGCACGCGCACGCGCACGCGCACGCGCACGCGCACGCGCACGCGCACGCGCACGCGCACGCGCACGCGCACGCGCACGCGCACGCGCACGCGCACGCGCACGCGCACGCGCACGCGCACGCGCACGCGCACGCGCACGCGCACGCGCACGCGCACGCGCACGCGCACGCGCACGCGCACGCGCACGCGCACGCGCACGCGCACGCGCACGCGCACGCGCACGCGCACGCGCACGCGCACGCGCACGCGCACGCGCACGCGCACGCGCACGCGCACGCGCACGCGCACGCGCACGCGCACGCGCACGCGCACGCGCACGCGCACGCGCACGCGCACGCGCACGCGCACGCGCACGCGCACGCGCACGCGCACGCGCACGCGCACGCGCACGCGCACGCGCACGCGCACGCGCACGCGCACGCGCACGCGCACGCGCACGCGCACGCGCACGCGCACGCGCACGCGCACGCGCACGCGCACGCGCACGCGCACGCGCACGCGCACGCGCACGCGCACGCGCACGCGCACGCGCACGCGCACGCGCACGCGCACGCGCACGCGCACGCGCACGCGCACGCGCACGCGCACGCGCACGCGCACGCGCACGCGCACGCGCACGCGCACGCGCACGCGCACGCGCACGCGCACGCGCACGCGCACGCGCACGCGCACGCGCACGCGCACGCGCACGCGCACGCGCACGCGCACGCGCACGCGCACGCGCACGCGCACGCGCACGCGCACGCGCACGCGCACGCGCACGCGCACGCGCACGCGCACGCGCACGCGCACGCGCACGCGCACGCGCACGCGCACGCGCACGCGCACGCGCACGCGCACGCGCACGCGCACGCGCACGCGCACGCGCACGCGCACGCGCACGCGCACGCGCACGCGCACGCGCACGCGCACGCGCACGCGCACGCGCACGCGCACGCGCACGCGCACGCGCACGCGCACGCGCACGCGCACGCGCACGCGCACGCGCACGCGCACGCGCACGCGCACGCGCACGCGCACGCGCACGCGCACGCGCACGCGCACGCGCACGCGCACGCGCACGCGCACGCGCACGCGCACGCGCACGCGCACGCGCACGCGCACGCGCACGCGCACGCGCACGCGCACGCGCACGCGCACGCGCACGCGCACGCGCACGCGCACGCGCACGCGCACGCGCACGCGCACGCGCACGCGCACGCGCACGCGCACGCGCACGCGCACGCGCACGCGCACGCGCACGCGCACGCGCACGCGCACGCGCACGCGCACGCGCACGCGCACGCGCACGCGCACGCGCACGCGCACGCGCACGCGCACGCGCACGCGCACGCGCACGCGCACGCGCACGCGCACGCGCACGCGCACGCGCACGCGCACGCGCACGCGCACGCGCACGCGCACGCGCACGCGCACGCGCACGCGCACGCGCACGCGCACGCGCACGCGCACGCGCACGCGCACGCGCACGCGCACGCGCACGCGCACGCGCACGCGCACGCGCACGCGCACGCGCACGCGCACGCGCACGCGCACGCGCACGCGCACGCGCACGCGCACGCGCACGCGCACGCGCACGCGCACGCGCACGCGCACGCGCACGCGCACGCGCACGCGCACGCGCACGCGCACGCGCACGCGCACGCGCACGCGCACGCGCACGCGCACGCGCACGCGCACGCGCACGCGCACGCGCACGCGCACGCGCACGCGCACGCGCACGCGCACGCGCACGCGCACGCGCACGCGCACGCGCACGCGCACGCGCACGCGCACGCGCACGCGCACGCGCACGCGCACGCGCACGCGCACGCGCACGCGCACGCGCACGCGCACGCGCACGCGCACGCGCACGCGCACGCGCACGCGCACGCGCACGCGCACGCGCACGCGCACGCGCACGCGCACGCGCACGCGCACGCGCACGCGCACGCGCACGCGCACGCGCACGCGCACGCGCACGCGCACGCGCACGCGCACGCGCACGCGCACGCGCACGCGCACGCGCACGCGCACGCGCACGCGCACGCGCACGCGCACGCGCACGCGCACGCGCACGCGCACGCGCACGCGCACGCGCACGCGCACGCGCACGCGCACGCGCACGCGCACGCGCACGCGCACGCGCACGCGCACGCGCACGCGCACGCGCACGCGCACGCGCACGCGCACGCGCACGCGCACGCGCACGCGCACGCGCACGCGCACGCGCACGCGCACGCGCACGCGCACGCGCACGCGCACACGCACACGCACACGCATTTTTTATAAATGTGATTTTTCGACATTTTGGAACATACTGAAAAGGTTTACATGAAAATGTCGAAAAAAAATTGTTCTTGAAAACAAAGCTTCCTCCATGAGGAAGCAAACAATTAGCTCGAGAAATCTAAATTCATTTTATTTAGAGTAAAACTGGTAAATATAGCCTACTCTGGTTAGTTTGGGCCATATTCGCCACTTTTGCTTTAATTTTTTTTTTTACTCAAACGAAGATCAATAGCACGAAATCATTCATCAATGCTTTCATTAGCATATGTAGCGTGGTCTAGCGGCTAGACCGTTTGTTTAGAAACGCCTTGGGTTCGAGTTCGATCCTTGTCGACGGTATCTTTTTTATTTTTGTTTTTTAACTGCCCCTTTTAATTGCATATTTACAGAAGTAAGGCCAAGAATTCACTCTCATTTCTCTTAAATCATTTTCAGGTTTAAAAAATCGACCTTTTTCAACGGACTTAACATTTTAAAAAATTATAATCTCAAAATAAAAAAAATGTCTGCCAAACTAAAGTTGACATTAATAACATTTTGAAATTATTATCATGCAAAATTAATCTTTTCACTACCTTTAATATGCATTGATTTTTTCAGAGTTTTATAGTTACGAGAAGTATTTGCAATTTTATTTCCATTTTTCTCGAACTTATGCGAAATGAATACCAAGCGACAGAACCACCTTAATGTAGTCTGAGCGTATAGTCTTGCCCCACGTCAGGATTCAGAAAAAATTGAAAGAGATTTACAAACACTTCTCGATGGAGTAAAAATCTGAACAAACTCAAGCATATGGAAGGTCCTGACAAGATTAATTTTGCATAATAATAATTCCAAAATGTTAATAAAAAATTAATAAAAAAAAGTTTGTTCAACAAATCATCTGTCAACCTAACTTTTTTTCAAATGAAAATGATTTATTCATTTTCTCAGAACGTATGCATTTTTTCAGAAATTTTTTAAAATAGCGTTTTCAATTACTTCATTAATAAAAAAAACGCAATTTTCAAATATTACACAAAATTCTGAAAAAATGGATAATCTCTCAGAACATTAACAAAAAGTCTTCATTTGAAAAAAAATTAGGTTGACGGGTGATTTATTGTACAATTTTCTTTTATAAATTTTTTAATAACATTTCGGAATTATTATTATGCAAAATCAATCTTTTCAGCACTTTCCATATGCTCGATTTTTTTCAGATTTTTATCCCATCGAGTAGTGTTTGCAATTCTTCCCCAATTCTCTCTGAATCTCATGTGGGGCAAAGACTGTACATAGCCGCACATAGCCGCGCGCACATAGCCGGGAAGTGTTCCAGAGGCTTGCTTCCAGATGTAACTCTGACTATTGCAGCACTTGCTTTTCGTTCCTCAGCGTTCTTGCAAACTTCACGTGCGAACACGTCTAACGAAGGAAAGTACAAGGTTATTATCGATTTATCATTCGATATGAGCATTTCTGCTGTTTCTTCTCGCGTTTCTAGCATTTACTCCGACATTATACTACAGAAGAACTTCATACGCAAGTCCTCTACAAATGAAATATAATTCCAGCATTTGGCAGTATTCAAGGATACCGTAATTATTATCGTTTAATCATTCATGATGGCAAGGAAATTAGGATGAGCTTATAAATTTCAATCCGATCGAAATAAAACCTATGACGGTGTAAAGCTCCGTCTCACTGCGACTGTGTGGTGGAGAGTGCAGGCGTCTGTGTGTTAGATTGCAGGTGGGATTCCTAGTTCTTATAAAAAAAAACTTACATTGTTGCAAATTCCGCGAAAGAGCTATTTTTATTCTCTCGATCGCAGGATAACAAAAAGCGATCTAACACACAGCCGCTTACGCTTTCCACCAATAGCGGAAAGTCGCGGCGGAACGGAGCTTTACACCGTCATTTGTTTTATTCCGATCAGATAGTGGATTCATCACCTCGTCTCAGTTCTTTCGCAGTCATGGGTGATTACGGTGTTCTCGAATATTACCGGATGCTGGAATTATATTTTACGTGCAGAGGAAACGCGAGTGAAGTTGCTCGACGATATAATGTCCGAGTGGACGCTAGGAACGCGAGATTAAATCGTCGAAACGCTCGTAGGGAGCATCGTATTGATAAAAACGTCGTTCTTCGCCTTATTAATCGGGTTCGCACATGGGGTGTGCTATTGCCCAAACGGAAAGGAGTCGGGGCTGGTGCTCCTCGGACTGCGAGGACCCTGAGGAACGAGCAAGAAGTGCTGCGACAAGTCGACCGAGACCCGGAGACCAGCATCCGCAAGATTGCCCGAATTTTGAATCTGTCACGTATGAGCGTGCAACGGACGCTGAAGGAGCACCGAATGCATGTGTTATATCCGCAGAGACTCAGTTAGCTACTCTGAGTACTGCGGGAGCCGCTAGCTCAAAGGTTTTGGGATTTATCCAGTAAAGGGTTGAAACCCAAGTGAATTATAAAAGCACGATTTATTATATCAATATTAATTACAATAGTTTATTCAAGATTATTTACCAATAGCTGTGTAGTACACTCTGTACGCTTATCTTCCTTCCGAAGAGAGTATATGTTTTACGGTATAACTAACTGACCGTAACGTTGTTCAGATTAAAATCGGACTGTCGAGTGCCTGCTCGTGGTCCTTTATATAGGGGTGAGAGCAGGCATGTCAGCTTAATTTTGACAGTGTCAGCTGTTTCGTAATTGTTTAAACAATTACTGTTTCTGGATTGCCTGTCCGGTTCCCTGTTTCCCAATAGCTGACTCGACTAAATAATTATTCGGCTAACTTCTGAAATATTGTTTCGTCGATACTTCCGTATTTCGCAACGATGCGTCGCGCGCTCGTTGCATACCGCGATTATTGAGCAAGCGCATTCCTCAAATAATCGGGCGTTGACCCGGGGTACAACATCCCTCCCCCCTAAGGGGAAAAGAAATTTACAATTTCTTTTGCTCGCATCCGGCGAGATTTTCGAATGTATCCCGTGTCTCTTTTTTTTTTTTTTTTTTTTTGGAAAAATTTAGGTTTTTTGGTTGGCTGATCGCGCGGCCAGTGCGGCGTGCTGCTCCACCGAAGTTGCTGACGGTCGCGGGGTAATGTCCGATGAGGTGCTGATCGCGGGTTTTCGTGTCTATATTAACCGGGTGTTCCGTGATTTGATTATTCATTTTTAATTCGACCAGCAACGATTTCGGCTCGCCGATAAGCCACCATGAGTCCACCAATTAAGGTAGGTCTACGTATTTTTGTCTTTTTATCTACTATGTTTGCTTTGGCGAAGTTGGTTGCCGGTTTACGTAATTTTTCTCCTTGGTTTGTTCCAGAGGAAACGCGTGTCGTTGTGCTGCTGGGAGGCGGCGTATAGCCCGGAAGGTAGCCCGGAGGTCGAGCGGTATCGCTCCCCGAGCCCGGAGGTCGAGATCATCGGTGTCGTGGGCGATTTCCCTGCAGAATTGTCTGTCGGCGGCGAGGAGCCGGAGGTCATCGACCTGGTTTCCGATGGGGAATCTTCTGCCGATGGGGGTTCCTTCCGGTCATCCTCTGTTTCTTCGGGCGAGGATTCGCTGTCCGATCTCGTCGACGGGGATTCGTTTTCCGATCTCCTCGACGGCGATTCGTTTTCGGATCTCCTTGACGAGGATTTGTTCTCGGAGACCGATTCGTTCGTCAACGAGGACTCGCCTCCGCCCACCACTGGGGATTTTGGGCCGCAGTCTGGTACGCTGAGCCCCTGGGATGGCTTGACATTCGGTGTCGACTTTGGCATCGTTACTCCTTCCCGACCGGTATCCGATGTGTGGCCGGTCCAGGGTCCCGGGTCTGGCTATCGGCCGGCGGGTGCCTCGGACTCGGAGTCGGAGGTCGAGGACGACGAGGATCCGATATCGCGGATGCGGCGTGCCGAGCGGGGCGAGATGGATTGGCGTCGGGCTGAGTGGTACTGACCACCGAGTCTCGCTTCCCTTCGTTGGGATTTATATTTTCCCTTTTTTTTGTATATATATATTTTATGTTTTTTTCGGGGAAATAAATGTATTTTAATGTATTTTGTGTGTTTTCCCGTTAATTCCCTTTTTATTCGGCGAGATTAGGTTAAGCGGCACTGGGCAGGCGTATGGCCTCTGATTTCGCCCTTCGACACAGGGCGTTGATGATGATGTAGCCGGCAAGTGCGAAGAGGGCGACCGCACCGACGGAATATTGTCCGACCACGTGGTATAGCGACGTGGGATTACTCGTTTCGTGCGTGGTGGTTCTGTCCAGGTTCTTTTGCATCTTCCTTATCTGCGTGCCGACTTCGTTTAATTCTCGCGGATTGGTTACTGCGTGCTCGAGCGTTGTCTTCCGGCTTTCGCGTATTGTCATCGGTATTTCTTCTGCCTCGGCGGGGAGCAGGGTAAGGTTGTAGCTCGGCACATAGCAGGTGTCGTTTATCCGTTGCTTCCATCGTCGCACCGTCTCGAGCTTGAAGGCCGCTGTGGTGACCGTGCATCGTTCCTGGAGCGTCACTAGCCCCGCGCCGTGTAATATTTCCTGCTGCGTCGGCTTTCCTTGACAGCCGACGCTCGCCGTCTCTTCGCTCGGCGCTATGTACAGCCATTGCCCTGGTTGACGCATACCCATCACGAGAGTATGCGTGAGGAGTACGATTTTCTTCGGACACGGTTGTCCGTGACCTACCGCACCCTCGATGTATAATCGTATGCTGCATGGCGCGTCTTCGGTGATCGCCATGACTGGGTGTCGGGGTTTGCAATAATATTTGTCGTCGGCGGTCTTGCATGTTTCGAGGTCCCGTTCCGTCATTCGGATGTATTGCCGATTCTTCCGGTCTACTATCACGAGATCCTCTGTGGTATCGATGTAATAGTAGGTGTTGTTGCTTCCCCTCCGCGGGAGGGGGTACACGTAATTTAGGTTGTATTCGGACGATCCGATAAGGGGGATTTCCAAGATAAGGGTTACCACTCCCTCCTTCCGGTAAGCTCGAGCCGTTGCCAGGCGGAGTATGGCTGCCGCGTTATGTCGCGCGATGGGACGCGGGAAGCTGTGTCCTCTGGGTAGATGTGGCAACGCCTCCGTCAGGTATTTCGTGAGGGTGGCTGGTGTCACGGTTGAGGCACTCACTGTGCCGGATGCCACCTCGGAGAATAATTCAGTCATTTTATCTACCTCGCGCAGGTATGCTTCGACAGAGGCTTCAATTAGCGTCAGGCTTTCGTCGAAGTGTTGTCTGTCGCGTAATACGTCGGTTCGGTTTTGGAAATAACCGTCTACGGTGTGCACCATGGTGAACAATTTTTGTAGATTTCTTTGTGCTGCTTGCGAAGTTTCGTTGAACATTTCGATCGTGGTTTCGACGACCTGCAGTTGTTTTTTCATGCCTTCTTTTAGCGTATCCTGTGTATCTCGGAGGGTCGCGATTTCTGCTTCGAGCCGTTCCCCATCGTCGGCGTCCATGTTGCCGGTTATGGCTTTCAGCACTGTTCCGAGTCCGTTAATTAATCCTCGGCGTTTGCGGCTCGGTTTCACTCCGATGAGATCCTGCACAACCCCCACATTTTCCTCTATTTTTCCAGAGAGTCGTACGAGGTGTTCCAGCATCTCGGCGCAATGTCCGTCCGGGCTCCCGAATTTTTCACACTTCGTCCGAACATCGTCAAGCTGGGCTTTTATCCGTAGCTCCATGAAGGCCATGTTTTTTAAATTCATGCGTATGGCCAGTGTCCAGACGTCGGTGTATGGATATAGTGTTCCGACCTTTTCGAAATATAGCCCTGGGGCGTTTTCGAATTGTTGTATTGTGTATGGCCGGTCCGGGAGATGGGCCGCGGCCTGCGCGCTTACCACCAGTAACCTGGAATTTTTATTTATTTATTTTTCTATCTTTATTGCATTTCCTATTGCGAAGCCTTGTCGGAAACCGGTGACCGTCTGGTGGATTTTTTTTTTTTTTTTTTTTTCTATTCGTCCACGTAATTTCTTAGGCGGTCTACATGTACTTTTACCGTCCGCCGTCCTTGGCGGAGGGTGTAATTGCACGGCGGGTGTATCTCCTCGATGGGATAGGGTCCGATCCATTTCGGCGTTAGCTTTGCTGAGCGTCCTCGGCGCACCGTTTCGTCGTGTAATAATACGCGGTCTCCGACCTTGAACTTGATTTCTTTCGCCTTTCGGTCGTACTGTTCTTTGGCTTTTTCCTTTGCTGCTTTTAGGTTATCGTGCGCGGTAGACCAGGCCGCGCGTAGCCGTTCTCGTAATTCTTGCACGTAATCGTCGTATGCGTACGTGGGCCTGGGTTCCCTTTTCAAGGACGTTGGTAGCTCTGCGTTGTCGCCGTAGATCAGGCAGTGCGGCGTAAATCCAGTCGCCGTGTGGGGCGTCGTGTTATATGTAAACATGGCGTAGGGTAGCCATTCGTCCCAATTCCCCTGATCTTCATCTATACCCCTTATCTTCATCTATACCCCTTATCTACACCTGATCTTCATCATACCCCTTAAGGTATTCGGCGAGCGTCCTGTGCGAGCGTTCGAGCGCCCCATTCGACTCGGGGTGGTATGCTGTGGTTTGTATTTTTTCTATGCGTAGTAATTTGCATACCCCCTTAAAGATCGCGCTCAGAAAATTCGTGCCTTGGTCGGTAAGGATGGTTTCTGGTGTCCCGTACCGACAGATTATTTCTTTTGCGAACGCTTTCGCAACCTCGTTTGCTTGCTGATTTTCCAGCGGTATGGCTACGCTGTATTTCGTAAGCGAGTCCTGGAACGTGAGAATATATTTATTTCTCGCTTCTGTTTCCGGTAGTGGGCCTACAATGTCCATGGCGCATTTTTGGAAGGCCCGAGTAGGCGTGTCGGTGATGACTAACGGCGCCTTTGTCGCCGGCCGAATTTTATTGCGCTGGCACTTGTCGCAGCGGCCCACATATGCTTCTATATCTTTTCGCATTCCGGGCCAGGAGTATCTTAATTTTATTCTTGCAAGCATTCGCGTGACTCCCTGATGCCCCCCGAGGGGCGCATCGTGATGCTCGTGGAGTATCTTGATTTTTTCCTCCTCGCTGGGACAGTCGCTGTCTGACCCGTTTTCTTCGTATTCCTTTTCGCGCGGCGCGTCGGGCTGACCGTCCGCGGACTCGTACTCCTGGCTGACCGTTTCTTCGTGCGGGCGAGTCTCGCCGTCGCGGTCCGTGTCGCTGCATACTTGCTCGGTCTCCTTGTGTGCGTGTGACCGGGTTACCACACATATGCGGCTGAGTGCATCCGCGTTGGTATTTTGCTTACCCGCCTTATACTGCACGTCGAACTCATGCTCTGATAATTTTATTTTCCAGCGCATGAGTCTCGACCCCGGGTCTTTGACACTGAATAGCCACGTTAGTGGTTTATGATCGGTTACTACGGTGAACCGAGTGCCGTATACGTATGGGCGAAATTGTGCAATTCCCCATACGATTGCCAGGAGTTCTTTTTCCGTGGTCGTGTAATTTTGCTCGGCTTTATTTAGCGTTCGGCTGGCGTAGCAGATTGGTAGATCTTCGCCTATTGGCCCTTGCGATAATATGGCCCCGATGGCCTTGTCCGAGGCGTCGGTGGTAACCACGAAGGGCTTCTCGAAGTCCGGATATTGGAGCACGGGAGCGGTCGTTAATGCGCGTTTCAGGTCCTCCATGGCCTGTTCGTGCTTCGCCATCCATTCGAATTTAATATCTTTTTTCGTTAGTTCCGTTAAGGGCTTGGCGACCTTCGAGAAGTCTTGGATAAATTTACGGTAGTATCCTGCTAGTCCTAGGAAGGACTGCACGCCCTTGGCATCTCGGGGAGTCGGAAAATTCCGTACGGAGGTCACTAGAGCTGGATCCGGGCGTACTCCTTCGCTCGAAATTATGTGACCGAGATAGCGAGTTTCCAGTCGTAGAAATCGGCACTTTGCCGGTTGAAGGGCCAATTTCGCTTCTCTTAAGCGTCCAAATACCTCGCGAAGCCGTTCGTTGTGCTCCGCCAGGCTGGCTCCGAATATTACTATGTCGTCGAGATACACATAGCATTTGAGCCCTTCGAGCCCTGCGAGTACGGTGCTCATTAACCGTTGGAAGGTCGGTGGAGCATTTTTTAAGCCGAAGGGCATACGCGTGTATTCGAAATGCCCTTGAGGTGTGGAGAATGCCGTTTTTTCCGCCATCGGAATTTGATGGAATCCTGAGGCAAGGTCGAGCGTCGTAAAATAATGTGCTCGACCCAGCTGGTCTAATATTTCCGTGATCTGCGGTAGCGGGTACGAATCCCCGATGGTTACTTCGTTTAGTTTGCGAAAGTCCACGACTACGCGCATTTTTATTTTTCCTGCCGCGTCAGGTTTTTTCGCTACGACCAGCAACGGCGCATTCCATTGACTTCGACTTGGTTGGATAATGCCGTCCTTTAACATCCCATTCATTTGTTCCTGTACTTCCTTTTTGTGCGCTTCCGGTAAGCGGTAAGGATGTACTTTTATGGGTCGTGCCCCGGGCTCGAGGGGGATGCTGTGTTCCACCATGTTGGTGCAGGGCAGCTGGTCCCCTTCGAGATGAAATATATCCGCGAACTCGTCGCATATTTCCGTTAACGAGCTCGCTTCCTCCTGGTTAAGGTGTGAGGTATCTATTTCTTTTCGTAGTTTCTCGAGTCGCGTGCCGCTCGCCCCCGTGCTGACGGTGCAGATTCCGCGAGTCGTGGCGGCGGCCGCACCGGGTAATTCCTCTGCTGAGGCCAGTGGCTCGAGTGTCACGGCGGGTCGTTCGACGCGGACGTATTCCGCCGTTGTGTTTACAAGGCTTACTACACAGCTGTGGCCTTGCGGCGAGGTCACACATGCTCCGAGTATAATGCCCTCGGAAACATTACGTCGCTCGACGATTCCTTCGTCGGAGCTTAGCGTGGATACGTATGCAATACTCTCACTCCGTGGCGGCAAAGTTATGCTCAAACTTCCGTCCACGAGAGGCATGCAGTGCCCTTTGATCCTTATAGTTTCTCCTCTGAGTATGTCGACCTGTTTTTCTCTGATAAAGTCCATACCGAGGAGACCGTGCGTATGTATCTGGAGATTTCGAGGTATTACGTGAAACCAATGTTTCACGGATCCGTTCGGTGTTTCGAGCTCGACAAGGGCGGCGTAGTAAGCATTTAATGAGCCACCTCCGAGCCCTGTCAGTGCGACCGCCGTTTTTTCGGCGGGCGTGTCGTTTTGTAACACGTCTTCGTGTATTAGGCTCACTTGAGCCCCGGTGTCGGCCTTCAGGGTCAGTATACCCTCGATACTAGACGGCGATTTAATATGGAAGTCGCTGGCCGACGCATGAGGTCCCGGCGATTCTGCCGCATAGACGCTGACCTCCTTAAGGGGTTCGTTTGGTGCCCGATGATTTTTCCCTCGGAACGATGCCACTGTCAGCAACTCTGTAATCGTGGTCCGTCCCGGCGAGGATGATTTCGCCTCGATTGTGTAGATATTGGCCCCCCTTAAGGGCCGGTTCGTGGCGGTGACCGTGTCGACCCGGAATGCCCCTACGGTTCCTTCCTGCGGTGACTGTCCGTTGTTTTGTTCCTTTTTCGGCTCGGCGGATTTTTTATTATTGTTATTATTTTTATTTTTCTTATTTTCCGCTTGCTTACGTGACCGGCAATCTTTCCATAAGTGACCGGTTTTTTTACAATAATTACACGTAACGCTCGCGACGTTCACCTCCTTCTGAGCCGGCGCCGGGAGGCTTTGCCTACCTGATCGGCAATTTTTTGTCAGATGCCCTGCTTTCCCGCAGGTGTAGCAGGCGCCCTTTTTCTCCCCTGCCGCGCCTTGCGACTGTCGAGAGTTGCCACCGCCGTTACCGCCCTCATTAGGACGTGCCCCTCCTGGCCGCCCTAAGGTCATTTTTTCGACCTCAATGGCCCCCACGACAGAGTCGTGTAGCCCTTGATAATTACGGGAACGAACGATGGTCTGAATTTCCTTTTTTAGCCCGTTTTCGAAATTCATCTGTGCGCTTTTCCGGATCGCTTCGCCTATGGCACGGGCACCACGTTGATCGGCTCCTTCGCACAGTTTTTCGATGACCTCTACTGTGAGTGTCTCTACCCGTGTAGCATACGCCGAGACGTTTTCCTTTGCGTCTTGACGTAGCGTGCAAAATTGGTATTGCAGGGAGGCGAGTGACTCACGTTTCCCGTACAATGCTTCCAGCTCGGTGCGTAGATCGTCTAATGTTACGATCGTCTTGTGGCGCATTTCCCGCGTCGCACGATCTTCCAATTTGCTGCTCCGTATCAGTGAGAGTAGAGTAGACCGTTGTCTGGGCCTTACCATGCCCCATACGGCCTCGCAAGATAACATGAAGCCGTCAAGTTTCGTTGGATCGTTCCCATCGAATGTTTTAATGTTTCGAAGGGCGGAACCGAGGTCTAAGTACTCCGGTCCATCCTCATCCGCCATTGTCACCCTGCTTTGGTGCCGAGGGAGCGAATGTTTTGGGGGGGAAGCATCCCCTCGCCCCCCATTTCGGCCCTCCATAACGAAGTCCCTCACTGTTTGGTCCATTGCTGTGAGTCGCTCGGCCGTGGAGTCTTCATGTTCGTGTCCCCCTCGCCGGCCACCCCGGCCCTCCAGGACGAAATTCCTCATCGTTTCTTCCATTGCTACGAGTCGCCCGATCGTGGCATCTTCCTGCGCACGTTTTGTCGGTTGGAGCGTCGCCATCGATTGCTCCTTGGCCATCTGCGTGCTCATTTCTTGAATCAGCTGTTCCAACTGAGCGACCCGTTGCCCTAGCGTGTCCCCGGCACCGGACCGGGCGTGCCCTTGCGAGGGATCGTCGGACTCTTCGCCCTCGTCCACGCGCTGGAGCGTGGGGAAGAGGGTCCGACGGGCCTTTTGGGCGGCTGGTTGGGCGAAGTTCGGTATCCCCTGGCCCGCTTCCTCTGCGGTCCCCTGTTCTCGAACTCCGTTCTCGATATCCCAGTTGGGAGCGGCCTGTCTGCGCTGCGCGTTCCGCATACGGTTAATTTCGTCGGTAACCATGGCCGGGGTAACTTCACCCTGCCTCGGCGCGAACATGCGTACGTCGACATCCTCCCATCCGGTTCTATTTCCGAAAGAGGACCCTCTCTGGGTGTTCACCCGGGCCATCGGGTTCGGGGTGTCCTCCCGTTGCCGTTCCCGTTGCAAGTCCCTAAGAGGGCTGTCGCTCGGTCCCTGTCGGGATTGGTCCGCAATTTCCCCCAAGACCCGTTCGAGGCTTCCCGCGGCTCGCAGCGCGTCGGCCCCTGGATCCTGTTCCTGCCCTGGTTGGCCCTGTGGCGAGCTGTGCGTACTCATTTCGACCGGAGTGCGTGCTAAGTATTTTATTAAATTTTTCTGGGTGCTTGGTAGCGGGTGCTACTGGTTCCGACAAGGCTGCGCGTTTCTCGTTTGCTATGTGAGATAATGGAGGTCACTTACAGTGCGTTAACCTTCCACATTACGGGATGCCCTTTTGCTGTTGACGGCTAACCCTCCGGGGTTCTAGGCTCCCTTTTTTTTTACGTCCCAATGTCTGGCGACGCTCTCCGTGGATCCTGCAGTGATCCGCGGAAACTCTCTTCCGTTATCTCGCCTGAATAACGGGATGCCCACGTTGGCCCTGGTTGCGTACGTGGTCCGCCCGAACTCTTGTCGACGATGCTCGACCCTGGTTCGCGGAACTCTCTCTCTCGTGGAGAGTCTTAATTTACCGCACTACGCGGAGATTTCACAACTTGGTATTAGCGATTGTTTATTTTTTTTCGTGGGTTTAGTAATTTTTTTATTTTAATAATTCACTCTGGAGATCCCACCGCTGCCACCAATGTTATATCCGCAGAGACTCAGTTAGCTACTCTGAGTACTGCGGGAGCCGCTAGCTCAAAGGTTTTGGGATTTATCCAGTAAAGGGTTGAAACCCAAGTGAATTATAAAAGCACGATTTATTATATCAATATTAATTACAATAGTTTATTCAAGATTATTTACCAATAGCTGTGTAGTACACTCTGTACGCTTATCTTCCTTCCGAAGAGAGTATATGTTTTACGGTATAACTAACTGACCGTAACGTTGTTCAGATTAAAATCGGACTGTCGAGTGCCTGCTCGTGGTCCTTTATATAGGGGTGAGAGCAGGCATGTCAGCTTAATTTTGACAGTGTCAGCTGTTTCGTAATTGTTTAAACAATTACTGTTTCTGGATTGCCTGTCCGGTTCCCTGTTTCCCAATAGCTGACTCGACTAAATAATTATTCGGCTAACTTCTGAAATATTGTTTCGTCGATACTTCCGTATTTCGCAACGATGCGTCGCGCGCTCGTTGCATACCGCGATTATTGAGCAAGCGCATTCCTCAAATAATCGGGCGTTGACCCGGGGTACAACACATGCTTATCACATAATACGCGTACAGGCCCTCAGACCGCAAGATTTTCCCGCTCGTCTCGAATTCTGTAGGACGATTCTGCGAATGCGCGACGACAATGAAGATTTTTTTGATAACATCATTTTTACCGATGAATCGTCTTACGGAAGAAATACCACGTGGAATACACATAATTACCACCAATATGCCACACGTGGTGAAAATCCGCATGCGATCGCCGAAGTACGGACTTTCCAGACGCGCTTCACAATCAACCTGTGGGCTGGAATAAAGGGCAATCGTCTCGTAAGTATTTTAATTTTTCAGTGATGTAACAAACCCCTGTATCGTGCATGGTACATAATCTGTGCTCTATTTCGTAGATTCATGGTCTGCGAATTTTATTTGAAGATCATGAATCTGCTTTAGGCCCACTCCAAATACATTTCAGAATTTTCGCGCACGTTCTTGTCCACGTATCACGCACCCACTTTCCTGTGTTCCTGAATACATACATCTCTGTCACTGGCTGCATTCAAAATATATTTCAGATTTTTTTGTTCTCTGTATTGTCACTTCCTGTTTCAAAATCTTAGTTTTCAAGCGGAACCCTGGCAAGTTCTGCGACTTGAAAAACCACCATCAAACTACCTTCAAAGCGACCGAGTAAACGACCGGTCGTTTTCGGACAAACATACGTCCGCGAAAACGACTGTCAAAACGACCTTATCCGTGTCCGTACCAGCCCCATACGAGCAGCTTCCACGGAGGGCTTTCAGGTGGTTTTACAATTAATGGGCGAATGAACTACGACGAAAACGACTGTTCAAAACACCTTTCAGTTCGGTCGTTTTTCTATTTTTTCAACTGAAGAAACGACAACATAACGACAACCGGTCTAAAAGGTCTTTTAAACGGTCGTTTCCGCGGTTGTTTGTCCAGTCTTGAAATGTAAAACGACCTGACTGAAAGCTCTCTGCCGCAGATGAAGTCGTTTTAACAGTCGTTTTACCGGACGTATTTTTGTCCGAAAATGACCGGTCGTTTTCTCGGTGGTTTTGATGGTCGCAGGATCTGCCAGGGAAGTGACGTCATACAGGAACACGTCACTTCCAGTTTCAAATTCTCAGTTTTCAATGGAAAGTAACGTCATACGTGAGAACATCACTTGAGGCTTCGAAATTTCGGTTTTCAGCCGGAAGTGGCGGCATGCGGAAACACTTCCGGTTTCAAAATCTCAGTTTTCAACAGGAAGTGACGTCATACAGAAAAACGTCACTTCCGGTTTCAAAATTTCGTTTTTCAAGCGGATGTGATGTCATACAGGAAAACGGCACTTCCGGTTTCAAGATCTCACTTTCAATAGGAAGCTTTTCCAGTAGAAAATTGAGATTTAAAAATCAGAAGTCACGTTTTCCTGTAGTAAGACGTCACTACCGGCTGAAAACCGAAATTTTGAAACCGACCGCACTGTTCTTACGTATGAGGTCACTTTCGGTTGAAAATAGAATGCTGAAACCGGAAGTGACGACGCATTGAAATTTTTCGACAATGTCGCCTTGACGTCAACTTCCGGTGTACAAATAAGATTTTCGACCCGAGAGTGACGTTTCAGAGAACAAATTTCACTCTGTTGTAGAATGTATTTCGAATGCTGCCTGTGACAGCAATGTGTGAGTTAAGAAATACAGGAACGTGGGTAAAAGGACGTACATGAAAAGTCTCAAATGTATTTAGAGTGGACCCGAGGCAGATTCATGATCTTTGAATAAAATTCAAAGACTATGGATCTCCTTCGAGTTATTCCAAATACAATTGAGACGTATCACGCACATTCTTTTACGCACTTTCCTGTGATCCTTAATTCTCACGTTGCAGTTACTGGATGCATCCGAAATACATTCTAGAGCAGAATAAAATATGTTATGTGTAATGTCACTTACCGTTTGAAAATCTCATCTTTAAACCGAAAGTGACTTCACGCAGACATTTTAGAAATTTACATTGTGACGTCACTTCCGGTTTGGAAATCTCCGTGTTTGATCGAAGAATGTTTTCAAATTTCACTCTGCGCCGTCACTTCCAATTTGAAAACCTCAGTTTTTCGTAAGAATGAATGAGGTTGCTACAGGCAATTTCTTTTGCAGATCGGACCCTTCGAACTTCCTGCGAGACTCACGGGTGCTGACTATCGTCGTTTTTTGATACGCCACCTGCCGGATCTTCTTCGAGCTGCTGGGGTCGATGCAGAAGCACAATTGAATGCGTGGTTTCAGCACGACGGAGCACCCGCGCATTATTCTGCGGCCGTACGCATATGGTTGGACCATGCGTACCCTAATCGGTGGATGGGCCGTGGCGGAACTGTTAACTGGCCTGCAAGATCCCCAGATTTGAATCCCCTGGATTTTTTCTTTTGGGGATACATTAAAGACATAGTTTATCGACACGCTATCGAAACCCGAGACGAATTGAACGAGCGGATCACCAACGCCGTGAGGACGATTACGCCGGAGATGATTTCGAACTGCAAACGAAGCTTCATGCGACGAGTTGAGTGCTGCATTCGAGAAGATGGTGGACATTTCCAGCAACATCTATTTTAAGGGAAATTATCCGAACGAGATGTATAGTATTCATCGGAGGCAGATCGAAGGCGAATTGTCCGACGGACGATTTTACCGGAATCAAGATCGGATAGTCTCGGAGGAATACTTACGACTACGTTCCTGCAGCGGTCGAGCTGCACCTCGTTGTCTGAACGGCGAATTCACCGGCTCACGACAGGATTGAACAGATCGTCGCCGAAACCGCTAATGATGAACAACAGTTTGGAATGTCTGAATATTTGCAGCAACGAGACATCCTCGAAGACTACGGACTGAGCGTTCCCGAATGTACCCCGAGAGTATCGACATCGGAGATAAAAAAAATAGCAAGTCTCCGGAAGATCTCATATTCAAGATGACGGACGTAATAACGGAGTCCTCGTCGAACGTCGGCGAAGCGACGATCGGCAGCGTCGTCGGTACGATCGAAGAGTACGGGGATTCGTCGTGCTTACTGAAATCTTTTTCCGAAGTATTTTTCAAATACTTCATCCTCATTCATGGGAATTCATATGGTGGTTGCGTCATCCAAAATAGCACAGCTAAAATTATATAATAAATGGATATTCCCTCTTACATATAGCTCCAAATACACAAGTTATTTAACTGAATTGACAGCTACGAATTATTTTCCTGTTCCCGTTATCTTTTACATAATTCAAAATTCTGAAAAGCCTGAAATTTTGCAACAAATTATTTAAACAATTATAATTTTGTTTATAAAGTGACCTCTTATCGTGATGGGGGTTTTTCGTCGTTCGTCGTTCTCGTTTTTCAGCCGGCAGTGAGGTCATACCGGGTAACATCACTTGCACTGATAAAAAAGTACAGTTGAATCAACTAAGATTCGGGCAGGGACGTTCAAATAAATATTTAGTTGGTCGAACAAAATATTTTAATGACTCAAAAATATTTTGGTGACACCTTCAATATTTCATATTTCATATTTCATATTTCATATTTCATATTTCATATTTCATATTTCATATTTCATATTTCATATTTCATATTTCATATTTCATATTTCATATTTCATATTTCATATTTCATATTTCATATTTCAACAAAATATTCAGTTGAACGTCCCTGCCCGAATCTTAGTTGGTTCAACAGTATTTTTTATCAGTGTGCGGTTTGAAAATCTTATTTTTCGACCGGAAGTGACGTCAGACCTGGGGCAGCGGGATCGTCCCGGGATCATCCCTGGATCGTCCCTGGATCGTCCCTGGATCGTCCCTGGATCGTCCCTGGATCGTCCCTGGATCGTCCCTGGATCGTCCCTGGATCGTCCCTGGATCGTCCCTGGATCGTCCCTGGATCGTCCCTGGATCGTCCCTGGATCGTCCCTGGATCGTCCCTGGATCGTCCCTGGATCGTCCCTGGATCGTCCCGGGATCGTCCCGGGATCGTCCCGGGATCGTCCCGGGATCGTCCATGGATCGTCCATGGATCGTCCATGGATCGTCCATGGATCGTCCATGGATCGTCCATGGATCGTCCATGGATCGTCCATGGATCGTCCATGGATCGTCCATGGATCGTCCATGGATCGTCCATGGATCGTCCATGGATCGTCCATGGATCGTCCATGGATCGTCCATGGATCGTCCATGGATCGTCCATGGATCGTCCATGGATCGTCCATGGATCGTCCATGGATCGTCCATGGATCGTCCATGGATCGTCCATGGATCGTCCATGGATCGTCCATGGATCGTCCATGGATCGTCCATGGATCGTCCATGGATCGTCCATGGATCGTCCATGGATCGTCCATGGATCGTCCATGGATCGTCCATGGATCGTCCATGGATCGTCCATGGATCGTCCATGGATCGTCCATGGATCGTCCATGGATCGTCCATGGATCGTCCATGGATCGTCCATGGATCGTCCATGGATCGTCCATGGATCGTCCATGGATCGTCCATGGATCGTCCATGGATCGTCCATGGATCGTCCATGGATCGTCCATGGATCGTCCATGGATCGTCCATGGATCGTCCATGGATCGTCCATGGATCGTCCATGGATCGTCCATGGATCGTCCATGGATCGTCCATGGATCGTCCATGGATCGTCCATGGATCGTCCATGGATCGTCCATGGATCGTCCATGGATCGTCCATGGATCGTCCATGGATCGTCCATGGATCGTCCATGGATCGTCCATGGATCGTCCATGGATCGTCCATGGATCGTCCATGGATCGTCCATGGATCGTCCATGGATCGTCCATGGATCGTCCATGGATCGTCCATGGATCGTCCATGGATCGTCCATGGATCGTCCATGGATCGTCCATGGATCGTCCATGGATCGTCCATGGATCGTCCATGGATCGTCCATGGATCGTCCATGGATCGTCCATGGATCGTCCATGGATCGTCCATGGATCGTCCATGGATCGTCCATGGATCGTCCATGGATCGTCCATGGATCGTCCATGGATCGTCCATGGATCGTCCATGGATCGTCCATGGATCGTCCATGGATCGTCCATGGATCGTCCATGGATCGTCCATGGATCGTCCATGGATCGTCCATGGATCGTCCATGGATCGTCCATGGATCGTCCATGGATCGTCCATGGATCGTCCATGGATCGTCCATGGATCGTCCATGGATCGTCCATGGATCGTCCATGGATCGTCCATGGATCGTCCATGGATCGTCCATGGATCGTCCATGGATCGTCCATGGATCGTCCAGGGATCGTCCATGGATCGTCCATGGATCGTCCAGGGATCGTCCAGGAGGTGGAAAGACGCCGATTCTTGACGAGTGGGCAAAAAAGTGATTTAGCGGGAGGAAATAATAAAATGAAAAAAAAATTGCAAAAAAAATCCAAAAAATAATTAAACATTGCAAAAAAAATGTATAAATGTAAAAAATAGAAATTGCAGAAAAGATAAAAATTGTAAAAAAAATTGCAGCTCTACAGCTGAAGATTGTGCCGTTGCCGGCATAGAAATATGGCCACTTTTTAACATAGTCGAGAAAAAAATAGTATATGTCACTCGGGAGTAAGTGTGTTTTCACCTCGTGTGAATTTCGTGATGGGGGGCCCATTTGACCAGAATTCGTCGGTTTGTTCGTAAGAGGGGCCCATCCACTCGTACTTTGAACTGTACCGGAAGTGACGTCATATCGGGGATTCGTCACTTTCGGCTTGAAAATTTCGTTTTTCGACCGGAAGTGACGTCATACCGGGTACCATTACTTGCACTTTGAAAATCTTATTTTTCGCCCGGAAATGACGTCAAACCAAGAATGTTCCCGGAGATCGTCTCGGGGACGATCTCCGAGAACATCCTTGGTTTGACGTCACTTCCGGTCGAAAAACGAAATTTTCAAGCCGAAAGTGACGAATCCCCGATATGACGTCACTCCCGTACAGTTCAAAGTACGAGTGGATGGGCCCTTCTTACGAACAAACCGACGAATTCTGGTCAAATGGGCACCCCATCACGAAATTCACACGAGGTGAAAACACACTTACTCCCGAGTGACATATACTATTTTTTTCTCGACTATGTTAAAAAGTGGCCATATTTATATGCCGGCAACGGCACAATCTTCAGCTGTAGAGCTGCAATTTTTTTTACAATTTTTATTTTTTCTGCAATTTCTATTTTTTACATTTATACATTTTTTTTGCAATGTTTAATTATTTTTTGGATTTTTTTTGCAATTTTTTTTTTCATTTTATTATTTCCTCCCGATAAATCACTTTTTTGCCCGCTCGTGAAGAATCGGCGTCTTTCCACCTCCTGGACGATCCCGGGACGATCCCGGGACGATCCCGGGACGATCCCGGGACGATCCCGGGACGATCCCGGGACGATCCCGGGACGATCCCGGGACGATCCCGGGACGATCCCGGGACGATCCCGGGACGATCCCGGGACGATCCCGGGACGATCCCGGGACGATCCCGGGACGATCCCGGGACGATCCCGGGACGATCCCGGGACGATCCCGGGACGATCCCGGTACGATCCCGGGACGATCCCGGGACGATCCCCGGACGATCCCGGGACGGTCCCGGGACGATCCAGGGACGGTCCCGGGACGATCCAGGGACGGTCCCGGGACGATCCAGGGACGATCCCGGGACGGTCCCGGGACGATCCCGGGACGATCCCGGGACGATCCCGGGACGGTCCCGGGACGGTCCCGGGACGGTCCCAGGATCGTCCCGGGACGGTCCCGGGACGATCCCGGGACGATCCCGGGACGATCCCGGGACGAACCCGGGACGAACCCGGGACGATCCCGGGACGATCCCGGGACGATCCCGGTACAATCCCGGGACGGTCCCGGTACAATCCCGGGACGGTCCCGGGTTCGTCCCGGGATCGTCCCGGGACGATCCCGTATTTTATCGGAACTCGTGCGAAAAATGTTTTCTGAACTCGTGTGATTGCAACACTCGCCTTCGGCTCGTGCTGCAAAGTCACACTCGTTAGAAAAAGTTTTTTCGCACTCGCATCCAAATGTACTATTTTTTTTTTACCATATACCTTGCACGGTATTTATTTTCTTATGGGACATCTATATTTTATGGTGTCCGTATAGTGGGAAAAGACTAATGATTAAAAATTAAATGAATCAAGCCGAGGTCAATCCCAACAAAAAGTACCGATATGAATGTAAATTCTTACTTTTTTATGTAAATAAAAACGGCTGATGGGTCTCTTCGGTACCGAGTACTTCGGCCGATCTGCAAAATGTATGCACGATATGTCGAGCTCGTGTTAATTACAGCGATTTGTCCAAGACGAGCGAGGGAAAATTAGTCGGCGTTCCATTTAATTTTCAGCGCTGCTCCAAAAAGAATACCGGACAATCTATTCGAATTTCCGCAGAAATTCTTCGGACGACCAGCAGCCCGTGCATCGAAAACCGAACGAGGATCCTCGGTGAAAGAAGATCATTGAAGATGACATCGAAGAGACGTCGATCGAGAAAAAGGAATTTACATCGAAACCGTCCGAGGTTTCTTATGATCCGCAAAAAGATGAAGCAACTTTTATCGGAAATAAAACTGCAGCGATAACCGACGAATTCGACGACGATACCTCGTCGGAATGCAGTCGATGTGTGAAAAAAAAACCGATCACGGGGAAGGTGTTAATTTTGATGTACGATCGACGCAGCTTATCAAGACGAAGATCCCAGAGAAGTTGATCCAGCGGCACATCGTCGAGTTCCACACAAGGACGTCGAAGCCCAGCGTCTGCGCCCAGCGTTACGATTCAAGTACTCGATGATATTTATTGAACCTCCGAAGGGTGCCAATGGTTATTTATTTTAAACCAATTTTTTTAGGCCGCGTGCGCATCGATTTTATTGCCGAATAATTTATAAAAGCTTATAAAGCAATAAAGTTTCTTTCGATAGATCGGGCGCGTTTCGAATGACTAATTGAGAGAACAAAAAAAATTTTAAATAAATTACTATTTTAGATTGCGAATATGTCCCAGATGGAGAGATATTAGACATCCCGGCTACACCGTGAGATGTCGTTATCTCAAATTAAATGAAAAATTATTCGGGGGTTTAACATGAATGACGGAAAAACGATGATTTGAACTTGCTTGTTCAAATTGGCAAGGAGATATGAGCATTGTCAGGATTGACGAGTACGACTGTTGGAGTAGTCGGAGCGACTGCGGTTGCGAGGACAGGAGCGGCGAACATGCTTGAGACCGGCGTGCAGGTGTTCGTTCCACTCGATATAGGACGAGAGTCGAGTACTCACACATTCTCGCTCGTAGGCCCTTTTGCAGAGTGTTCTTGGCGCTGCTTCGAATGCCGCAGCCACGATTTGACCTTATCGTCAATATCGCCGGTTTTCATTTTTTTCCCGGCACTATCCGATTTTACAGCTCCTAAAGAATTACGGTATATAATGTTCATAGAACCAGTAAATTGAAGAGCAAATAGTAGAACAAAATCTTACGTTTTACAATTTTCGCTAAAGCAAGGTCCGAAAACGACTCCTTTGAGTACTTGCCCGTATAATTGTAAGCGGCAGCGAGACTGTTGGTGAAAACGATCGAAAGGATTCGAGGTATGCATGTTTTGCCCTTGACGGTAACGTGCTTCGACAGCTGCTCAATCTATATTTTTTTTTATTACAAGTATTTAAGTAGAAGTTTTAATTGACGAATTTATTGCTTGCACGTAATATTCTAATTATAGTTTTCCAGTGTTTTGGAACATTCTGAACACGTTGACAATAAAATATTGATCTCTTTTACCAGAAAGACAGTTCATCAGTGATCACTAATATTTACCAACGATCTCCGGTAAGATTTGTCGTTACTGAGACGAACTTCCAAACGAGCAACTTCGTCAATCGAATTCAACGGGAATCCGTCGAGTGTCGATATAGAACTGTCACTGTCGGAGTCGCTGGTACCGTCACTGTCACTGTCACTATCGTTGTCATTATTGCGGTCGTCCACGGCGGGAGCTGCACTGGCTGTCGCTGTTGGCATTTTCGGCTGAGTGTCAATGGCCTCTCGAAGGTTCCGTACTTCCTCTTGCAGGCCCTCAACTTTGCCACTCAAACCGGCCAGTGCAGCGAGAATGACATTCTCGTGATGGTCCGTACGTTCTAATGCACGTGAAGAATAAGTTATGTATAGTAGCTAATTCGTACAAAACGTTTACGAATATGTCGATAAATGAGTTGATATTAGAACTGCATAAATTACTGTCGTTCTTCGATGATGTAGGTACCGATGAACAGGAGCCGCGTAAAATCTCATCAAATTTCGCCCTACATTCTTCATATGACGCTTTAAAAGACAAACCACAAATTTTAATCCCTTGTTATATTTCCAGATTATACTTTTTTTAGATTTTTTTAATAAAAAAAACTTCGGAAAAAACTGAAAAAATTCAGTGTTGCATGTACATGCAATATTGCATTTTTGGGAATTTTTGAATTTTTGGGGAACTATCAAGCAATAATCTATAAGCGACAAATTTTTTCTAATTTTTTGCACTGTTTTTTCGAAAAAAAATTGGAAAAAATAGAAAGTGAAGCTAGTCCACACCGGCTCAAATCTTTAAAATGTTTATATACGACACAATATTTATCAGAATTTTTTCAGATTTTTAAATTGTTGTGATCACTAAGTTCATTTTTTTTAATCATAAATAAATATGAAAAAATAAAAAAAAATCTAATGAACAGTCTGATTGCTTTTGAGAGGTAGTTTAGTTATATAACGAATTGCAGTCCCAATACACGATGCGAAGGGTTAGACCAAGCTCGAAATGGTATGGAATACCTCATAAATATTATATAAGAATGTTAGTTACCGAACGAACGCAGAATCGACGTCACCACCCAGACCGTCCAATCCTTTTCCACAGAGATGGAATTTTTTATTGCCATGTTCAATTTTCGCCGGTTTTGAATTCGCGGAAAGTGACTCTTCTTCCGACTCTCCAACAGCCACCCGTCCGGCACCATTTCGATGGTACCGTCGTCAAATTGAACGACGTGGAACTTCAATTTTCGCCGGTTTTGAATTCGCGGAAAGTGACTCTTCTTCCGACTCTCCAACAGCCACCCGTCCGGCACCATTTCGATGGTACCGTCGTCAAATTGAACGACGTGGAACTTTTCCATAATGCTTAAACGTTTATATTTAATATTTAATCCTAAGCACAAATAAATTTGGCAAGAGGCCTTACCGATATCTTACACGTCGCACGCCAGTAAAGGATTTGACAGATAAAATAAACATCAGCATGTAGCGACGTTCTTTTTTTTTATAAGAGAATGTTTTTAATAACGATACGGTACCTGGGACTCATCAGCGGGATCGCAGCTCTGGTTAAATGACGTGGAAGTTTCCGCGGACGATCCCGTGGACGATCTCGCAGACGCACCTGGGGATTAGCCCGAGAACGATTAGCCTACGGTTTATCCAGGGACGATCCCGCGGATGATCCAGGGGACGATCTCGCGGACGATCCCGGGGACAATCGCGAGGACGATGCCAGAGGGACATCCCTGGTATGACGTTTTTTCATATGGTAATGAAACCATTGATTTATTATGTCATGCGTTCGAATTTTTGTTTGAGTAAAACAAAAGTTGCAAAGTAATTTGCTCATGGCTTCCTCATTTATTACAATTTTGGGCACAGCTATCTCCATGAGAAAATTCTTTGATCGATTTCGTCGTCCTCATAGACGAAGCTGTGCACAAAATTGAAATAACAATTTCTACGCGGTTTTACGAAGATAGCTCAACATTTTCGTAGGTTATAGATAGCACATCTTTTTTCTTACATTTCAAAATTGCGGAAAATCTCGAACCGCGTCTCAATCCTCGTCAAAAGTGCACCGAAGGAAGAGACGTGACCACTCTACTAGTATACCAAATTTCAACTCGCTATCTCAAACCGTTTGCGAGTCATAGTATTGTTAGAGGATATAAACACGCACACGCACACGCACACGCACACGCACACGCACACGCACACGCACACGCACACGCACACGCACACGCACACGCACACGCACACGCACACGCACACGCACACGCACACGCACACGCACACGCACACGCACACGCACACGCACACGCACACGCACACGCACACGCACACGCACACGCACACGCACACGCACACGCACACGCACACGCACACGCACACGCACACGCACACGCACACGCACACGCACACGCACACGCACACGCACACGCACACGCACACGCACACGCACACGCACACGCACACGCACACGCACACGCACACGCACACGCACACGCACACGCACACGCACACGCACACGCACACGCACACGCACACGCACACGCACACGCACACGCACACGCACACGCACACGCACACGCACACGCACACGCACACGCACACGCACACGCACACGCACACGCACACGCACACGCACACGCACACGCACACGCACACGCACACGCACACGCACACGCACACGCACACGCACACGCACACGCACACGCACACGCACACGCACACGCACACGCACACGCACACGCACACGCACACGCACACGCACACGCACACGCACACGCACACGCACACGCACACGCACACGCACACGCACACGCACACGCACACGCACACGCACACGCACACGCACACGCACACGCACACGCACACGCACACGCACACGCACACGCACACGCACACGCACACGCACACGCACACGCACACGCACACGCACACGCACACGCACACGCACACGCACACGCACACGCACACGCACACGCACACGCACACGCACACGCACACGCACACGCACACGCACACGCACACGCACACGCACACGCACACGCACACGCACACGCACACGCACACGCACACGCACACGCACACGCACACGCACACGCACACGCACACGCACACGCACACGCACACGCACACGCACACGCACACGCACACGCACACGCACACGCACACGCACACGCACACGCACACGCACACGCACACGCACACGCACACGCACACGCACACGCACACGCACACGCACACGCACACGCACACGCACACGCACACGCACACGCACACGCACACGCACACGCACACGCACACGCACACGCACACGCACACGCACACGCACACGCACACGCACACGCACACGCACACGCACACGCACACGCACACGCACACGCACACGCACACGCACACGCACACGCACACGCACACGCACACGCACACGCACACGCACACGCACACGCACACGCACACGCACACGCACACGCACACGCACACGCACACGCACACGCACACGCACACGCACACGCACACGCACACGCACACGCACACGCACACGCACACGCACACGCACACGCACACGCACACGCACACGCACACGCACACGCACACGCACACGCACACGCACACGCACACGCACACGCACACGCACACGCACACGCACACGCACACGCACACGCACACGCACACGCACACGCACACGCACACGCACACGCACACGCACACGCACACGCACACGCACACGCACACGCACACGCACACGCACACGCACACGCACACGCACACGCACACGCACACGCACACGCACACGCACACGCACACGCACACGCACACGCACACGCACACGCACACGCACACGCACACGCACACGCACACGCACACGCACACGCACACGCACACGCACACGCACACGCACACGCACACGCACACGCACACGCACACGCACACGCACACGCACACGCACACGCACACGCACACGCACACGCACACGCACACGCACACGCACACGCACACGCACACGCACACGCACACGCACACGCACACGCACACGCACACGCACACGCACACGCACACGCACACGCACACGCACACGCACACGCACACGCACACGCACACGCACACGCACACGCACACGCACACGCACACGCACACGCACACGCACACGCACACGCACACGCACACGCACACGCACACGCACACGCACACGCACACGCACACGCACACGCACACGCACACGCACACGCACACGCACACGCACACGCACACGCACACGCACACGCACACGCACACGCACACGCACACGCACACGCACACGCACACGCACACGCACACGCACACGCACACGCACACGCACACGCACACGCACACGCACACGCACACGCACACGCACACGCACACGCACACGCACACGCACACGCACACGCACACGCACACGCACACGCACACGCACACGCACACGCACACGCACACGCACACGCACACGCACACGCACACGCACACGCACACGCACACGCACACGCACACGCACACGCACACGCACACGCACACGCACACGCACACGCACACGCACACGCACACGCACACGCACACGCACACGCACACGCACACGCACACGCACACGCACACGCACACGCACACGCACACGCACACGCACACGCACACGCACACGCACACGCACACGCACACGCACACGCACACGCACACGCACACGCACACGCACACGCACACGCACACGCACACGCACACGCACACGCACACGCACACGCACACGCACACGCACACGCACACGCACACGCACACGCACACGCACACGCACACGCACACGCACACGCACACGCACACGCACACGCACACGCACACGCACACGCACACGCACACGCACACGCACACGCACACGCACACGCACACGCACACGCACACGCACACGCACACGCACACGCACACGCACACGCACACGCACACGCACACGCACACGCACACGCACACGCACACGCACACGCACACGCACACGCACACGCACACGCACACGCACACGCACACGCACACGCACACGCACACGCACACGCACACGCACACGCACACGCACACGCACACGCACACGCACACGCACACGCACACGCACACGCACACGCACACGCACACGCACACGCACACGCACACGCACACGCACACGCACACGCACACGCACACGCACACGCACACGCACACGCACACGCACACGCACACGCACACGCACACGCACACGCACACGCACACGCACACGCACACGCACACGCACACGCACACGCACACGCACACGCACACGCACACGCACACGCACACGCACACGCACACGCACACGCACACGCACACGCACACGCACACGCACACGCACACGCACACGCACACGCACACGCACACGCACACGCACACGCACACGCACACGCACACGCACACGCACACGCACACGCACACGCACACGCACACGCACACGCACACGCACACGCACACGCACACGCACACGCACACGCACACGCACACGCACACGCACACGCACACGCACACGCACACGCACACGCACACGCA
This sequence comes from Ichneumon xanthorius, assembly GCA_917499995.1. Lineage (NCBI taxonomy): Eukaryota > Metazoa > Arthropoda > Insecta > Hymenoptera > Ichneumonidae > Ichneumon > Ichneumon xanthorius. Next base: position 422,552 of record CAKJTD010000103.1, read on the forward strand.
CACGCACACGCACACGCACACGCACACGCACACGCACACGCACACGCACACGCACACGCACACGCACACGCACACGCACACGCACACGCACACGCACACGCACACGCACACGCACACGCACACGCACACGCACACGCACACGCACACGCACACGCACACGCACACGCACACGCACACGCACACGCACACGCACACGCACACGCACACGCACACGCACACGCACACGCACACGCACACGCACACGCACACGCACACGCACACGCACACGCACACGCACACGCACACGCACACGCACACGCACACGCACACGCACACGCACACGCACACGCACACGCACACGCACACGCACACGCACACGCACACGCACACGCACACGCACACGCACACGCACACGCACACGCACACGCACACGCACACGCACACGCACACGCACACGCACACGCACACGCACACGCACACGCACACGCACACGCACACGCACACGCACACGCACACGCACACGCACACGCACACGCACACGCACACGCACACGCACACGCACACGCACACGCACACGCACACGCACACGCACACGCACACGCACACGCACACGCACACGCACACGCACACGCACACGCACACGCACACGCACACGCACACGCACACGCACACGCACACGCACACGCACACGCACACGCACACGCACACGCACACGCACACGCACACGCACACGCACACGCACACGCACACGCACACGCACACGCACACGCACACGCACACGCACACGCACACGCACACGCACACGCACACGCACACGCACACGCACACGCACACGCACACGCACACGCACACGCACACGCACACGCACACGCACACGCACACGCACACGCACACGCACACGCACACGCACACGCACACGCACACGCACACGCACACGCACACGCACACGCACACGCACACGCACACGCACACGCACACGCACACGCACACGCACACGCACACGCACACGCACACGCACACGCACACGCACACGCACACGCACACGCACACGCACACGCACACGCACACGCACACGCACACGCACACGCACACGCACACGCACACGCACACGCACACGCACACGCACACGCACACGCACACGCACACGCACACGCACACGCACACGCACACGCACACGCACACGCACACGCACACGCACACGCACACGCACACGCACACGCACACGCACACGCACACGCACACGCACACGCACACGCACACGCACACGCACACGCACACGCACACGCACACGCACACGCACACGCACACGCACACGCACACGCACACGCACACGCACACGCACACGCACACGCACACGCACACGCACACGCACACGCACACGCACACGCACACGCACACGCACACGCACACGCACACGCACACGCACACGCACACGCACACGCACACGCACACGCACACGCACACGCACACGCACACGCACACGCACACGCACACGCACACGCACACGCACACGCACACGCACACGCACACGCACACGCACACGCACACGCACACGCACACGCACACGCACACGCACACGCACACGCACACGCACACGCACACGCACACGCACACGCACACGCACACGCACACGCACACGCACACGCACACGCACACGCACACGCACACGCACACGCACACGCACACGCACACGCACACGCACACGCACACGCACACGCACACGCACACGCACACGCACACGCACACGCACACGCACACGCACACGCACACGCACACGCACACGCACACGCACACGCACACGCACACGCACACGCACACGCACACGCACACGCACACGCACACGCACACGCACACGCACACGCACACGCACACGCACACGCACACGCACACGCACACGCACACGCACACGCACACGCACACGCACACGCACACGCACACGCACACGCACACGCACACGCACACGCACACGCACACGCACACGCACACGCACACGCACACGCACACGCACACGCACACGCACACGCACACGCACACGCACACGCACACGCACACGCACACGCACACGCACACGCACACGCACACGCACACGCACACGCACACGCACACGCACACGCACACGCACACGCACACGCACACGCACACGCACACGCACACGCACACGCACACGCACACGCACACGCACACGCACACGCACACGCACACGCACACGCACACGCACACGCACACGCACACGCACACGCACACGCACACGCACACGCACACGCACACGCACACGCACACGCACACGCACACGCACACGCACACGCACACGCACACGCACACGCACACGCACACGCACACGCACACGCACACGCACACGCACACGCACACGCACACGCACACGCACACGCACACGCACACGCACACGCACACGCACACGCACACGCACACGCACACGCACACGCACACGCACACGCACACGCACACGCACACGCACACGCACACGCACACGCACACGCACACGCACACGCACACGCACACGCACACGCACACGCACACGCACACGCACACGCACACGCACACGCACACGCACACGCACACGCACACGCACACGCACACGCACACGCACACGCACACGCACACGCACACGCACACGCACACGCACACGCACACGCACACGCACACGCACACGCACACGCACACGCACACGCACACGCACACGCACACGCACACGCACACGCACACGCACACGCACACGCACACGCACACGCACACGCACACGCACACGCACACGCACACGCACACGCACACGCACACGCACACGCACACGCACACGCACACGCACACGCACACGCACACGCACACGCACACGCACACGCACACGCACACGCACACGCACACGCACACGCACACGCACACGCACACGCACACGCACACGCACACGCACACGCACACGCACACGCACACGCACACGCACACGCACACGCACACGCACACGCACACGCACACGCACACGCACACGCACACGCACACGCACACGCACACGCACACGCACACGCACACGCACACGCACACGCACACGCACACGCACACGCACACGCACACGCACACGCACACGCACACGCACACGCACACGCACACGCACACGCACACGCACACGCACACGCACACGCACACGCACACGCACACGCACACGCACACGCACACGCACACGCACACGCACACGCACACGCACACGCACACGCACACGCACACGCACACGCACACGCACACGCACACGCACACGCACACGCACACGCACACGCACACGCACACGCACACGCACACGCACACGCACACGCACACGCACACGCACACGCACACGCACACGCACACGCACACGCACACGCACACGCACACGCACACGCACACGCACACGCACACGCACACGCACACGCACACGCACACGCACACGCACACGCACACGCACACGCACACGCACACGCACACGCACACGCACACGCACACGCACACGCACACGCACACGCACACGCACACGCACACGCACACGCACACGCACACGCACACGCACACGCACACGCACACGCACACGCACACGCACACGCACACGCACACGCACACGCACACGCACACGCACACGCACACGCACACGCACACGCACACGCACACGCACACGCACACGCACACGCACACGCACACGCACACGCACACGCACACGCACACGCACACGCACACGCACACGCACACGCACACGCACACGCACACGCACACGCACACGCACACGCACACGCACACGCACACGCACACGCACACGCACACGCACACGCACACGCACACGCACACGCACACGCACACGCACACGCACACGCACACGCACACGCACACGCACACGCACACGCACACGCACACGCACACGCACACGCACACGCACACGCACACGCACACGCACACGCACACGCACACGCACACGCACACGCACACGCACACGCACACGCACACGCACACGCACACGCACACGCACACGCACACGCACACGCACACGCACACGCACACGCACACGCACACGCACACGCACACGCACACGCACACGCACACGCACACGCACACGCACACGCACACGCACACGCACACGCACACGCACACGCACACGCACACGCACACGCACACGCACACGCACACGCACACGCACACGCACACGCACACGCACACGCACACGCACACGCACACGCACACGCACACGCACACGCACACGCACACGCACACGCACACGCACACGCACACGCACACGCACACGCACACGCACACGCACACGCACACGCACACGCACACGCACACGCACACGCACACGCACACGCACACGCACACGCACACGCACACGCACACGCACACGCACACGCACACGCACACGCACACGCACACGCACACGCACACGCACACGCACACGCACACGCACACGCACACGCACACGCACACGCACACGCACACGCACACGCACACGCACACGCACACGCACACGCACACGCACACGCACACGCACACGCACACGCACACGCACACGCACACGCACACGCACACGCACACGCACACGCACACGCACACGCACACGCACACGCACACGCACACGCACACGCACACGCACACGCACACGCACACGCACACGCACACGCACACGCACACGCACACGCACACGCACACGCACACGCACACGCACACGCACACGCACACGCACACGCACACGCACACGCACACGCACACGCACACGCACACGCACACGCACACGCACACGCACACGCACACGCACACGCACACGCACACGCACACGCACACGCACACGCACACGCACACGCACACGCACACGCACACGCACACGCACACGCACACGCACACGCACACGCACACGCACACGCACACGCACACGCACACGCACACGCACACGCACACGCACACGCACACGCACACGCACACGCACACGCACACGCACACGCACACGCACACGCACACGCACACGCACACGCACACGCACACGCACACGCACACGCACACGCACACGCACACGCACACGCACACGCACACGCACACGCACACGCACACGCACACGCACACGCACACGCACACGCACACGCACACGCACACGCACACGCACACGCACACGCACACGCACACGCACACGCACACGCACACGCACACGCACACGCACACGCACACGCACACGCACACGCACACGCACACGCACACGCACACGCACACGCACACGCACACGCACACGCACACGCACACGCACACGCACACGCACACGCACACGCACACGCACACGCACACGCACACGCACACGCACACGCACACGCACACGCACACGCACACGCACACGCACACGCACACGCACACGCACACGCACACGCACACGCACACGCACACGCACACGCACACGCACACGCACACGCACACGCACACGCACACGCACACGCACACGCACACGCACACGCACACGCACACGCACACGCACACGCACACGCACACGCACACGCACACGCACACGCACACGCACACGCACACGCACACGCACACGCACACGCACACGCACACGCACACGCACACGCACACGCACACGCACACGCACACGCACACGCACACGCACACGCACACGCACACGCACACGCACACGCACACGCACACGCACACGCACACGCACACGCACACGCACACGCACACGCACACGCACACGCACACGCACACGCACACGCACACGCACACGCACACGCACACGCACACGCACACGCACACGCACACGCACACGCACACGCACACGCACACGCACACGCACACGCACACGCACACGCACACGCACACGCACACGCACACGCACACGCACACGCACACGCACACGCACACGCACACGCACACGCACACGCACACGCACACGCACACGCACACGCACACGCACACGCACACGCACACGCACACGCACACGCACACGCACACGCACACGCACACGCACACGCACACGCACACGCACACGCACACGCACACGCACACGCACACGCACACGCACACGCACACGCACACGCACACGCACACGCACACGCACACGCACACGCACACGCACACGCACACGCACACGCACACGCACACGCACACGCGCACGCGCACGCGCACGCGCACGCGCACGCGCACGCGCACGCGCACGCGCACGCGCACGCGCACGCGCACGCGCACGCGCACGCGCACGCGCACGCGCACGCGCACGCGCACGCGCACGCGCACGCGCACGCGCACGCGCACGCGCACGCGCACGCGCACGCGCACGCGCACGCGCACGCGCACGCGCACGCGCACGCGCACGCGCACGCGCACGCGCACGCGCACGCGCACGCGCACGCGCACGCGCACGCGCACGCGCACGCGCACGCGCACGCGCACGCGCACGCACACGCACACGCACACGCACACGCACACGCACACGCACACGCACACGCACACGCACACGCACACGCACACGCACACGCACACGCACGCGCACGCGCACGCACGGACGTCAGGTAAAAATTACATTTCTCGACGTTGCAGACTATTTTCAGTACTTTGGCATTAAAATCACAATTAATACATACCTCATCAGAATTTCTAAAGATTCAATCATTTATTTTTTATTATTGACAATAAATCAGCGAAGCCTATCGAAATACCGCGGCAGCAGCGGCAGCCGCCTCGCTGCCCGCTACACCCGAGACCCGCGCGGTGAGCCTCGCGGAAACAAGCGCGTATCGCCACTTGCACTCAGGCTCGAACGCCCGCTTCGGCTTCGGTCTCGCGGAATCGGAGCGCTCTGATTGGTCAACTCCAATCGCTCGTAACTTCAAAACTATTCCGAATTGAGCGATCCGCTTCCGCGAGAGTCCTCCGGCGCCCACCAGCTACCTTCCACTTACAGGCGGTGCGGGGATTCTGGGACACCCTGTATATATCTATATATATCATAAAGTTAGGATAAATAGTTCTCCGTAACTTTAAACAGGGTAGGAATCGGGAAAAAATATATATACTAATAATCAACATGAATATATTCATGATGATACACATTTAGATCTAGTGCACTTACTAATTATACAGACAATAATCAACATGCTAGGATAGAGATAGACGCGAATAATCTAGGAAAAGGGTCTGAAAAAAAAATATATATATATATAGAAATAATAACAAAACAAGAAAAAAGTAAATAAGGAAGTTGAAAGAAAAAAAAACATTTTTTATTAATACTAATAATGATAATAATATACACACATACATTGTGACGGGGCTTTTCTGCTCCCGTCACAAAGAGAGCCAGATCTCAGGCTCTCGCGTGTATCGGCACGGCACACGGCACTCTTTCTCCCGGGAAGAGTCCCTTCCAGGCACACAGACAAGGTCAATCGCAAGCGAACCGTTCCCGCGACTAATTTCGAGCTTTATTTTGTTTTCCGGTTAAATTTCTCTCGAGCGTACGGCGGTCATAACCGCCGCAAGGACATCCCAACGCCGTACAGCAACGTACAGCAGGCTGGAGCCTTGCTACCGGTCTCGCCGCAGCCAGCCACAGTCAGCAGGCTGGAGCCTACCGACCTCGCCACAGTCACACACGACCAGCACCTCGACACGTCACCCGCCGTTCAGCCGCGTCGCTACCGAGGTAGCGCGCGACGTTACCGACAACGGGCCATCCACCCTTCGAAGCCGCCTTAACACGACGAGCCACCAGCTACCGAGACCTACGGCGTCCGGCTCGTCGCTATGCCATCACCTCGCTCGTCTTACCGAGGTTCCCGTGCCTGCGCGCTCCGACGTTCGTGGGTTTACCTCCCGCCACGAGCGTAGTCAACCCCTCGCGTTCACGTCACCACGAACGCGAGGAAATTCAAAGAACCGCACGCGAGATCTTCGTAATTCGGGGAACTCGGACAAATAGAGCAGAGGGCGAAACGAAGACAGGCATAGGGTGGGGAGAAAAAGGACCCGCGATCGCGAGAGCGTTACTTCTCTCGGGGACTCAATCGTAGGCTCCCGAGAAGGAAGGACGTCGTGACCGCTGCCGATCCGTGCTAAACGTTCCGCGAGAATACCGACATCTTGTCACGCGCGAAGTGGGACTTCTGGCCGAGGACAACTCGAGAAGCTCCCGCAACTGCAACGAAACCGGTGAGATCGTCGTACGTGTTCGGTTTGAGGCTAGAGTAAGAATAGAGCGAACTCGACTCGTTATCGTGGGGACGGCACGACTTCGCGCGCGAAACGCGGAATTTGTTCTCGGGGAGAAATTCAGTAAAATCCATACTCTTCAATTTCATATATTTTCCGTTAAATAAATTGCCTGGAAGGTTCTCGTTTAATCCATTATTTCATACAATAGTTTGCGCCTCGTGCGAGTCCGTAATATAATTTAATTTCCGTTCCTATAAATTTTCTTGCAATTAATTCACAATTTCATCTTTCCGATTTCATCTCTTATATTTCTTTATCAATTTCTTATTACGTATTTCCGTTTCCGAGTTTATGAGATTCCGCGTACTCCCGCTGCGATCGGGCTGATTTAAGAAATATCTGTTGCGAAAGGTACCGTGGGTGCGATCCACGTTTGTCGTGTCCGCGAGCGTTGAGAAACCGAACCTTGTCCGTCGCCGATTACCTGTTACCGTATTCATGTGACCGAATCAAGTTGAGAATTGTTGTTATTATTTTATTGTGCATATTTTGGGTTGTTAAGGGAACGAGCGTGCACGCTAGTCGCTTCTCGACCAGGCTCCCGATATTCGTTAAAATAAAATATCTTTGGAGTTCCCGTATATTTCGTCTCAATCTCTGTTTCCTCCTCGCGGAGGCAACCGAACCACCCCTCTACCATTTCCCAAGGCTGAGCGACACCGGGTCGCTCTCGTCTCTCGTTCGGCTTTGAACTAAAAATTTCGTTGCGAGAGCTTTCGCTCTTGCAGCTGGCGCCCTTAATGCCGAGTGAGACGGGTTTTGTAGCCGTCTCCATTGGGTAAATTCGGGTGTAGTGAAAAACGGTTACAACATATATACATGTAAGAGGTAGCGACTAATAGAAAAAACCACACATTGTCAACTAAGTGAGTACACACAAGCGAATACCAATACAGAACATAGGGAAGAAGATGTCAAGAGGAAAAGGAAAATGTATACAATAATCATAAACACTCACAATGATAGGAACCAACATTAAGGAAAATGACTATGTAAGAGAATCAAGATCACACCATAATAACAAGAAAAACGAGACAATGTCGGGTAAAATCATGTACACACACACACAAGCCATACACGTTATATGTAAACCATCAGGAAGAAAGAAATAATAGATTCCCGAACGAATTAATAAACCAAATTGACTAAGTGATTACTTCTCGATTACATAGGCTTCACCTAAGTAATCGTTTTAAGGGGGGGAGGTGTTACGTCCTGCCGTAACCTCAACCTCACAAAATTCGAATCCTAATCTTCTAAAGAAAATCGAGTTTTACTACCGTCGGCTTATTCACGATTTTGGGGAAGAATTAAGCGTCGAATGGGAAACTGATAAAAACCGATACGACTCTGTTAGAAATCAGGCGCGAAGCGGTTGGATAAAGCGGATTTTTATTTGTTAAAATGATATTAAAAGAAACTTACACTAAATGACATGTCATGGAAGGCATGGGAACGCATAAACTGAGAAACCTCCGCAATGGATCTCAGATCCCTGCCTTACCTACGACACCCTAATTGAGTCTTTTATCGACCTCCGCTCGAGGATCACGAAGAGGCCCCAAATCTGTTATACCGCAAGCTCTGCCTAGATTAGGAGTCGGTTGAGTCGCTACCGTCCCAAGAAAGCGACTGCGGCGCGGGCTGGCGGACGGGACTCGCGAACCCGCTATCCGGCCCGGTCTCATGGTACGGCGCGCCAGGGGCCCTACAGAGGGCTGTGGTCCGAAAGAAATCTAACTGACCCACATACGGTCCCGAAAGTCGCTGGGTAACGCCAGGGAGTAGAACTCGAACAAAATATTACCCTAACAAAGATCTTTTCCAAAACGTGATAAAATTGAACCTGGTTCCGTTAATACCCATCTCAAATTTGAACATGAAGTAATCCATCCAGTTAACTTTTGACGTTCCAAGAAATGTCACCAAATTGACAAGCAGAGAACTATAATAATTTATTTCTTTCACACGAAGGTTAAAAATTTAATAATCGGTAATTAAGATAATTTTACTTGTATTAGTTCGTTATTGATAGATTAAATAATTTTAGCAGACTATACAATTAACCACTACAGTGAACTGGTTCCTCGTTCAAAACAAGAATCCATATGCATCAGATCGTGTAAAATATTTGATAACCTGAAACCTCGAATAATCGGGAAAATTACTGATTTCAATTAAAACTCTCCCTCCGTCAAGGAGGAAACATAAACGAAGGGATAATATTTAACGAAAGGTACAAAACTACGCCTCTTGCACATGGATACTTCGATTGCCACGATAGATGACGTCAAGCCAATACGTAGAGTCGACTGCGACGCATTCGAAACCGACAAGGAGAGCTTAAAGAAAGAAAGAAAGAAAAAGAAAGAAAGAAGGGAAAAGGAAATAAGGGAAGACGCATGAGAGAGTGAGACAGACGATTCCACGGAAACTCCTGGGCAGCCCCGCGCGGTCTGCCACGGTGCCGCCGCTACCAGGAGGGTTCGCGGAACAGGGGGGAAGGAAGCTGCGAAGAACTGTTCCGCGTGACGTCTCAATGAATAAGAAAATTTATAAAAATCTAAGTTAATTACTATATAAAGTTGCATAGAATTATTAATCCATTTCCAACAAATGGTTGGGAAAGATCAGACGATAATTAGTTCATAAAAGAATTACTTCTTAAGCTACGTAAATTTATAAAACGAACAATGCCGTCACGAGCATGTTGCACGTGTCCTCATTCCAGGTGAGAAGTTTAAAGGCTTAAGTACATTCCTGGAAACCCTCTCTCAGAAACCCCTCTAAGAGTATCGCCCTAGCAACGAACTCTTGTTACAAAGTCTGATCACCAATAAAGGGGGGACCTACTCCTGACCCAAGATTCCCCCCCCCCCCCCGCGACCAGCAAACCGCCCAACAAAACTACACAGTAGCGACATTTTCGATGCCGCCATATTTGTAAGGCATCAGGGAAGGGAAAAGCTTATAAAAAGCGGAGCTCAAGGACAAAAGGGCACTTAGACGCAGACACCCCGATAAGCATAGAGAGAACCAACGTAGAGAGTAGAAATTTTCGAATTTATATCGTATCAACCATTTTTCGAGAGCAGGCTCATAGAAGTTGCGGCCAAGTTTCAAGTTTTGTAAAACGAATTATTTGATAACAGAAGTTATCTTTTTGAATAAATTATAATTTCGGACCAACATCCGTCTGATTTTCCTGAGTGTTCTACTCCACCATCCCGACGATCGACACCTGCGACTCCAACAAGTTCTCACCGTAAGTACATTTTATATTTTATTTGCAATATTATAACGAAGCATCCCGCATGTAGATGCCTCATTTCCGCGTTATCTCAATCCCTACTATTTATTGGATTGTCTTACAACATATTGCGAGAACCCACAATTATTCTAAATAATTGTCGGTTAAAATTTAAGGAGAGTTCTCGGTCATTTCTCCACCAATAAAGCGGGAAGTAAATTCTTTCAAATATAGAAACAAAGCCTCCAAGCTGGTCTGGGGCACGAAGGAGCGGTGCTAGGTCGGCGTCAAACGCTCGGTCGGGGGCTCAACACGATCACTGTTAGCGACGTCCAAATTGGCCACTCGGGTTCATTGAAATCCAGGTTGATTTGTCATAACATTGAACGTGGGCATCCGTTAAACCGAAACGTCCCTCGCGTCCGATCCTAGTAGGCGCTCGTTCCGCAGATTTGGACGCAACATATGTATATTTCACATTTTATTTCGTTTTTCAATATCATATTGAGGGTGCCCACATGTCGACCCCTCATTCTGAAGTTATTTTAAATCCCTCTGTTCATTGGATTGTTCTACCATGTTTAACGATAATCAACAATTACGCTAAAATAATTATCTGTCATAACCCAATAGCGATCTCGGTTATTCCTTCAGTAATCCTTATTGTTCCTCCTGTAAGCAACCAGGGAATAATATTTCTTTAAACACCAATGACATTGTTCCCTCAGACACAAACATTCCCGGCCCCGTCCTTAGTAACTTTCCGCAAGGATTAGACTAGAAAAGGGGCTATCGTGAACTAGATTGACATCAGGTGTAGTAAAAGTCGAATTCTCGACTTGACTAGAGCATGTCGAATCCTTAAACGTTCCGATAATAGAAACAAAACTCCAAACGGGCCTGGCGTTCGTTCCGCAGTTTGGACGTAACACATCATGTCTGTCAAAATATTCCAGGTTCCAAATTGTCGTTGTTTGCAGTATTTGACGTTGCTGGTGAATCCTCTGCGGCAGAAGTCTGCGATTGAGAGCTATTCTCATTGTGACGTCTCATTGATCGCTGATCTCGCAAAAAATCTCGTCTTTTTTCGGTCCGTAAAAGTCGCATAGCTCTGTGATGAGCGATATCAAAAAGAGTATCGAGGTTACGTTTGAAGCTTTCTACTTTAGCATTCTGACCAACGGATTTTTTTCGCCGTCTGTTCTTCTGTACTTTTTTCCACTTTTGATGAAGTTTTATAAGCTTTGAAGTAGCGTGTTGTAATCGGCTAGTTGGAATTTTTGCCGCAGACCACAAAGCTGCTACTTCATTGATGGTATCCGATGCACTCCGCCGGATTGTGAGGTTATGTGCGAAATGTTTATAAAAAAAACGCTGAGAACTTGTCTGTTCGAAGGTAAATTGGGACCGAGACATCTTTTCTGTAGACGTCCGATTAGATATACCTTTTTTCTCCTCTCGGTCATTGGAACTTACAAGAAAAAAAAACAACAAAATTGTCGACGCAGCCGATTCTTAATCTCTTGCAAGCTGATCGGGGCGAAAGCCAGACATGTCGTTGGCGCTCCGAAATCGACGCGTCCTCCCATCGTCACCGAGGAAGGTTCGCTATACTATTTAATTTGGCGTATGTCGACAATATAGATGCGACGATCGCGTGAATTATTAAAAAAATACTCGAAATCGATCGCTAATGTGGTACGTGTGGTCTCGGTGAGATTTCGCGGACGACAGGGAGGAAGAGCACAGCTCCCTCACTCACGTCGGTGCCCTAGTTCGTCGATCGAGAGATAGATAGAGCAAGTCGATGTCCTATATCGATGGCGCGTCGATCGAGGTGGATCGATACCTGGAGTTTCTACTGGCGTGGCGCGAGGGCAGCACATTACATTGAGTCACCTCTTACACTTGACTGTCGGAGCTCATTTTTCACGTGGTGTATTTTCATACAAAAATAAACAATACTGGCGAGTGGGGAGGGAGCGGGCAATCTTTTTCTTTTTACTTTTCCTATACTGACAGATTGAAGACTGTTTTTTTTTCTGTCAGACATCTTATCATACTGCTTAATTTCTTGTAAATTATCACCTCACGAAGCGGGGTCTTGGACAAACAAGTCTAGCAGGTACCTCATCAGTGATGATGTTTAGTTGAACGAGACACCTCTTAGCATTTTTTATCAGAGCTCCCCTTCTACGACGTACTTTATTATACACGAATATACAAATTTATGCAGTGGGAGAAAAGAGAAAAAAAACAATTTACATCTAATCCTGACAATTATTTTAATTATTCTATTCCTTCTACCACCTTCTAAAACTATTTTATTTTGTATAAAATTTCACCACGCGGAAGGAGGTTTCGAAAAAACCAATCTAACAGGTGCCTCATCAATGTAGTCTTCTAGTCGATTGAGACACCTTTTTTGTCAGAGCCTCCCTGCCGCGATGTTCATCGTTACACACGAAGATACTAATTTTCAGTGTGGGAAATGAAAATAAAAAAAAAGTTTTTTTTTTACACACCCTAATAATGATGTAAAAGAATTTTTTCAGAATTATCGGATCGTTTTTTAAAATTTGTCAAACTCGATTTTTGTTGGCCGAAAAAAATATTTCAGTCTATTTTCCATCTATAAGCACCTTTTCCAATAATAAACACATTCGGAAAGTTCATTCAAAACTCCATCTTTTATTCCTTGAACATTTTTTTTTGTATACCTAAAACTTTCAAAGATACAGCGGTTTTAACGAAAAAATTACCAGTTTGGCATATCCTAAAAAAAATGATCTAAAAATTCTGAAAAAATTACAAACATTTCTTTTAATAATTACGAATTGTGGTAAAATTACGATTTTTTGGAAGTGGTCGAATTTTTGACCATTCGAATTGAGATCGAATGCCTCATTATATTCTATAAACATCAATTTACATTAATTCCGATTAAAGGACAATTTATTACTTCCTATTTCTTCCGATACAAACTTGTTTGTATTGTGACGAGTAATAAAAATATTGATTGTAGTTTTTATTTAATTTGCCGTTTCCTGGTCATTTCCGATTAATATGAATTGGGAGAAATACACAATTTCATATACACTGACAGTGCAATTGACGTTGACCCGATCGGTCAACGTTTGCTCATTTATTCCTATTGATAGATCGCAAAAAAAAACAACATTTGATTCCGATTGTTCGACCAGGCAATGTATTCCCATATATTGTTGTAAAATTCAAATCGTTGTAAGTCAAATAGGTCAATATCAATGTACACCGATTGATTTGTTTCTCATATGTATGTATATGCAATCAATATATATAATGTATGAAAATTCCGATTGATTCTTATTAAAGAATGATTCATCAACTCCCGTTCGTTCCTATTCAAACTCCTATTGCGTTCTAGCTCAACTATAAGTTGCCGTTTCTTATTCATTCGTGATAACGAAATTGACAATCTCTCGCCGATTCATTCCAATTGATCGCGACTTGAGTGCAATACGCCATTTCCTATTAATAGCTATAAAGATTCTGCCGCAGAGGACCGTCAACATTGGCTCATTCATTCCAGTAGACAGTTTACTTACAAAAATACATTGAATCCGATTGTTCGGCCGGACTATGCATTCCCATAGAAGTATTGAGGCCAACAAGGATTTCACCGATTGCTTCTTGTTGCATAATTCAAATCGCTGTTAGTCAAATAGGTCAATACCGATGTATACCGATAGATTCGTTTCTCATGTGCACATGCAATGTATGCAAATTCCGATTGATTCTAATTAAAGAATGATTCATCAACCCCTATTCATTCCTATTCAAAGTCTGTAGTTAAGTATTGTGATCATAGGCAGATTGATACCTATTGCGTTGTAGCTCAACTGTAAGTTGCCGTTTCTTATTCATTCCGAAAGAAACGATGACGAAATTGATCAACTCTTGCCGATTCATTCCGATTAATCGCGACCCGGGAGCAATACGCAATTTCCTGTTAATAGCTATAGAGATTCAGTCATCGAGGTCAGTCAACGATACCTGATTCATATGTCACTAAAGTTCGCAACGTTGCAGCAACGAAATGACCTCAACTGTCAATCGTACGAGCTGTACGTAACCTCCGTATTTCTTTCAATTTTTATTTGAATGCTTGGACGTTCTTACGAGCCCATTTTATCGTGATAATTTTTCTTCACAGCCTTAAAAATGTTCACCAAGATTTAAGAGAATCTGTTGAGCGGACAACTTTCTACAGGCTTACAATGATGAAGTGAAAAATAGTTTGACTTTGAAAGGCCCGTAATTTTTTTTTGGGACAGATTTCCCCGCGAAATTTATTTTGAAAATTATCTTTAGGCTTCATGAAAAGTTCTTACCAAGTTTTAGGAAAATCGTTTGTTCGGAAAAGTTTCTACAGACTTACAACGATGAAGTGAAAAATAGTTTGACCTTGAAAGGCCCGTAATTTTTTTTGGGACAGATTTCCCCGCCCAGTTTATTTTGAAAATTATCTTTAGGCTTCATGAAAAGTTCTCACTAAGTTTTAGGAAAATCGTTTGTTCGGAAAACTTTCTACAGACTTACAACGATGAAGTGAAAAATAGTTTCACCTTGAAAGGCCCGTAATTTTTTTTTGGGACAGATTTCCCCGCCCAATTTATCTTGACAATTATCTTTAGGCTTAATGAAAAGTTCTGACCAAGTTTTAGGAAAATCGTTTGTTCGGAAAACTTTCTACAGACTGTTGTGCCCCGGGCAGGTACTAATAATTATTATAGATGATTCGAAATATATATTATTATTTCGAAGAGTCTCGGTACCGATTATTTCGGTTGCGAGACACATGCGGTTGCGTTACGCATCGAGCGTACATCGAGCATCGAACGTCAAGCGTCGAGCGTCGATACTGCTGACGCAGCAGTTAGGCAACCGCGAGCGCCTCGGTAACTGGAGCACCGACTCGAGAATACCGAGGCGAGAAATTGCGAAAAGGAAAATATGCTCCAAATCCCGCTCACGAAAAAGCGAGGATTTGGAAAGATATTTGTTTACAGAAATTAAGTAGATTATAAACTTGCGCTAAATATTAAGCTGATACACCTGCTCTCGAGGAATATATATAGAGGATCGAGAGCAGGTACTCGGCAGTCTGACAGTACGGTTGAATACGAACGTTTCCATAGTAATTGTGCAAGGAAACCTTAAGGGTGCAAAGTGTACATCGAACGGTAGTTCGAAATAACCGAAGGTAATTTGAGATAAATTGTGACAGATTGAAAAACTTGAACACTTTAACCATAAAAAGAATAATCATTATTTAATTAAATAATTAATTAAATAATCTCTTGTTAATAAATTATTGATAATAATTTATATTTATTGAAACTGTAAAATATCGTTTAATAATATCTCAATAAAACTGTGTTAATAATTCACGTGGGTTCTAACCCTTTACTGGATCATCCCCAAAAACATTATCGCGTAACCCGGAGTAGCTACCCGGATTTCCGCGGCATAACATTGGTGGCAGCGGTGGGATCTCCAGAGTGAATTTTAAACCGCTAAAAAATTACCAAAATAGTGAAGCTCCGCGAAGTGCGGTAACGTGTGTAAATTCCGCGAGCCAAGGGTCGACTAGTGCTCCGGCGGACCATAGGGCGATCAAAGGATCGACGTGGACATCCCGTACCCAGGAGAGGTAACGGAAGGTATCAACCGAAGCCTTCGAGGATCGCTGCAGGATACCCGAAGGGCGTCGCCAACAAGTGGGACGTTGAATCAAGGTCAGAAGGGAGCCTGGAACCCCAAGGGTTGTACGTACGGACTAGAGGGCATCCCGTAATGTGGCACGCATTGTAAGTGACCCCACATTACTCATTAAAATTTTTTGGGGAAAAAAAACAGAGCATTGTCGAAGCCGGTAGGACGCTACCAAGCGATAGAATTATCGAATAAAAAATCGACGCGAAGAATAAAGGAGGAAAAATGAGCGTCCACAGCGCAGAGCGGTCAGGATGGCAGGGTACCACCCTCGGTACAGGGGAAGAAGCCCTTCAGGTCGTAGAAGGGGTGCAGAATGCCCTATCGGAAATTACCAATCGAACACGGCAGGCCCTGGGCGACAGCTCACGCGGGGGTGGTCAACCGGGGCGACAGGAATCACCAAACCCGATGTTCGGGGTGAACCTCCAGAGGGGGATCGGATGGGAGGATGTAGACGTCCGGATGTTCGAACGCAATGGTCAGGTCACCCCGGCAATGGTGGACGGAGAAATCGACCGTTTGCGGGCACAGATGCGAGGCACGCAGCACAGAGAGCCTAACCCGACTGGCGGGAATAGGGCACCGGGGTCTACAAACCGGAATGGCGCGGATATTCCGCCACTTAGACCGGCAGTGCGGGCATCGCGGAGAGCCCTATTCCGGGGGCTCGGGGCAGTGAACGAGGAGGACAACGATTCCATCCAAGGGGATGCGGAGCAACCCACAGAGGAGGTACAGCCCTTAGAAGAGGATGCTGCGGCCCGGCGATTAACCCGGCTCGAGCAGACACTCCAGGGCATAGGGGACCAGCTACAGAGAGTGCTGGACCAGTCTACGCGGGCCCCAGCGGATGACTCTGTGGGGGAACGACTCATTGCCATGGAGGAGACCTTAAGGGATTACGTCCTAGAGGGTCAGCCAAGGGCGGCACGCCGGCGAACAAGTCCTCCGCCGCAACCGCCTCCACCTCAACGACGAGCCCGGATAACGGAGCCGGTGGAAGAAGGGGCTGAATACCTGTACATGGCATCGGCCCTTCGGAACATAAAAACCTTTGACGGGAACGATCCGGCAAAACTCGATGGTTTTATGCTCTCCTGTGAGGCGGTGTGGGGCATGGTAAAACCCAGGCTACGTTCCCAGCTCCTCACGCTCATAGGCAGCAGTAAGCTGGAGGACCGTGCGACGCGAGAGATGCGTCACAAAACGATTGTGACCCTTAACGATTTGCGCGTGGAACTGGAAGCGTTATACGGGAAGCGCGAGTCACTCGCTTCGTTACAGTACCAATTTTGTACCTTGCGTCAGGACGTAAAGGAAAATGTGTCGACTTACGCCACAAGGGCCGAGACCCTTACTGTAGAGGTCATTGAAAAATTGTGCGAGGGTACCGACGCACGGGAAGCTCGTGCCATCGGAGAAGTCATTCGAAGAAGTGCCCAGATGAATTTTGAAAACGGGTTAAAAAAGGAAATACAGACGATCGTACGGTCTACCAGGGTCTACACGAGGCCGTAATGGGGGCCATTGAGGTCGAGAAAATGACAGCAGGACGGCCGGGCATGGCACGGCCTAGCAGCGGGGGAGGAAACCCTCAACAATCACAGGGGGCGACAGGGGGCGCCACCCGAACCTGCTATACTTGCGGGAAGACCGGTCACGTGGCAAAACATTGCCGATCCGGTCGACAGAGTCTCCCAGCGCCGGCACCGAGGGACGTGCACGTGGCAAGTATCACGTGTAATTATTGTAAAAAACCGGACATCTCTGGAGAGAATGCCGGGCACGTAAGCGGGACGACAAACGACCCGGAAATAAGGGCAACAATGGAAATAAGGGCAACAATGGAAATAAACGGCAAGACGAGCGCCGAAGGGAGGAGGTCGCCGTGCATCCGGGGCAAGAAGGAACCGTAGGGACATTTCGGGTCAACATGGCCACGGAAGAACCCTTAAGGGAGGCCAACGTTTACACGACAGTGACCACGGAAGCAGCATCGGAGCCCGAGACACCAACCACCGAGCTACTGACAGTGGCCTCATTTCGTCGGAAGGGACAAATAGGACAGGTCGCCCCCCTTAAGGAAGCCGAGGTGTACGTGATAGGGTCTCCAGGGTCCCACGCTTCGGCTAGCGACTTCCATATTAAGTCCCCATCCAGCCGACAGGGAATATTGACCCTTAAGGCGGACACCGGGGCGACGGTGAGTTTAATTCACGAAAATGTGCTATCCACCGACACTCCGGTGGCAAGGTCGGGGGTGTCGTTAAGGGGGCTGGGGGGGGAGCCTTGAACGCGCGCTACGCCGCCCTCGTGGAACTACAGACACCCTTAGGGTCCGTGAAGCATTGGTTTCATGTGATACCACAGAATCTTCACGTGCAGACCCATGGAATCCTAGGGATGGATTTCATTAAGGAAAAAGGGGTGGACATCCTTCAGGGGAAGGTTATAAAAATTAAGGGGCACTGCATGCCGTTGGTGGATGGAAGCCTACGGATCGCTTTGCCGCCGCGCAGCGAAAATATCGCCTATGTGTCAACATTAAGTACCGACGAAGGGCTCATCGAGAAATGTGACGTCACCGAGGGAGTGATACGCGGAGCCTGTGTGACCTCGCCCCAAGGCAACAGCTGTGCGGTGAGTTTTGTAAACACAACACCTGAGAATGTGTACGTCGAACGACCGACGGTGAAACTCGAGCCGCTAGCGTCAGCAGACGAGCTGCACGGCGAGCTCGCCGCTGCGACGTGCGAGGTAAACACGGCAACGGGAACGAGTGGCACGCGACTCGAGAAGTTACGTCAGGCGATCGAGGTTACTCACCTCAACAAAGAGGAAAAGAATTCATTAATGGAAGTCTGCGAGGAGTACGCGGACATATTCCATCTCGAGGGAGATCGGCTGCCCTGTACCAACATGGTAGAGCACAGCATCCCAATCCTGGAGGGCGTACAGCCTATCAAGGTACACCCTTATCGCCTACCGGAAGCGCATAAGAAGGAGGTGCGGGAACAGACCAAGGGCATGCTCGAGGAGGGCATCATACAGCCAAGTCGGAGTCAATGGAACGCTCCGTTACTCGTGGTAGCGAAAAAACCTGACGCAACAGGAAAGATAAAAATGCGCGTTGTGGTGGACTTTCGCAAACTAAACGAGGTCACCATCGGGGACTCGTACCCGCTGCCGCATATAACGGAAATATTGGATCAGCTGGGACGAGCACACTACTTTACGACACTCGATCTCGCCTCCGGTTTTCACCAGATTCCGATGGCGGAAAAGGACAAAGAGAAGACAGCATTCTCAACACCGCAGGGGCACTTCGAGTATACCCGTATGCCCTTCGGTCTAAAAAACGCCCCGCCGACGTTCCAACGCCTAATGAGCACAGTACTGGTAGGGCTCGAAGGGCTGAAATGCTACGTGTACCCAGACGACATCGTAATCTTCGGAGCAACCCTGGCAGAACATAATAATCGGCTCCGAGAGGTATTCCATCGCCTAAGGGAAGCGAAACTGGCCCTTCAGCCGGCAAAATGCCGATTGTTGCGTTTGGAAACGCGATACCTCGGGCACGTGATCTCCAGCGAGGGAGTGCATCCCGATCCGTCACTTGTGACCTCCGTCCGGGAGTTCCCAACCCCGAAGGATGTTAAGGGAGTGTAGTCCTTCCTAGGGCTCGCCGGATATTACCGTAAGTTTATCCAGGATTTTTCAAAAATCGCTAAACCCTTGACGGAGCTCACCAAGAAGGACAGTAAATTCGTATGGACGGCGAAGCATGAGCAGGCTGTGGAGGACCTAAAAAGGGCGCTGACCACTGCACCGGTACTACAGTATCCGGACTTCGAGAAGCCCTTCATCGTCACCACGGACGCATCGGATAGGGCCATACGGGCCATATTGTCCCAAGGGCCGATAGGGGAGGACCTGCCCATTTGCTACGCTAGTCGGACCTTAAACAAGGCGGAGCAAGATTACACAACAACAGAGAAAGAGCTGCTCGCCATCGTATGGGGAATTGCACAATTCCGCCCTTATGTTTATGGAACTCGGTTCACAGTGGTAACCGATCACAAGCCCTTAACGTGGTTGTTCAGGGTTAAGGATCCCGGATCGAGACTCATGCGGTGGAAAATAAAATTATCAGAGCACGAGTTCGATGTGCAATATAAAGCCGGGAAACAGAACACCAACGTCGACGCGTTGAGTCGCATATGTGTGGCAACGCGTGTTGCCACACATATGCGAGGAAAGAGTCGAGGAAAGAGTCGAGCGAGCCGAGCAGCGACGGTAAGGAAGGCAGCGCGCAACCTCGTCCGCAGAAGCGCCAAGCAGCCGCAACCCGCGCGACAGGCGAGGCGGCGGCCAGCCAGGGGAGCAGTCCCGCGGATAGTCAGCCCGACGCCCGCCGCGGGAAGGAGCACGAGCGAGTTCGCTCAGACGGGGAACGTCTGCGGGGAACGTAAGCGAGGAAGAGAAAGCCAAGATTCTCCACGAACACCATGACGCACCCCTGGGAGGGCACCAGGGGGTGGCTCGCATGCTGGCCCGTATAAAATTAAGGTACACCTGGTCCAGCATGGCGAAGGATGTAGAAAAATACGTGGCACGATGTGACAAGTGCCAACGAAATAAGATGCGGCCAGTAGCGAAGGCACCGTTGGTAATCACAGATACACCAACCAGGGCCTTCCAAAAATGTGCGATGGACATCGTAGGGCCGTTACCCGAGACTGAGCGAAGGAATAAGTACATCCTGACGTTTCAGGATTTACTCACGAAATACAGCGTGGCCATACCGCGGGAAACGCAACAGGCCAACGAAGTGGCGAAGGCATTCGCCAAAGAAATCGTATGTCGGTACGGAGCGCCAGAGACCGTCCTTACCGACGAAGGCACGAATTTCCTTAGTGCCATCTTTAAGGGGGTATGTCAGCTATTGCGCATAGAGAAAATACAGACAACGGCGTACCACCCTGAGTCGAACGGAGCGTTGGAACGCTCGCACAGGACCCTCGCAGAGTACCTTAAGGGTTATATAGACGAGGATCAGGGAAACTGGGATGAATGGTTGCCTTACGCCATGTTTACCTACAACACGACACCCCATACGGCAACTGGATACACACCACATCAGCTGGTCTACGGAGAGAACGCAGAGTTACCTACAGCCCTTCAAAGGGCGCCCAGGTCCACCTACTCGTATGATGATTATGCGCAGGAACAGCGGGAACGCTTACGTGCGGCCTGGTCTACAGCTTACGATAATCTGAAGGTCGCCAAGGAACGGGCCAAGGTCTACTATGATCGGAAAACCCGCGAAAGGAAGTTCAAGGTCGGAGACCGAGTTCTGCTGCACGACGAGACGGTACGCCGGGGACGGTCAGCAAAATTAACCCCGAAGTGGATAGGGCCTTACCCCATCGTGGAGGAACACCCTCCGTGCAACTACACCCTTCGCCAGGGGCGTCGGGTGGTCAAGGTGCACGTAGACCGTCTACGAAATTACGTGGAGGAATAAAAACAAAGCAAAAATAAAAAGACGGGGGTAAAGGAGGGTCTAACCACGGGTCTAACTTCAGTTAGACCCATAGGGAGACATCGGCTTCGACAATGCTTCACTCAAGGAAAATTGAAGGCATAAAATAACAATAAGGAAAATTGCAGATTGCTGCTGGCGGGTCTACAGGCCGGTCTACCGGCCATAGCCGTCGCTTCGGATGGCCCGTACGAAATACAGCCCCTCAGGGATGCACCCGGGTTGTATTTTGAGAAGGTCGGACTACTGCATCTTCACACCAACGTCTGGACCGTAGCAATTCGGATGGACCTATCGAATTTAGCATATATGGAACAACACATTAATTTCCACCTGGGAGAGGTCCGAATAAAATGTGAAAGGTACGGTAGCCCGGACGGCCATTGCGCAGAGATGCTGGAGCATCTTGTCCGACTGTCGGAAAAAATCGAGGAGAATGTAGGAGTCGTGCAGGACCTCGTCGGCGTGGAGCCGAAACGGAAGCGACGGGGACTGATTGACTGCCTGGGCACGGTAGTAAAAGCCATCACCGGCAATCTGGACGCAGCGGATGGGGAACGGATAGAGGCAGAGATTGCCGCCATCCAGGGCACCCAAGGGACCCTGAAGAAGGCCGTGAAGGAGCAACTGCAGGTCGTGGAAACGACGCTGGAAATGTTCAACAGAACGTCACGAGCCTCGCAGAGGAATCTACAAAGATTGTACACCATGGTACGCACGGTGAACGGATATTTCCAGAATCGTACTCAGGTATTGAGCGAACGACAGCATTTCGACGAGAGTCTCGCACTCATAGAAGCCTCTGTGGAGACTTATCTGCGAGAGGTAGAGAAGATGGCCGAACTCTTCGCCAGTGTGGCCTCCGGAACCATTAGTGCGTCAACAGTCACGCCGGCTGCACTGACGGGGTACCTTACGGAAGCCCTACCGCACCTACCCTTAGGGTATAGGTTCCCACGGCCAGCCACGCGGGAAAATGCGGCGGCCATCCTTCGACTGGCAACGCCACGGGCGTATCGAAAGGGAGGCATAATAACCCTAATGCTGGAAATTCCACTGATCGGACCCTCGGTCTACAATGTGAACTATGCTTATCCTCTCCCGAGAAGGGGAAAAAACGACACTTATTACTACGTGGAAGCCGCCGAGGATCTCGTGGTGGTAGACCGGGAAAATAGAAATTACCTCCGAGTAACGACAGCCGACCTGGAAAGCTGTAAAAGGGATAGGGACGAGTACTATTGTTCACCGCGTTACCCGACCCTGACCATCAGCATGGATGCCCCCTGCGGCGTACGACTTTACACCGAGGGAGCGGTAGGTCAGGGTCAGCATTGCCCGAAGAAAATATTGAAGCTTACGCACACACTCGTAATGGGTATGAGGCAACCCGGGCAGTGGCTGTTTGTAGCACCGCGTGGAGAGACGGTGAGCATCGGCTGTCACGGTAAGCCGACGAAGCAGGAACGTCTCGACGGCACAGGGTTATTGACCGTCCACGAACGGTGTGTCGTCACCGCGGCCAGCTTCAAATTAGAGACAGTGAAAGGCTGGAGTCAGCAAGTCACCGGAGCAGGCTACGTGCCGGCCTACAATCTTACCCTGCTACCAGCCGAGGAGGAGGAAATGCCTCAACTAATGACGAGGATATTGGACACCAAACTCGAGCGTGCGGTAAACAGCCCGCATGAGATACAAAACCTAAGCGTACGGCTACAAAAAATTAAAACGGAATTAAAGTCGACGGAGCCGGCTAGCCCGTCGACTCGCACGCAACTATACCATACCGTCGGGTCATATGCAGTGAGCACGCTTGCCCTGCTGGCCATCGTCGGCTATGTGGTATACCGCGCCCTACGAAGAAGGGCCGGAAAAACTCCCGTACAGGAGCCGCATATAATTCCCCGGGTGGCAACCCGGGTCGGCGCATAATGCGGGGGAAAAGGAGGAAAATCCAGGAAAAACAAAAAATCCATTGCTTTACAAAGGACGCAAATTTATTCAAAACGAATTTTTTCGAAGGAAAAAAAAACATTCGTTTATTTTTTCGACAAAAAGAATATACAAAAGAGGAAAGAATTTATCGTATACGACGGAGCTGAGAGTGTCAATTCCACTCCGCGAAGCGCCAGTTCATGTCGCCTGCGGCGACGAGAAGCGGGATCTTCCTCTTCTTCCCCACCTGAAGATTCCGAGTCCGAGTCCGAGGCCCCGGCTGGACGCGGCATAACACGAGGAGCCCCCCGAGGCAATGGGGCGAGACGACTCCTGGGGAGAAGGGCCTCCCAGGGCCTGGGCATCCGACCATGGGCGCCGCTAAACTCCATCGCGGCTGCCGAAATTTCCACGGATTGAGCGGAGTGAACCCTCCGGGAGGCAGGACGCCTCCTCCGGGACCCCAGCACCACAGGCTCGGCCACGGCCGAGTTCGCTTCGGGCCCGATGATCTCCACGTCGGGACTGGACCGACCAGAGGAACTGGGACGGACCACCAGCGTGTAGACCAAGTCACCAGGAAGGGTGACGCGCACTCTCTAGGGAAAAAAAAATATAAAAAATTAATTACAAGGGTTAAATAGACAGGGAGTAAAAAGGAAAAAAAAGTATAAAAAAGGGAAAAAAAAATTATTGTAAAATAATAATTACCTTGCTGGGCGGGCTCGGGCTGCGTCTGGAGCTCATCGTGTAGATTCAAGTTAAAAGGAAATAACTGGCGGTCGATGAACGAATAAGTATAAACACTGGGGAAACGACGGTTAATATATCCCAAAAGTGCAAACGCGTCGACCTACTGAGCGTCAACCTCGACCGTCAGCATAAAGGAATAACGGCGGCCTTCCGCCTCCGTATTCCGCAAGAGCCCGGAAGCGCGACTAACTCGTACGCCCACCTGTGAAAAGGGGAACCTCTTCTTGCGTATATTTTATGAGAAACTTTTTCTTTTTTCCCTTTGGTCATAACAGTAGGCACGGGGCACACGGAAATAGTAAAAATAAAGCCCGCCGGAGACGAGCGAAAAGAAATCAGATTTCTTTTCTTTTTAGGGGGGAGGGATGTTGTGCCCCGGGCAGGTACTAATAATTATTATAGATGATTCGAAATGTATATTATTATTTCGAAGAGTCTCGGCACCGATTATTTCGGTTGCGAGACACATGCGGTTGCGTTACGCATCGAGCGTACATCGAGCATCGAACGTCAAGCGTCGAGCGTCGATACTGCTGACGCAGCAGTTAGGCAACCGCGAGCGCCTCGGTAACTGGAGCACCGACTCGAGAATACCGAGGCGAGAAATTGCGAAAAGGAAAATATGCTCCAAATCCCGCTCACGAAAAAGCGAGGATTTGGAAAGATATTTGTTTACAGAAATTAAGTAGATTATAAACTTGCGCTAAATATTAAGCTGATACACCTGCTCTCGAGGAATATATATAGAGGATCGCGAGCAGGTACTCGGCAGTCTGACAGTACGGTTGAATACGAACGTTTCCATAGTAATTGTGAAAGGAAACCTTAAGGGTGCAAAGTGTACATCGAACGGTAGTTCGAAATAACCGAAGGTAATTTGAGATAAATTGTGACAGATTGAAAAACTTGAACACTTTAACCATAAAAAGAATAATCATTATTTAATTAAATAATTAATTAAATAATCTCTTGTTAATAAATTATTGATAATAATTTATATTTATTGAAACTGTAAAATATCGTTTAATAATATCTCAATAAAACTGTGTTAATAATTCACGTGGGTTCTAACCCTTTACTGGATCATCCCCAAAAACATTATCGCGTAACCCGGAGTAGCTACCCGGATTTCCGCGGCATAACAAGACTTACAACGATGAAATTAAAAATAGTTTGACTTTGAAAGGCCCGTAATTTTTTTTGGGATAGATTTCCTCGCCCAATTTATTTTGAAAATTATCTTTAGGCTTCATGAAAAGTTCTTACCAAGTTTTAGGAAAATCGTTTGTTCGGAAAAGTTTCTACAGACTTAAAACGATGAAGTGAAAAATAGTTTCACCTTGAAAGACCCGTAATTTTTTTTGGGACAGATTTCCCCGCCCAATTTATCTTGACAATTATCTTTAGGCTTAATGAAAAGTTCTCACCAAGTTTTAGGAAAATCGTTTGTTCGGAAAACTTTCTACAGACTTACAACGATGAAATTAAAAATAGTTTGACCGTGAAAGGCCCGTAATTTTTTTTTGGCACAGATTTCCCCGCCCAATTTATTTTGACAATTATCTTTAGACTTCATGAAAAGTTCTCACCAAGTTTTAGGAAAATCGTTTGTTCGGAAAAGTTTCTCCAGACTTACAACGATGAAGTGAAAAATAGTTTCACCTTGAAAGTCCGTAATTTTTTTTTGGGACAGATTTCCCCGCCCAATTTATCTTGACAATTATCTTTAGGCTTCATGAAAAGTTCTCACAAAGTTTTAGGAAAATCGTTTGTTCGGAAAACTTTCTACAGACTTACAACGATGAAATGAAAAATAGTTTCACCTTGAAACGATTTTCAAACAAACGATTTTCCTAAAACTTGGTGAGAACTTTTTAAGAAGTCTAAAGATAATTGTCAAAATAAATGGGGCGGGGAAATCTGTCCCAAAAAAAAATTACGGGCCTTTCAAGGTCAAACTATTCTTCACTTCATCGTTGTAAGTCTGTAGAAAGTTTTCCGAACAAACTATTTTCCTAAAACTTGGTGAGAACTTTTTATGAAGCCTAAAGATAATTGTCAAAATAAATTGGGCGGGGAAATCTGTCCCAAAAAAAAATTACAGGCCTTTCAAGGTGAAACTGTTTTTCACTTCATCGTTGTAAGTCTGTAGAAAGTTTTCCGAACAAACGATTTTCCTAAAACTTGGTGAGAACTTTTTAAGAAGTCTAATGATAATTGTCAACATAAATTGGGCGGGGAAATCTGTCCCAAAAAAAAATTACGGGCCTTTCAAGGTCAAACTATTTTTCACTGCATCGTTGTAAGCCTTGTAACCGCTTTTCCCAACACCAGAATGTACCCAATCGAGACGGCTACAAAACCCGTCTCACTCGGCCTTAAGGGCGCCAGCCGCGAGAGCGAGAGCTCTCGCGACAAAATTTTAATTTTAAAGCCGAACGAGAGACGAGAGCGACCCGGTGTCGCTCAGCCTTGGGGAATTGGTAGAGGGGGTGGTTCGGTCACCTCCGCGAGGAGGAAACAGAGATTGAGACGAAATTCGGGAACTCCAAAAGATATTTTATTTTATCGAATATCGAGAGCGTGGTCGAGAAGCGACTAGCGTGCACGCTCGTTCCCTCAATAACCCAAAATGTTCACAGTAAAATAATAACAACAATTCGCAACGTGATTCGGTAACACAAATTCGGTAATATATGCTTGGCGACAGACAATGTTCGGTTTCTCGACGCTCGCAGACAAACGACAAACGTGGATCGCAGCCACGATACCTCTCGCAACAGATATTTCTCAAATCAGCCCGATCGCAGCGGGAGTACGCGGAATCTCATAAAACCGGAAACACGAATATAGAATAAGAAATCGGAAAAAAAGAAATAGCTCGGAAAAGAAATATGAAATATGAAATCGGAAAGATGAAATTGTGAATTAATTGCGAGAAAATTTATAGAAACGGAAATTAAATTGAATTACGGACTCGCACGAGGCGCAAACTATTGAATGAGACGAAAGATTAAACGAGAACCTTCCAGGCCCATTATTTAAAGGAAACTATGGGAAATTGAAAAAACCTGGATTTTATTGAATTTCTCCCCGAGAACAAATTCCGCGTTTCGCGCGCGAAGGCGTGCCGTCCCCACGATAACGAGTCGAGTTTGCTCTATTCTTACTCTAGCATCAAACCGAACACGTACGACGATCTCACCGGTTTCGTTGCAGTTGCGGGAGCTTCTCGAGTTGTCCTCGGCCAGAAGTCCCACTTCGCGCGTGTCAAGATGTCGGTATTCTCGCGGAACGTTTAGCACGGATCGGCAGCGGTCACGACGTCCTTCCTTCTCGGGAGCCTACGATTGAGTCCCCGAGAGAAGTAACGTTCTCGCGATCGCGGGTCCTTTTCCCCCCACCCTATGCCTATCTTCGTTTCGCCCTCTGCTCTATTTGTCCGAGTTCCCCGAATTACGGAGATCTCGCGCGGTTCTTTGAATTCCCTCGCGTTCGTGATATCGTGAACGCGAGGTGTCGGGTACGATCGTGGTGGGAGGTGAATCCACGAGAGCCTTGGCGCGCAGATACGGGAACTTCGGTGAGACGAGCAAGGCGACGAAATAGCGACGAGCCGGGCGCTGGAGATCTCGGTAGCTGGTGGCTCGTCGTGTCAGGATGGCTTGGTGATCGGTCGGCGGGTGGAGGACCCGTTGTCGGTATTGTCGCGTGCTACCTCGGTAGCGGCGCGACTGAACGGCGAGTGACTTGTCGAGGTGCTGGTCTTGTGTAGCTGCGACGGAATCGGTAGCAAGGCTCCAGCCTGCTGATTGTGGATGGCTGTGGCAAGGCTCCAGCCCGCTGTATGTCGCTGGGAGGCGTCGAGATGTCCTTGCGGCAGTTACGACCGCCGTACGCTCGAGAGAATATTGACCGGAAACCAAAATAAAGCTCAAAATTAATCGTGGGAACGGTTCGCTCGCGATTGACCCTGTCTGTGTGCCTGGAAGGGACTCTTCCCGGGAGAAAGAGTGCCGTGTGCCATGCCGATCCACGCGAGAGCCTGAGATATGGCTCTCTTTGTGACGGGGGCAGAAAAGCCCCGTCACAGCCTGTAGAAAGTTGTCCGCACAACAGATTCTCTTAAATCTGGTGAACATTTTTAAGGCTGTGACGAAAAATTATCACGATAAAATGGGCTCGTAAGAACGTCCAGGCATTTAAATAAAAATTGAAAGGAATACGGAGGTTATGTACAGCTCGTACGATTGACAGTTGAGGTCATTTCGTTGCTGCAACGTTGCGAACTTTAGTGGCATTCATTCATTCCAGTTGACAGTTTATCGGAAAGAAACACATTGAATCCGGTTGTTTGACGGGACAAGACATTCCCATAGAAACATTATACTTACCGATAGATTCCGATATATGATCAAACAATACAACCCATTTCAATCCCATAAGCTCGATATAGAGCCACTTTTCAACGGTATTTTCCGATTAAATCTTGTATAAAACTAAAATGGGGGAATTTCCTATACAATCCGATTCGTTATTTCAATGGGAAAGTGAGCATTCTATGGGATATTACCAGGACAAAAAACTCATTCAAACCAATACTTCGTCGAAAAATAATATTTCCTATCGGGAAGCCAATTTTATCGGATAATAACGATACGTTCCGATTGATATCACGTGCCAATTCAATCCTACTGATACCTATTCATTTCCAATGGGAGCGCAAATTGCTCTCCGATTAAGACTATTCATTCCGATTGAAATCCTATGGGTTACAATCGGTTTCAATCAGTATCTATAGGATTTTCTAAGCAGGGATATTATTTTTCGACGACGTATTGGTTTAAATGAGTTTTTTGTCCTGGTAATATCCCATAGAATGCTCACTTTCCCATTGAAATAACGAATCGGATTGTATAGGAAATTCCCCATTTTAGTTTTATACAAGATTTAATCGGAAAATACCGTTGAAAAGTGGCTCTATATCGAGCTTATGGGATTGAAATGGGTTGTGTTGTTTGATCATATATCGGGATCTATCGGTAAGTATAATGTTTCTATGGGAATGTCTTGTCCCGTTAAACAACCGGATTCAATGTGTTTCTTTCCGATAAACTGTCAACTAGAATGAATCAGGTATCGTTGACTGACCTCGATGACTGAATCTCTATAGCTATTAACAGAAAATTGCGTATTGCTCCCGGGTCGCGATTAATCGGAATGAATCGGCAAGAGTTGATCAATTTCGTCATCGTTTCTTTCGGAATGAATAAGAAACGGCAACTTACAGTTGAGCTAGAACGCAATAGGTATCAATCTGCCTATGATCACAATACTTAACTACAGACTTCGAATAGGAATGAATAGGGGTTGATGAATCATTATTTAATTAGAATCAATTGGAATTTGCATACATTATATATATTGATTGCATATACATACATATGAGAAACAAATCAATCGGTGTACATTGATATTGACCTATTTGACTTACAACGATTTGAATTTTACAACAATATATGGGAATACATTGCCCGGTCGAACAATCGGAATCAAATGTTGTTTTTTTTTGCGATCTCTCAATAGGAATAAATGAGCAAACTTTGACCGATCGCGTCAACGGAATTGCGCTGTCAGTGTATATGAAATTGTGTATTTCTTCCAATTCGTATTAATCGGAAATGACCGGGAAACGGCAAATTAAATAAAAACTACAATCAATATTTTTATTACTCGTCACAATACAAACAAGTTTGTATCGGAAGAAATAGGAAGTAATAAATTGTTCTTTAATCGGAATTAATGTAAATTGATGTTTATAGAATATAATGAGGCATTCTATCTCAATTCGAACGGTCAAAAACTCGACCACTTCCAAAAAATCGTAATTTTACCACAATTCATAATTATTAAAAGAAATGTTTGTAATTTTTTCAGAATGTTTAGATCATTTTTTTAGGATATGCCAAACTGGTAATTTTTTTTGCTAAAACCGCTGTATCTTTGAAAGTTTTAGGTATACAAAAAAAAAATGTTCAAGGAATAAAAGATGGAGTTTTGAATGAACTTTCCGAATGTGTTTATTATTGGAAAAGGTGCTTTTAGATGAAAAATAGACTAAAATATTTTTTTCGGCCAACAAAAATCGAGTTTGACAAATTAAAAAAAAAAACGATCCGATAATTCTGAAAAAATTCTTTTACATAATTATAAACTGTGGTGAAATAATGATTTTTTTTGGAAGTGGTCACATTTTTGACCGTTCGAAACGGGGTGGAATGCCGCGTATGTATGCTTGTAACCTATCAGAAACATATCTATAGAGGTAGATTGGTACTGGCCTGTATTGACCGACACCAAATAAAAAATCGCAACCATTTTTAACATGTCAATTTTTTGATAATTACAACCTATACATACTCAAAGCTTGTACAAAATTCCTTTCTATTGGATACTTTTACGGGTTGGCAAGTTTTACGACTAGTTACGACTAGTTACGACTTGGCAAGATTTTTTCGCGAAGTTCTTCTTGATACAATTCCGATAATTCCGATTTCCGTGCAGCTCAGGCAGTTCCCATTCATAGCAATAGAATTCACCAGTTTCTTCCTGTAGGTTCCTATCAAGAGACGCGGTAGCGTCTCGACGCCAAGTACTTAAAAAAAGATTTTTTTTAAGCGAGTTGACGAGACGCTACCAATCAAGAGACGCGGTAGCGTCTCGACGCCAAGTACTTAAAAAAAGATTTTTTTTTAAGCGAGTTGACGAGACGCTACCAAGTATATATACTCCAAAATGCCGGAAGTGGATTCTTGCTTCTCGATTTTCTCGGAAACGAAGCAGCAGATCGGAATTCGGACGACACTTTTTTTATACAGGGTGAAATGTAACTACTTCGGAATATTTTACAGTCTGGTAGAGCGCGTCAGCCCGAGTAATTTCCTTTTTTTAAATTTTTCTACGATAAAAATTGGCCGAGTTATTAAGGCTCAAAGTTTCCCTATCGGTGTGCGCAGTTTGAATGTGTGCGTGTCAGAGCGTCGGGCTAGAATTCATCTGTCGAATTCGGTGGGGGCAACGCACGGTGTTCCTACGCGCGTGAAAATAGTCCCGCGACAAAATGTCAAGCCGAATGGATGTAACCTAGTATAATAAAGTACAGGTGAGCATTCAATTATTGAATTAAATAAAGTGATACGAAAATAAAAAATAAAAATATAAAATTCAAAAGTGAGGTTATAACTCTCGCTGGATGAGAAGTTCAAATTAGCATAATAAATAAGACTTCTAGAGATGTGAGCGGTAAATGTGACCGGTAATTTTAACGGAAATTAAATATTTTTACCATAAAAACGTGGGAGTGTTTCCCTCGCAGTCTAGGTATACCCTGAAGATTTTCTCGAGGTCTAGCTTAACGGGAGCGTTTCCCTCGCAGTCTAGGTGTACCCCGAAGACTTCCTCGAGGTTTAGCTCAACAGGAACGTTTTCCTCGTAGTCTAGGTGTACCCCGAAGACTTCTTCGAGGTGTACCTTAACGGGAGCGTTTCTCTCGCAGTCTAGGTGTACCCCGAAGACTTCCTCGAGGTTTAGCTCAACGGGAACGTTTCCCTCGCTGTCTAGGTGTACAGCGAAGACTTCTTCGAGGTGTACCTTAACGGGAGCGTTTCTCTCGCAGTCTAGGTGTACTCCGAAGACATCCTCAAGGTTTAGCTCAACGGGAACGTTTCCCTCGCAGTCTAGGTGTACCCCGAAGACTTCCTCGAGTTTTAGCTCAACGGGAGCGTTTCTCTCGCAGTCTATGTGTACCCCGAAGACTTCCGCGGGGTTGAGCTTGTTGTACCCCGAATTATTTTAATCTATAAAAACTAAAAGAAATATTAAATAAATTTGAAAAGTATATTGAGAAATACTTACTGGCAAATCCACCGCGTCGCGAAGCCGACACGCGTAGGAATTTGCCGATTAAGTATCGTATGATGCCCGGTTAATGCATCCGGCATTGGGAAATCTTGCTGAGCGAGAATCGGACGATAGCCGATTCCCGATGTCGAAATAAAGGAAGTAAACCAAAATTGCAGACGTATCAATTTGCACCTCGCGGAACGCGATCGGGAAATTGACAGTCTGAACTCGACTGGAAAACAGAGAGGTTGGTCTCAGAGTTAGGCTCATGTTCAAAGAAATCGACGACTGTATTAAGAATTATTGTTAATGATCAAATTAATTATCTTTCTTCGAATAAACTTGTTATTAAGTTTGTATAAACAAACTTGAGTTCTACTCTTAATTTGGCAACGATCCCAAATACCTTTTAAAAATTAAACTTGTTGACCTCGCGTACAACAAAATTGGTGGCAGCGGTGGAATCCGCCAAAAGTCTTGTACACAAACTTAACAAGAAAACAACGACGGCAAGTGCCGAAAAGCCAGTGCAAACGTCAGCATCGACACGCACAGAAAAATATTATTCACCAACACCGGTAACACCGAGTCTCGACAACGCGGACGTTGAAAGGAGACACCGACGCAAGTTCAACACGCAGACGTTGAATTGCGAGTAGCCGAGCCCGACACACAGACGTCGAGGCTACGAAGGAAGCAGAGACAACCGTCATCCCGAGGATCGACGAGGAGAGACCAACCCAGGAGTCCCGAGGACTACCGGAAGGATCAGCAGCATCCAGGAAGGACGACAGCAGCTCGTCAACGTACAATCCCGAACGAGAGGAAGGACGAAAAATCCGCAATGTGGAAAATTCTACTCCTGTAAGTGGCAGTCACAATTTTAGCTTGCGAAAATCAAAGCCAGTTAGGAATATATGTCCGACGACGATCGAGCGAGATCTTTAAAATTACCGGGTACAAGAGTATTGTCAAGGTCACTAGACTCATTCATAAATAATTTCCTAAATTTCGAAACCGTAGAGCCGGAAGAAAATATCCATCCGAAAAAGCGCATAAAGTCATCCGGGTTAGAGCGAGAGTCACCCGACACCTCGCGCGAAACCGAACACGAGTTTTATGACACCGTCGAGACCGAAAGAAATTACGAAGTAAATTTAATAGATTTTTCTTTGCTTGGCAACACCCTGTTAGAACCGCCCGAAATGCCGAACGAGGTCGTACCCATGACATTGAAGGAGGCGAGGTCTTTAATTCCTCGTTTCGACGGGTCAAAGCCCGAGGAGGTAGACGACGTTATAAACGCGTACGGCTATGCTGACAGAAAGGTAGCCGCGGCCGACAAAACCGACTTACTGGAAGCCGTATTAGAAACAAAAATAGTAGGAAAAGCAGCGAAAGATATCAAATACAAACAGATAGATAGCTTCAAAAAATTTAAAGAGGAAATGACCACACTTTACGGGACGCAACGGACAGTCGCCGCGCTACAGGTTACATTTAATACTAGTAAACAAAAACCGAACGAGTCGGTATTAGCATACGGGCAACGGCTAGAAAAAATTATGATGGACCTGATAGACGCAAGCACCGCCGCGGAAGAAAATGTCGCGAAAAAACAGGGCGTCGGAGAGTATATCCGACAGACGGGACTGCATAATTTCGAAAGGGGACTCAGGCCGGAGTACCAAATTATCGTGAAGGCACGAGGATTGGCCAACCTCTCGGACGCCATGAAAGGGGCCATGGAGGAAGAAAAATCGGCGCAGGGCAACGACTCCATCAACAAGCAGACGCATGCCGAGAAGTCTGCGCAAAAATGCCATAATTGCGGGAAGCCCGGGCACTTCGCCAGGGAGTGCAGGGGCCCGACAGGACGGTCCAGTCTACCCGCACCGGGGGGACGTCGGTCCCTAAATACCGTGGAAATAGTCTGCAACTACTGCAAAAAGAAAGGGCACGTCTACAACGAGTGCCAAGGACGCTTGCGCGACGAAGCCGCAGGTAATCAGAGCCAAGGAAATAATGGAAATAATAATTCCCGCGGAAAAGGAAATTATCGAGGTCGAGGAAATTACCGCGGTCGAGGAAACTACCAGTGGCGAAACAATTACCAGGGTCACAATAATTGGCAAGGCCAAAATAATTGGCAAGGCCAAAATAATAATCCAGGACCAAACGGTCAAGGACAAAACGGACAGGGACAAGGAAATACCCCTGCACCCGAGACAGAGAAGAAAACTCTGGGGATGCTGCGCCTGAACACCCTCACCGCATGGGGAAGCGAGGAAAAACCTCGCGAGACGATATGCCTATACACAGTAGACCTGCCAACGCCGAGCGAGACAGCAAGCGATTTCCACATCGAATCGCCGGTGGCAAACATTGGCATCCTCAATCTCAAGGCCGACACAGGAGCTCAGTGCAGCATCCTGAAAGAGTCCACGCTGACATCCGACACCCCAATCGAGAAAGCCGCCGTCGACATAGCAGGTGTAGCGGGTAAAATAATAAAACCCTTATGCCGCGCTCAGGTGACACTGGACACCCCGACAGTCGCGATAAAACACTGGTTTTACGTCGTAGACAACGACGTAACGCTTAACGTCGACGGATCGCTCGGAATGGAATTCATCAAAAAACACCAGGCCGACATATTAGGGGGAGAAATATTAAAATTATACGGACACTGTATGCCGCTAATCGACGGGGCAACCACCGTAAATTTACCCCCTCGAAGCGAAAATTTATTGCATGCGAAAACACGCAGCAAATTTATAGGACTCGTCCAAAAAATCGAAATAGGCGAAGGAATAATTCTGGGGACATGCATCACACCGCCGAAGGGAAACAGCTGCGTCGTGAGCATCGTAAACACGACGGAAAAAGAAACACGGGTGCAGCGACCGACCGTCACGCTCGAACCGCTGACGCTGACCGAGCTATCAGGCGAAGGTGACACCGAGGCGCTCCAGATAAGTACAATCGGAACGGCAAGCGGAGCGAGCCGTCTAGAAAAAATACGCGAAGAATTACGAACTGCTCACCTGAATGAGGAAGAGCGCAAATCGCTCATAGAAATATGCGAAAATTATGAGGATATATTTCACCTGGAAGGGGACAAACTCCAATGTACGGACAAGGCCGAGCACACCATACCGCTCCAGGAAGGGACTCGACCGATCAAGGTCAACCTATGTCGGCTACCTGAGGCCCACAAAAAAGAAGTCCAAAAGCAAACACAGGAAATGTTAAACGATGGAATAATTCAACCGAGTAGAAGCCAATGGAATGCACCGCTATTGGTGGTAGCAAAAAAGCCCGATGCCACGGGAAAAGCACGTATGAGAATCGTCGTAGACTTCCGGAAGTTAAACGAAGCTACGATCGGAGACTCCTACCCACTGCCCAATATCACCGTAATATTGGACCAGTTGGGAAAGGCACTGTATTTTACCACGCTCGATTTCGCCTCAGGATTCCATCAAATCCCGATGGCGGGAGCGACAAAGAAAAAACGGCATTCTCAACGCCACAAGGGCACTTCGAGTACACTCGCATGCCCTTCGGCTTAAAAAACGCACCGCCGACCTTCCAGAGATTGATGAATTCCGTACTGTCCAGGCTGCAAGGAGTAAAATGCTACGTATATCTGGACGACATCGTAATCTACGGAACGACGCTCGCGGAACACAATAAACGGCTAACAGAAATTTTCCAACGACTCAGAGAAGCCAAGCTGTCGATCCAGCCGAGAAAATGCCATTTCCTGAAAAAAGAGACACAGTACCTCGGGCCCGTCATATCTGAAAAGGGAGTAAAACCGGATCCTGAAAAAATCATCGCTGTAAAAAATTTCCCTACGCCAAAAAACGTGAAGGGCGTACAATCATTCTTAGGGCTAGCCGGATACTATCGAAAATGTATTAAAGATTTCGCGAAGATGGCAAAACCTCTCTCCGAATTAACTAAGAAAGATATAAAATTCGAATGGACTCCCAGGCAAGACGAGGCCTTCGAGAAATTAAAAACAACGCTGACAACGGCACCGATCCTGCAGTACCCGGACTTTGAGAAACAGTTCGTGCTAACGACCGACGCATCAGATAAGGCGATAGGAGCTATCCTATCGCAGGGCGAGGTAGGTGAAGACCTACCCGTGTGCTACGCGAGCCGCACACTTAATAAAGCCGAGCAAAACTATACGACGACGGAAAAAGAATTGCTCGCCATCGTATGGGCGACAACACAATTCCGACCATACATATGTGGAACCCGTTTTAAGGTGGTTACCGACCACAAACCCCTCACGTGGTTATTCGAGGTAAAAGATCCAGGATCTCGGCTCATGCGCTGGAAAATCAAAGTATCCGAGCACGACATCGAAATACATTATAAAGCTGGAAAAATTAATACAAACGCCGACGCTCTTAGCAGAATATACGCCACCACGCGAGCGCAAGTGAGAGAACAAGCCGGAGACAGCGAAGCTGCAGGTACGAACGACCGCACAAAGAGGAGAGCCGAGAAGAGAGAGAGCGCACTAGTGGACGACGAGGAGGCCGATACCGCCGCGAGCGCGCAAGCGAGAGCGGAGCTGTGCGACGGAGAGAGCGATACCCGCGTCGACAGCGAGGCAGCGGGCATGGACAGCCGCACAAAGCGGACGAGCCAAGAGCGGGACGCGGAGCACGGGGAGGCAAACCACCAGCAGCTAGACTATAGCGGCGACGCGCAACCCGATGCTTCCGACGAGGATACCCGCAGCATAGGCGGAACCTGTCCTGACGAGGTAGAGCGCGAAAAAATAATACGCGAATATCACGATGACCCTCTGGGTGGGCACCAGGGCACGGCGAGAACGCTCCAGCGTATACAGCTCCAATATCGTTGGCCAGGCATGAGAAAGGAAGTCGAAAACTATATCGTGAAATGTAAAAAATGCCAAACGAATAAAATATTTCCGAGAGGAAGGGTACCGATGGTCATCACCGATACACCGAGCCGAGCATTTGAAAAATGCGCTGTCGATATTGTTGGACCACTGACCGAAACCTTCGCCGGAAATAAATGCATCCTCACCTTCCAGGACGCCCTCACGAAGTACAGCGCTGCAATACCTTTAAAAAATCAAGAGGCTAAAGAAGTAGCCAAATCCCTGGTGACCGAAATAATCTGCCGCTACGGTACCCCGGGAACAATTCTGTCCGACCAAGGGACAAACTTTCTCAGCGACACCTTCAAGGAAATGTGCAAATTACTGAAAATCACAAAAATTCAAACCACCGCATACCATCCCGAATCAAACGGAGCCCTGGAACGGTCCCACCGGACCTTGGCCGAATATTTAAAAAATTTCGCGAACGAAGACCAGGAAGATTGGGATGAGTGGTTTCCGTATGCGATGTTCACCTATAACACTACGCCACACACAGCCACGGGCCTCACGCCGCACGAGCTGGTGTACGGTGACCGGGCAGAGATACCGACGGCGCTGAAACAAGAGCCGCGACTCACCTACACCTACGAAGACTATGTCCAAGAATTAAAAGAAAAATTACGGGCAGCATGGAAGCTCGCCCGATCCCATCTAATCGCCGCAAAAGAAAAATCAAAAATAAATTACGATAAAAAGAGCAAAATAACCGACTTCAAAATAGGAGGCAAAGTCCTCGTGTACGATCCCACTGCACGACGGGGCAGATCAGCTAAATTAACCCCGAAAAAAATCGGACCCTACGAAATAATTGCTAAACAATCCGCAGTGAACTACACGATAAATAAGGGAAAGAAATCCGTAAAAATTCACGCGAACCGACTTCAGCATTTTGTGGAGTCCTAGCCTGGACCCACATACGTTGCGGAGTATAAACATACACCAGAAAAAAAAATAATAATAAAAATAAATAAATAAATAATAATCAAACTCCGAATTAACGCCATAATTAAATAAAAAACAACACCATCAATTAAGGTTTAACAAAACCATAAAAGGGGAAAACCCCTAATTTATTATTACGTCCACAAAATTACATGGAACAGGCACCATCCCGATAATAACACACGGGACACCACCAACGATCTTCCTCAAAAGGGCGACGAGGCCGATAAAATCAGGATATGGCTCCAGCTCCCCGCGGAATACTCCGTCACCCCAAAGGGCGTCGATGGCCACCCGCAGGCGACGGCGAGCATGACGAACCTCCAAGGCCCGGCGAAGGAATATTGTCTCCGGGGAGAGCATCCTCGGAAGAAACATCGCCAGCTGAAGGGAGACAAATAGAAAAAAAAACGGAAAAATAAAAATAAAGAAAACAAAATACGAAAACGAAACGAAAATAAAGAATACGAAAACTCACCGCTTGCCTCCGCACATTCACGGGCATACCCGCTCCTCCACAAACAATCACTCGATGGCTGTCCATAATTGGTGACGAAAAATGGGACACTTCGAACTAAACGCAACGAGAGTTGAATGAAGAATGAAGCAGAGACAGACGCGACGGAACGCGACAATTAAAAAACTGCTGAATAGGGTCTAAAAGAAAAAAAAAAAAATTCTCCACGTACACACACAACTTAGAAAATTTTATCCGTCTTCCAGACTCACGGCACTGTCAGGCCACCAGGAGGTAGCGACGACTACCAACACCGCAGCGTATTAAATACGAAGATTCAACAACGCACCGGGGATATTCTACGAGGAAATCGGAACCCTCAGCGTCGCTCAAGATATATGGAGACTAGTGATAAACTTGGATTTAAAATCGCTACGCGTGAGAGAGCAGGAAATATTAACGAGTTTAAAGGAATTAGAAAAACTGTGCAGGAACCAAACATCATTTGATTTCTTGTGCTTCATACTCGATACCACGCTCACGGAAATGAACGGACGGATAATCGAGACAA
Organism: Ichneumon xanthorius; assembly: GCA_917499995.1. NCBI lineage: Eukaryota > Metazoa > Arthropoda > Insecta > Hymenoptera > Ichneumonidae > Ichneumon > Ichneumon xanthorius. The sequence goes on from CAKJTD010000103.1 coordinate 462,802, forward strand.
TGGACGTACTACAGGAAATATTAAACAAAAATCGACGCGACCGCAGAGGACTGATAGACGGACTAGGGACCATAGGGGAGCCCCTCTATCCTACACATCTCGATTCTCCACATCATCGATCCTCCACATTCACTTCTCCACATCACCAGTCCTCCACACACCTTTTCCTCCACAACTCGATTGTACACATTCCTTTTCCGACACATTTCAATTCTACACATCCCGATCCTCCACGTTCTGTTCAACACGTTCCCAGTCCTCCACACTCCTTTTCCTCCACAATTCGATTGTACATACTCTCTTTTCGACACATTTCGATTCGACACATCCCGATCCTCCACGTTCGATTCTCCATGTCCCCAGTCCTCCACACTCCTTTTCCTCCACATCTCGATTGTACACATTACCGCTGTTGATATCGATTGGTAAGATAACTCCAGTTGGTAAGGTAGAAATTCGCACAGTTCGCCTTGCGCGCAGAGGTTCTCACGGGGTTTGACTTCCACAGTGAACCCGTCAATCGAGAGACGCGGCAACGTCTCGGAGGCTCGTATATTGACCGTATATTTACAATGCAGTGACTTATTTTCTCGCTAACCTCTGTCGTCACGCATACCTTCTAGTTGCTATACCTCTATAATCATATGTTCATCATAACGGGTCACAGTTATTGGCATGCACAGCAAATGACGGACAGTTTACTATATATATATATAATATAACGTTTATGAACTCGAAATTGGATCGGTATTGTTATTTTGGCACAGGAACCATATTATTTAATCAATAAATCTTCAAATGTTAACCGTTTTATATAAAATTGTATCGAAATTGTTATCTCGGCAAGAGAACAAGTTCGCCCGTAAAAAGTTGTTGCTAAATAGAGCTATAACTTTCCATCGGCAAAATTATTTAAAAATGTTTTGTGTAAACATAAAATCTTCATTATATTCCGAGTGGCATCACACTTAGCCAGTATTGTTATTTAGGCAAAGAAACAATATTTCCAGTAAAAAATTGTTGCTAAATATAGTTTAAACAATAAAATTCCAAATATGAAACGATAGGCAGTAAACTTCGCTGAAATTGTTATTCAGGCAAAGGCGCAATATTGCCGGTAGGAAATTTTTGCCAAATATTGTTTAAACAATTAATCTTCAATCATTAACCTATTAATACCAAATTTTGTCAATATTATCATTAAGGCAAAGAAACGTTTTAAATTGTTTTCAATTTATCTGACGACTTTTTGCAAATATAGCGATACCTCACGTAAATATTCTTGTCTCGAATTTTTTTACACCATTTATGGTATTTTAATTTGAAAGTTTTACGGGAATTACCGATAATTTGTTTGATCTATAATGAGACGTTGCTCAAAGTCTGCTCGCCTCCAAAATCCTTTTGGAGCACGGCGGAGAATCGGAGCAGCGACGAGGACCGCGCGAAACCGAGCACATCGGTAAAGTAGAGCGCACCGGAGGAAGGCGCATACCCGAGGAGTCGGCAGCCCTGGAGCGGCCTGCTGTACCCCGAGCCACACCGTTCGCTTTGGAGCACGCGCCCGGCACGCAGCGATTGCGTCAGCCACGCGTGATCACCTGAAGCGCGAAAGAGGGACCGATTGACGTCACATTGACGTCACGCGGAACGGAAGGGGACCGGAATTCGTGCCGTGAGCACTCGGGGCTCGGATATAAAAGGAGGCCCGGACGCATGGAACATCACTCTTGGCCGAACAGTGACTTCGCTCACTACCGAGATTCCTTCCCATCAAGCATCGGCGACTTTCTCTGGGGACAGAGATAACTGCTGCTGTCTTGAGTACCCCTTTACCTAAAATACAGCGTCGGCGACTTCTCTCGGGGACGGGAGTAACTGCTGCCGTCTGTTAACCCTTTCTTTCTGAAAATACAGCGTCGGCGATTTCTCTCGGGGACGGGAGAGACTGCTGCCGTCTGTTTCCCTGGGCAATCTTTTTCTTTATATGTTTTTTTTTAAATAGTATTTATCTCAGCGCGGATTCAATTATAATAAGATTCTCTTCGCGAACGATTAAATTGATTGTATTTAAAATAAAACAAAACCATTTATATTGACAATTCGAATCAATCTCTGTCTACGAATTTTTATTCACAGCACCTGCCCTCACAAAATTAAAAAGTGAGCCGTGAACTCACATAGCTATCGCTTTTGGAGCAAAGTCTCGTAAGACTCCAAAAAGTGATACGTTACAACTGGCGCCCAACGTGGGGCAGGTGCGCTAAAATCCGCGTCATTTTTGATTAAGTAAATTCATGAATTAGGTTAAATAAATTAAATAAAAAGTCGAGTCATTTTTTTTGAAAATAAATTAGAGTAATTACTACGGTAATTAAAATAAAATTAAAATAAATAAAATTTAATTAAAAAAAATTTTTAAATGTCAGACGACGACAGTACGCACGACGTATCCTCCGGGGACGAATCCCTGGATGAAAACAAAAAAGAAAAAAAAATCCCGAAGAAGGATCAACAAGATGTAGAGAAGAAGAATAAGCCGAAAAAAGACAAACGGCAGGAAAATGATCCGGAGGAAGAGACTACCGCGATCAAAGATCGAGAAGAAAAGAATAACCAGGATAGCCAACAAACGGCCAAAGAACCCAGTCAAGAGGAGGTTCAAGAACTCCTCGACTCAGGAGTCGGAATTAATGCCGGCGACATAACGCTCCCGCACAGGGCATCAGAGGTCTTCTTGAATCCTGAGCATGGGAAGTTTGGAGAGGCGAGCAACCCGCTCGCCAAACAAGTAAAAGCAAAACGAGTATTGGCTAAATCTCGTGAGTCCACAGCTACCGAAGAAGTTATGCTCGACATCAGGCAGGCGATTCGAGACATCACCATGCGCTTGGAAGGACTCTCCGGCGCAATAGTAAATATGCGACAAGTCAAAATCCTCGAGCAAAGAGATAAGTATCTGCTAGAAGCAGTAGATAGACGTCTCGCCGTAGTTGAGATCAGAGTCATCGATAAAATGAAGATTTTACAGACCCAGGTGGCAACTGTGGTCCATAAATTGACACAACCTGTCGAAGATAAGATGAAAGGCGACGCGCAGCGGCGCCTCGCACAAAAGGATACAGAAAAGAGGCTACAAGCCCTGACGAAGAAAATCGAAAATAAACCGGATATCGAGAGCACCCGAATTATTAAGCATTCTGAGAAAGCCGGGGACTGGGAACAAGCACGGCACAGAATCAATTAATGAAGAGAGGATGATCACGGGACGAAATCGGACATTCGGAGACTCGCAAATACGATTAAGACCGCCGACGTTCGATGGCTCAGGCAAGATGCGGCCGATGAAGTTCCTACGGGAATTTCGGCAGTATTGCGAAGTGACGCAGCCTCATCTAGCAGAGCTAAAATATTTGCTAGGCCAATGCTTGGAAAAGGCCGCCAAAGAGTGGTGGCTCCTCGTAGAGGAACAGATCCACTCACTAGATGACGTGGAGAGATGTTTCCAAGAAAGATATTGGAGCCGGGACGTACAGAGGAAGGTACGCCGAGATCTCGAATTCGGCTTTCTCGATAAGGACAATAAAACAACGCGGGTCGAGTATGCGACAAGATTGTTCGGCAGTGCACGAGATCTCATCCCCCCTCCATCCGATAGAGATATTATAGGATCGTTGGCACAACATTTCACTGATGAAATACAGGCCACTATCGTCGGACGAGGTTTTGAAACACTCGAGGAACTGATGCAGTTTCTTGAAAAAATTGATCAAGGCGGTCCGACAAACGCTCAGAGGAGCAGAAAAACGGAAAAAAAACAAGAAACGCAGAACAAAATGCCTGACAAGCCCAGACAAACCAATACCGCGGGTTTGCCGCCAAGGCCACCCACACAGCCGTACCAAAATTCGGGGGGGCCGAGACAGTGGCACCGGCAGTACCCCTCGGGGGAGCCAAGGTATAATCAAAAGGGCCCTCCGAAACAAAACAATCCGGTACAAACACTGAAAACACATAAAGATTCAGAGAAGCCGAGTACGTCGGCGGCGGGAAACGCGTAGCCGTTGTACCCGTCCCGGCGAACAAAAATTTAGTAAACGACAGGCGGTGTATAACGGAAAAACGAATTAAACATGAAGCAGAAGAGAGAAAAGGGATCCCCATAAATACGATTTTCTCCGACACACGAGAATTTTTGATGGGGGACCAAATTAACGAGGAAAAATTCCCGTTAGTAGAGTGTCCGGAAATTTATTCAAAGATAGAGGGAATCCCGGTCACCGTACTGGTAGATAGCGGTGCCAAAGTCACCGCGATATCAGAAGAATTCTTCGTGGAGAATCGGGAAGTTTTTAAAAACTGTCCCATTCTCCCGGTGACCGGGGTTACTGTAAAGGGTGCAGTCAAAGGACGACCCTGCAAAATAAATAAACAAATAATGGCGACCACGGAAATCGGGAAGATCCGCATTTACATAAGATATTTGGTCATTCCAGGACTAATCCGGGAAGCACTTTTCGGAGTCGATACCCTACATCCTCTAAGAAGCCTTATCGACCTCGAAAACGAGATTCTCAAGGTTAAATATAACGAGCTTACTGACACAGTACCGACAAACACCGTACAGAGAGAGGACGAAAAATATGGGTCGATCGAAACAACGAAGGAAACGACTACAAAAGGTCGGGAGGAAGTTAAAGAAAAAAAATGCTAACAAAAACGGTGCCAGAGAAAAAGAATTTAAAAAAATCAAGCAAGCTCCCGAGGAGGTAACAGTCGAGCATATGACGAACAGGCAAAATAACGAAAACGAAATTACCATCGAGGAAATCGACACCGTTGTAGATGAGGCAAATCTAACGACAGCGGAACAAAAGAAAAGGCTGCGTCAGACACTGTGGAAATACCGAGACGTGTTCCGTAAAACACCCGGTAGAATACGAGTGTACGAACATCGGCTCGAGGTTACAACTGATACCCCGATAGTCGCGCATTCGTACCCAATACCCATGCTATATAAGGAGAAAGTAGACCGGGAAATAGAGAAATTACTCGAGTTAAATATTATCCAAAGATCCACGAGATCCTCTGACGGTCGTCGATAAGAAAGATGGCACTGTTCGGCTTTGTTTGGATGCGAGGAAACTCAATCAGGTTTTAGCGAATGACCATGAGTGCACTCCAAATACCGAGGAGATCTTTCAGCGATGCCATGCTGTTAAAGTCATGACTAGCCTTGATTTAATAAATAGTTTCTGGCAGGTTCCGTTGCACCCGGACTCGCGAAAATACACGGCATTCAGACACAGGGGCCAAGTATACGAGTTCGTGGTGACTCCATTTGGACTAAAAACTAGCACGTCGAGCCTGCTGCGAGCTCTCGATATTGTGCTAAGGAACGTCGGAGAAAATGTGATAAATTTCGTCGACGATCTACTGTGCGTCTCAAACAACTTCCAAGAGCATATGGCACATCTCGAGGCACTCCTCGAAAGACTTGCCAAACATGGAATGACATTAAAGTTACGGAAGGCACAATTTTTCCGTAACGAGATAGACTTCCTCGGGCATATAATTACTACGGAAGGGATTAAACCACAACCCGAGAAGGTGAAGGCAATTCATGACTTCCCTGCGCCAAGGAACTTGAAACAACTTCGGGGTTTTCTCGGTTTAATCAATTATTATACCAAATTCACAAATCGACATGCCGAGGAAACCATCCCGCTTCTCGAGTTACTCCACAAAGGGGTGAAATGGCGATGGGAGGAGGCTGAAAGAATCGCTTTCGATCGAATAAAAAATTTATTCATCGAAGAGGTTCTCCTCAAACACCCGGACCCCTCAAAGGGGTATATTCTGCAGACCGATGCAAGCAATTACGCTCTTGGAGGCACCTTGGCACAGAAAGACGCCAATGGTGAACTTGGAGTGGTGGTATTTGCCAGCCGAACGCTCAAGGGAGCTGAGCTCGCATACACCACCACGGAGAAAGAATTGCTCGCGATAGTATGGACACTAAAAAAGTTTAGGACATACGTGTACGGAGCAAAAGTGACAGTAATCACTGATCACAAATCCGTGATATTCCTACGGAATTGCCAACTCCTTAACGATCGACTAACGAGATGGGTTTTGGCAATTCAGGATTACGATCTCACTTTCGAGCATTGCCCGGGGGTAAGAAACATCGTCGCCGATGTGTTGAGCCGTGCTCAACCCCCGGGGGCAGCTAAAAAAAAGGGAAAAGAAATAATCATCGCAGCGCTACTCGCAAAAAAACCCCCTCGACATATCATGGAAGGAGTACGGATGTTAGCCCGATGGCAAAGACAAGATGAACGATTAGCAAAAATCATTGTAGCAGTGACGGACGATGACCCGAAATATCGATTCCAAGATGAAGTCCTTGTAAGGGTTTACCCATCCGGGGAAGAGAAAGTAATGATTCCTAAACCGTTCATAGACGATCTCGTGTGGTACACTCACGAAAGCTATGGGCATGTAGGGGCCAAGAAAGTATGGAAGATTCTCCAGGAAGACTTCGCATACCCGCGGTTATATCATGTGATACGCGGCTTATTGGCAACGTGCGACTCATGTCAGCGTAACAAACAACCCAATCAACATTCATACGCGGCACAACAAAATCTGACTCCGGAAGGCCCGGGAGATTTAGTCTCGATAGATTTTTATGGACCTTTGCCTACTGGAGTAGGAGGCATGAAATATCTGCTCGTCACGATAGACGCATTTACAAAATACGTTGTCCTCTATCCGCTAAAATCCGCTACGGCCACAACCACTTTGAACAAGATCCTAAAGGATTATATTCCGAAGTATGGGAAGCCAAATAAATTGCAGTTCGACCATGGAACACAATTTAGGTCGAGAAAGTGGCTCGAAGCCCTCGAAAGCGAAGGAATACAACCGATTTTCTCCTCCATTCGACACCCGCAGGGAAACATTGTAGAGCGGGTGAATCGCGAATTGGGCCGATTTTTTCGCTCGCTGATAACCGGCAGACACTCATCGTGGGTTAAATGGGTTAAAATCATTGAAAGCTGCATTAATGAAACCCACCACGAGACGACGGAGTTTACTCCAATCGAGCTACAACTAAACAAAAAACCTACACGTGTGTGGAGACTGGCTCAGAATAAGCGGTGATCAAATCAATAATGCAGAAAGTTACGAGCAAAAATTAATGCTCGCCGCTGGACGAATTCGAAAAAAAGGTTTAAATCGAGCGAGAAGATTCGATAAAACCCACAAACTAATACAGTTTAATGAGGGACACCTCGTGCTCGCTAAAGCGTGCAACGTAAGCGATCCAGCCAATAAAATGATAGCGAAATTTTTCTCGATTTACGAAGGGCCATATCGCATAAAAAAACAAATCGCGGCAGCTACGTACATCCTCGGGGGATTAACTAATGGAATAGAAAGAGGAATGTATCATGCTGGAAACTTAATCAAATATTTCCCGCGTGCTACGACACTAAATGGGTGACCGACAGTTGACCGAATGACAAAGGCGTATCATGACCAACCTCATCATATAGAAAGTCTCTAGTGTAGTTCAAGTCCGAAATCTTTATAACTAAATATCAAAGGTATCCACGGTCGAATGAAATTTACGTACAGAATCTCCGGATAGGTTTGCATTACCGTAGTAGAAAAGTTCAATGGTATCATGATTTATGTGGTAAACATAAAAATCCCGATGGATACACGCATTGCACTGACTACCTACAAACGCCTATCCACTGCATACAGCAAGAAAATTATACATTTTTTTCAAGCAGCCGTTTTGAGTGCAAAACGATTTATAACCAATCCGATCGGTTAATAAGTCGGTGGCTCGCATTCGCAATTTCTACGAGAACTTTTTAGCACATTACTGCCCGAAATCGTTTATGTAGAATACATAGAATATCCGCGCTCAAATACGATTTCCGTATATAATCACCTGAGACGTTTGCATAATATAGGCAAAAAGTTTAATAATGGAAAGGTTTTCATGAGTTATATCCAAATCCCGATAGACACGCGTTTCGTACGCACCATCTAGGAACTCCTCCCGACTGCATAGTATATGGGAGACTCGAAGCTCCCCATGAAACAAAGTCAACCAGAAAACGACCGCGAACGTTTGCGTCCGGAGACGAAGCTGAATTACCGACGCTTTGAGAAGCGAGCTATCGGTATTGTAGGTATCTGCTTGCAAGGTATATATATTCGCCGATGGATGTCGCTGAACTGTTGAGAATTTATCGAAATTACTGCAGTCGAGATGTACTGCCAAAAAATGGTGCTACATTGCAAAGCCTGTCTGGACGCGCATGAGAGATGTCAACATCGTTCAATGTTTAATGGAAACTGATTAGTGTTTGTTATTCAGGTGAAAATTCAGGTGAGCCTAAAAATTAATTAATAAATATATAGACAAAGTCGTATAGAAATCAAGGATAAAGATAAAAAAACAATGTTCAATAGGCAATCAATAACCATCACATATATGTCACTTCTTCTATGAAATAACTCTGGGTTGTAAAGTACATACACTCGTCAAACGTGTTGCACAAAGACCTCAAGTCGAGCAATCTCTTGTTCAATACTACATGCACCCTAAAGATTTGCTACTTTGACCTACCGAGAGTTGCCAATCCTGATCACAACCATGCCATGTATCGTCTGTTTCAGCAAAGCTCGGACAACCGAAGTGTACGATACTCGTCAGAATCCCAGGTAGAGGAGAGGACAATACATGACTGGCCAGACAACGAAGAGTATGAACAGCATGAGCATCATCAGCTTCGACCGAAACGAGTCCCATCCCACCAGTATGTACTGTGCTCTAGGCCTCAACTCCGCGGAACACGCGGAAGACTGTCGACGACGAAGGAAGGAAAACAGCGATTCAGTTGCGAAACTGTACGGAGTCGGGATGGATGGTAAGTTGGAATAAAAATTACCTCGTCATCGAGCTCAATGTGAGCGACTTTATCGACGCTTTGATTCTGACCCATATCGGTGTTTTTCTTGTTCAGAACCAAAGATCCAGTCCTGGAGGAGCGATTGGACAACTTGACGACGGATTTAGAGAAGCCTCGGGACGTCGATGGTTCAGGAACGAATTGGCCGGGAGATCCCGACCGATCTTCTGAAACGACTGTCCCTTTGTCGCTTCGTTCTGCAGTATCGTCAGAATTTTTTTCACCGATGCGAGTGTCGAGCGCCCTCCCAGTGGCGCTGCCCGCTCCAGGCCCTGCAGAAAATATTTCCAACTCAACGACTCGACGATTGGAACTTTTGCGGGTAAACATGCGAGGTACAGACACTGGTCGACTCTTGTAGTTTCGTGCAACAGCTTACCCTGCTCGTTGTCTCGAGATACGTTAATTTTGCTTCTCGATTGTATGAATTACCGATCAGGAAGACATTCACCGAGATTAATCTGGACGCCCTATCCTCTACGGGATCCTTTCTCTCTTCTCGAACGCGGTACTTTGTTTGCCACATGCAGTTTGCCGAGTTACTCTTTAGCTGATCGTCCACAGTTTAGTTTGCGATCTTGTCAGTAACGTCACTCTTGACGCTGGGCGCTGCTGCGACCGCTGCTTCGAGATCGTCATTCATTTTCATCGATCGATCTATACATCTCTGCCTCCTCGATGCTCAACTCGATTTTTTCATTAAATAACTTTTTATTTCATATTATCCAGCAATTTCTTTTCGGCTTCCTGCTATAAAGTAAAGCTATAGTAATAGTACAAAAGTATAATACACGAAGTATAAAAAAAGATTCAACGGTAAATACATTTGCCTACATTAGGTCGACGACTTAAGTTATCTTCGTTAAAAATATTAACATTATTAACATCGTTAAAAATTAATCTTCGCAGTCCAGTGTGCTGGCAACAGAGATAGACTAAATTCGCAACAACTTGCTTCGTCAATTCGACTTAATCGATTGATATTCTTGTTATTACGAATTTATAATATATCACAACCGACAACCAGATTGAATAAACGAGTCCCGAACGTTGTCAACGGTGCTTTGTCCATCGGTTTCTCGTTCTTATTTCTCTACACTTGTCTCTCACTCCCGAAAAATTCACAAAATTTTATACTGTGCGAGAGGAGTATAAACTATTGTCCAGACGATTAGGGCAACTATGACTGACACGAGAAATATTGTTTTCAGCCTGTGCTAAGGACTCTCGTGTCTGAGGTCTCCTCGACTTCTCAAGGTCTTACAGCCACCGTTTCCGCACGCTATACTTCCGGTGGATTCTTCAACTATCATCGAAGTCGCGATGCTCGACGTCGGGACGATTATCTTCACCTCGCCGAGTTCGGTTTCACCTGCGTTGAAGCCCGCTCCCACACACTTGGCTGGCTCGAATCTCGTTGGACTCTCCATCTGCAAAAATTAAAATTTATACTCTCGATTCAGGTATAATGGTAACGCAATTTTAAAAAATATATATTTGGGGTATTCACTACAATTACAAACCCTCCGTATCTTTGATTGAGCCCACGATTTTTATATGACTTATCTCTAACAGTATTTTAATTTCGCCGACAAGGCAATCTTCTTCATGTCAATTTCTTTTTCCAAATATTTATCCGTTTATTTATTCCAAACAGCCCACGGCGGTGGAACCATTCAGATTCGATATGGAGTTCGATGATCTACCAAAGAAGATTCTCAAACTATACATATTCGAGGATACATCACACTTTTCTCATAAACGGGAAAACCCTATGTTGTCCAATGGTACAATGACACATCTTCAGTACATCTTGTTAAAGTACGACAATACACAAAAATATTACATTTAAAAAAAATTATTTTTATTTATTCAGATACAGCGCAACAGATTAAAAATGTTTATAGGTATAAACATCAACATCAACATAATATAAGCATCAACATTATATGGAGAATAAAAGTCTCAAGACGTCTTAGATATCGAGATCTAAAACATATATTTCTATAAAAAATGCAATAAATTTATAAGTCATAAATAAATAGTGTATGTTTATATCTCCGAATTTGGCTGAAATGTAAAGACATGTGATAAATTAGTATTTAAGATTTTCATACAATGCATTGATAATGTTCTAATACGCAAAAATTGTATTTAAAATAATGAGTTTGTGTGCGAGTGTGTGTGAGCATGCCAATGCATGGTGTCCAATGGTCATGGAAATCAGGGAAGTCGGGGAAATATGAAACTTTGCGATTGTGAAAAAATCATGGAAGTATCATGGAATTTTTCGGTCCATCAGGGAAATGTTTACAATGTTCGTTTTTAAGAAACCTTTCGTCCAGCCTTTAGATTTTTTTATTAAGAGCATGTGCAATACCGCAGTCGGTAATAAAAACTGTGATCAACTTTTCTCACGGATTCTGAGGAGTATGGTCAAAAGAGAAGTCTTATGGGAAACCAAGATGATATCCGTTTCCGATGAGACTTCTCTTTTGACCGTACATACGAGAACTTGCGCATGAAAAAAAAAGAAAAATATTGGAAAAGAGTATGTCTTCCAGTGCATATCGGTGAAGGAAAATGAAGGATTATTTTGATGTTGTAATTATTATTTGTTTGATCGTAAATACGTTGGCTCAACTCCCCGCTCCTAGGTCTAAGCAACCGGATGTATGAGAAGTTGTATGAGAAAGAGGTCATTCGATTAGACTTGTCTACTTTTTTTTTCGTGCTGCCCACCGTCAAATATTGTACGTGGTGAGCACGCGGTGTGGGTGCGCACCTTCCTCCGTCATAGAAGAGACAAAAACAAAATCAAATGTATTTCGAATTCGAAGCACTGCCCATCCGAAAAAACGTGCGAAAAAATATGTGCTCTACGAAATAAATATTGCCGATACTCTACGTGTATTAAAAAAAAATTTCTAGACGTCCAACAAATTAGGGGCAGTGTGGGTGTTGGCGCAAAGGCATAAAATGAATTGAGAAGCGGTGTTTAATGTATCCATAAAATGATCAATCACCGTTTCGAGTAAAGAATAAGAAAAACATTAAAAAAAGAAAACAACAATTTCCAGGCCATTATATACATATTTTACATTTTGTTATCAGTTTTTTTCGTTGGCAACTTGTGCCTGTGGAACACTTATCGAATTTCCATTAAAAAATGTATATAAATTTATATACAGTATATCATTATGTTATATGATTTGAATAAATATTTATACAAAACGAAATAAAATAAATGAAAGGAAGAACGTCTACACATTTATTTAATTATTATTATAATTAAATATTACAGTTTTTGATACCGCCTGGGATGAGGTTAAGATTTTAGAAACCATTAGATGAGCAATATTGAAATTCACGGTATTTACTTTGAAGTATGAAATATCAGCGTCGATCTAAAACTTGATGTTCATCGTGATTGACTCTCTCTTTGCCACTGGAAGTTACGAATATTTCGATCACTTATTCAATAAAGGAGTTGCGGAACCGTCCGAACGGTTACGAACTTGATAGAAGATAATAAATACGTTTTATTTCATACCAGTTTTCGACTAATTTTATCTCTTATATGCATCCTTTAATGGTTTGGAGAAGTTATGGAAAAATCATAGAAAAATCATGGAAATATCATGGACATTTTTTAAAGAGTTTCGCTGGACACCATGCAATGAAAAAAAACGCATTAAGCCAGCAGATTAAAAATGTTAAAAATACTTTTATTTATTGTTAGTACGAAATACATGTATTAATACGTTTCGAAAATAAAATTCGTACTATCATCAGGTAACTTTTGTCGTTATTATACTACGAAGTATCACAAGTTTACAGGCGCTTGCAGCCTGTAATCGATAGTTTTTCTGACTAGTATAGAATACTTTTCTTTACATGTCTTTATATTCTTTACATGTCTTTATATTCTTTACATGTCTGCAGGTAAATAGACTCTGTTGAAACCGATTGACGGCGATCTACACAACGGACATCGGAGAGGTTGTTGCCGGGCTACGCTGTTTCGCTCACATTCTTGTGCGCACGTTGCACAGAACGCTACGTGTAAGCAGGGCATGCAGGCGTATTGGATGAAATTGATGCGGCATATTATGCATCTCCCAACTAAAAAGAAAAAAATCAAACTCATATAATTGATTGCCGAATTCCAGATGACGATCATCTTAACTCACCTTCTCCGTCGCCGTCTCCATTCTCATCTCCCTGCATCGGATTGTCAACCACGCCGACTTCTTGTTGCGTTTTGGGCGTCAGCATCGATGTCTCTGGCTTCAATATTCTCGTCTCGGGCCACAACAGCTGCAAGAAAAGAAAAATATCGGTGAGTATCCGTGTAAGTATCTCTGAGTATCTGTGTGAGTATCTCTGAGTATCTGTATGAGTATCTCTGAGTATCTGTGTGAGTATCTGTGTGAGTATCTCTGAGCATCTGTGTGAGTATCTCTGAGCATCTGTGTGAGTATCTCCGAGTATCTGTGTGAGTGTCCAACCGATATGAACTATATTAATATGTATAAATTTTAAATAATGTCAAATAAACAATTTTTTTTACCTTCGTCACGCGCAACTGCTGCATAAGCCCGAAAGTCGTTGAAGATCGGTCCCTGTCGATAGACGAGAAGTGCGAGAAGTGGTTCCAGAAAATTGACGCAAATTTCCAGAAACCTTTCGTCACCAATCTCTTCCCGACTAAGCTGCTGCCATAACCTAGTCAGATAGGTGTTGTTGACAAGTCCCTTTACTTGCGGCGTGACGCTCACGCTCGCGTCTTCGAGCCGCCGTCCCACGTCGAGGTGCACCTGGCCGTGACTCCGTATTAACTCCCCTGAAACATTACATAATCAGTATATATTATATTATTTTATATTGAATCGTCCATAAGGACCCTTCCTATACACACCTGTAAATTTCACGATATTCGGTTCTCTACCAACACGGTTCGCCAAACGTTGAATAATTGACAGGGTGCAATTGGTTATAGCGTCCGGTCGTCGGTAGACACTAAATTGCTCCGGAGTCACAACGTGAATCCAGGTACCGTCAAACGCGTCGAGGAAGGCGGGGAATTCGCGATTGTGTTCGCGATGCACCGAGGCAACGAGCGCGTCGAATGCTGCGCCGATTCGATGAGACGGGAGCAGCGCGAGGCCCAGTACTTGCTTCACACCCTTGCGTAGAGTAGCGTCGTCCAAATCTACTCCTACTTCTCGTGCGGTGTCGAGGACGGTCTGGAAAAAAAAGATTAAATTTGTATGAAATTTATATTAAATTGTATGCAAGATCGATCAACAGTGACGTTGCCGGACCGCATGTAGTATATTTATTTTATTACTAGGACTGGGATTTATGTCGGCTTGTGCGCTCTCAGTATCTGTGTGAGTATTTGAGAGTATCGGTGTGAGTGTCCAATCGACACGAATTTTATTAATATGCACATTTTTTACTTACCATACAGTATGCAACGTAATCTCCGCGCACCGAAGATTCTGGAAATGTCGTCGTTGCAGCTTCGTGAAGTCGCGCGTCAAAGTTTGTGTAGATCTCTTCAGGTGTTATAGTTGCCGTAAGCGGGTTCAACAGTGTTAAATACGCCCTGACACTGCGATGGCGCATCAGAGCCCACACATATGGAAATGTCTATACCAAAATAATAAATTTAATTAATTGTGTGCCGGCACTTAAGAAATCTACTTTGCGTAATAAAAAACCTATTCTATAACAATTCAATTTATGCCTGAATTGGCATGGAATATTCTGAATTACTTACGTGTTTCTTGTATATAGCGGTGACGACTACGAGCTCTTGGGTATCCTCAAAGTCCACGGGCAAAGTAGCTCTTGCCGATCCGACGCTGAACGTCGTACACTCTGAAAGGAGATTTATCAAATCTCGGTCGAAAAAGATGATAGCCTCGGAGACGCCATTATCACTGGCCAACATGACTTCAACATTCCCTCGCTCGTGGACGCGGCAGACGCGCCGTTCTACGGAGACGAGCTGCGCCACGAGTTGGGTGTATGTCGCCACTGGTTGAATTTTTAATGCGTCGCGCCACTCGTTCATTCTTCGCATGAAGCACTTTTTTTCGAACAGCTACTTTCGGGGTACTGCTCCATCAAACGGTTATATATTGAGGAGAGACTGCGCATCTCCGTGGTAACCGCAGCGTAGGCCACGTTCATCAACTCATGTGCTATTCGTAGTCTTCTATCCGGTGGGTGAGAGTGTGCCCGGAGTAGTTCAACTTCTCCGTGAATGATCCGACCAAATGCATTGCAGTCGTTGACTACGTTCATGCTGCACTTAACGTATCTGTAATTTATTTATCAATTTATTAATTAATAAATCATTAATAATTTATAATAATTAATAATCCCTGATAAACAAGCTCCGATGACAAGATGTTTTCAGAAAAAAAAAATACTTAAAAACTCCAAAACAAATATTTTCGTCTATTTTTAATAGAAATGGTCCTTTAATGCATTCAAAAAAAATCTATAAAAATTTGTTTTCAAAAGATTATTTGAAACTGCAATATTTATGTCTTAAAACGTTTTTTTGTCCGATTACAAGTTTTTAAGATACAGTCGTTTTTAAACGGCATTTAATTTTTCGATAGCTCAATACAATAGAATCCAGAAATTCTGAATTTGTTAACCCGTGTAATTAATCATGAGTTGTGGTGAAACGACCATTTTTTTCGAGAGGGTAAAGTTTTTGACCATTCGAAACCGAATGGAATACCTCAAATATATAAATGAGGTAGTCTATACCATTTCGACCTGGGTCTAATAACGAACACTTATTTTATTTTTAGGATTAATAACTAACCCTTCACATCTTGTGTTGGGCTCGAGGTTTTTAATATGACTGGACTTTATATAATTCTCAGAAGCGTTCAGAGTTTTTATTAGGTTTTAAAGAATTGTTTATAATTATTTATGATTAAAAGAATTAATTTATTTAACGCCACAATTTAAAAAGCTGATTTTCATTAGGTTAAAATTTTTTTTTAGGAAAACACTGAAAAAGATTTCATAAAAATGTAGTTTGGCATATAAAAATGGTCAAGCGATAACCCATAATCGACCTTTTTTCTAATTCTTTTCACTTTCTTTACAAAAAAAATTAGAAAAAAAAAAAAATCTAACGCGGGCTCATTCTGGCGCAAATCTTTTTTATATGATGCAAGATTATTCAGAATATTAACAGATTTTTAAATTGTGTCGACCAATCAATTCATATTTCAATCATAAATAATAATAATTTTTTTGTTATCGAATAAAAAATCTCAGTCCTTTTGAGCGTTAATTCAGTCATATGAAAAATCGCGAGTCCAATTCAAGATATAAACAGTTAGACCCAGGTTGAAACGGTAGGACTGCCTCCAATGTATAAATTATAATGACACGAATCTCGCTACATGACGAGAACACTGTGCTCCGCCGTTTCATCGAGTGTGTACTTTCGTACGGCAGTACCTGAAAGGACTTGTTGTCTTTTGGCGAAGGCGAACAAAGGAATGCTGTCGTAATAAATATTTTGAAACCTTGACGCGAAGCCTTTGTCGAAGGTCGGTCGAATGAGCTTATGATAATATTACCGAAAACTGTAAAGCGAGCTTGCTTGAGAGTTTTCGGTAATATTATTGCGTTTGCTGACGCTTTTATCGGCACAAATTCTAAGCAGAAAAATTCCTCGAGCTATTCCGAATCTTCAGGAAAACGTTTTCATAATGTTGATACTGGTTGATGTTCGACACTCGTGCGAAAAACGTTTTCTGAACTCGTGTGATTGCAACACTCGCCTTCGGTTCGTGCTGCAAACTCACACTCGTCAGAAAACGTTTTTCGCACGAGTATCGAACATCAACGAGTATCAACATTATGAAAACGTTTTCCTGAAGATTCGGAATAGCTCGAGGAATTTTTCTGTTTAGAATTTGTGCCGATAAAAGCGTCAGCAAACGCAATAATATTACCGAAAACTCTCAAGCAAGCTCGCTTTACAGTTTTCGGTAATATTATCATCAGCTCATTCGACCGACCTTCGACAAAGGCTTCGCGTCAAGGTTTCAAAATATTTATTACGACAGCATTCCTTTGTTCGCCTTCGCCAAAGGACAACAAGTCCTTTCAGGTACTGACGTACGAAAGTACACACTCGATGAAACGTCGGAGCACAGTGTTCTCATCATGTAGCGAGAATCGTGTTATTATAATTTATATATTGGAGGCATTCCTACCGTTTCAACCTGGGTCTAACTCTTTATATCTTGAATTGGACTCGCGATTTTTCATATGACTGAATTAACGCTCAAAAGGACTGAGATTTTTTATTCGATAACAAAAAAATTATTATTATTTACGATTGAAATATGAATTCATTGGTCGACACAATTTACAAATCTGTTAATATTCTGAATAATCTTGCATCATATAAAAAACATTTGCGCCAGAATGAGCCCGCGTTAGATTATATTTTTTTTCTAATTTTTTTTGTAAAGAAAGTGAAAAGAATTAGAAAAAAGGTCGATTATGTGTTATCGCTTGACCATTTTTATATGCCAAACTACATTTTTATGAAATTTTTTTCAGTGTTTTCCGAAAAAAATTTTTAACCTAATGAAAATCAGCTTTTTAAATTGTGGCGTTAAATAAATTAATTCTTTTAATCATAAATAATTATAATCAATTCTTTAGAACCTAATAAAAACTCTGAACGCTTCTGAGAATTATATAAAGTCCAGTCATATTAAAAACCTCGAGTCCAACACAAGATGTGAAGGGTTAGTTATTAATCCTAGAAATAAAATAAGAGTTCGTTATTAGACCCAGGTCGAAATGGTATAGACTAACCTCATTTATATATTTGAGGTATTCCATCCGGTTTCGAATGGTCAAAAACTTTACCCTCTCGAAAAAAATGGTCGTTTCACCACAATTCATGATTAATTACACGGGTTTAAAAAATTCAGAATTTCTGGATTCTATTGTGTTACGTCCGGTGAATTTTATCGAAAATTCACTGACGCAACCGGCTGAAAATCCACGAGTTTGGTAATAAAATATCGATAGAGAAATTTATAAAACATAAGTAATCATTGATAATGGATTACATGATCATTAATATTGCGTCAGCCAACACTGAATGATTCGATTCAGTGATTGGCATAGCAACAGTTGGTTAGCTAAAAATATATCGCAAGGGGTATATTCAGGTTGCTGGACAGGTATCATCGGCAGCGAGCATACCTTAGGCTACCTGAAGATCCCATTGTTTTAATTGAGACCGGAAAGGGCAATCCGAATCCTTAGCTATATGCGTCGGGAGACGGTGCCTTATCGCTCCAACACAGAGCGCGATGCGACGCACATACGCACACAACGGTGCAGCCAGAGAATCCGTGTGACTGTCTCGAAGCGACTGATTGGAGTAATCACCGTCGGCGCTAACGAGTGCAGCACCTCTCAGGGCATAATTATTCAAATTATTATCTAAAATATATTTAATTGTTGATAATAAAAACAACATCAGAATATACCAAATGTGGAGATTTCGCCAGAAAAATAATGAATGAATCGATTATCTAATAAAATCACGAATGAAACGAAGTTTGGGTCAAATCGTTAATATAAAGTTGTCATAAACATTTATGACTTATTATTATGTATTATTATTATCATCGAGGAAATTAATTAACACATTAAAATCATAGTTTACTATCACTAGAATAGTCAAATAAAATAGTCAGTAGCAGAGAATTAATTATTATCATCCGAGAAAAATATTTAGAGACATTAAATAATTATCCGTTGAAAAACAGGAATTTATAAGCAATATTTGGAATAGTTTGAATAATCGGGTGTATAACTTCGGATAGGAAAATCGTAGAAACTTCGTTCAAATTTGTAAATTCTTGTTGTTTAAATCTGAGACTGTCAGAGTAATTTGTTTATCACGAAAATCATTGTGAAGACCGGAATTTTGAAATTATTAAAATAAGCTGCGGAAGACGCTAAAACCGATCGATATTGACCAAAGAAGGGGGCGGCTGATGCAACGGACAGCTCGGAGGCGCGGGTGCCCCCCGATCAAAACAATAAAAGAGGCACCTCCAAGGGCGGCAGGACAGTCGTCGACAGTCATCTTTTGTGGGCCGGAACCACAGTCTTTCGCGGATCGGAACCAGTCGTCTGACACATACATCTACAGTCATTATCCGCGGAAAAATTAACTATTGTCTAGAAGTCTTTGACTTCTCACTGAATATTGTACCAATACAATCGAAAATTCAATACAGTTTCGGAGTCTGAATTTTGGAGTTAACAATCGAATAAATATCCTGATTTATTATCGGATAAATAAATTGAAGTTCAACGAAAGTTATTTCATCTCCTGCATATTTCGACATCGACATTTATTCGGCTTTCTCAACATTCATCCATTATCTTCAAATTTCGCTGAACGATTTCATCAACTTTTCCTGAAAGAAGGAAGGAAGGAAGGAAGGAGGAATTCGGAATTCGGAATCAACATCTCTCATCCATTTTCGATCGTTCCATTCATAAGTGTCATTCATTGACAATCATCGTAAGTCATCGAAACACTTCATTTTCATCCCTCTTGTCTTATTTTTACTTTTCTTTCATGAGTCTTTAACTTTGTTTATTTGCCTTCATCTAACTGATCGATTTCAATAATTCGGGGATACTTAATATTCAATCCGTGATTTGGCTATTTTAACGAGGGATAGATTAAAGTAAAGAGCTTCATCGATTTTTCTTCGAGGACGTTTGTCCACCGTCTAGAGCATTGAATCCAACACTCCGCGATAACGTTAGCCTTGACTCAGTGGCAGCGGTCGCGGCCAACGCGGTCCCGTGCATCATCAGGAGTCTTATTTCACTACGCTACTACGGTATGCGAGGCGCACGCGGAGCTTCATATCAGTTCGACGTAGTAAACATCGTAGTACGCACCGAGCAGAGTTAAATATCGAGCCATAGTAAACACCGTATGGTCCCATTCGACCTATATTCTTTTCGACATGCAGACTCAGCCCATCCCTGAATAATTTTCCGAAAGGTTAGATTCAAAAGGGGCACAGTTCTGGTAAAGCGTCACATGCGATAAACGCGTAATAGGGAGAGACATCTCCTTTACCGTAGATGCAGGAAAATGCTGATCAGGACGTAACATAATTTTTGGGGGCTCGTCCGGGATATTAAGAGTTTGCACGTCGAAATTAAATAAATAAATAACTTCAAATAAAATAAAACAAAGTAACACGAAAATAAATAAATAAACAATTTCAAATAAAATAAAAAAAAATAACGAATGAATAAATAATTGAGAAAAATTCCAAATAAATAATCAAATAATTTCAAATAAATTAAATAAATAAATAAACAAATAAAATCAGCAAATTCAATAATGATAACAAGGAAATAAATAAAATATAAATGCCTTACACTCGATCTAAGGGAAGCGTTTCCGATAAATGCCTCCATGAGTATCCAGGAGACAGAAAGAATTCAAAGCCGAAAAATTCAAAACCATTGCCAGTAGTGAAAACTAAAGTGTCAAAATCTACTAATACTCCGGAAAGAATTGAGGACTATATGGTGTCTGACGATTTGATACGGGATCAACAAAAAAATATAGAGCCATGTTCATCCGGAACCAAAGGAAACGGGAGTGACAGTTCTGATCTATCTGATACGGAAGAGCAAAGTGTAATAGAAAATTTAACTGAAAAAGTGAGTCAGGTTGAAGTGCTACCGCAGGGGCTGATAAGATCGCATAGTGAACCTTCGTTACTGAGTTTAGATATTACTCAACTGGCACGTAACTTGGCTAGAGTCAATATTACACCGGGTGTTCGATTTAATTCGGGAATAAGTGCATCGTCAACGCGACTTGTCAGATCTCGTTCAGTGGATACCTCAATTAAATTAAAGTCAGCTATAAAATCGTGCATGAAAGTAGGTTCAGTAAAAACGAAAAGTGCTCCGAGTATTTGTGTTGGTGATCAACTTGAGAAAAATAATAAAACAATCGAATTATCTCAAAATAATAATCCAGTTTTAAGTCCAATAAACGATACGATCGAGTCAAAATCTAGTGATAACGAGAAAAATAGTGCTTGCAAGTCAGGAAAATCTAAAGTAGGGGTTCCATTGAGCGAAAATCTGATATCTTTTAAATCCTGTAGTAAAACTTTACCAACACTAGATCAATTGCGACAAATTTTTGCCGTTTGCGGTGCTTCACGTCGACCACCTGTCAGAGTCATATCAGACGAAGTAGTTAAAAATCTTTTTGAAAATATGGACGGGAAAAATGATAGGAACGATAACACCGGAGGAGGCGGAGGAGGCGATAACGGTGAAGGTAGTCGAGGCGGTGGAAACAATATTCCCCCTCGCCGAACAAGCCCATTCATTGGATCGCATAGGTCACTTTTGGGAACGGAACAGTGGCGAGAAGCAGTAAAAATGATTCCAGAATTCGATGGAAAGAAAGGGACTTTGAGTCGTTATCTCGGGTGTTTAGAAGATGCTGCAGCAATGGTGGGACCTGAGTTCGAATTAGACTTAATGAGGGTTGCTAAAAATAAATTAGTGGGTGAAGTATGGAATCGCGTTAGTGGC
This sequence comes from Ichneumon xanthorius, assembly GCA_917499995.1. NCBI lineage: Eukaryota > Metazoa > Arthropoda > Insecta > Hymenoptera > Ichneumonidae > Ichneumon > Ichneumon xanthorius. Next base: position 484,479 of record CAKJTD010000103.1, read on the forward strand.
AGTCGATTCAGTCACATTGCCGATTATATGGATTATCTTCGAAAAATATATGATCCTCCTAGAGACATATATCAATTACAGGGAGAATTAGGAACCATTGCCCAACTAAATAATGAGACAGTAGCTGAATATGCATATAAGATTGAGCAGTTGGTTGCAAAATTAGACGAGGCAAGACGGTATATTGATGGATATTTATGTGAGGCTGATAAAGAGGCAATCGAAAAAATGGCAATTAATTGTTTTAACCGAGGATTAAAACCCGAAATATTGGATAGAATAAGGGAGGAGAAAACGTCACTTCAGGACGCGATAAGCACAGCATTGGCCATTGAACTTGACGTATCTGATCGATGCAAATTAAGAGATAACGCGAACTCCAAAGTTGCGTCAATAAAAGAAATAGAGAGAGGTGTGAAAAAAGTTGGCATAAAATTTGTTGAACCCGTAGAAGAAGTAACTATGGCACCATTTACTGAAAATCAAAAGATAATAATTTGTCAATTCTGTAAAGGTCAAGGACATTCTGCAGATAAATGTCCCAGAGCACCTAACAATGACGTAATCGATATTTGTCAATTTTGTAACAAACGAGGCCATCTGGCAGATAAATGTAAAAGCATGGGATGTGCAATTTGCGGTCGTAAGGGACATTGGGCTGAAATTTGCAATCAAAAAGAACAAAGTGAAAGTGACAGAACGTCTAATGAACGTTCAAATCAACAACCAGTTCAACAAAATTTCAGACAAGCTCAAAATCAAGGAAGTTTTAATTCAAATAATTATAATAACAATCGTCAAAATTATAATTATAATCAAGGTTTCAATTCAAATCCACGATATAATTTTAACCAAAACCAGAATTCCAATCAAAATTCAAACTTTAATCAAAATCGGAATTTTAATTCCAACCAAAATTTCAATCAGAATTCTAACCAAAATAAAAACTTTAACCAGAATTTTAACCGGAACCAGAATTATCATAATCCGAATTTTAACCAAAGTCGAAACTTTAATCAAAATTTTGGTCAAAATCGAAATTTTAATCCAAATTTTAATCAGAATTATAATCAAAATCGAAATTTTAATCCGTCTTATAATCAGAATCGGAATTTTAACCAATCTTCTAACCAGAATCGGAATTTTAATCAAAGTTTTAACCAAAACCAGAATTTTGGCTCGGATTTAAACCGCGGAAATAATCAAATTTCAAATGATCAAGGAGCAATGTCCTATGCTCAAGCCGCTAATCAGCCCTCTCAATCAAATAGTTCTAATGTAATTTGTCATTACTGTGGAATAAAAGGACATGTAATGTACGAATGCCCGCAACGCATACAATATAATAACAGGCGAGATGCGATACAGGGAAACGAGAGTGGCCAGCCAGTGAAGGGTGCGCCGGCAGAGGCCAAAGCGAATCCGCACCCAATATATTCAGTACAGACTGCACCCGAACCATAGAGGAACAATGTCGAATAATTGATGTATATTTGGTACGGCCGGAAAAAGGAATTATCCCACCTACAATTGAATTAAAAAGTAATGACCTTCAGGATTCTGTTATTATGTTGTTAGATACAGGAGCTGGTAAAAATGTGTTGAAAGAAAAATGTTTGAACGAAAATAATATGATATGTAGAGATGAAATTTTGAGACTTAGCGGAATTACAGATGAATTTGTTTATACGTCAGGATACGTAATACTTGAAACTTTGGGACGAGAAGCGGTGTATCATATTGTGGCTAATAATTTCCCTACTAAGCAAAATGGAATTTTGTCTAATGATTATTTTCGAGAAAATTTGGCTAAAATAGATTATGAATACAGTATGCTCAGGGTTCGCGATAAAGAAATAGAATTTTTTACCCGAGAAAGTATGATTTTTCCACCAAAAACGAAAAAACTTTTCTATGTGAGGATAAATGATGACACGATTCGCGAGGGATACTTGGCTCCTATGGACTTTGGTGAAGGGGTAGTTGTTGAACACAGACTGGTGCAGAACATCAATGGGAAATGTTTTTTCAATATCACTAATAATCGAGACGAACTAATTGAAATACTAATTCCTACCATGAAGTTGGCTAGAAGTCCTGCCGAAATTAAGGGAAAAACGTGGGTAAAGGAAGTAAGAGGAAAAAACGAAGAGAAATATATCATGAGTCGAACGGAAAATAATACAAAACCAGTTGAAAGTGATTCTGGGAGTGACAGGAATAATCTAAGGTTGGAAAATAAAAATATAGAAATACATTGTACGGAAAATAATGAAGAAAATATAAATGTTGACAAAAATGAATGGGTAAAAATACCGTATGAAACGTTTGAAACAGCTTTGAAGAGAGTTAAAAGAGAAAAGAAAATAGAAAGAGAAAAGAAGAAGGAAAAAGATTTAAACGAGGAAAATTCAAGTTCAGTTGAAAAAATACCGGAAAATTCAGAAGTAAGTCAAAAAGTTGTTACAGAAAAGGATAAAGAGAAAGAAGAAAATTCAGAAATAAATTCAAAAGAACAATCACAAGAATTAATTTTGTCAAGTGAAATGCCAGAAAAAGCAGAAATAAATCAATTATTCGTTATAGAAGAAAATAAAAATGGAGCAGTAAATTCGGAAGGAAAATTAAGAAAATTAAATGAATTACGCGATAAATCTGAGTCAATGATAGAAGAAATCAAGAATAAGAAGGAAAGTTCAACAGAAAATTTTAAATCTCATGAATTTTGTTATCCCTTGGTAGGAGTTCAATTTTACGGATCAGAAAAATGTTTTTGTATCAACGCTAAGCTCCAAGATGAGACCCGATTACCAAAAGTTTTAAAATTGTTGAGATTGACAGGATTGGATGAACAAGAAATAAAGGCTGTACATGAAATTATTGAGTACGGAACAGATCGATTCCATATACCGGGTGAAAAATTAGAAGCTACAAATGTAATAACACATCGAATACCAACCACTGATGATTTTCCAGTCAATTCTAAGCAATATCGTTTCCCTGAAGTTCACAAAGAAGAGATTAAAAGACAGATAGCAGAATTTCTAGAAGCAGGATATATCAGACAGTCGACGTCTCCATATAATACACCAGTGTGGGTAGTACCAAAGAAATTAGATTCACAGGGAAATAAAAAGTGGAGAGTAGTTCTGGATTTTCGGCAATTAAATGATAAAACGATTGGGGATGCTTATCCCTTGCCCAATATTGTTGACATATTAGATCAATTGGGAGGAGCCCAATATTTTTCGGTTTTCGATTTAGCCTCAGGATTTTACCAGATAAAAATGCACCCAGAAGATTGTCATAAAACAGCTTTTACAACACCTTATGGACATTATGAATATGTTCGAATGCCGATGGGATTGAAGAATGCACCTCCTACATTTCAAAGAGCAATGGATATGGTTTTGATGGGCTTACAAGGTCACGAATTATTCGTTTATTTAGATGATATTGTGGTATACGCAAAAACATTGAAAGAACATAATGAAAAATGCAAACGATTAATAGACAGATTAAGGAAAGCTAATTTAACTTTACAACCTGATAAATGTGAATTTTTAAAGAAAGAAGTTGGATATTTGGGACATGTAATTGGCCGCGATGGTTTAAAACTCGATCCAAAGAAAGTAGAATCGGTCAGAAATTTTCCGAGGCCAACTAACGTAAAGAAAATTCGTCAATTTTTGGGATTAACAGGATATTATCGTAGATTCATTGAGGGCTATGCTAAATTAGCAAAGCCATTAACTAACCTTTTAAAAGATAACACACCCTTTTTATGGCAAAATAGCCAAGAAGAGGCATTTGAGGAGCTTAAAGAGAAACTTTGTACTGAACCAGTTCTGATATTCCCGGATTTTTCAAAACCTTTTGTTGTAACAACCGATGCTTCAGGTTATGCAATCGGAGGAATTTTGTCACAGGGACCTATAGGGAAGGATAGACCAATAGCATACGCCTCACGGACACTTAACGAAGCTGAAACAAAATATGATACTTATGAAAAGGAAGCCTTGGCAATTGTCTATAGCGTTTTGCATTTTAGACCATATTTATACGGGAAAACGTTTACTTTGGTGACTGATCATAAGCCTTTAGTATGGTTTAGAACTTGTAAGGATGGTAACACACGGGTTCTTAGATGGAGATTGAAATTAGCTGAATATGAATACGATGTAGTATATAAAACAGGGAAAACAAATGTAAATGCCGATGCCTTATCTCGAAATCCAATTGTGAGTAAAGAAAATGGGGTGGAGGAAGAAATATTTATCACGGAAGTTAGAGGACGGACGGAATGGACCGATGATGAGATGCTGAGATTCTTTGAGGATGATAACGATGAAAACGATGGTGTAAGTGATGAAGAAATAAAAGAAGAAGAAGAAGAAGAGGATCCGGAGAAATTATGGAAAGACAGTTTAAAGGTTATTCAATTAGAGGAAAATAATAAAATAAATTCATCATTGGAATCATCGGGCGATGAGGATCAGCATTTCCATTTCGATCATTCTTCGGTCAACACCAGTGCAGAAGAGGGCTCAGCGGAGGAAGAGATACCATTAGGCAATCCGGTAAACAATGGAAGATTAGTACGTGGAGCAAAGAAGAAAGCACTCGAGAAAATCAAGGCTAATTTTCAAGCGACCAAACAAGGACAAAAAGAAATACAAAAGGCTGACAAAGTAAACAAGAAAAAGAAGGTGAAAATTAGAAGGAAAATTCAATCAGCACAAAATACCAAAGAAGACGATACCACGGAGGATGAAGACAGGGAGACCGAGGACGAACCGGTGAAAAGGCCTCGAAGGAAGAAGAAAAATCGGAAAATGATAAAATCAGACGAAGAAGAAATAATACAGCCCCGGAGGAAAAAGAAAATCCCTCCCATACAAGACTCGGACGATAGGGAATTCTCTGCAGAAACAGCCAGGAGCGATTCTGATAAGGATGATAACGACAATAAAGACGAAAATAACGAAGAAAACAGTGACAATAATCAACAATCCGAATTCGAACTCGAATATTCTATATCGCGGAATATTATTCCTTCAAGGGAAATTTTCTTTACTCGCAAGGATTCACTTGTTTATTTTCTAAATTTAAAAGGCGAAGCATTTGACACGGGATCACAAAAATTGACTGATAGAAACGATTTGCCTTATTTTTCAAACCTTAAATTAGGAGTGGTTAGCGCAATAAAGCGAGGGAATAGATATCATATAGCTTTGCCTGTAAGTGATGACTCTGGGGAAGGAGCTTCCTTAATATTAAACCATATAAGAAATGCTATAAGAAGTTTACGAAATTTTGCAGAAAAAGAAAAGATACAAAGTGTGAGTATTTCTAAATCGGATGCTGTTGGAAACGTTCCATGGGATAAAATTGCAAGCGAATTACGATTGGAATTTCTTAATAGTCCGGTAAATGTGGTAGTTTGTCATGGAATAGTTCGATATTTGAGTAGGGCAGAAAGAGAAGGAATAATACATGAAATGCATGGATCAGCTGTTGGTGGACACAGAGGGGTCACAAAAACATTTAACAGGATCAGACATAAATTTTATTGGGAAAGGATGAAAACTGATATCGAACGGTTCATACAACGATGTTTACCCTGTCAATTAAAAAAATGCGTCAGAATAAAAACAAAGCAACCAATGGTTATTACCGATACTCCGGGAATAGCTTTCGATAAAGTAGCAATGGATATAGTAGGGCCTTTGCCACGAACAAAGCGAGGTAATGAATATATTCTCACTATTCAGGATCAATTAACAAAATTTTGTCTTGCATTTCCTATTCCAAACGCAACATCGATCATGATCGCTGATACGATGGTAAAATATTATATTAGTATTTTCGGAGCACCTAGAAGTATATTAACCGATCAAGGACGAAATTTTCTTAGCAATCTAATCAAACGAGTCGCAAAAAGTTTTAAAATAAAAAGAATACGAACCACCGCTTTTCATCCACAGTCAAATGGATCTTTGGAGCGATCACATCACGCACTTGGGGAATATTTAAAACAATACGTAGATAAAAAGTTCGAATGGGATGAATGGGTTGAATTAGCTATCTTCAATTACAATACTAGTGTCCATGAAGGCACCAAACATACACCGTACGAACTGGTTTTCGGAAAATTGGCAAGAACACCATCGAGTGAACCTTTGCAGATGGAGGATAGATTACCGACTTATGAGGATTATTTGGTGAAATTGGTAACACAATTACACGAAATTCGGAAAATTGCGAGAGAAAACTTAATAAAGGCAAAATTAAAATCTAAAGAACGATACGATAAAAATCTTAATGTCAGGGAATTTAAAGTAGGAGATTATGCATTTTTGAAAAGCGGGCCAAAACCAAAGAAACTAGAAAATCAACATGCAGGACCTTTTGAAATAATCGAAGTAAAAGGCAATCAAAATATAAAAATAAAGACCAATAAGAAGCCTATGGTAGTACATGCTAATCGATTGAGATATTCTCATATTAAACCTCAAATAAAATAAAATAAATAAATCAGTAAATAATATATCATTTCCATTCAACATACATTGTTGAATATTGGATAATGATGGTTTAATAATTGATCATTTATGATTAAGATTGCGTTATTTGAGTTATCAAACAAACGTTAATTTTGAAAATAAATAAATCGATAAACACATTCATAAGTAATGGTAATAAATAAATAAGGTCAAAAATTAATACATAAATTTCAATCGAGCATTAAAAATACTATTACAGATAAAATGCAAGCAAGAAATACATCCCTAGCAGGAGAAAGGTTGAGATGGCAACGAGTGACGGGAATGACAACATGGCCGAGAGAAAGCGATGTTAATTATCAGATAAGGGATGAGGTCAATTCAGAGCCTATCGGAATGAATATTCCAGTTGATAACTGTCCAACCATTAGTGGAGGAGAAGAAGTCCAGCCAAGAGGAACTGTAGGGGAAAACATAAGGAGAATTTGCGGTGAATTTGTAAGACAGACTCGGAAGAGCGAGTTGGATTGGAAAGCGACTGCGATTAGGTTGGGGAAAAATCAGATATTGAACATGCAAGAAGAGATAATAGGACGTGAAAATACAATAAGCGATGAAGATTTCTTCATATATTGGGGTGAACTCAGGGACGTTATGCGGGAATTTAATATTGATATAAGACGTGAAACTAATGAGGGACAAAACGAATACGGAGTGTGTTATGTTGTGATGTATCTAGATATCGAACCATTTGTGTGTATTGAGGTAGGAAAGCAGAAAGAAGTGATCGATTTGAAAGGTCTAGGAAAGGTATTAATAAGTATCCGAAGATATTTGACAAACAAACTCCGCGAAACATTTGAGGAGTATAGACAGCAGGAACAAAATAACTCGTAAAGAAATAAATAATCACTTGGTGAAAAAAAAAAAAAAAAGAAAAAGATAATAAATAATATATATATATATATACAAGGGATAAAGCATGTGAAATTTGAGGTTTCCGTTTACAGAAAATAAAAATGTCAAGCCAGGAGAAGGCGACTGCTCGACTGGAGTGTATGTATGGAAGGGGAGCTGTGTATCTAAACGTTCCCTATACTCGGAATATGACAAGCAATACACATAGGATCCAGGCTGTCTTGGGCAGGTGGAAGGATATCGGAGTCGGCCACAGCGAGGAGGAAGCGAGAGAAGCCGCTGCAGAGGCTTTAATAGAGAGAATAAGCGAAAGTAGAACACCAAGACACGATAAACATTTCGACCTTAGAAAAGAAAATGATCGGTTGATTAAACGCCTTAAGAAACTAGAGTTGACTACGAAAGAGCTGGGGGTAATAGCTATTGAGAAAATAGTAAATAAAATCCGCGGAAACGAAGATATAATCAGTCCGTTTGAGATAATAGATTTGCAATTTGAAGCCATTGAGATTTTCGCAACCTTTGGAATAGCATTGCAAGTTCGGCAATTTCAAAGAGAAAAAGAGACGGGAGTCGCAATGACGATAGATTCAGAAAAAGATAGTGCTAAAACAGTATTAGAGTTTCACGAAAACCCAAATCATGCGGAGCTAGCAGCCTTGCTGGGGGTCCTGTATTCAGTACAGGGTAGTTTGGGAGTTCAGATAAGAGAAATGCTGCAAGCAGAAGAAATTATAAAAAAACATGAGCAGGCAGAAAAAGAAAGAGAAACTTCAAAGAGGCGATGGCGCCGAGGACAGAACAAGAAGTAAACGTAGAAAAAAATATATATATATATTACATATAACTTATATGCACTTCATGATCTTATTAGCACATTTGGGAACTATAATACAGAAGGGATAAACCCGTATTTTTTTGGGAAAAGTGCAAATTATAGTTTAGAAATGCACTATTGGGGTAGAATTAGTATATGAGTAATGTATAAACTCATAAACAATATCTATATGTAACCATTTATATACACATATATATATATATATCCACATTTATATTCAGTAGTAATAGTAAAGGTGGCACAAATTAATAATTATGTTTCAGTGCATCAAGAGCACCTCACCTATGTAATCACCAATATTATGGTTTGTTATCAATAAAAAAATCATTCATACAAATAATAGACTTTTGTTTTGTTAAACAGATGAGTCGAGAGGTGTGGTCATTAGCGGTGATATGGGTATTTCTTCTACCCGCACCTTCCTCAGGGATGATCGGATATGAGTGTGGGTCGCCATCTTCAAATATCACAACATTGTCTCTGCTGGATGTGGACGAATGTGACGTATCCTCATCATCATTGAACATTTCCTCAGTTCATATTCAGTTGGTTCAGATCAATGAATACGGAACTGTGCACGTTCATCAGTGCAAAATAGAAATCGATCGAGACGTTCGGAAGTGTGGTATGTTTTCGCATACAAGTGACGTGGTAAATGGAAAGGCTTCGTATATCTTTGAGGTCTCTCGAGACGTTTGTATGAAAATGCATGAGGTCGGATCTTTTCGAGTGGATAATGCTGTTATCATGGGACTCTGTGGTAACCAGACGACAAGCCATCCAGTTATTTTGGCGGGACATTTGGAAGTGGATGGAGGATGCAAGGGTTCATCTTATTCGGATCCTTTCGGAAGCTGGAATGATGTGGTGGTTCTGTCCACAATAAAAATTACCTTGAGGGATTATTATGCATCAGTCGCATTAAAATCAAACAAAGTATATTTGAAGTCAGGAGTTAGATGTGAATTGAATAAGGGACAATGCATGGACATGGAGGGTGGACATACGTTTTGGAATTCAGTTCCAGTGGATGAGTGTGGCGGTAGTGAATACGGAGTATTGTACGTGGGAATGGCTGAGAAAGTAGTCGATAGGGATGCCGAGACTGTATATACCGTAACTACTTCTGATGTTATCTTCGCTCTCGTTGCTCAATCATCTATTAACGTGTGCGGACAAAATTTAATTCGAACGGAACACCCTAGACTACTCATCCACGAGATAAAGGATGGACGAATGTTTTTGCAAACGAAAAAGGTTGACGCGGTTAACATGGACATATACGCGTATGTAAACTCTAAATTCGTGTACGTCGAGAGACATGTACAAACTCAAATTCAACAAGTTTACATTGATCTCTTGACACAAAAGTGTGAGTTGGAGCGGGAAATGCTGAGAAATCGTCTGGCCATAGCTACTCAAGCACCAGATGAATTTGCTTACCATTTGATGAAGGGACCAGGATACATGGCGGTAATATCAGGGGAAGTAGTGCATGTTGTAAAATGTATTCCGACGGAAGTAAAGGTTAGACATTTGGAAGAATGTTATATGCATTTACCAGTATCTAGGGGAAATGTTAGCTATTTTCTGGCTCCAAGAACGCATATATTGATGGAAACGGGTCTACAAACTACATGTAATAGAATGGTGCCGCCAATGTATTTTATCGATGAGGAATGGTATGGAATGATGCCTGGACCAACACTTATTTATCCTCCGGGAACAATGAAGCCTAATACAAAGCCATCGTGGCAATATAACAAAATCAAATCATTAGCAAATAGTGGAATATATACAACAGCGGAATTAGAGCAATTAAGAGAATATATTATGTTTCCGGCAGAAAGGCCTGCAATGTTGAACTCAGTAGTAAGGGGAATGATGGGAAAATCTACAGTTAAACAGGGAGGATCCTTCGTAAAATTACTTGAAGGACCTGAATTGGAAAAGATAATGCAGAACGCGTGGAAAAAGATGTGGGAAAATATAATTGTATTTGGCCATATTAGTGCCGGAGTTATCGGGATAATAATGATAGTTCGAGCCATTAAATTAATAATAGACACGATTATACATGGATATGCTTTACATACCGTTTATGGGTGGTCATTATTTTTGATAGGAGCAGTTTGGGACTCAGTAACAGGATTATTGTTGCATTTAAAAAATGGATCACCAAAGTCCTCAGGGAAATTGGAGAAAAAGAGTAAGAAATCAAAGAATACAGATATTGAATCAGAACAGGTAGAAATACAGGAACAGGTAGAAATGCGGGAACAGGTAGAACTAGGTGAGGAAGAAGTAAATGAAATAGAGCAAAAGAATAAAAATAAAAGAGAAAGTGATGTTGCAAGTCAGACAGTTGAAAAGAATGAAAATAAAATATATCCCAGAATTCCAAGAAAATTGAATTTAAAAAAAAAAAAATAAAATAAAATAAATAAATAAATAAATAAATAAAAAAAAAATAAAAAAATAAATAAATAACAACAATAATTAAATAAACAAAAAAAAAAAAGTTATAAGTATACACATATACATATATATAAATATCTAAAGGAAATAACTTAAAGGAAATAGAGTAAGGAAACCTAAAAGGAAAAGTTACCGGAAAGAATAGTAAAATAGCCGTGTGGAGATGCAGTTGCATATGTACTCTCAGATACGTAGCGTAAAGGAGGGAAAGAGACAGATATATATATATAGAGAGAAAGATAGAGCATGGCGAAAGACCGCACAAAAGGGAGCAGCCGAGAGCGGCTGATGACGTAACATCACGTTGCACTCCGCTAAGGGTAATTCGCAAGCAGGCATTAAAACGGCTGACTGTACGGTGAACACTGTACAGTCGCACCCACAAAATAAATTAAAATAAGAAAGATAAAATGATATAAAATAAACAAATAAATAAATAAATAAATAAATAACTAAATAAAAGAGAGAAATTAGGCTGTAGGAAAATCATCTAATAATAATGTTGAATTATTTTATTTTCTTTTAAGAGAACATGCAGTCAACCAGAAACAAAGGGTACAAATTGGAGCTCACATTAAACGAACAGTGGCCAAATGAATTAATAGAAGATTCGGGAAAAGATCGAGAGTATTGGGAAAAAGGAGGATTGTGGATACCGCCTGAATGGAAGGAATTAAGAGAAGAGATGCTCGCGTTCTGGTTGATGGCAATATATTTAAGTAAGGGATATGTAGAATTAGGAGGTCATAAATATCAACGATGGGGTCAAATAGTTTTACCCCAGGGACAAGATCCAGGATTATTGCTATTTAGGATAGATGAGGGAGTAAAGGAATTACCGGACGAAGGAGATGTACCCGTCCATCAATTAAAATGGGACTGACGTTACCCACTTAGGAACAGTAAGAAAAGAAACGGGTTACTTAATTATCGACAGTATGATCATCAGGGTGAGCGCGAAATTATCGACATAGAGAGAGAGAGAGAGAGAAAGAGAGAGAGGACAGATAGGTGCACGCGTCGTCGAACGCACTTCCGCGAAAGAGATAAGGGACGGCCGGATCGAGCCGGAACGGCTCTGTGGAGAGCGAACCGCAGAAAATAAATATATATATAATAAAAGGGGTGGCCTCGCCACGATTAACCTAATTAACATATATTGTGGCTTCGCCACTTTTGAATCTAAAATAAATAAGGGATCAAAAAGGAATTGAAAGGAAAGAGAAATAAAAAGGAAACAGAATTTTAATAAATTTGTTTATTATAATGGATGCATTAAGCATCCATTATATAGAATCAACTACATTAAAGCGTAGAGAAAAACAATATTCTTTTTTTTTAATCCATATCAATGATGGGAGTCGTCCTCCCGCCGCACACGCAGTCCTGGACGAATTCCCAACAATCTTCACACGATGGCGGAGGGGTCCACTCGTGTGGGCGGATAATTCGGGCGAATCGGGGGTCCTCCCATTCCAGCCTCTCCACAGAGTAGTCCCAGGTGATCCAGGGACCAAGTACGCGGATGAAAGCGCGATAGAAAATCGATCTTATTTGCTGGCACATATTGCTGGAATTAAAAAGGGGGAGAAGAAATTAATAATAATTGAAATAAAAATTAAGAACAAAAAAAAAAATATATATATATAAATAAATAAATAAAAAAAAAAGAAAATAAAATAGAAAAAAAAAAAAAAAACAATAATAGTAATAATAATGATAAAGGAAGAGAAAAAGAAATACTTACAGATTTTTCTTTAATGAAGGCTTTTGAGGAGCGAGTTTTAGCGAGCTGTCTTTGACGAGAGTTGTCAGGCGAATGAGGAGACTGCTCGAGCACTTGTCGCTCAGGGGTCTTGGTATGTCGAAACAGTCATTTAGATTTGGCTATCACAGGGTTCAGGTGACACAGGGGACTGTATACGGGGGATCGTCGCTTTCATAAAGCACACATACACACACACAACAGTAATAATGGTGAACAAAGAGAAAAATATATGTACAGCGAGTTGACCCAAAAATTTAATTTTGAGCACTGTCTCTACCGAGATCGAGCGTTGTTCTTCGAAGCAACCCTCGTTTTGGGGGGGAGGTGTTACGTCCGGTGAATTTTACCGAAAATTCACTGACGCAACCGGCTGAAAATCCACGAGTTTGGTAATAAAATATCGATAGAGAAATTTATAAAACATAAGTAATCATTGATAATGGATTACATGATCATTAATATTGCGTCAGCCAACACTGAATGATTCGATTCAGTGATTGGCATAGCAACAGTTGGTTAGCTAAAAATATATCGCAAGGGGTATATTCAGGTTGCTGGACAGGTATCATCGGCAGCGAGCATACCTTAGGCTACCTGAAGATCCCATTGTTTTAATTGAGACCGGAAAGGGCAATCCGAATCCTTAGCTATATGCGTCGGGAGACGGTGCCTTATCGCTCCAACACACAGCGCGATGCGACGCACATACGCACACAACGGTGCAGCCAGAGAATCCGTGTGACTGTCTCGAAGCGACTGATTGGAGTAATCACCGTCGGCGCTAACGAGTGCAGCACCTCTCAGGGCATAATTATTCAAATTATTATCTAAAATATATTTAATTGTTGATAATAAAAACAACATCAGAATATACCAAATGTGGAGATTTCGCCAGAAAAATAATGAATGAATCGATTATCTAATAAAATCACGAATGAAACGAAGTTTGGGTCAAATCGTTAATATAAAGTTGTCATAAACATTTATGACTTATTATTATGTATTATTATTATCATCGAGGAAATTAATTAACACATTAAAATCATAGTTTACTATCACTAGAATAGTCAAATAAAATAGTCAGTAGCAGAGAATTAATTATTATCATCCGAGAAAAATATTTAGAGACATTAAATAATTATCCGTTGAAAAACAGGAATTTATAAGCAATATTTGGAATAGTTTGAATAATCGGGTGTATAACTTCGGATAGGAAAATCGTAGAAACTTCGTTCAAATTTGTAAATTCTTGTTGTTTAAATCTGAGACTGTCAGAGTAATTTGTTTATCACGAAAATCATTGTGAAGACCGGAATTTTGAAATTATTAAAATAAGCTGCGGAAGACGCTAAAACCGATCGATATTGACCAAAGAAGGGGGCGGCTGATGCAACGGACAGCTCGGAGGCGCGGGTGCCCCCCGATCAAAACAATAAAAGAGGCACCTCCAAGGGCGGCAGGACAGTCGTCGACAGTCATCTTTTGTGGGCCGGAACCACAGTCTTTCGCGGATCGGAACCAGTCGTCTGACACATACATCTACAGTCATTATCCGCGGAAAAATTAACTATTGTCTAGAAGTCTTTGACTTCTCACTGAATATTGTACCAATACAATCGAAAATTCAATACAGTTTCGGAGTCTGAATTTTGGAGTTAACAATCGAATAAATATCCTGATTTATTATCGGATAAATAAATTGAAGTTCAACGAAAGTTATTTCATCTCCTGCATATTTCGACATCGACATTTATTCGGCTTTCTCAACATTCATCCATTATCTTCAAATTTCGCTGAACGATTTCATCAACTTTTCCTGAAAGAAGGAAGGAAGGAAGGAAGGAGGAATTCGGAATTCGGAATCAACATCTCTCATCCATTTTCGATCGTTCCATTCATAAGTGTCATTCATTGACAATCATCGTAAGTCATCGAAACACTTCATTTTCATCCCTCTTGTCTTATTTTTACTTTTCTTTCATGAGTCTTTAACTTTGTTTATTTGCCTTCATCTAACTGATCGATTTCAATAATTCGGGGATACTTAATATTCAATCCGTGATTTGGCTATTTTAACGAGGGATAGATTAAAGTAAAGAGCTTCATCGATTTTTCTTCGAGGACGTTTGTCCACCGTCTAGAGCATTGAATCCAACACTCCGCGATAACGTTAGCCTTGACTCAGTGGCAGCGGTCGCGGCCAACGCGGTCCCGTGCATCATCAGGAGTCTTATTTCACTACGCTACTACGGTATGCGAGGCGCACGCGGAGCTTCATATCAGTTCGACGTAGTAAACATCGTAGTACGCACCGAGCAGAGTTAAATATCGAGCCATAGTAAACACCGTATGGTCCCATTCGACCTATATTCTTTTCGACATGCAGACTCAGCCCATCCCTGAATAATTTTCCGAAAGGTTAGATTCAAAAGGGGCACAGTTCTGGTAAAGCGTCACATGCGATAAACGCGTAATAGGGAGAGACATCTCCTTTACCGTAGATGCAGGAAAATGCTGATCAGGACGTAACAATTGTATTGAGCTATCGAAAAA
Source organism: Ichneumon xanthorius (assembly GCA_917499995.1). NCBI lineage: Eukaryota > Metazoa > Arthropoda > Insecta > Hymenoptera > Ichneumonidae > Ichneumon > Ichneumon xanthorius. Next base: position 499,540 of record CAKJTD010000103.1, read on the forward strand.
TTAAATTCCGTTTAAAAACGACTGAAAACGTTTTTGTGCACTCGTATCGAAATGTACTATTTTTAATGACGAAGGTATCGGCAAATTAAATATTCTCCGAGTTTAGGAAGTAAAAAATATAAAAGAAAAAACTTACATTATTCCGGCTTTTTCCCGAGAAAAATTATATGAGTATCCCCCGTAAATCCGCTGGGCAAGACGTTGGCGCGAACGAATTGCCGACCCTTGAGGAGCGATCCTCAGCATCTTGTTTTGATGAACACTTGTAAGTAGTTGAAGACACACAGGTAGTTGCCCCGACGTGAGGGACGCGACTGAGCGGTGGGCCCGTCGGTGGCTAGATAGGTATCTGAAAAGGCAAGAGGTGGGGAAGTTAGTTCCTGACGTGCGCTGCTGTGGTAGCTGTTTGCGCTTTTCGCGTGCGTTCAAATAAAACTGACAGTTTGGCTGCCGCTAGCAAATTGGTACCCGATCGGCGCGTCTGAGCCACAACGAATTTCAACGTTATTGCACGACCAATTGTACTCTACATCGAGTTGTGGCTAAACCACCATGTACGGAGTGATTATTATTTGGCAGTGCTAAAATCAACTAAGCGACCGTCGGAAATAATAAAAAAGGTGCCTTCATTGATTTGAAAAAAGATGTTCGCCCATGGAGCGATGCGACCGGAGTTATTGAAAGTCCGAGAGTATGGAGGATATTTTTACACCGTCAAGAAATGTATTGGGGAAACATCGTAAGTACTCTCATGAATATAATTAGTGTGAATATGGGGCATTCGATATCATTTCGACCTGGGTTCATTTTTTCATTCATAAATAAATAAATTCATATTTTTATCACAAATAATTGTAAACAATATTTAAAAATCTGCGTGCTTTTGAGAATTTGTTCAGTCCATCTACTTCGTTTAAGGATGTTGGAGCGGTACAGTCCCGCTAAACGTGAGTTTTCAGAGAAAATTTCGAACACTTCTCGATGGGATAAAAATCTGAAAAAAATCAAATATATGGGCGATGATGCAAAGATTGTTTTTATGCAATAATGATTCCAATTTGTTATTAACAAATTGAAGATAAAAATTCTTAAACAACAAATTACCCGTCAACTTAAATATTTTCCTTCATAAAAATGATTCGTTTGTTTCTCTGAATACATATGAATTTTTTCAGAATTTTTTGTAATCTTTGAAAATCGAGTTTTTTCTATGTTCAAGCTGTGAAAAAACGCAACTTTCAAGGATTACAAAAAATTGAGAAAAAATTCATACGTGTTCAGAAAGATAAACGAATCATTTTTATGAAGAAAAATAATTAAGTTGACGGGGAATTTGTTGCATACGAATTTTTATCTTCAATTTGTTAATAACAAATTGGCATTATTATTGCACGAAAACAATCTTTGCAGCATCTCCTATATACTTGTTTTTCTTTAGATTTTTATCCCATCGAGAAGAGTTTAAAATTTTCGTTGAAACTCACGTTAGCCGGGACTGTACCGCTCCAACATGCTTAATTAAGACCATGCGAAAGAAGTACCACGTGACATATGAGTGCGAGAGAGGTAGATGCATTTTTCGAATCAATGCCATTTAAAACCGATTGACGTTTCCGATAAAACGGAAGCATCATCGGACGCGGTATTAAATTGTGTATCCGCTAATGCTTTGCTTTTTCCCATAAAGTCAACGGTCTCTGAATCGCATTCATTACAGACTTTGGTTACCGACTGAGTCGTTTCACATGTCCTTAACGAAAATACAGTTCTTAGGGACTTCGGTCCCAGAACCGGGAATAAACGAATCTATCTTTCTACCTCCGAGCAAAGTTTGTGCGATGCGACACACGGCCGTTATAACTTGATGAAATTTCGGCTGATGCAGATATCTTCGGGGTTATGCTCTATATGTGCTTGTTGTCCTTTGCGATGCGCGCTGAAATATCCGCGGCCGTGTTGCCGTCGCTCACTTTTACGGACGTTCTGAAGAGTCCGCTGCACTGCTGCGGACTTACGGCCACGACCGGAACTCCTGGGCTCGAGGAGAAGCTCATGTAAGGATCACCGGGACAGCATTCTTGCTGTCTGGTTTTCTCCAAAGCTTCGTCCGGGTATCTTATATAGATCTCGTTCAACTGCGGGCTTATCGGATCGTCAGAATTATCGATAACAAAGGTCGATATTATTCGGAGCTAAATTTTACACTCACGTCGAGAGTGTTCTTCAAGTAGTCGATGCTGCCCTTGAGAACGTCGACCTCGCTGAAGTCGAGGGTCAGATTGAGCGCTGCTATTCCACACACTTCCATCTTTTCCCTCGTCGTCTGAACGAAAGGCATGACTCGCTTCATGTACTTCTTCAGCTCGGCCTATTGGATTATTGGTCCGAACTAAGGGGGATCTAGATGAAAGAGTTGCAGAAGTGTCTATTGAGACCTTACCGTGCACTGTATGGACACCATGGTAGGTCACGGTGTAAAAATGTACCCGTGGATTTATTGGCCTAAACTGAGTTACTTTTCCAATAAATTCCCTGTTGAACATTTTTTTCTTCGTAAAGTAGGAACTCTTTAATCTAAGTCCACTTTAGTTCGCAAAAATGTCTCCTTTAAAACGTGTACGTTTTAAAGGGGATTATACGTGATTATATCGCACGGGCTACCTTAAGTCGTTTTCTTGTAGGCAAGAAAGTACCTTGGAAGAGTTGAGCAGGAGATGTCCGTTAGCGCGGATACCCTTTGGCCACATGTCGGGTTGCTTTGGCCATATGGCAGTGTGATTATAAATGAAGAAGGTCAGATGGTTCTGCACGAGATCCTTTCCCGACGCTCGAAGATCCACCGGGTACCAGTAATGAAACTCTCGACGCATAAGCTCCAGCGCCTCCTTCTTTATCGCCGTCTTGGGAAGCTTGGTGTCTTTGAAGAAGACGTAGTCCCAAATTTCTGGAGTCATCTGCGGAGGAACATATGGTGAAAAGTCTGATACGAGGTCGATATCGGAAGATTCGACGAGTTTCGGCTTACTTGATGCCAAGAACGTTCGGTTTATCCGCTTTGAAGGTTCCGCCCTGAATCAAGTGGGCAACGGTGTAATAAGCCATATATATTGTAGAGACCGACAGTGATTCTATGAGCCACTGCTCGTCTCACAGTAGCTTCGTTCCTGGGAAAAAGGACGCAAGATTGAATCAAGTTGTGTTCGGCGTTTTTCTTTTTTTTTATGCTCAAAATTGATAATAAAAATTACCTTGAAGATATTTGCATGAGACTAAATTTCACTTGAAAGTTCACTTGGAGAGTATAATTCTGCAAGTGAAACATTTTTTTCCTTCCCAAAGCTGTGCATTGACACAAACTCGCGAAAAATAAAATGTCATATCATGCAGATATCTTCAGGATCATCAATAAACTCTGTATACCCAATCCATAAGTTCTGGAGCAGGCGTACTCGTGAAGCCAATCGAGGCAAGCCTCGAAAGAATTTCGAACCTCGTCGTGGAAAGTCTCCAGACTGGCGAGAGCCTTGTCCGCTTCCTTTCGCCAGTTCGGCTCGCCGTAATCGAGATACCACTGGTTGCACAGAGCAACGACACACTCGTCGTTGGATCGGGACATTATTTTTTTCTCCGGCTCGTAATATATCACCGCCTCGCCGCTGTCGACGAGTTTCTTCTGCAACTGCTTCTTCACGTCCTGTATCTTCATTCCCTTGCACTCGCCAACAAGCAGAACACCGTCGTAGAAACCTTTAAGGCGAGGTGAAACATGTACCACGTGACATATGAGTGCGATAGAGATAGATGCATTTTTCAAATCAATGCCATTTAAAACCGGTTGAGTTTTTGGATAAAACGGAAGCATCATCGAAGGTGGGATTAAATTGTACATCCGCTGATGCTGTCTTGTCCCGAAAAATCTACGGTTTCTGAATCGCATTTATTACAGATTTTGGTTACCGACTGAGTCGTTTCACATGTCTTTAAGATAAACCAGCTCTTTGGCTTCCAGAAGCTTCGCTTTGTCGTTCTGCGATTGTATCTTGAGCTTGTCGTAGAGAGTTACGGCGGTGAAGTTTCCAAACTCCGGGATCTCGATTATGGGAATCTGCGAAACGGATCAATTTTGTTAAAGACGAATGATGGACAAGCCGAGTGGTTTTTTTTTATGTCATTAACTTACGGGCTCGTATGGCAAGACCATTTCATCATTGATGCCATATTTCTCCCGGAACGGTTGTTTCTTCTTCAGATCTACGAGCGCAGCATAATCGTCGGGGGAATCGCTGGGAACCGATGCGACGACACCGGTACCCTTGTCCTCTTTGATCGTCAGCATGGGCAAAGTGTAGATAATTTTGTTGCTCGTCAGCGGCGCCTCGAGCGCCAGTCCCACGAGTTCAGCGATGATCTCGATCTTTCCTTCAGTCTCCATGAATCCCTGGTATGACATGTTTCTCGCGGATCTCTCCTTCGATACGTAAATGTCACCCTTAGCGAGTTTGTACGCGATGTAACGTATGTCCGGATGAATCCAGCAATTCGTCTGGCCGTACATCGTTTCCGGTCGGAGAGTCGCGGCGACTAGGAACACTGGCTTTCCGGTCACAGCTCTGTAATACATTTTTTTTGTGTTAATAACATACGAATTAGTATAATGTAGAAAAAATTCTATCCGAAATTGTGCACATAAATTTGAGAATTATCTTTTAATTACTTAAGCTTCTCCGGATAGGGAGCCACGAGTTTCATTTTTACAAGCGTGTACTCCTGAGGCCCGACACCCTCGCCGGTCGAACGATCGTGGTCCATACACGGCTGACCATCTTTTGGCGAGTATATCGTGTATCTAACGCCGTAGGCTATCTTGTTTCTGGCTTTCAAGTGTTGAAATTGCCATCTGACGAACGAGTCGAAGAACGGATTTGCGTCGGTCGTGATGAACGCGCGGCGCCAGTCGATCTGTTTACAAAGGTTGCGTTAGAAGTCCAGATTGATGGAAGATTTATTCTGAAATTTTTCAAAATCTCACGTATAATCCTATCGATTTTAGATCCTGCACGGCGAGAGGCGGAAAGTAGTCGAGCCAGTAAGCCGCGTCGCCGAATTCCTTTATCTCCTCGTCTTTCAGGCCGAGACTCTGCATTATTTGCCACTGGTACTTGGCAGCTCCAGTCTTGGCGACAGCTTTGCTCTTTAAATACATTATAGAATTGTTTATTTCGTATAACAGCTCAAAGCCCCTTACGGACACTGTGCGGGAAATTACGAAGAATTAACAGATATTAACAAAAAATAAATAAAAATATAATCTAACAGATTGATTATATTTGTCTCGACTATGGAATTCAGAATCTAAAATTTAGATTTCTGGAGATTTACCATAAATATGTCACTTTGGGTTTTTAAATCGCATTTTTCAACTGGAAGTGACGTATTTACGGCATGACGACACTTCCGCTTAAATAATGAGATTTGCAATTCGGAAGTGACGTATTTTTTATATGACGTCATTTCCGGTTGAAAAATAAGATTTAAAAACTGGAAATAACATATTTCCATGCTTCTCTGTAACTAAAAATCAACAAAGTAATTAAAAAATCTTTGGTAACATGGAGTGACATGTTTTCTTGCACCTTTTTTCCTTTCCTCTTGTCCTTCATGACAATGTCATCTGCCACTTCTCCTACAACGGTAGTTTCCTCAGGAAACTGTGGTGGATATCCGTACATTTCCATCTCCCGCTTTAGCTTGTCCGAGCAGGCCTTGATGGGCATTCCTGTGCAGTGGAGGCCGAAAGGAAACAGGACATTTTTCCCCAACAAGCGATTGTACCGTACTGCAAACTATAAATATAAAATTACAAAAACCACGTAACTCGCCACATGGATATAATATTTTCATCAAAGTATTATACTTTATCTAAGTATTGACCTTTGGTATTGAATTTGGTCAAAATTTATCGAAGTGGTCAGATTTTTTAGAATTTTGAGTTTTTTTGAAAAATTTCTAAAAACGGTGTAATTCGAGTAAATATGGAGGTATCGAACATGGATGGATCAATTCGTTTAAATTCTATAAGGTTTTCAAATTTTAGAATTTTTTGGAAAATGTTTATGTGACGTCCGACGAGAGTTTTTACAATGAATATCGCTCGAGGAGTACAATAAGTTCGAGATTCGTTATCAGCGAGGAAAAATCCATTAGATATGGCAACAAAACGGCGAATATTGGATAATTCACTTAATGATTAAAAAAAAATTGAAATGTTCACATCGCTCCTTATAAAAGTTGAACACTTATATTTTCATATGGTTTTCTCATGAAACTTGCAAATTAAAATGTTCATATGGCTTTCTCATGCTGTTCATTTATACGCGAAACTTTTTCTATGAGAAAGAATTTCTTGTATTGTTGGCTTCCTCATAGACGGAGAAATATGAACTGGCTATCTCAAACCGTTTCCGGGTTACATTGGTTTTAACTTTGCAAGTCTATCTCGCACACACATGCGCGCACACACGTTTTTTATACGTTAACATAGTTTCCTCTCTAAGGAAGCAATAAGAATAAATACTGTATCGCCGAGGAAAAAAAAAATTATTCAGTTCGTACAGGTCCAAAAACTGCGTTTCTCGCACGTGATAAACGAATAATATTTCGTTTCACTGATAAGCCTCCTATGCTCCCTATTTTCTTTCAATTTTCCATAAAGCTTTTTTCATACAGGTACCTTATATGCAAAGAGAAGCGGCAACAAAATTGTGGGGTCACGGCAAAGATCTCCAATGGTCATTTCGAATCGACGGGTACACACAGTCATCCTGTCGACCATCGGGCTGTGCGTAAAAAGCAATTCACTGATGCTGTCTACACCGCAGTTACATCGTCGCTACGTAGCTTCCGAAGTATCTACGACGAACTATCTGCAAGGTAAAAGTATAGTTTGCATGAGTATAAACTTGATCGTATTTGGTCGCTTATTTGCGTGGTCAAGTATTTTTGATATATATATTTTTTAAGTCTACTCTTTAGTGTTTGATACGCATATTTGTTAAAATAAAACAGTTGATAATTTTTTCTCTTAAGGCGAGGTAAAACATGTGCCATGTGACATATGAGTGCGAGAGAGATAGATGCATTTTTCGAATCAATGCCATTTAAAACCGATTGACATTTCGGATAAAATGGAAGCATCATCGGCCGCGGTATTATATTGTACATCCGCAAATGCTTTGTCTTTTCCCGAAAAATTTACGGTTTCTGAATCGCATTCATTACAGATTTTGGTTACCGACTGAGTCGTTTCACATGTTCTTAATACACGATGAGATTCTCCTACTTGATATATTTTCTTACTCGTTCTTCGATCTACGAAGAGTGCATGAAATTTTTCCAGTAGGTTTTTTCGGGTTGAAAAATTCACGTCATCGAAAAATCGTTAATAAATTTTTTCTCGGAATGCACAACGAGGCTCTCCTGTAAGGGTCTGAAAAAACATTTCTAGGTAGCAAAGCCATGTCGTGAATTCAGGGGAAAAATCACAAATTATCAATAGCGTGAGTTGTCCGATTCGGAAAGTTAAATAAAATAAAATAAAAATATATATCAGGTAGCAGAGCCTCATGGTGCATTCGGAGAAAATACTCTTTATTTGTCATTATTGGTCATTATTCCCTGTTATCTTCATTATCCAGAGACCCGGAAGGTGCAGTAGAAGTGCCTTTTATTTCCATTGAGAGGTCAATGCTGCGATGGCGAAAAAATATTTGTCCGGGCATTCCTAACACCTTAGCGCATTATGCCGAAGTGCTGAGGATGGAAGAGTGGCAATCGTTAATAACGTACAACGGAAGGCAATTGAACGTTACGGCCATTGAAGATGCAGATGGCTCGACTTCGATAGTCTATGGCGACATAGCATTCTTAAATTCTATAGTCGCGAGTCACTTATATGTTGATGCAACTTTCGCAGTTTGCCCTCGGAAGCCAAAAGTTTTGCAGCTGCTGACGATCATGACTCAGATTGATGATGCTGTAAGTCATAGATTAACAATCATTAAACTATACTGTCCAACCTTTAAGGATACATCACACATACATTCCCAATCAAAGGTGTAATTCGATCAAAATTTTAGTACTTACATGCCTATAATTTGTAAAAATCAGCCGTGTGTTAATTATGTTAAAACCTTTGATTTCGCATAATAATAATGTCAAAAGGTTATTAACAAATGATTAGAAAAATAAATTGTTTTAAAGAAACCAGGCATTTTGTATTTTCTCATTTTAAATAAATGCCGTAATTTTTTCAGAATATTAAGTTTTTGGAATTTTTTAACATTTCAAAATCTTTTTTTTTCAAAAATTCGAAAATTCGGTGTAGAGCCACGAATTTCGAATATGGTTCAATATCGCGATTCTACACAACACACAAAAGGTTTTGAAGTGATTGCGCCAACCATTTCCTAGTTATAGCCTTAAAAAAAATGTAATGAAACATTAAAAAATAATGGAAATTCCGAAAAATGTTCGAAAAAAAGTTTAACGAAAAATTCTAAAATAGTAAAAAATGTTGAAAAACTTCATGTGGCTTCTAGAAAATCAATGAATTCATTTGAAAAGAGAGAAGAAAAAGGTTAACTGATTATCTGTTGATCAATTCTTTTTAGACATTTTTTTAATCAATTTTTGGCATTATTATGAATGTTGTTGGCACCTTTAATACAGCTGATTTTTTATTATTATTATACCATTACGAAGTGTTCAAATTCTCACTGAACTCACTTTTGGCTGGGAATGTACGTATGAAGCATCCTTAAATTTTTCAATCGTGAAAATGTAATATATACTGCACGATTTATTCTGGAATGGTTTAGACATTGCCAATCGCATGGGCGCTTATGGAGCGCAAAACGTACAATGCCTATGTATCTGTACTTCAACACTTTTCGACCGTACTTGCCCCACAAATTCGGCCAACATCATTCATGACGGATTTTGAAAGGGGTCTTTCTGCAGCGTTGCAAGTAGTATATCCCGAAGCAATTGCACAACGATGCTACTTTCATTACTGTCAGGTAATATATTGTCGTTAAATACAAGCTTCATTGGGGATATGAGTGGTGGCGCGAGCAAGCGCGAACGTCGAAGGCGTAAGAGCTGATTTCGGCATAAGAATAAGAAAGTTCATCTATCGGAAAAATAAGTGTGAAGGAGTGGACGTGTTCTGTTAATAGCGGAGTTACGCTGGAGTTAAAGGGAAGAAAGAGCATCTTCAAGGGAAGAGACTTACAAGGGAAAACATTTGTGGGACAAAAGTGAGGTTAGCCGAGTAAAGTGCGGCAAATTGCGACGGTCGTTAAACAAGCCGTCAATAGAGGTCGGGGCGGAGACGCACAAGCGGGTCGATAACATAGATCGCTGAGCTAGGGAATATGACTTCGGACTCGGGAACCAAGCCGAAAAGCTAGTAGAGGCGCGGGTAAAAAAACGAGAGGCCGCCCGAGGAAAGAACAAGACGTGACTGAGGTTAACAACGTTGGAGGAATGGGTAAATTCGTAACTAAAAATGACGAGTTGGACCCATTCCAAAAAAAGGACGTCATTGGTTATTCGCCAGCACCGAAGCGAATGGATCCAGTGCGTCGCAGCAGGCGCGATTCGGAAAGCATCGATGACCCGGAGGCACGCCAGGACAATGTCGAAACCGATGCGGTGACAGGGGACTGCGAAGGTTCTAAGAAGGAAGTGTCTGTGCATGGTAAGGAGGCCGATAGTGTTGCGGTTGCCGAGGTGAAGTGTGGCGCTGAGTCAATCATGAGTGACGGAAATAACAATGATATGACCGACGTACGAGGTCGGCAGCAAAAGGATGGAGTTGACAACTTTTCATCGCAGAATCAAGATGAGCATCAACTGCCGGTGTACTTTTGGATGAAGCAGCTTCAAGACACTGAGATCAGAATGCGCGGCACAGCAAGGAGCATGGTGGAAAAATCGGAAAGGAAAACTAAAGAGTGGTTCATGCAGGAGATGACTCGGGCGATAAGCGAGTATCCAGACGAGAATGTGGGCGAATGTCAGTGTAGCGAGCATGCACAGCTTGCAACCACGCTGAAGGCAGAACGGCAGCAAAGGGAGATGGAGAGGAAACAGTGGACCGAAGAGAGACAACTCCTGCTTATGATGATCAACAAATTGATTCAGGGCACCTCGCCGCAGGGAGGTGAGGTAATTCCATAGGATTGCGCAGTCAGGCATAGGAGAAGCTCAACCGTAGAGCGGCGCGAAGACTTGAGTCTAGAAACAGTCAGCGAAGCCTCCATCGACAGCGCAGAAGGCAGTTTGGACCAAGGAAATAAGCATAGGGACGCTCTACACCGAAGAAGTGGTTTTGAACCAGAAAAAGTGAAGAAGAAGAATGGGCAGCGGGAGCTCCCAATGCCAAAACCCATCTCAGCGGAAGCTATGGACTGGGAACTCAAAACCAGAAGAGGTTTTAAAAAATGCATCCAGATCAACGGATTCCAGACAGAAGGGAACAACGTCAAGGACAAGCAGAACATCGCCTGGTTCCTGAAACAGCGGTTGGGGATTCTGCCGAAATTGGAGAGGATACGACGTGGAAAAAATGGACCTGTAATCGAGCTGGAGACGATGGAGATGAAGGTGGACATCATGAAAAGGAGGCACCTTACCAAGGGAAAAAATGTTTGGTTAGACGATGTACTGACTGAAAGAGAAGTAGAGATACAAAAGTGGTTGCGAAGCAGGGCAAACAGGCTAGAGGCAGAGGGTAATCAGGTTAAAGTCGGTTATCAAAAAATATGTATAAATGAATGCTGGTGGATCTGGAATGAAAGGGAAGGTAGACTCGATAAGGGATCCTTTCGAAAAGAGGGGGAAGAAAGGTATTAAAATCGCGGAGATAGTAACTTGGAATATCGCGGGGGTGGGAAACATTTGGAAAGCTTGGAATTTTTTAAAGGGTTTCGATATTATAATTCTACAGGAAACTTGGTTAGAGAAAAAGTGGGAAAAATATACAATGGGGAAATTGAACGGGGCTTTTAAATGGTGGATGAAAGAAGCCAAGAGAGTTAAAACGAAGGGAAGGGCGAGCGGTGGCATGATAGTCGGATTAAGGAGAAATATTGAAAAAAAGTGTGATGTATGCGTGTGGGATTTCGGAATGACTATAAAAATAAAAGAAGGCGACGACGTGGAAACATGGATAATTGCGGTGTATAATAATGTGGGTTGTACAGCTTTAACGGGGAAATTAAAAGAGTGGGTAGAAGAAGGGGCTATGAAAGGGGCAAATATAATAATGGCGGGGGATTTCAACGCTAGAATTGGGAATAATCAGGGAATGCTGATCAGCGACGCGGATGAACAGACAATTGTAATGCAGAGAAAGTCGGAAGACAGCACGGTAAACGCAGAGGGGCGCAAGCTCCTGAGATTCTGCGAGTCATTTGGTATTAAGATAATGAATGGAAGCGTGAATGGTGATGAATCCGAAAAAGTAACCTATGTTGGGGCGGGTGGGGCCTCGGTTCTTGATCTGGTATTACAAGTGGAAAATGGAGTTGAAAGAGTACAACACGTTGAAGTGAGAACAAGAATTGAGTCAGACCACTTGCCGGTCGCCTTCTCACTCATAATTAACGGGGACGATTTTTTTCCATTAGATATGCGGGATAAGAATCTCAAGAGTGTAGGGGAGGAAAGATTAATTTGGAAACCGGAAAAGGCGGAGCACTGGGGAATTGAGTTAGAACAGACATGGGGTAAAGACGAGAATTGTTCTACGGAGGAACATTGGAGTATGATGAAGGAAGCGATCTGGGCTACAGCTAGGAAAGTGGGATTAGTGAAAAAACGGGGTAACAGCGAGGGGTACGGGGGTTGGTTTAGCCAGGAATGCAGAGAACAGAGAGCTAAAGTTTGGAAGAGACTGAAAAATTTGCAAAAAAAGAAAAGGCTCAGTGAGAGATCAAGGCTTGTGAAAGAATTAAATGAAGAAAAGAAAGTTCTGAAGAAATTGTGCGAAGAGGCAAGAAAGAGCTCGTTTGAGAAAAAATGGCGCCGGGTTAAAGACAGTAAAGATATGGCCGAGTGGTGGTCAGCGGTTGCGGAATTTAGGCCGAGAAAAAGGCAAAAGGGGGAAGGGATAAATAAAGGGGATTGGGTTGAGCATTTTGCTACGTTACTTGGAGAACAAAAGGAAGGAGCGTCAACCACAGTAGACAGGTTACAGGGATTACGAAGGGAAAAGATGTGGGGTACTGAGAGCTCGAGTGACGCGTCACTTGACGTAAAAATAGGTACTGAGGAGCTGGAAAAAGCTTTAGGCCGTTGTAAAAATCGCAAGGCAGCGGGGGAAGACGGGCTGACCTCAGAATTCCTTAAAGCAGTGGGGATTTGGAAGATGGAAGAGTTAAGACAAATTTTGGATAGGATATGGGAAGGTGGGAACGTAATGAAGGGCTGGGATCTAGCTGGAATTTATCCCATTTTCAAAGCGGGTGATGAAAGCGTAGCGAGCAACTACAGAGGCATTTCGTTACTGGACGTGGGATACAAATTACTAGCGGGGATATTAGCAAGTCGGCTAAAGAGCTGGATCGAGAAAGCGAAGATCCTGAGGGAAAGCCAAGCGGGATTCCTTCCAGGAAGGGGGACGAAAGATCAGATATTTGTGCTCAACTCGCTAATAAATAATAGATTAAAGAACAAAGGAGGTAAACTATATGTTGCGTTTGTTGACTTCAGAGCGGCTTTTGACAAAGTAAACAGAGAACAGTTGATGGGGAACTTTGGGAAAAGGGAGTTAGGGGAAGAATGCACCAGATGATTAGGGGAATTTACAAGGTAACGAGTAATGAGGTAATAGCTAAAGAGGGGCTATCGGACAGGTTTGAAACGACGATCGGGGTGAGACAGGGATGTCCATTAAGTCCAATACTGTTTAACCTTTTCTTAGATGATATCGATAAGGAATGGGAAGGCAGGGAATTTGGGGGAACGGTTTTGGGGAATGTCAAGTTCTATGGATTAAAATATGCAGACGATATCGCGGTGTTGTCTGAAACGGCAGGGGGTTTAAGGAAAATGTTAAAAGGAACGGAAAGATTTTGCCGGAACACGGGTATGCTAGTCAATGTGGGTAAAACTAAGATTATGATTTTTAGAAATGGAGGCAAAAGAAGTGGGGAAGATAAGTGGGAATTTAGAGGAAAAGAAATCGAAGTAGTCTCAGAATTTAAGTATCTGGGCTTTTGGTTTACGACGAAAAATGGAATGTCGAAGCATGTAAGGAATATGGCTGGGAAAACGCAAATGGCTGTCAATGTAGTATGGTCGACCATGAAAAGGGCAAAAATAAAGAATTTACAGAAAAGGCCCATACTGATGGATTCCTTAGTAAAATCGGGAGCGTTGTATGGGGTAGAACTCTGGGGTTGGCGAAAGAGAGTCGAGATAGAAAGGGTTCAAGGTAGGTTGGCAAAGGCTGCGCTTGGGGTCGCGAGAAACACACCAGATTACCTCTGGAAATTGGAGGCAGGTAAAAGAAGTCTGTATGTGGAAACAAGAAGACGAGCGGGTAACTATTTGTTGGAAATCCTAAAAATGAAAGATGGTCGTTGGCCAAAGGTATGCTTAAGGGAGGAAATTCGGGGGATCATAAATGGGAACCCGTCAAATTGGGGAAAAGAGTTGAAATTGGCAATGGAAGAAGTTGGGGAGGGCAGAATATTTGAGTGGATATGGGAAAAAGGGAATCTGAAAACACTACAGAGATGGTTAAATACAGGGGTGGAGAGGGTAAAAGAACAGGATTTGCAAAGCGACTGGTGCAAAGTGGACAAGTCGAGCTTTAGCCCGCATTTCAAACACATAAAGGAAGGGGTGGAAGCAGAAAAATACTGGGAGGACGGGGAATTGAGTGGTTGGTTGAAGGAAGAATGGACGAGAATCAGATGTGGAAACCTGATGAGGTATGGGAAAAAGGGTTTTAATGACTGGAGCTGCAGGTTATGCGGAAACGAAAAAGAAGATCTTGGACACATTTGGGTTTGTAAGGAGGCCAGACGGTTAATGAAACTGGAGTGGTCAAGGGGGGTGCAGGATTGGATAGGCGACCGGCAAGATGAGAAGGAAGTCACTGAGGAAATGATATGGACGTTAAAGGGGAAACCGATAGAAGAATTGTGTAGATACACCAAGGAATTTGGGAAACTAGTAAAGGAACGATCGAGAGCCGAGGCAAATAGAGGGGGATAAAGAAGGGATAGTCGCGGGAAATCGGAATGTGTGGGAGAGTGTAGAAAAATGTAAGGAATGTGAGTGTAAGAAGTGTGAACATATTAAATCCTAATCTTATACACCGTCAGTGCCAAAGAGTACATTAGCATATTATTAAGGATACATGTAGAAAGGATCTATGTACAAAAGGTGATACTAGGTTAAAACATGCACAGAAGCAGTATTAACTAACACTCCTAAAATCAGTGCCTGGTGCCTATAAGATAAGTTCTTTGTACTTTATAAGATGATGTGAGGGATGGGTTGTAAAAGGCGATTGAAGCCATACATTGGAATAAATACTACTACTACTACTACAAGCTTCATTACACCCTGCAATGACTCGTTCGAGTACTTTCTTCACAAAAGTACTTGAACATTAGATCATTCGGGTACACACGTACATTGTCGATGTGCATTAAATGTCAAAAGTGTTCTTTTAACTATTACAGGCTTTAATGAAAAGAGCAAAAAAAGAAGGCCTGCTGCGTCTCCTTCACAATGCCGAGTGTTACGAACCTGTAACCTCACACACGCAAACCATATGGTAGACTCACCCTCAACACACTCAAGGAATACACCTACGGAAGAAACATATGTAGGCTCTCCCGAGCCTTCATCTATGAATGAAAATAGTATGCGCCCCGCGCACCCGAAAACTACGCGTTCGAACGAATCTCGTAGGCCCTCCCGGGCAAAAGCCATTCATGCTAAGCAGTATACGCTAACTGTTACTAGCACATCTGTGAATGAAGCCAGTACGCGCCTCCACGCGCCCAGCCACTATGCGCTCACTGCAGCTCATAGGCCCTCCCGAGCAGAGGCCATTCATGCTAAGCAGCATACGCTATCCCCAAACGGGGATACACACTTTTTCTAGCCACGCGCCTAACCACTACCAGGCCGCGACGGCACGCGACACTTGCCACAGTAGCGTCAACCGGAGCGCTCTCATTCAGCCGCGGCACTGCAGCTAAAAGGTCAATGGCATCCCAATTCTTTAAGATCACGTGCTGCCCGAGTGCATCTACGCATACTCTCTTACTTCTTTCTCCGAATACGGTCATAATCACTAGACTATATGTGACACTTGTCGCCTCTGTACTAGACCAAAGGGGTACCGCTACCGAAAACCTCCCACTACTTCCCTCAGAACAAATGTACCGCCTTGTCACGCTTATAACTTTATTATAAAACTGCATTAACCCCACCATGCTACACTTCTAACCATAGGAAGTATAGGGAACGAATTAGTATAAAAAGCCCAGCCTTTCCGGGCTAGAGTCAGTTATTCTACCAGCCTCATAAGCTGCAACACTTCGTTTACCCTGTACGGAGCGCGCAAAGCTCTGTTCGACGGAAGTTTCCGATACCCCTGCGCGGCTAAGTCTCGACGCTCTTTCGGAGCAGCCCTGCGCGGCTGAGTTTAAACGCTCTAGCGGAGTACGAACTAGTCAAGGTACTCGCAACACCTGTATCGACGCATCGACGTTTAATAAAGATATACTTTGTGAGTATTTAAAACAGTTCTACAACTCTTCGTATTTTCCTGCATGCTCTCCACCACGTGCTACGAGACACACAGTCTCAGGCACCCTGTCAGCGCATCGTAAATCTTAGGCAGTAGAAGGCGAGGTCTCCGTCCCCGACGTAAAGGGCCAACGCCTTGACTCGAAAGTGAGACCGCCGTTACGTTCACTCAGCGCGAAATCGTCGAGAGCTCGCCCGGACGTAACACGAGGATTTGCAGATTGTTTTTCGGAAAGTAATGGCCCTAGCATTACTACCTGCCGGTGACATCGTCACGGCCTTTCAATGGATTGTCACAAATACGCCGCTGGACATTGCAATGCACTTTGCACGGTTCTTCCAATACGTAAATACGTATTGGTTGAACACTGTGAGTCCGGACGGGTTCAGCGTATTCGGTGTGAAATGTAAAACAAACAACGCCATAGAGGCATACCACCGAGTGCTCAGAACACAGATAGGCGTACACCCGTCGATATGGCAATTTACCGGTAAATTACAATTTATAAAATTCTTAATATCCGCGTATGGCAACAACCATTATTATTCATGTTCAATCAATTTAATAGAGAACCTATGCCGTCTGCAATCTATCTGCTGCAATAGTGTAACTTCGTTAGCATCAGGGATAGGGATAACACGACCGTCTGCAGAGCGCCACATCATACAATACGAAATATTGAGCCGTGCCTGGGATTTTTATCGGCAAGATTCATTGGACATTCCGAGATTTCTCGCATGCGCAAGCAGTTTTCTGCGGGCTTTTAATCGGGGAAGTCTAATGACTACGGCAGATCACGTCAATTTATTTGTTGTAAACGGTAAGATCAAAATACAATTATCTCTGCGCGTGAAGAGTTTCATTGATAAACCACTGTCCCTTAACTTGGTTTTTCGAATTGCAGAAGAAAACGAAAACCGAATCCAAGTTTTGATGGAAGAAAACGTAAACGAAATCTGTGTCTTAAGGCGACAGGAAGGCGGAAGAGAAGAAGTGATCGTTCGTAAGTTTCATTCATATGTAATGAAATAAGATATTCAATCTACCCATTCGATTCACTCTGGAAACAGACATCGGTGTAAAATAAACATTTGAGCAAATTTCTTTTGTTTTCAGTTCCGGGACTCGCTTTTAAAATGTGTACAGTGTGTGGGGTCAATTCCGCTGACACAATTACTCTTCCATGCTGCCATTTCTTCGCTTGTTTTCAATGCACTACGCATGTACGACAATTGGGTGCATTAGAAAACGCCGACATAAGGTGCTCCATCTGTGCGATAATTGTGGAAGAATTTCATCGAATAATTATCGCATGATTGGACGAGATTTTAGTTCGCGCACCTGTATGTAACCCCCACCAATGAACGGCTGTTTGATTCGAGCGACGTGGTAATAAATAAATAATTTTTTTTGCAACGGACTGCAATCGAATGGCATAGATCGAGGTCCATATCTTCCGAATTATCGACATTTCTTAAGTACAATTATAAATCACGAAAGTATTAAACTAAAAAAAACTATTATTATCTAAAAAAATAAATAAATAAATAAATAAATAAATAAATAAATAAATAAATAAATAAATAAATAAATAAATAAATAAATAAATAAATAAATAAATAAATAAATAAATAAATAAATAAATAAATAAATAAATAAATAAATAAATAAATAAATAAATAAATAAATAAATAAATAAATAAATAAATAAATAAATAAATAAATAAATAAATAAATAAATAAATAAATAAATAAATAAATAAATAAATAAATCTTCGAAGAACCACAACATTTCGCTTATAAATGTTTTTCTTTCCATCCCATCGACACCATTGATAGCAATTTGAAAAATCGTCGGATTTTGTTAATTTTATTCTAACCAGATTTTCGTCCAGTGATGAACGCGACGATTCTATTGATACTTCGCAATATCGTAAAAAATCGATTCAAACCAAACGAAATTTTAAGGACTTAGAAAATTATTGTTGCCGTTTTTGGCCATCACAGTCTACTTCGTGCATTTTCTATAGAAATATATTTTTTTGGATCTCGATATCTAATGCGTATTGAAACTTTCATTCTCAATATAATGCTCATTGTATACACGTACAAATTTTAAATCTGTTATGCTGTAACTGAATGAATAAGAATAATTTTTTTTTAATTTAATGTTTTTGTGTATTTTGGGTATTGTCTTACCTTAACAAGATGTACCTTTATGGGAGATCCTCCGGGCTGTCATTGTACCAGTGGACAACATAGGGTTTTCCCGTTTATGAGAAAAGTGTGATGTATCCTCGAATATGTATAGTTTGAGAATCTTCTTTGGTAGATCATCGAACTCCATATCGAATCTGAATGGTTCCACCGCCGTGGGCTGTTTGGAATAAATAAACGGATAAATATTTGGAAAAAGAAATTGACATGAAGAAGATTGCCTTGTCGGCGAAATTAAAATACTGTTAGAGATAAGTCATATAAAAATCGTGGGCTCAATCAAAGATACGGAGGGTTTGTAATTGTAGTGAATACCCCAAATATATATTTTTTAAAATTGCGTTACCATTATACCTGAATCGAGAGTATAAATTTTAATTTTTGCAGATGGAGAGTCCAACGAGATTCGAGCCAGCCAAGTGTGTGGGAGCGGGCTTCAACGCAGGTGAAACCGAACTCGGCGAGGTGAAGATAATCGTCCCGACGTCGAGCATCGCGACTTCGATGATAGTTGAAGAATCCACCGGAAGTATAGCGTGCGGAAACGGTGGCCGTAAGACCTTGAGAAGTCGAGGAGACCTCAGACACGAGAGTCCTTAGCACAGGCTGAAAACAATATTTCTCGTGTCAGTCATAGTTGCCCTAATCGTCTGGACAATAGTTTATACTCCTCTCGCACAGTATAAAATGTTGTGAATTTTTCGGGAGTGAGAGACAAGTGTAGAGAAATAAGAACGAGAAACCGATGGACAAAGCACCGTTGACAACGTTCGGGACTCGTTTATTCAATCTGGTTGTCGGTTGTGATATACTATAAATTCGTAATAACAAGAATATTAATCGATTAAGTCGAATTGACGAAGCAAGTTGTTGCGAATTTAGTCTATCTCTGTTGCCAGCACACTGGACTGCGAAGATTAATTTTTAACGATGTTGATAATGTTAATATTTTTAACGAAGATAACTTAAGTCGTCGACCTAATGTAGTGTGACGGACGGCCGATGGGTCAGGCACTGTACAATGATTCGAGTCAGAATATGAATATAATATACTTTTTATTAGTCGTAGCGGAGAGTGTAATTAGTCGGAGAGGTAAGTGTACCGCACTGGTCGGTCGTCGGAGCTGAACTGATTGAAGCGGGCGTGAAGCTGAGGGCTTCGCGCTCGCTTCTACAATGGAATAAAGAGTCGTCGGATGTTTAGGCTAGGAGATAAGTGGACGCGCGCGGCGGTCCGGATGCTCGATAGCCTTAAGGGCTTCTCTGAAGAGCGTATCGAACGGAAACTCCGTATCGATACGCTTGAATAAATATTCGAAGTTCGAAAAGTTAAATACTAGGCTGGGGCCGTTACACTCCCCCTCTGGGAGGAAACGATGCCCCCGCATCGGACATTAAAATTTTTACATTTGATATGATTTTGTTAAGTGTGACTCGATATAATTTGAAACGTTATTTGGTTTTTCTCTAAAATATTTTCATTTTTGTGTAGGTTGTGTAATGTTTTTCAAAAGTGTGTGTTTTTTTTTGTTATAATTGTTGTTGATTGTTGATTGTTGATTGATGTTGAAGAAGTGAAGCTCCTGGTTGTTGTTTGGATTGATTTGGAGGATTATCCTTTGGTTGTGAAGTTGATTGCGGTACACTCCTGTTGTTTTTAAATAGTTGGTGGTTGTTGGTATCTGTAACTAAGTAAAATTTTTAGTTGTTCATGTTAGTGGGAATGGTTTGGTTAAATTGGATGGGTTTATATTGGATGTTAAAAATGGTTAAGAAAAATTAAAATGTTGTCCTGCTTGTTTCGTTGGTGAAACTCCATGTTTTGTTTTCTCCAATGTATTTATGCCATTTTTGGTAATTTTGTCCATTGTTTATTGGTATACGTATACGTATTTGTTATATTTTCCCAATGTTCGTCTTTCCCTCTAGAGTTTAGGTTATAAATTTCGAGTTTTTTTTTTCTTTTGTAATATGGTGCCTGTAACATTCTAAAGTTCTGATTAGTGGTGGTTAATGGGTGAGACATGTTATTTGGAGATGGTTTGTTGGTGAAAGATAGGAGTTGATTCTAGAATAGGTAAAATGATTAACACAAATATTTAAAATGTAAAAAAAAAGCGTTGCATATATATATTGGTCGTAGAGAATTACAAAAAATTTTTAAGAAAAAAGAAAAACTAAATTGATAAGGAAAAAATAAAAATATGCTTTTATGAATGAAAAAAAAAACAAAACAAAATAAAACGTTAAGGAGGATTTTTTTTTTTCGCCTCTCCTCGCTCTCTATCGACGCTACGCGACGCGTGCCGCGCTTATGCTTATTACTATATATATATATTTGGTTATTGTACGTGTCATGTTGTATATGTATGATTGTTTATTAGGTTATGGGGGTTTAATAATTGTGTGTTTGAGGTTTAATGTTGTCTTTACTGTATGGTAGTCTGATTCCATTTCTTTTTCATGCTTTCCTTTTTCAGCCCTGCGAGGAAGATGTTTGTGCAGGCTCGGTTTTTGATTTTGCGCTGGATCTCTAAGTTTTGGCAATCGATCCACTTGAAACCTTCCTCCAGCGTTAATTTTCTAGGGTCGAAGTCTGTTTTGGTCTTGTCGTTGTTTTCGTTTAGTCCCTTGTTTTCGTTTTTGTCGGATTTTCCGTTTGCGTTGTCAGTGTTTTCGTTTGGATTGTTAGTTGCGTCATGGGTGGTCTTGTTGTCGTTTTGGTTTGCTTCCTTGTTCGTATTGCTTGTTTTTTTGTTTGCGTCGTTTGTTGTTTCGACTGCAGTCTCGTTGTCTGTACTTTCATCTTCTGTGCTTTCGTCATCTGTGTCTGTGTTTTGAGTATCCTCGTATTCCAGTGGTGGTGGTGGTCCTTCGGGTGTGTGTGGTGTGTAGTCTAGTATTGGTTGCTGTCGTTGTTCTATTCCTTGTTGTTGACGCAGCTGCTGCTGATGTTGAAAAAATTGTTGTGCCTGGTATTGTTCGTACTGTTGTTGTTGAGAGTACTGCTGTAATGCGTTCAGTTGTTGGTCGTGGAACCGCAGTTTCAGCAGGTAAGCGACACATTTGTCGATATGAGCCGTCAGTCGGTTCGCCGGGAACACGCAGCAACATAACGGGCATCCAGTGTGACGCGATCCCAAACTGGCGGTTCGCTTTTGTAGCTCCGAGTAGCATCTGGCCGTGTGGTCGGCCAGCTTGTTTGCCTTCACTTTTCTCGGGCAGAGGAGGCACTCAACTTTAGTGACTGGTACGGATGATGATGTTGACGGTTGAGTGTCCATTGTTGTTGTTGTTTTTTTTTTTTATTTTTTTATCTGTTAAGTGTGTATGTACTTTGGTGAAATAATATGCAAAAATAGTAATAGGATTTAAAAAAAACGATAGTTTTTTAAGCCATGCATGATATAATTAAGATTATTTGTGTGTTGTGATATGATAAGAGGGTAGTGTATGCATGCTTAATTCCCGTTAGTAAGGGTATATGTAGATGGTTAAGGATATATTGGATTATTATGAGTGATTATTATTATTATCGCTCTTTTCGTGTTTTTTTTTTATGGTACCGCGTTTCGATCGTAATATGTCAGCGCGTAAACTGGTCTACGAACTGGTTGCGGTGGACGATTTGTTATGATTGCGACCTCTCTGCAATCTGTAGTTGGTTGCGTTTGAGTTTCGATTAATTCTATAGGTTGTCTGTGGTAGACAACGGTCGGTTCGGAAGCCTCGCTGGCTTGTTGTTGCGTTGTCGCTACTCGATTCTCGGTTAAACAAGATATAATTTTGTATAGGCTGGATATTTTGCCGAATAAAGAAAACTTCCATCCGACTACTAGTAGCAGCATGATGGAACCCAAAGAGATTCCGGTGTATTTCAGTATAGTTTCGAGTGTAGAGAGTCTGTTATTCATGTAGTGAGTTTTTGAAATTTCGCGTGCTTTGGCTATAATGGCTTTCAATGCCACCTCGTTTTTTGTTAGATCGTCGTGTATGGAGCCTGGATTTGATAGGCCTGTAAGTGTTTCAGTTTCTGTCATGATTTCTGTGTAATTTATGTTGTCCATGTTTTTGATTGATTTTCGTATCATTTCCGTAATGTTCAGAACTGGTGTGTGTGTGAATTTAACCTCGATCGTTGATGTTATTTCTACTGATGGAGTTAGTGTTATTGTGCGCGTTTTTACTTGGCAAGTGGGTTTGATTTGTAAAATTCCAGTGTTTTTTATTGTTTCGATGGCTGATTCGTGATTATCGCAAAGAAGATATAAAGTTTCTGGTTTTGGTGCTGCAAATAGCCATGCGTTTGCGTTTCGGATTTTTATCCAGTAAGTTTGTCTCAACGTTTTTAGTCTGATGTCGCATAGTTCTAAATCGCTTAACTGCGGGTTAACAAGGAGTTGAACCTCGCATTCAGTTTCGTCACTGATTCGTCCTACTGGGTGATTTTGTTTGCAGATGTAACGGTTAACTATGAATTTACATTCGTTTTCGTCTTTCAAGTTAAAGTAACTACCGAAGTCTTCGGAAACTGCGGTGTACTGGACTGCTGGTTTTATATATGCGAATCTTGCGCCTTTGGCTGCTGAAAGTTGGCGTACCGGGACTGATAAGTGTTGATATAGTTTGTACGGTGTTAGGTCTAGAAGAGGAATTTTTATAACGTAGATGAGTCGTTCTCCGTTATGAAACGCTGTGAGGTCGATTATTTTTGTTAACTCGGGAACGTATTCTGTACTAAGCGGTATAGGAAATATTGTGTTCGGAGTTGATTTTCGGATCGCTTCTGCACAAGTCAGTATTTTTTTGGTTGATAGTACTTCGGGGTGTATTTGACCCATTTTTGCGAAGAGCACTGCGTTTGTTAGTGTCTCCAAATCGATTTCGTACTGCATAAGTCCTTCGTCGACTAAACTAGTGAATGTTATGAGTCTTTGAATAATGTATAATTCGTGTTGCAATGATGCCTGTGTTAGTTTTACCTCTCGTATTTCACCTCTTACCACTTCTGCTAGTGAAGCGATTTGATTTTGAGTGAAGTTGAAGCTTGATCTGATTATATGTGTCTGATTTTGTATGATTTCTGCCAATTCGACAGTACTGTTTGCCAATGCGTTTATTTGTGAGTCTATTCGGTCTGCATCGTCACTGTCCATGGTTCCAAAAAGTATTTTGCTGATTTTCCCTATGAATTCTAGTGGTGTTCGCTTCCTACGTTTTTCGGTTGAATTTATCTGAATAGATGGGATCAATTCTTCTAGGGTTGCTTCTGCGTTAGCGGCGTTTTTTAGTCGTGCCCGTACGTTCTGTAACTGTCCTCTTGTCAGGCAATGTCCTTGTAGGGAGTAGCAAAATGCGCTGGCGGCGTCGAGATTTTCTTCTATCTGTTGTCGTCTGGAAATAAGTCCACGTGTGTCTATGTACGTGATGAGCGTCCATGTCGTATGGGATGAATGAAGTGAGCCCAAAGATTCTGAGTATAATCCTGGATTTTTCGTCAACGGAGTGATTTTGAAGGCGTCCGGTACAGACACCTTTATGGTAGCGGCGTGGCATCTGCAACATATGCCGGTTTTATTTTATCTACGTGTACGGTTTTTGTTGTGTTATCGTCTAACTGTATCATTACGTTGCGTTTGTTTGGAATTTCTAGAATTTTGTATGGGCCTAGCCAATCTCTATCGAATTTACTTGTTTTACGCTCGTTTTTTATGAGTACAAGTTCGCCTACTTGGTACTTTGGTTCTACGACCCTTTTGTCGTAGTATTTTTTGGTTCGTTCTTTGAACTTTATCGCCTTTTCGAGAGCGAGTTCTTGTACGTTTTTGAGGTTCCTCATTAGATTTGTCATGTAGTCGTCGTAAGTTACTGTTTTCTCGGGTGGTGGGAACTCCGAGGGAGTTCGAGCCTGTCTACCGAAGACTAATTCGTATGGGGTAAACCCTGTGCTTTCGTGTATACTGGTATTGTATGAGAATGTTGCGAATGTTAGTAACTCGTCCCAGTCTCGATTACTGTCGATAAAATGTTTTAGGTATTCTACAAGAACATGGTGACTGCGTTCGATTGCACCGTTCGATTGTGGATGATACGCGGTTGTTCTGTGCTGTTTGATCCGGAACAGCTCCGCAAAATCTCTGAACATTTCCGACATGAAGTTTGTACCTTGGTCGGTTAGTATTGCGCGAGGCGCACCGAAAGTCGATATCAGTGTTTTACAAAGCGCTCTCGCTACGTCTACCGATGTTTGATGTTTTAGTGGTACCGCTATACTAAATTTGCTGAACAAATCAAGTACAGTCAGTATATATATATGTCCGTTTCTTGTTTCGCGTAGCGGGCCTACGATGTCGATAGCTACCTTATCAAAGGGTTGCGCTGGTTTGTCCGTGATAATCATCGGAGCCTTATTTTTTACTCGGACTAGTTTGTTCTTTTGACAGTCGAAGCAATATCTAATAAACGTTTCCACGTCTTTTTTCAACCCTCGCCAGTAGTACTGGGAGAGGATGCGTTGGTACGTTTTCGTCACGCCTTTGTGGCCTCCGACCACAGATCCGTGTAGTTCTCTAATAATTCTTTGTCTGTTTTCCTGATCGGGGACGGTTATAAGGCCCTCACATAGTCTGAAAGTGATGTTCGAACCGATTGTAAGTACTCGCAGATATGTTTTGATGTTAGACCACAGGAATGTATCGATAATCTGAGGGTCTTTAGATAAAGTACAGGATGTGATTTTGTTTTTTACTAAAGTTTGTACGAGTGTTTCTAGACACTTCTGAATCGTGAGTGTACTAGTAGCGTCTGTTGACTTACTTTTACAAATCATTGTGAAATAGCGTCTTGTTTTGTCACGTGTGATAAAAATATGTCCGATCCCTGGATTCGTTTGCAAAAATACCGATTGGGTGAGTTTACCTCTTTCCGTAAGTACTTTTGAAACCATTGTGTCCATGACACCATCAGCTGACAGGAAGTGCGCTATGTTGTCCTCCTGAGCTAGGATGTTTTCCTGCGTTATTATGATATTATTTGTTATCTGAGTATCGTCTGTTATTGTGGCTCCCCGCGTTGGTGGTGGAGTTACTCGTGGTGTTAGTCGCTTTCGATGATATTGTGATGGTTGAAATACCGAGTCGTTGTCGGAATTACTCTCTGATGATGGCGACATATCGTGATATTGGTTCGTTAACGCTCGAGAGGGTTTTCGAGGTGTAGCTGGTCGCGATTCGTCTGATATCGAGTAATCCGTTGTTTCGTGTGGAAGCCAGCTTGGTGATCTAAATGTTGGTTCGATGTCCATTGGTGGCGTGTAGTCGTCGATTTGTCTTGAACAGCCCGGTGTAGCGATTGGTTGTTCTGTTGAAGTACTCGGTATGGCGACTGGTTGCTCGGTTTGCTTAGAAGTGCTTGGCACTGCGATCGGCTGCTCTGTTTGTGGGATAATCGTTTGTTCTGTTGGTGTGTTATCGGGAATTTCTGTGACTTTTGAGTCCCAATATTCCTGAGTCATTTCAGGTGACATTTGTGTGGGTAATGAATTTTCCAATTGTGTATTTTTTGGATCTGGTGGAGTTGGTGTTTCTGGATTGTTGTTGTTAGTGTAGGTGGCTCTAGAATCCCAATATTCCGTTGTTAATTCTGGTGATGGTTTTGGTTCTGAATCTGAGGAAGTTGAATCCGGAAGTTGGAATCGAGTTTTTGTTTTTGGTTGTGAATTTACCGGTTCTTTTGTTTTAGGGTTACTATGTGTGACTTTAGAATCCCAATATTGGTCTGTCATTTCGGGTGACAGGTTTTCGAGATTGTTCGTGTTTTTTATAATGGGTTGATTTTTAGGTTGGATATTTGGGACGTTTTGATTTTTTTTATTAGCTAACCTTTCGCTACGTCTGGTTGGTTCTTTTGGCGCTTTTCGAGTTCGCTTTTTCGCTTGTGTCCCTAGTCGTTGGCGTGTTTTGTGAGAATCTGGTGAACGAAAGTTCGGTGGTACCTTCTGTTTCACGCCAGATCCGTTGTTTTTTGAATCCTTTGGTTTTTGTTTTGTATCAGTAGATGGTGATCTAAAAGTTGGTTGAACGGGTGGTTTACTACTATTTTCGTCGCTGGACGATTCTCCGATGTTCGTCAGCAACGGTTTGAATCTGTTGAAGTTTTCGTTCTCGGATTCTGTCTCGTGTTCCGTTTCGTTTCCCATATTTCGTACCTTAGAGTTGTCGTTTTTGTTTGGAGTTCCATTGTTGTTTTCGCTTTTTCCTATTTTTTCTGGCCTTATTGGGCTTTTTGTTTTTTGTGGCCTCGTTGGGCTTTTTGCTTTTTGTGGCCTCGTTGGGCTCTTATTTTCTTGCTGCCTCGTTGGGCTTTTTGTTTTTTGTGGCCTCATTGGGCTTTTGTTTACTTGCTGCCTCGTTGGGCTTTCGTTTTCCTGTTCTTCTTCCGTTGTACTATCATCTATATCTGTATACTTATATTTTGTTTCGGCATCTTCTCGTTTCCTATGTTGTTTGCGTGGTTGTCGTTTACCCTCCTCCTCGTCCGATGTGTTTGGACGTTTTTTGGAGAGACGCCATTGTGGCTGTGTGTTTTCTTTTGAGTTCAGCTCCTCGACCATTCTTTTAATTGGTCGCATAAATTCACCTTCGTTTTCCGATAACTCGGTGATTGATGTTTCAGTATCTGTAATTAAATCTTTTTTTGTGGGTACACTCTCCGTTTTTTGTTTTGATTTTGTCTTTTTTGGTGATTGGTTCGTTTCTTGTTGGGTTTGTTCCTTTTGTTCCGTTACTTGTTCCATTGGTTCGTCAGAGTCTGATTGGTATGTTCTCTGATATGCGGCTTGGCTGTCTTCCGATTCGTCGGTCGACAGTTCGTGTGTGTTTTGCTTTTTCCGAGGTGCTGGACTTCCAGAACCCGTATCGGTTGTTGATCGGCCGCGAGTTTGATGCGGCGGTTTGGGAGACAGTTTTTGTTTTTTCGTCTCCTGATTTTCGGTGTGCTCTGATGAGCTTTCCTCGCGTTGCCTGATCGGCATGATTTCCGCGGGGTTTCTCGATAGAGCGTCGGCAACGACGTTTAGTTTCCCCGGTTTATGTACGATATCGTAATCGTAACCGTTGAGTATTATTTGCCATCGTTGTAGCTGTTGCGGGATGTCGGGTTTGTTTTTTATATATGTTAGTGCTCTGTTGTCTGTAACGAGCGTGAATCGTTTTCCGTATAGGTACGTTTTGAAGTACTCTACCGCGTTTACTATAGCTAGGAGCTCTTTTTTCATCGCGTCGTACGCGATTTCAGTTTTTTTCAATGCTCTCGAGTAGAAAGCTATTGGGTGATCGAAGTCACCGTACTTTTGGCTAAGTACTGCACCTATTGCGTAGTCTGATGCGTCCGTTGTAAGAGTACACGGCTTATCGAAGTCTGGATACTTTAAGACTGGACGCTCGATGATTTTTGCCTTCAGGTATTCGAACGCTGTTTGGCACTCGTTTGTCCATTCGAATTTCTCCGATTTTTTCAGTTGTCGGGTTAAAGGAATCGCAATTTTAGCGAAGTCACGGATGAAACGGCGATAGTAGCCCGCGAGTGCCACGAATTGTTTGATGCCTTTTTTGTCTTTTGGAATCGGGAAGTTTTTGACGGCGAACACGTTGTTTGTGTTCGGTCTGACGCCCTCGGCCGAGATTATATGGCCCAGATACGTCACCTCCCGGTTCAGGAAGTGACACTTTTCAGTTTGTAGCGTCAAACCCGCCGAAGTCAGTCTTTTTGCTAAACTTCTAAATTTGTTCTCGTGTTCGGTGATATCGTTCGCGTATATTACAATATCGTCTAAATAGACGAAAAGATCGGTACCTTGAAGTCCGGATAACACGACGTCCATCAACCTTTGGAAGGTTGCTGGCGCGTTTTTAAGTCCGAATGGCATTCGATGATACTCGTAATGACCATTCGGGGTCGAAAAAGCTGTTTTGTGTCCGTCCGCCGGGTGCATCTCTATCTGGTAAAAACCGGATGCCAGGTCGAACGTTGAAAAGTATCGGGCGTTTCCCAGCTGATCCAATATGTCCACGATGTTTGGAAGCGGGTACGCGTCTGGTGTGGTTTTTTCGTTGAGTTTCCTGAAGTCTATTACAATTCTCCATTTTTTGTTACCTTTCGCGTCGGGTTTTTTGGGAACGACCCAAACTGGAGAGTTGTAGGGAGAAAGGGATGGTTTTATTATTCCCTTGTCCAACATGTCGTTGACTTGACTCTGAATCTCCCTTTTGTGTATTTGTGGAAATCTGTATTGTTTGGTGTTAATTGGTCTGTCGTCCGTTGTAGGGATTTCGTGTTTTAATAATGTTGTGTGACCTAGTCGATCTCCAGGTAAACAAAACAGGTGCTGGTATTCTGAAACCAGCTGAAGCACGTGGTCTCGCTCTGTTTCGTTGAGGTGATCTAATTGGAGAAGAGCTCGAAGAGCTTCAAGCCTACTCTGTTTGTCGAGCTGTACCGAGCGTACTTCTGCACGGTCTACGTTTCGAGAACCGCGAGAATCGCACGGTATGAAATCGGCGATTGGTTTTTTCGAAATAATTTCGACCGGTATTAGTTCGACTGTTGGGACGATCAGGTTTATCTCGCAATTTTGCGAGTTAATCGCGCAAAGATACGCGATTCCGTTGTTGTTTTTTACTAAGGCGTTACCCATGTAAAGACGTCGACCTCCGTCAATTCTCGGGATGTATCCCTCCTCGAGATCGGTTGGTTTTAACCTGACGGGTACGATCAGTTTCGATCTGCCTGGTATCGTTACTCGCTCGAACGTTTCGAACGGGACTGTATAACCGGCGAATTTGATGCACGCTTCGGTATAGAGTATATCGGCAGGCGTCCCCCTAAAGAAGACGTCGCCGAGTATCGCGTCCTGCATGATCGGAAACATATCGTCGATCACGTGAAATTCGATTTTAAATTCCTTAATTCGGATGTAGCATCTGCCACTTGTTCTTGCTGTTCCGTTGGTGATTCCGCTGAGCTCGTATATGAGCGTCGGGTCTATTTCGGTACCCTGGGCAACAATTGAATCTTTTATGAGATTTATCTCTGCCCCGGTGTCAGCAAGGAATACAGCTTGGTGTAAATACAAGTCTGGTGACTCTAAGGTCACGCTTGGTGGCTTATGTCTATGGGTTAATCCTAATTTTATTCTAGCTTTTCTAACTGTTACGCTACCGTCTGTTTTTTGTACATATGCCGTCCCTACGTGTTTACAAAGTTCGGGCTCAGTGTGCGCAATTTTTGCGTCTTCTGTTAGTTCGGGTTGGACGAGCGCTCCGGTGTCCTGCCTCCCGTCGCGCTGTCGCGAGAGGCGGGTCGCTCGTTTTTTTGGAACATGCGCTCGAAAAATTTTTCGACCTGCGCTGTATCGAGACTCGATTGATAGTCGGATTTTCGCGAATTTCGGGCATTACTAGTGCTTGGTCTGTCCTGTGAATTGTCACGATCGCGCGAATTATCCCGACTGTTTCGGTCGTTTTGATAATTGCGATCTCGCGAATCATCTCGTCGCGAGTTTTGGTTGTCGCGTGAATTGTTGTAATTGTCGCGTGGATTGCTTTGATAATTATTGCGCGAGTTATTGCGATAATTGTCGCGAGAGTTGTCGCGAGAGTTGTTTTGATAGTTGTTTTGATAGTTGTCGCGAGAGTTGTCGCGATAGTTGTTTTGATAGTTGTTTCGGTAGTTGCTTTGGCGGTTATCGTTCGAGTTATTTCGATAATTTCCGCGCGAGTTGTTCTGGTAATTACCACGCGGGTTGTTTTGGTAATTACCGCGCGAGTTGTTTTGGTAATTATCGCGCGAGTTGTCGCGATAATTGTTGCGATGATTACCGCGTGAATTATTTTGATACTGACGACTATTGGCGCGTGTGTTTGTATTTTCGCGTAAACGCTGCACGGAATAACACTCGGACGTCGAGTGTGTGGGATTTTCGCGATGAACTTCGCAGAATTTAAGTCCGTTGTTGCTGGCAGTCTGAGTAAATCGGACTTTCGCTTTTTCTGGGCTTTTATCCCTGGTTTCTGATTTGTCGCGTTTTGATGTTTGATGCATAGCCTGTCTACGAATGAGTTCGTTCTCGATACTTAATGCCTCATCGATTGCGTTTTCGAGGGTTGCAAAATTTTTAGACATGATCATATTACCGATTTGGTCGGCTAATCCACGAATGAAAGTTCTAATGACTGTTTGTCTTGCTTCGTTAATTCGTTCATTTAGATAAGCCTGTTGGGCTTCAGCGCGATAGACGTCTTTTAGCCTATTCTCGATTCTATTCGCGATTTTTCGCGTACGCGTTGCGTAAACGAGAACGGATTCGTTGTAATTTTGTATGTTTGACTTTAATTCGGTTTCAAGATCCGATAGTTCGACTGGTTTGTCGAAAGCGCTCTTGAGGTCCCTTAATAGTGACTCTAGTGTGTTGTATGTTCTCGATTCGGTGATATCGGCTGCAACTCCCGACAGTTTAAGTTGTACTATTGTCAGGAATTGAGATCGATCGTTTTCCGCCACGAGTTTTTCGGCATTTTTACATGCGCATATATAGTTGTTAAGTGGCATATTCCTGCCATCAAAGTTTGGTACAAGGTTTTGTACGTCGCGGAGCTTCGTTGTGCTAGGTACGGGGTTATCGTTGTCTTCGTTGACCATTCTTACCTTTGTTCTCCCAGACAAAGCTGAGCGGAAAAAACTGTTTGCGCTACTTTTCCGTGTGCGCCGAGGCCGTTTCGGCGGACTTATTTTTAATTGAACAAAAAGTGAGAAAAGAAAAATGTCTTTCCTCTGTTCTTTTTTTTTTTTTTTTATTTATATATAATTAAAAATAACTGAAATTCTCGTTTTTGGTTAACAATAGTTAAACGTTGTCGGTTTTTTGGGTAAGAAAATCCCAAGAAAAAAACGGAATTATATTTTCCATTTTGGATTTTTTTTTCAAAAATTAATACTTCTTTTTTTTTTTTTTTTTTTTAATTTAAAACAATTTAAAAGAATGAACTGAAAAGTAATTGTTTGTTTGTTTCCAAGTTTTTTTTTTTTTTTGTTTAGATTGTATTATATATATATATATATATATATATATATATATATATATATATTTTTTTTTTAATGTTATTATTATATTTTTTTTTTTGCGAAAAAAGAGAAAAAGAAATTAATTTAATTAAATTATTATTATTTGCGTGTGAGAAAATTTTTTTTTTTTTCGGTAAATAAAAAAAAATTTGAAAGTTAAAAAAAAACAAATTTTTTATTTTTATTTATGTGAATGTGTATATGTATATATTCGCTGCCATCTGGTGTGAGGCGCGTTGTTGAAAAGAAAAAACACACTCTTTTTTTTTATTATAGCTCTTTTTTTTTTTTTTTTTTTTTTAATTATTATTGTTTTTATTATTTATAACAAAAGGGATAGGGATGTTATTAATTCACCGCATGTGTATATCGCATGCTCTCGACGGTCGTACGCCACTGACACGCGTCGCGTCAGCTGTCGGCGCTCGGTTCCCGCGGGATACTAATTCTCTTTTTTTTTTTGAGAAAAAGTATTAAAACAAGAATTTGGAAAAAGGAAAAATTGCTACGCTTTTTTTTTTTTTTTTAAACAGAATAAAAATATATATATAAGTTGGTACTTACATTATTGCCACAAGGATTGCAAATAATAATTGCATGGATTTTTTTTTGTTATTGCTCCTTGGTTTCCTTTTATTTATTATATCCTTTTTTTTTTGTTTCCGTTCTTCCTTCCTTCAATTTATTTTTGCGTCGTCCTTCCTTCCTGCTATTTTATTTGGTGGAGATGGACAGTGGGCGACGGCGGTCGATCGACGATGGGCGACGGTCGGCAGGGCGGGTCGCGTCGGATCTCGGCGGCAGCGGATCAATGCCGCGGTCGATGACGGCTCGCTGGTGGTAACGTTGGCGGCCGCCGCTGCGTGAGAATCGGTAACCCCGATTCGCTCGACACTTGCTCGACACCCACTCTCACTGTACACTCTCACTGTTTGCTGTTTTTTTTTTTTTTTTTTTTGTGCGTCCGTTTGTCGCCCCTTTTTTTTTTTTTTTTTGCACTGTTATTGTTTTTATTTAATATTACTGTTCACTTTTTTTTTTTAAATTATTATGTGTATATATTGTTTAATAAATGTTTATATGTGTATATATATATATGTATATTATTTAGTAAGTGTTTATATGTATTCTTAATATTTAATTAATTGTCTAATTCGTGTCTTTTCACTAGTTGTCACTGTTTGGTTTTTTTTTTGTTGTATCACTTTTTGTAGAATGTCACTTTTTTTTTCCACTGTCCGGTTTTTATTAAATGTCACGTTTTGTTTTTATTCGTGCGAGCACGGCTCGAGCACGGTTGTCCGGTTCCGGGAATGTGAGCTACGGCTCAAACGTGTGTAAAAATTCGAAAATTTTTTTTTTTTTAAATAAAAAGTTGAATTTTTTTTTCAAATGCGGGCGCGTTTGTGTGATTCCCACACTTCTGACACCATTTGTGACGGACGGCCGATGGGTCAGGCACTGTACAATGATTCGAGTCAGAATATGAATATAATATACTTTTTATTAGTCGTAGCGGAGAGTGTAATTAGTCGGAGAGGTAAGTGTACCGCACTGGTCGGTCGTCGGAGCTGAACTGATTGAAGCGGGCGTGAAGCTGAGGGCTTCGCGCTCGCTTCTACAATGGAATAAAGAGTCGTCGGATGTTTAGGCTAGGAGATAAGTGGACGCGCGCGGCGGTCCGGATGCTCGATAGCCTTAAGGGCTTCTCTGAAGAGCGTATCGAACGGAAACTCCGTATCGATACGCTTGAATAAATATTCGAAGTTCGAAAAGTTAAATACTAGGCTGGGGCCGTTACAGTAGGCAAATGTATTTACCGTTGAATCTTTTTTTATACTTCGTGTATTATACTTTTGTACTATTACTATAGCTTTACTTTATAGCAGGAAGCCGAAAAGAAATTGCTGGATAATATGAAATAAAAAGTTATTTAATGAAAAAATCGAGTTGAGCATCGAGGAGGCAGAGATGTATAGATCGATCGATGAAAATGAATGACGATCTCGAAGCAGCGGTCGCAGCAGCGCCCAGCGTCAAGAGTGACGTTACTGACAAGATCGCAAACTAAACTGTGGACGATCAGCTAAAGAGTAACTCGGCAAACTGCATGTGGCAAACAAAGTACCGCGTTCGAGAAGAGAGAAAGGATCCCGTAGAGGATAGGGCGTCCAGATTAATCTCGGTGAATGTCTTCCTGATCGGTAATTCATACAATCGAGAAGCAAAATTAACGTATCTCGAGACAACGAGCAGGGTAAGATGTTGCACGAAACTACAAGAGTCGACCAGTGTCTGTACCTCGCATATTTACCCGCAAAAGTTCCAATCGTCGAGTCGTTGAGTTGGAAATATTTTCTGCAGGGCCTGGAGCGGGCAGCGCCACTGGGAGGGCGCTCGACACTCGCATCGGTGAAAAAAATTCTGACGATACTGCAGAACGAAGCGACAAAGGGACAGTCGTTTCAGAAGATCGGTCGGGATCTCCCGGCCAATTCGTTTCTGAACCATCGACGTCCCGAGGCTTCTCTAAATCCGTCGTCAAGTTGTCCAATCGCTCCTCCAGGACTGGATCTTTGGTTCTGAATAAGAAAAACACCGATATGGGTCAGAATCAAAGCGTCGATAAAGTCGCTCACATTGAGCTCGATGACGAGGTAATTTTTATTCCAACTTACCATCCATCCCGACTCCGTACAGTTTCGCAACTGAATCGCTGTTTTCCTTCCTTCGTCGTCGACAGTCTTCCGCGTGTTCCGCGGAGTTGAGGCCTAGAGCACACTACATACTGGTGGGATGGGACTCGTTTCGGTCGAAGCTGATGATGCTCATGCTGTTGATACTCTTCGTTGTCTGGCCAGTCATGTATTGTCCTCTCCTCTACCTGGGATTCTGACGAGTGTCGTGCACTTCGGTTGTCCGAGCTTTGCTGAAACAGACGATACATGGCATGGTTGTGATCAGGATTGGCAACTCTCGGTAGGTCAAAGTAGCAAATCTTTAGGGTGCATGTAGTATTGAACAAGAGATTGCTCGACTTGAGGTCTTTGTGCAACACGTTTGACGAGTGTATGTACTTTACAACCCAGAGTTATTTCATAGAAGAAGTGACATATATGTGATGGTTATTGATTGCCTATTGAACATTGTTTTTTTATCTTTATCCTTGATTTCTATACGACTTTGTCTATATATTTATTAATTAATTTTTAGGCTCACCTGAATTTTCACCTGAATAACAAACACTAATCAGTTTCCATTAAACATTGAACGATGTTGACATCTCTCATGCGCGTCCAGACAGGCTTTGCAATGTAGCACCATTTTTTGGCAGTACATCTCGACTGCAGTAATTTCGATAAATTCTCAACAGTTCAGCGACATCCATCGGCGAATATATATACCTTGCAAGCAGATACCTACAATACCGATAGCTCGCTTCTCAAAGCGTCGGTAATTCAGCTTCGTCTCCGGACGCAAACGTTCGCGGTCGTTTTCTGGTTGACTTTGTTTCATGGGGAGCTTCGAGTCTCCCATATACTATGCAGTCGGGAGGAGTTCCTAGATGGTGCGTACGAAACGCGTGTCTATCGGGATTTGGATATAACTCATGAAAACCTTTCCATTATTAAACTTTTTGCCTATATTATGCAAACGTCTCAGGTGATGATATACGGAAATCGTATTTGAGCGCGGATATTCTATGTATTCTACATAAACGATTTCGGGCAGTAATGTGCTAAAAAGTTCTCGTAGTAATTGCGAATGCGAGCCACCGACTTATTAACCGATCGGATTGGTTATAAATCGTTTTGCACTCAAAACGGCTGCTTGAAAAAAATGTATAATTTTCTTGCTGTATGCAGTGGATAGGCGTTTGTAGGTAGTCAGTGCAATGCGTGTATCCATCGGGATTTTTATGTTTACCACATAAATCATGATACCATTGAACTTTTCTACTACGGTAATGCAAACCTATCCGGAGATTCTGTACGTAAATTTCATTCGACCGTGGATACCTTTGATATTTAGTTATAAAGATTTCGGACTTGAACTACACTAGAGACTTTCTATATGATGAGGTTGGTCATGATACGCCTTTGTCATTCGGTCAACTGTCGGTCACCCCACTAAATGATGACTCGGAAGCAAACTAAAGCGCTCGAGCTACGAAGAAAGGAGAATAAAAAAAAAGGGAGAGAAGGGAGAGGTAGAGAAAATATATATCTAAGGTATAAGTAGGAATAGAGATAAGAACACAAAGGTGTCGAGCCAGTCGATCACCGAACAGCGAGAACACAACACGTGCGAAATGGAGATCGCCACACAAACCGAGAAATATTTCAGTAAGCGGAATTTTATATGCCAAACGCAACAAGAAGGCAAGTGGGAAACCATTGGAGCTCCTTCCAACGATGGTCGGGTTTTGTTTCCCGGTAAATGGAGCGGTGATCTAGGCCTGGATACATCAAGCAAAGGCAAAGGAGTACAGACTCCGAAGACAGTGTTAAAGGACAAAGTAACACAGACGAAAATCAAGGGATTGGGAAAGTGCCAGAAAAGGATAACGGTACAGGAGGATCCCGAGATTCGCGCAATTCTCCACGAAGTCACGACGGTGCCCCCCTTGCTGTCTCCAATCCGAGAGGATATGTATGGATTTATCTAAGTGACCGACGAAAATATTAAAATGTGGATGCCAGGTGAATCAGCCGGACAAAATAACGAGGATCAAAGTGGAACGAGCTCCGAAATTACAGAAGAAGATATCCGCGCAAAAATTCGCACCAAAAGACGCCAGAACTCAGCAGATCATCACGAGAAAAAACGACGGCGACTTCGCGAATTATTTAGTGACAAATAAAAACGAAAAAAAAACAAAAAAATAAAAAGTAAAAAAAAAACAATAAAAAAATAAACAATTTTTTGATAAAATATTTTTGGTTAAAGGACAAAAGGTCTAGAGTTAAAAAAGTTTTGGTTAGGAAGTTTTGTGTTAAGAAGTTTTTTTTATTATTTAAGTTAAAAAGAAAAACGTAAAAAGAATTATATATTTTTTTTTGAGAAGAGGATCAAATTTTATTTACAGATAAAAAGAAAGGAAAATAACTTATTTTGAAAAGAAAGACATTTTTTTTAGCTCAGAAGGAGCCAAAGTATATTTAATAAGAGTAGTTTAGAGTTAACAGATTAGAAGAAAAAGAAAACCGATTCGGCGGTCAGATGACCAAATGCCCGGTTGATTTACCATGGCTGCCGCGGACGCCGCGACAACCTGAGTTTTATATCAGCCATGGCGAAAGAACCACGGTGCACCATAAGCACTGGCGCGGCGCCACGGACACCTCAATTCAAAATAATAACACGGGAGCAAGGCGCCGTGGCCGGTTTTTCACCACAACAAAGGGACGTGTTTTGACAGTGCTAAAACAGCAGGGGACGGTAGCTGATCGCCTTATTCCAATTCGCCTTTGTGTCAAATCGCCTCCTCAGTTCGACTCTATCCCAAATCGCGCAATGTTCAGTTCGCCTCAATCTCATGTCGCTACGACGAGCTCGAGACAAATTTTGGAAAGTCGGCGAGTTGAACAGAGTCCGATTCGGGTCTCGTGCAGTTCGCGTCATGTTCAAATCGCCTCGATCTCAATCGTACCAGCCCTTATGTCCGACGGTTAAGCCGGGTTACGGTCGGTTACCTGCGTCTGTGTCAAATCGCCTCGGCCTCAACTCGCATCACTCCCGACTCGCGTTAAGGCTCATACCGCGATTCGGTAACACTGTTCGAGCTCGGCTCAGATCGCGTCATGTTCAAATTTTCAAACACTCAATATTTCTTTATTTATCCATGCATCTGTCACCGCAAGGATCCAACTTCCATCTTCGACAAGCTTCAGCGATGAATTAATTTTGCTTCGCAGGGTATTATGTCATTGCATTTAGGCTAGCGTAAAGTAATACTACTTTATGTCATTGCATTTAGGCTAGCGTAAAGTAATACTACTAACTACTAACATGTATATATTACGACAGCTTTATACATTGACATTAACATGAATGTTATTTGTATATAGTCAACGGTCTACCGAATAACAATATTAACGACGAGGCTGCAAACGTCAACGATGCAAATCCTCGGAATGCAAATCCCGCGGTCGTGGATCGAGATTTTATAGATTTGGGACTCGCCGATATCGCCGATTTTGTCGGGCCACTCGATGCCATAGCTAGTATGTTGAACTGAAAGAAAAGCATTATTAGGATCGATTTAACATACACTGTATGAGTATATATTTTATTTATTCTATAGCTCGAGAAGGGCAACCACTGCGACAAAATGAGCCCGAGGTGCTCCAGCTTCCTCTACAGCCGGAGAATCCACGGAACCTGGACATCGTATACGAAGCTCTTTATCTGCGGGTCGAACCGATTGAGCCATTCAGGCCTCCCCACAAGCACGACGACCTGATAGTACCATTGCTGGAGGAAGAGTTTCCAGTCTTCCACTATGGGCCGGAGAACGATTTCCCGGTCCACGAGGATGAACCAGAGGAGCCTCGTCACCAGCTCGAAAGAGTCCCATCGCCCATGGAGGAGCCTCTGCTCGAGGAATACCAGTGGCTGCGAGCGTTCGATCGGACTCTGCGACCTGCGACGACGCAAGCATTGCAGATGGATCTGGAGGCTGAAGATGACGAACCGGAGGTAAATGTCATAG
This sequence comes from Ichneumon xanthorius, assembly GCA_917499995.1. Taxonomy (NCBI): domain Eukaryota; kingdom Metazoa; phylum Arthropoda; class Insecta; order Hymenoptera; family Ichneumonidae; genus Ichneumon; species Ichneumon xanthorius. The sequence goes on from CAKJTD010000103.1 coordinate 537,432, forward strand.
GACCATGCAGAGTCTGCCAGTTCGCGCAGCCGGTGATTGCCTTATCACCGTGCGGACACCTGTGTATGTGCCTTCGGTGCCTGACAGCAATGGAGGCGCATAACACACGAGTGCGTTTGGAAAGAAACGAAAGACGTTATATCGATCTTGAAGACGATACCGTTAATAGCGAGAATCGATGTCCTCTCTACCGTTCTCCGTATGATCATTCAATGAGAGTGTACTATTGAACAATTTGAAAAGTTAAAATCGGTCAATTTTAAAAGAAAAGTTAAAATGCCGAATTTCAAGGACAATACAAAAGTACAAATTCGATGATCGTCCGAGTTTTTGGATAAGGAGTACATTTCCGGTGGATGCTGGTTCGGTAGAGAGAGGGAGAGGGAGGGAGAGGGAGGAGTGAAGGAGAGCCACGGCCAAAAAATGCGATCTTCTCGCATCGGATGAACAATGCAATGAGAAAAATGGACTGCAACTCAATTAAGCCTGATACGAGATCCCATTGTCTGCACTTTGCTGACAGGCCCCGGCATATTCACAAAAGAAGAAAAAGCTAATACATCTTTATGAAAGGGTAAGCAATTGCATTATTATTTACATGCGAGAAATTTGATTGGCTAATAATGGTTAATATATAATTTTAGTATTCTGTTCTTATGCAGTGTTCGACAACAGGATACAAACATAAATTGGGATAAGCTGCATCGTCATTCAACGAAATTAAGTCAACCATCATCCCACTGTGAGTATCTCAGAGGGGGGGCATACATATATATCTTATATATCAATTATTAATTATTTTTAAATTATTATTGGGTTGAACATAGCTGGTGACAAATATATGGATGAAACCGATGAACTGCGGTGTACAATTGCCCCTTATGCTTAACAAATAAAGAATATTAATAACATACAAATATTAACAATAAATATTTACTTACCTTCCTTCGTATGCAAGCACGATTCACTATCGATGTAATTATGTCTGCGTTAGTATTGGAGCATTTAGAGCAGTCAGTTTTTTGAGCGCGTGCGATGGATCTTATATGAAATCTGCAGTATTGAGCATCACTGAAATCGGTTCGAGCTGCGTGTGCTGCGAGTTGGGAATGAGGCGATTTGAACATGACGCGATCTGAGCCGAGCTCTAACAGTGTTACCGAATCGCGGTATGAGCCTTAACGCGAGTCGGGAGTGATGCGAGTTGAGGCCGAGGCGATTTGACACAGACGCAGGTAACCGACCGTAACCCGGCTTAACCGTCGGGCATAAGGGCTGGTACGATTGAGATCGAGGCGATTTGAACATGACGCGAACTGCACGAGACCCGAATCGGACTCTGTTCAACTCGCCGACTTTCCAAAATTTGTCTCGAGCTCGTCGTAGCGACATGAGATTGAGGCGAACTGAACATTGCGCGATTTGGGATAGAGTCGAACTGAGGAGGCGATTTGACACAAAGGCGAATTGGAATAAGGCGATCAGCTACCGTCCCAAACAGCAGACAAAACATCGACACGTACTCTCGTGAAGAAAAAGAGTAGCGAGCAAAAATTCGAGGCAGGAAATCGAGGAGAAAGTCTTCGAATATAGACCAGATAGGTGAATATACGTTTATTCTTTTTTGTTACAAAAACACAAAATTAGCTTCTCCGTGTAGGGAAATAGGTGAATAAGATTTTTTAAAATATATATTAGATTATTCGGCGAAAGAGGGAGATCGACATGGGAGCGATGCCGATCGAGTATCGGCTCCAGAAACGATGTCTCGAGGGGTATATCATCGACATTTATAATACGGACAGGATTACCCTCACGACCCGGGACCTCGCCCGGGAAGCATTATCCGTCCACCAGGCTCTTCGCGCGGTCGCAGATGAAGATGTAGCGTTCGTGGATGAAGCGATTCCCGGCCAAATGTACATCTGCGAATATGCCGAGGAATATCATCGGGCACGATGTGAACAGGTGGAGAGTGATGGGAGGTGCCTGTACTATCTCGGGGACATACACAAATATGTGAGGGCTGGACCCCAATGGCTACTCCAGATCCCGAGGCACCTCTCCGTCGCACCATGGCGAGCGGCCTCCGTCCAGCTCCATGACGTGGCACCATCCCCCGAAATATGGAGCCCGGCGATCCGACAACGTGTCCTCCACGAATGGCACCGCAGGGGACTTTTCGTAAAGCCACGCCAAGGGACAAATGAAGGAGAAGGGACCTTCGTGGAAATTTTTCGGCTCCGGGATAATCACCCGGAAAGCCTCAAAGACTGGCTAGTCGCAGAGGGACTAGTACCGTCCCAAACCCATCCCGACGAGTCGGCCATGGGCGCCTAAGTTTTTTTTATTTTTTGTTTTATTATTGTGTTTTGTTTTTTTTGTTTGTTGTTTTTGTTGTCGATGCCAGCACGGCAGGCGCAGCACCTCAACGGGGTTTATTCATTCTCGTTAATTAGTAGATATTTTTTTTACTATTACGTCTAAGCGATTATAATTGCGGATTCTCACTGGAAAGGTGCAGATTAATTTGAAAACGAGCGAAAAACAAAAATTATTCATTTATATGAAACAGCTCACTCGCCGGTCATTGACGGTTTCATCTTCCAATTCCAATGTTAACAATTGGTTTATATAAAAAAAAGGAAAAAGAAAAAGGGGGTTCATAAACGGGCTACGACTTAGTTAAGTCCATTTTTTTGGGGTTTTTTTTTACGAAGAAAAAAAAATATTTTTTTTTTTTTAATTTCATCCTCCGTTCTGTGATAATGAATAGATTTTATTCATCATCGATTCTTGGGCTTAAGGATCGATGCATATTGTCAAATAAAAATTCTTTTTCTATGAAAAATCGAAAAAACAAAGAGTTTGTGTTTTATTTGTTTTTGCTTCCTCATAGAGGAAGCTATGTTTTCGAGAAAAAAAAAATTTCGAGATTTTAATGTCAGCGTACTAGAAATGGTCGAAAACGTCGAGAAAAGTGATTTTTAGCTGGCGTCCGGATGTATGTGTGTGTGTGTGTATGTGTGTATGTATGTGTGTGACAGCGCGCATCGCTTAGAACGACTATAACTCGGAAACGGCTTGGGATAGCGGGTTCAAATTTTGTACACTAGTAGAGTAGTCACGTCTCCTCCTTCGATATAATTTTCATGAAGATTGCGACCCGTTTCGGAATTTTACGGGAATTCGAAATTTTTGAAAAAAGTCTGTGGTAGCTCTAACTTTCGTAAATTTTGAGCTATCGTCCTAAAAATGCATATAAATACAATACTATGAACAAAGACCTTTGGTATTGAATTTGCCCAAAATCTACCGAAGCGATCAGATTGTATGGAATTTTGATTTTTTTGAAAAATTACTAAAAATCGTCTAATTCGAGTAAACATGGAGGTATCGAGCTTAAATTTGCCACAGGAATGGACTGACACTGTACAATGTTTCGTATTAAATTTGGCAAAAATTGATCTAACCGTTTGAATTTTATGGGATTTTGAAAATTTTGAATTATTCAATTTTTTTTTGTCAGAAGTTTCTGAATCAAACATCGCGCAAAGAGTAGAATGAGTTATAGTTTCGTAATCAACGCTGAAGATTAGATTAAAAATTGCCTTAAAACTTTTTTTTTGTGTTTTAATTATAGCTTCCTCTATGAGGAAGCCAAAATGGCACGACGGAATTATCATAGAGGAAGTTATGAGGAAAACCGTAAAATATGAGGAAGTAATTGTGCAAATCACTTTGCACGCTTTTTTTTGGACGATCGGGTGAATCGACCCCCTGTTGTATTTTTTGTTTCAGGCAAACAAAAGCGTGGAGAAATTCACACGCTTTGGTTTGGGGGGGCGTTGAGACGTTGCTCAAAGTCTGCTCGCCTCCAAAATCCTTTTGGAGCACGGCGGAGAATCGGAGCAGCGACGAGTACCGCGCGAAACCGAGCACATCGGTAAAGTAGAGCGCACCGGAGGAAGGCGCATACCCGAGGAGTCGGCAGCCGTGGAGCGGCCTGCTGTACCCCGAGCCACACCGTTCGCTTTGGAGCACGCGCCCGGCACGCAGCGATTGCGTCAGCCACGCGTGATCACCTGAAGCGCGAAAGAGGGACCGATTGACGTTACATTGACGTCACGCGGAACGGAAGGGGACCGGAATTCGTGCCGTGCGCACTCGGGGCTCGGATATAAAAGAAGGCCCGGACGCATGGAACATCACTCTTGGCCGAACAGTGACTTCGCTCACTACCGAGATTCCTTCCCATCAAGCATCGGCGACTTTCTCTGGGGACAGAGATAACTGCTGCTGTCTTGATTACCCCTTGACCTAAAATACAGCGTCGGCGACTTCTCTCGGGGACGGGAGTAACTGCTGCCGTCGGTTAACCCTTTCTTTCTGAAAATACAGCGTCGGCGACTTCTCTCGGGGACGGGAGAGACTGCTGCCGTCTGTTTCCCTGGGCAATCTTTTTCTTTATATGTTTTTTTTTTAAATAGAATTTATCTCAGCGTGGATTCAATTATAATAAGATTCTCTTCGCGAACGATTAAATTGATTGTATTTAAAATAAAACAAAACCATTTATATTGACAATTCGAATCAATCTCTGTCTACGAATTTTTATTCACAGCACCTGCCCTCACAAAATTAAAAAGTGAGCCGTGAACTCACATAGCTATCGCTTTTGGAGCAAAGTCTCGTAAGACTCCAAAAAGTGATACGTTACAACTGGCGCCCAACGTGGGGCAGGTGCGCTAAAATTCGAGTCATTTTTGATTAAGTCAATTCATGAATTAGGTTAAATAAATTAAATAAAAAGTCGAGTCATTTTTTTTTTTAAAATAAATTAGAGAAATTACTACGGTAATTAAAATAAAAGGTCTTTTGACCTCTGTAACGTACATAGTAGAGCGCAGCAGTTGTTTGGCGGCTAGAAATGCATGAATCTTGTGTATTTGCATAGAATGAAGAGTTTTTGATCCCATAATACGCGCTGGAACGCCTACAGCGAGCGCAAAACTCAATCGTTCGATTTCGTTATAAAACGACTTTGCATTCGATTGGGGCTTGTTTGGCGGCTAGAAACGCATGAATCTTGTGTATTTGCATAGAATGAAGGGTTTTTGATCTCATAATACGAGCTGGAACGCGTTCAGCGAGCGCAAAACTCTAATATACGATTTCGTTATAAAGCGACTTTGCATTCGTTTGGGGTTTGTTTGGCGGCTAGAGACGCATGAATTTTGCGTATTTGCATAGAATGAAGGGTTTTTGATCTCATATTACGAGCTGGAACGCCTACAGCGAGCGCAAAACTCAATCGTTTGATTTCGTTATAAAGCGACTTTGCATTCGTTTGGGGCTTGTTTGGCGGCTAGAAACGCATGAATCTTGTGTATTTGCATAGAATGAAGAGTTTTTGATCCCATAATACGAGCTGGAACGCCTACAGCGAGCGCAAAACTCAATCGTTCGATTTCGTTATAAAGCGACGTTGCATTCGATTGGGGCTTGTTTGGCGGCTAGAAACGCATGAATCTTGTGTATTTGCATAGAATGAAGGGTTTTTGATCTCATAATACGAGCTGGAACGCGTTCAGCGAGCGCAAAACTCAAATATACGATTTCGTTATAAAGCGACTTTGCATTCGTCTGGTTCTTGTTTGGCGGCTAGAAACGCATGAATCTTGTTTATTTGCATAAAATGAAGGGTTTTTGATCTCATAATACGAGCTGGAACGCCTACAGCGAGCGCAAAACTCAAATATGCGATTTCGTTATAAAGCGACTTTGCATTCGATTGGGGCTTGTTTGGCGGCTAGAAACGCATGAATCTTGTGTATTTGCATAGAATGAAGGGTTTTTGATCCCATAATACGAGCTGGATCGACTACAGCGAGTGCAAAACTCAATCGTTCGATTTCGTTATAAAGCGACTTTGCATTCGTTTGGGGCTTGTTTGGCGGCTAGAAACGCATGAATCTTGTGTATTTGCATAGAATGAAGGGTTTTTGATCTCATAATACGAGCTGGAACGCGTTCAGCGAGCGCAAAACTCAAATATACGATTTCGTTATAAAGCGACTTTGCATTCGTTTGGGGTTTGTTTGGCGGCTAGAGACGCATGAATTTTGCGTATTTGCATAGAATGAAGAGTTTTTGATCCCATAATACGAGCTGGAAGGCCTACAGCGAGCGCAAAACTCAATCGTTCGATTTCGTTATAAAGCTACTTTGCATTCGTTTGGGGCTTGATTGGCGGCTAGAAACAGATGAATCTTGTGTATTTGCATAGAATGAAGGGTTTTTGATCTCATAATACGAGCTGGAACGCGTTCAGCGAGCGCAAAACTCAAATATACGATTTCGTTATAAAGCGACTTTGCATTCGTCTGGTTCTTGTTTGGCGGCTAGAAACGCATGAATCTTGTTTATTTGCATAAAATGAAGGGTTTTTGATCTCATAATACGAGCTGGAACGCGTTCAGCGAGCGCAAAACTCAAATATACGATTTCGTTATAAAGCGACTTTGCATTCGTCTGGTTCTTGTTTGGCGGCTAGAAACGCATGAATCTCGTATATTTGCTTAGAATGAAGAGTTTTTTATCCCATAATACAAGCTGGAACGCCTACAGCGATCGCAAAACTCAATCGTTCGATTTCGTTATAAAGCTACTTTGCATTCGTTTGGGGCTTGTTTGGCGGTTAGAAACGCATGAATCTTGTGTATTTGAATAGAATGAAGGGTTTTTGATCTCATAATACGAGCTGGAACGCATTCAGCGAGCGCAAAACTCAAATATACGATTTCGTTATAAAGCGACTTTGCATTCGTTTGGGGCTTGTTTGGCGGCGAGAAATGCAAGAATTTTGTGTATTTGCATAGAATGAAGAGTTTTTGATCCCATAATACGAGCTGGAACGCCTACAGCGAGCGCAAAACTCAATCGTTCGATTTCGTTATAAAGCCACTTTGCATTCGATTGAGGCTTGTTTGGCGGCTAGAAACGGATGAATCTTGTGTATTTGCATAGAATGAAGGGATTTTCATCACACATTACGAGCTGGAACGCCTACAGCGAGCGCAAAACTCAATCGTTCGATTTCGTTATAAAGCGACTTTGCATTGGTTTGGGATTTGTTTGGCGGCTAGAAACGCATGAATCTTGTGTGTTTGCTTAGAATGACGAGTTTTTGATCCCATAATACGAGCTGGAACGCCTACAGCGATCGCAAAACTCAATCGTTCGATTTCGTTATAAAGCGACTTTGCATTCGATTGGGGCTTGTTTGGCGGCTAGAAACGCATGAATCTTGTGTATTTGCATAGAATGAAGGGTTTTTGATCTCGTATTACGAGCTGGAACGCCTACATCGAGCGCAAAACTCAATCGTTCGATTTCGTTATAAAGCGACTTTGCATTCGATTGGGGCTTGTTTGGCGGCTAGAAACGCATGAATCTTGTGTATTTGCATAGAATTAAGAGTTTTTGATCCCATAATACGAGCTGGAACGCCTACAGCGAGCGCAAAACTCAATCGTTCGATTTCGTTTATAAAGCGACTTTGCATTCGATTGGGGCTTGTTTGCCGGCTAGAAACGCATGAATCTTGTGTATTTGCATAGAATGAAGGGTTTTTGATCTCATAATACGAGCTGGAACGCGTTCAGCGAGCGCAAAACTCAAATATACGATTTCGTTATAAAGCGACTTTGCATTCGTTTGGGGTTTGTTTGGCGGCTAGAGACGCATGAATTTTGCGTATTTGCATAGAATGAAGAGTTTTTGATCCCATAATACGAGCTGGAAGGCCTACAGCGAGCGCAAAACTCAATCGTTCGATTTCGATATAAAGCTACTTTGCATTCGTTTGGGGCTTGATTGGCGGCTAGAAACAGATGAATCTTGTGTATTTGCATAGAATGAAGGGTTTTTGATCTCATAATACGAGCTGGAACGCGTTCAGCGAGCGCAAAACTCAAATATACGATTTCGTTATAAAGCGACTTTGCATTCGTCTGGTTCTTGTTTGGCGGCTAGAAACGCATGAATCTTGTTTATTTGCATAAAATGAAGGGTTTTTGATCTCATAATACGAGCTGGAACGCCTACAGCGAGTGCAAAACTCAAATATGCGATTTCGTTATATAGCGACTTTGTATTCGTTTGGGGCTTGTTTGGCGGCTAGAAACGCATGAATCTTGTGTGTTTGCTTAGAATGACGAGTTTTTGATCCCATAATACGAGCTGGAACGCCTACAGCGAGCGGAAAACTCAATCGTTCGATTTCGTTATAAAGCGACTTTGCATTCGATTGGGGCTTGTTTGGCGGCTAGAAACGCATGAATCTTGTGTATTTGCATAGAATGAAGGGTTTTTGATCTCGTATTACGAGCTGGAACGCCTACATCGAGCGCAAAACTCAATCGTTCGATTTCATTATAAAGCGACTTTGCATTCGATTGGGGCTTGTTTGGCGGCTAGAAACGCATGAATCTTGTGTATTTGCATAGAATTAAGAGTTTTTGATCCCATAATACGAGCTGGAACGCCTACAGCGAGCGCAAAACTCAATCGTTCGATTTCGTTTATAAAGCGACTTTGCATTCGATTGGGGCTTGTTTGCCGGCTAGAAACGCATGAATCTTGTGTATTTGCATAGAATGAAGGGTTTTTGATCTCATAATACGAGCTGGAACGCCTACAGCGAGCGCAAAACTCAAATATGCGATTTCGTTATAAAGCGACTTTGCATTCGATTGGGGCTTGTTTGGCGGCTAGAAACGCATGAATCTTGTGTATTTGCATAGAATGAAGGGTTTTTGATCCCATAATACGAGCTGGATCGACTACAGCGAGCGCAAAACTCAAATATGCGATTTCGTTATAAAGCGACTTTGCATTCGATTGGGGCTTGTTTGGCGGCTAGAAACGCATGAATCTTGTGTATTTGCATAGAATGAAGGGTTTTTGATCCCATAATACGAGCTGGATCGACTACAGCGAGTGCAAAACTCAATCGTTCGATTTCGTTATAAAGCGACTTTGCATTCGTTTGGGGCTTGTTTGGCGGCTAGAAACGCATGAATCTTGTGTATTTGCATAGAATGAAGGGTTTTTGATCTCATAATACGAGCTGGAACGCGTTCAGCGAGCGCAAAACTCAAATATACGATTTCGTTATAAAGCGACTTTGCATTCGTTTGGGGTTTGTTTGGCGGCTAGAGACGCATGAATTTTGCGTATTTGCATAGAATGAAGAGTTTTTGATCCCATAATACGAGCTGGAAGGCCTACAGCGAGCGCAAAACTCAATCGTTCGATTTCGTTATAAAGCGACTTTGCATTCGTTTGGGGCTTGATTGGCGGCTAGAAACAGATGAATCTTGTGTATTTGCATAGAATGAAGGGTTTTTGATCTCATAATACGAGCTGGAACGCGTTCAGCGAGCGCAAAACTCAAATATACGATTTCGTTATAAAGCGACTTTGCATTCGTCTGGTTCTTGTTTGGCGGCTAGAAACGCATGAATCTTGTTTATTTGCATAAAATGAAGGGTTTTTGATCTCATAATACGAGCTGGAACGCGTTCAGCGAGCGCAAAACTCAAATATACGATTTCGTTATAAAGCGACTTTGCATTCGTCTGGTTCTTGTTTGGCGGCTAGAAACGCATGAATCTCGTATATTTGCTTAGAATGAAGAGTTTTTTATCCCATAATACAAGCTGGAACGCCTACAGCGATCGCAAAACTCAATCGTTCGATTTCGTTATAAAGCTACTTTGCATTCGTTTGGGGCTTGTTTGGCGGTTAGAAACGCATGAATCTTGTGTATTTGAATAGAATGAAGGGTTTTTGATCTCATAATACGAGCTGGAACGCATTCAGCGAGCGCAAAACTCAAATATACGATTTCGTTATAAAGCGACTTTGCATTCGTTTGGGGCTTGTTTGGCGGCGAGAAATGCAAGAATTTTGTGTATTTGCATAGAATGAAGAGTTTTTGATCCCATAATACGAGCTGGAACGCCTACAGCGAGCGCAAAACTCAATCGTTCGATTTCGTTATAAAGCGACTTTGCATTCGATTGAGGCTTGTTTGGCGGCTAGAAACGGATGAATCTTGTGTATTTGCATAGAATGAAGGGATTTTCATCACACATTACGAGCTGGAACGCCTACAGCGAGCGCAAAACTCAATCGTTCGATTTCGTTATAAAGCGACTTTGCATTGGTTTGGGATTTGTTTGGCGGCTAGAAACGCATGAATCTTGTGTGTTTGCTTAGAATGACGAGTTTTTGATCCCATAATACGAGCTGGAACGCCTACAGCGATCGCAAAACTCAATCGTTCGATTTCGTTATAAAGCGACTTTGCATTCGATTGGGGCTTGTTTGGCGGCTAGAAACGCATGAATCTTGTGTATTTGCATAGAATGAAGGGTTTTTGATCTCGTATTACGAGCTGGAACGCCTACATCGAGCGCAAAACTCAATCGTTCGATTTCGTTATAAAGCGACTTTGCATTCGATTGGGGCTTGTTTGGCGGCTAGAAACGCATGAATCTTGTGTATTTGCATAGAATTAAGAGTTTTTGATCCCATAATACGAGCTGGAACGCCTACAGCGAGCGCAAAACTCAATCGTTCGATTTCGTTTATAAAGCGACTTTGCATTCGATTGGGGCTTGTTTGCCGGCTAGAAACGCATGAATCTTGTGTATTTGCATAGAATGAAGGGTTTTTGATCTCATAATACGAGCTGGAACGCGTACAGCGAGCGCAAAACTCAAATATACGATTTCGTTATAAAGCGACTTTGCATTCGTTTGGGGTTTGTTTGGCGGCTAGAGACGCATGAATTTTGCGTATTTGCATAGAATGAAGAGTTTTTGATCCCATAATACGAGCTGGAAGGCCTACAGCGAGCGCAAAACTCAATCGTTCGATTTCGATATAAAGCTACTTTGCATTCGTTTGGGGCTTGATTGGCGGCTAGAAACAGATGAATCTTGTGTATTTGCATAGAATGAAGGGTTTTTGATCTCATAATACGAGCTGGAACGCGTTCAGCGAGCGCAAAACTCAAATATACGATTTCGTTATAAAGCGACTTTGCATTCGTCTGGTTCTTGTTTGGCGGCTAGAAACGCATGAATCTTGTTTATTTGCATAAAATGAAGGGTTTTTGATCTCATAATACGAGCTGGAACGCCTACAGCGAGTGCAAAACTCAAATATGCGATTTCGTTATATAGCGACTTTGTATTCGTTTGGGGCTTGTTTGGCGGCTAGAAACGCATGAATCTTGTGTGTTTGCTTAGAATGACGAGTTTTTGATCCCATAATACGAGCTGGAACGCCTACAGCGAGCGGAAAACTCAATCGTTCGATTTCGTTATAAAGCGACTTTGCATTCGATTGGGGCTTGTTTGGCGGCTAGAAACGCATGAATCTTGTGTATTTGCATAGAATGAAGGGTTTTTGATCTCGTATTACGAGCTGGAACGCCTACATCGAGCGCAAAACTCAATCGTTCGATTTCATTATAAAGCGACTTTGCATTCGATTGGGGCTTGTTTGGCGGCTAGAAACGCATGAATCTTGTGTATTTGCATAGAATTAAGAGTTTTTGATCCCATAATACGAGCTGGAACGCCTACAGCGAGCGCAAAACTCAATCGTTCGATTTCGTTTATAAAGCGACTTTGCATTCGATTGGGGCTTGTTTGCCGGCTAGAAACGCATGAATCTTGTGTATTTGCATAAAATGAAGGGTTTTTGATCTCATAATACGAGCTGGAACGCCTACAGCGAGCGCAAAACTCAAATATGCGATTTCGTTATAAAGCGACTTTGCATTCGATTGGGGCTTGTTTGGCGGCTAGAAACGCATGAATCTTGTGTATTTGCATAGAATGAAGGGTTTTTGATCCCATAATACGAGCTGGATCGACTACAGCGAGTGCAAAACTCAATCGTTCGATTTCGTTATAAAGCGACTTTGCATTCGTTTGGGGCTTGTTTGGCGGCTAGAAACGGATGAATCTTGTGTATTTGCATAGAATGAAGGGATTTTCATCACACATTACGAGCTGGAACGCCTACAGCGAGCGCAAAACTCAATCGTTCGATTTCGTTATAAAGCGACTTTGCATTGGTTTGGGACTTGTTTGGCGGCTAGAAACGCATGAATCTTGTGTATTTGCTTAGAATGAAGAGTTTTTTATCCCATAATACGAGCTGGAACGCCTACAGCGATCGCAAAACTCAATCGTTCGATTTCGTTATAAAGCTACTTTGCATTCGTTTGGGGCTTGTTTGGCGGCTAGAAACGCATGAATCTTGTGTATTTGCATAGAATGAAGGGTTTTTGATCTCATAATACGAGCTGGAACGCGTTCAGCGAGCCCAAAACTCAAATATACGATTTCGTTATAAAGCGACTTTGCATTCGTTTGGGGTTTGTTTGGCGGCTAGAGACGCATGAATTTTGCGTATTTGCATAGAATGAAGAGTTTTTGATCCCATAATTCGAGCTGGAAGGCCTACAGCGAGCGCAAAACTCAATCGTTCGATTTCGTTATAAAGCTACTTTGCATTCGTTTGGGGCTTGATTGGCGGCTAGAAACAGATGAATCTTGTGTATTTGCATAGAATGAAGGGTTTTTGATCTCATAATACGAGCTGGAACGCGTTCAGCGAGCGCAAAACTCAAATATACGATTTCGTTATAAAGCGACTTTGCATTCGTCTGGTTCTTGTTTGGCGGCTAGAAACGCATGAATCTTGTTTATTTGCATAAAATGAAGGGTTTTTGATCTCATAATACGAGCTGGAACGCCTACAGCGAGTGCTAAACTCAAATATGCGATTTCGTTATAAAGTGACTTTGCATTCGATTGGGGCTTGTTTGGCGGCTAGAAACGCATGAATCTTGTGTATTTGCATAGAATGAAGGGTTTTTGATCTCATAATACGAGCTGGAACGACTACAGCGAGCGCAAAACTCAATCGTTCGATTTCGTTATAAAGCGACTTTGCATTGGTTTGGGACTTGTTTGGCGGCTAGAAACGCATGAATCTCGTGTATTTGCTTAGAATGAAGAGTTTTTTATCCCATAATACAAGCTGGAACGCCTACAGCGATCGCAAAACTCAATCGTTCGATTTCGTTATAAAGCTACTTTGCATTCGTTTGGGGCTTGTTTGGCGGTTAGAAACGCATGACTCTTGTGTATTTGAATAGAATGAAGGGTTTTTGATCTCATAATACGAGCTGGAACGCATTCAGCGAGCGCAAAACTCAAATATACGATTTCGTTATAAAGCGACTTTGCATTCGTTTGGGGCTTGTTTGGCGGCGAGAAATGCAAGAATTTTGTGTATTTGCATAGAATGAAGAGTTTTTGATCCCATAATACGAGCTGGAACGCCTACAGCGAGCGCAAAACTCAATCGTTCGATTTCGTTATAAAGCCACTTTGCATTCGATTGAGGCTTGTTTGGCGGCTAGAAACGGATGAATCTTGTGTATTTGCATAGAATGAAGGGATTTTCATCACACATTACGAGCTGGAACGCCTACAGCGAGCGCAAAACTCAATCGTTCGATTTCGTTATAAAGCGACTTTGCATTGGTTTGGGACTTGTTTGGCGGCTAGAAACGCATGAATCTTGTGTATTTGCTTAGAATGAAGAGTTTTTTATCCCATAATACGAGCTGGAACGCCTACAGCGATCGCAAAACTCAATCGTTCGATTTCGTTATAAAGCGACTTTGCATTCGATTGGGGCTTGTTTGGCGGCTAGAAACGCATGAATCTTGTGTATTTGCATAGAATGAAGGGTTTTTGTTCTCATAATACGAGGTGGAACGCCCACAGCGAGCGCAAAACTCAAATATGCGATTTCGTTATAAAGCGACTTTGCATTCGTCTGGAGCTTGTTTGACGGCTAGAAACGCATGAATCTTGTGTATTTGCATAGAATGAAGGGTTTTTGATCTCATAATACTAGCTGGAACGGCTACAGGGAGCGCAAAAGTCAAATATGCGATTTCGTTATATAGCGACTTTGTATTCGTTTGGGGCTTGTTTGGCGGCTAGAAACGCATGAATCTTGTGTGTTTGCTTAGAATGACGAGTTTTTGATCCCATAATCCGAGCTGGAACGCCTACAGCGAGCGGAAAACTCAATCGTTCGATTTCGTTATAAAGCGGCTTTGCATTCGATTGGGGCTTGTTTGGCGGCTAGAAACGCATGAATCTTGTGTATTTGCATAGAATGAAGGGTTTTTGTTCTCATAATACGAGGTGGAACGCCTACAGCGAGCGCAAAACTCAAATATGCGATTTCGTTATAAAGCGACTTTGCATTCGTCTGGAGCTTGTTTGACGGCTAGAAACGCATGAATCTTGTGTATTTGCATAGAATGAAGGGTTTTTGATCTCATAATACTAGCTGGAACGCCTACAGCGAGCGCAAAACTCAAATATGCGATTTCGTTATAAAGCGACTTTGCATTCGTCTGGAGCTTGTTTGACGGCTAGAAACGCATGAATCTTGTGTATTTGCATAGAATGAAGGGTTTTTGATCTCATAATACTAGCTGGAACGGCTACAGCGAGCGCAAAACTCAAATATGCGATTTCGTTATATAGCGACTTTGTATTCGTTTGGGGCTTGTTTGGCGGCTAGAAACGCATGAATCTTGTGTATTTGCTTAGAATGACGAGTTTTTGATCCCATAATACGAGCTGGAACGCCTACAGCGAGCGGAAAACTCAATCGTTCGATTTCATTATAAAGCGACTTTGCATTCGATTGGGGCTTGTTTGGCGGCTAGAAACGCATGAATCTTGTGTATTTGCATAGAATTAAGAGTTTTTGATCCCATAATACGAGCTGGAACGCCTACAGCGAGCGCAAAACTCAAATATGCGATTTCGTTTATAAAGCGACTTTGCATTCGATTGGGGCTTGTTTGCCGGCTAGAAACGCATGAATCTTGTGTATTAGCATAGAATGAAGGGTTTTTGATCTCATAATACTAGCTGGAACGCCTACAGCGAGCGCAAAACTCAATCGTTCGATTTCGTTATAAAGCTACTTTGCATTCGTTTGGGGCGTGTTTGGAGGCTAGAAGCGCATGAATCTTGTGTATTTGCTTAGAATGAAGAGTTTTTGATCCCATAATACGAGCTGGAACGCCTACAGCGAGCGAAAAACTCAAATATGCGATTTCGTTATAAAGCGACTTTGCATTCGATTGGGGCTTGTTTGGCGGCTAGAAACGCATGAATCTTGTGTATTTGCATAGAATGAAGGGTTTTTGATCTCATAATACGAGCTGGAACGCGTTCAGCGAGTGCAAAACTCAAATATACGATTTCGTTATAAAGCGACTTTGCATTCGTTTGGGGTTTGTTTGGCGGCTAGAAACGCATGAATCTTGTGTATTTGCATAGAATGAAGAGTTTTTGATCCCATAATTCGAGCTGGAACGCCTACAGCGAGCGCAAAACTCAATCGTTCGATTTCGTTATAAAGCTACTTTGCATTCGTTTGGGGCGTGTTTGGAGGCTAGAAGCGCATGAATCTTGTGTATTTGCTTAGAATGAAGAGTTTTTGATCCCATAATACGAGCTGGAACGCCTACAGCGAGCGCAAAACTCAAATATGCGATTTCGTTATAAAGCGACTTTGCATTCGATTGGGGCTTGTTTGGCGGCTAGAAACGCATGAATCTTGTGTATTTGCATAGAATGAAGGGTTTTTGTTCTCATAATACGAGGTGGAACGCCTACAGCGAGCGCAAAACTCAAATATGCGATTTCGTTATAAAGCGACTTTGCATTCGTCTGGAGCTTGTTTGACGGCTAGAAACGCATGAATCTTGTGTATTTGCATAGAATGAAGGGTTTTTGATCTCATAATACTAGCTGGAACGGCTACAGCGAGCGCAAAACTCAAATATGCGATTTCGTTATATAGCGACTTTGTATTCGTTTGGGGCTTGTTTGGCGGCTAGAAACGCATGAATCTTGTGTGTTTGCTTAGAATGACGAGTTTTTGATCCCATAATCCGAGCTGGAACGCCTACAGCGAGCGGAAAACTCAATCGTTCGATTTCGTTATAAAGCGACTTTGCATTCGATTGGGGCTTGTTTGGCGGCTAGAAACGCATGAATCTTGTGTATTTGCATAGAATGAAGGGTTTTTGTTCTCATAATACGAGCTGGAACGCCTACAGCGAGCGCAAAACTCAAATATGCGATTTGGTTATAAAGCGACTTTGCATTCGTCTGGGGCTTGTTTGGCGGCTAGAAACGCATGAATCTTGTGTATTTGCATAGAATGAAGGGTTTTTGATCTCATAATACTAGCTGGAACGGCTACAGCGAGCGCAAAACTCAAATATGCGATTTCGTTATATAGCGACTTTGTATTCGTTTGGGGCTTGTTTGGCGGCTAGAAGCGCATGAATCTTGTGTATTTGCTTAGAATGAAGAGTTTTTGATCCCATAATACGAGCTGGAACGCCTACAGCGAGCGGAAAACTCAATCGTTCGATTTCGTTATAAAGCGACTTTGCATTCGATTGGGGCTTGTTTGGCGGCTAGAAACGCATGAATCTTGTGTATTTGCATAGAATGAAGGGTTTTTGTTCTCATAATACGAGGTGGAACGCCTACAGCGAGCGCAAAACTCAAATATACGATTTCGTTATAAAGCGACTTTGCATTCGTTTGGGGTTTGTTTGGCGGCTAGAAACGCATGAATTTTGCGTATTTGCATAGAATGAAGAGTTTTTGATCCCATAATACGAGCTGGAACGCCTACAGCGAGCGCAAAACTCAATCGTTCGATTTCGTTATAAAGCTACTTTGCATTCGTTTGGGGCGTGTTTGGAGGCTAGAAGCGCATGAATCTTGTGTATTTGCTTAGAATGAAGAGTTTTTGATCCCATAATACGAGCTGGAACGCCTACAGCGAGCGCAAAACTCAAATATGCGATTTCGTTATAAAGCGACTTTGCATTCGTTTGGGGCTTGTTTGGCGGCTAGAAACGCATGAATCTTGTGTAGTTGCATAGAATGAAGGGTTTTTGTTCTCATAATACGAGGTGGAACGCCCACAGCGAGCGCAAAACTCAAATATGCGATTTCGTTATAAAGCGACTTTGCATTCGTCTGGAGCTTGTTTGGCGGCTAGAAACGCATGAATCTTGTGTATTTGCATAGAATGAAGGGTTTTTGATCTCATAATACTAGCTGGAATGGCTACAGCGAGCGTAAAACTCAAATATGCAATTTCGTTATAAAGCGACTTTGCATTCGATTGGGGTTTGTTTGGCGGCTAGAAACGCATGAATCTTGTGTATTTGCATAGAATGAAGGGTTTTTGATCTTATAATACGAGCTCGGACGCCTTCAGCGAGCGCAAAACTCAAACATACGATTTCGCTATGAAGCGACTTTGCATTCGTTTGGGGCTTGTTTGGCAGCTAGGAACGCATGAAACTTGTGTATTTGCTTAGAATGAAGAGTTTTTGATCCCATAGTACGAGCTGGAACGCCTACAGCGAGTGCAAAACTCAATCGTTCGATTTCGTTATAAAGCGACTTTGCATTCGATTGGGGCTTGTTTGGCGGCTAGAAATGCATGAATCTTGTGTATTTGCATAGAATGAAGGGTTTTTGTTCTCATAATACGAGGTGGAACGCCCACAGCGAGCGCAAAACTCAAATATGCGATTTCGTTATAAAGCGACTTTGCATTCGTCTGGAGCTTGTTTGGCGGCTAGAAACGCATGAATCTTGTGTATTTGCATAGAATGAAGGGTTTTTGATCTCATAATACTAGCTGGAATGGCTACAGCGAGCGTAAAACTCAAATATGCAATTTCGTTATAAAGCGACTTTGCATTTGATTGGGGCTTGTTTGGCGGCTAGAAACGCATGAATCTTGTGTATTTGCATAGAATGAAGGGTTTTTGATCTTATAATACGAGCTGGGACGCGTTCAGCGAGCGCAAAACTCAATCGTTCGATTTCGGTATAAAGCGACATTGCATTCGATTGGGGCTTGTTTGGGGGCTAGAAACGCATGAATCTTGTGTATTTGCTTAGAATGAAGAGTTTTTGATCTCATAATACGAGGTGGAACGCCTACAGCGAGCGCAACACTCAAATATGCGATTTCGTTATAAAGCGACTTTGCATTCGTCTGGAGCTTGTTTGGCGGCTAGAAACGCATGAATCTTGTGTATTTGCATACAATGAAGGGTTTTTGATCTCATAATACTAGCTGGAACGGCTACAGCGAGCGTAAAACTCAAATATGCAATTTCGTTATAAAGCGACTTTGCATTCGATTGGGGCTTGTTTGGCGGCTAGAAACGCATGAATCTTGTGTATTTGCATAGAATGAAGGGTTTTAGTTCTCATAATACGAGGTGGAACGCCTACAGCGAGCGCAGAACTCAAATATGCGATTTCGTTATAAAGCGACTTTGCATTCGTCTGGAGCTTGTTTGACGGCTAGAAACGCATGAATCTTGTGTATTTGCATAGAATGAAGGGTTTTTGATCTCATAATACTAGCTGGAACGGCTACAGCGAGCGCAAAACTCAAATATGCGATTTCGTTATATAGCGACTTTGTATTCGTTTGGGGCTTGTTTGGCGGCTAGAAACGCATGAATCTTGTGTGTTTGCTTAGAATGACGAGTTTTTGATCCCATGATACGAGCTGGAACGCCTACAGCGAGCGGAAAACTCAATCGTTCGATTTCGTTATAAAGCTACTTTGCATTCGTTTGGGGCTTGTTTGGCGGCTAGAAACGCATGAATCTTGTGTATTTGCTTAGAATGAAGAGTTTTTTGATCCCATAATACGAGCTGGAACGCCTACAGCGAGCGCAAAACTCAAATATGCGATTTCGTTATAAAGCGACTTTGCATTCGATTGGGGCTTGTTTGGCGGCTAGAAACGCATGAATCTTGTGTAGTTGCATAGAATGAAGGGTTTTTGTTCTCATAATACGAGGTGGAACGCCCACAGCGAGCGCAAAACTCAAATATGCGATTTCGTTATAAAGCGACTTTGCATTCGTCTGGAGCTTGTTTGACGGCTAGAAACGCATGAATCTTGTGTATTTGCATAGAATGAAGGGTTTTTGATCTCATAATACTAGCTGGAACGCCTACAGCGAGCGCAAAACTCAAATATGCGATTTCGTTATAAAGCGACTTTGCATTCGTCTGGAGCTTGTTTGACGGCTAGAAACGCATGAATCTTGTGTATTTGCATAGAATGAAGGGTTTTTGATCTCATAATACTAGCTGGAACGGCTACAGCGAGCGCAAAACTCAAATATGCGATTTCGTTATATAGCGACTTTGTATTCGTTTGGGGCTTGTTTGGCGGCTAGAAACGCATGAATCTTGTGTGTTTGCTTAGAATGACGAGTTTTTGATCCCATAATACGAGCTGGAACGCCTACAGCGAGCGGAAAACTCAATCGTTCGATTTCATTATAAAGCGACTTTGCATTCGATTGGGGCTTGTTTGGCGGCTAGAAACGCATGAATCTTGTGTATTTGCATAGAATTAAGAGTTTTTGATCCCATAATACGAGCTGGAACGCCTACAGCGAGCGCAAAACTCAAATATGCGATTTCGTTTATAAAGCGACTTTGCATTCGATTGGGGCTTGTTTGCCGGCTAGAAACGCATGAATCTTGTGTATTAGCATAGAATGAAGGGTTTTTGATCTCATAATACTAGCTGGAACGCCTACAGCGAGCGCAAAACTCAATCGTTCGATTTCGTTATAAAGCTACTTTGCATTCGTTTGGGGCGTGTTTGGAGGCTAGAAGCGCATGAATCTTGTGTATTTGCTTAGAATGAAGAGTTTTTGATCCCATAATACGAGCTGGAACGCCTACAGCGAGCGAAAAACTCAAATATGCGATTTCGTTATAAAGCGACTTTGCATTCGATTGGGGCTTGTTTGGCGGCTAGAAACGCATGAATCTTGTGTATTTGCATAGAATGAAGGGTTTTTGATCTCATAATACGAGCTGGAACGCGTTCAGCGAGTGCAAAACTCAAATATACGATTTCGTTATAAAGCGACTTTGCATTCGTTTGGGGTTTGTTTGGCGGCTAGAAACGCATGAATTTTGCGTATTTGCATAGAATGAAGAGTTTTTGATCCCATAATTCGAGCTGGAACGCCTACAGCGAGCGCAAAACTCAATCGTTCGATTTCGTTATAAAGCTACTTTGCATTCGTTTGGGGCGTGTTTGGAGGCTAGAAGCGCATGAATCTTGTGTATTTGCTTAGAATGAAGAGTTTTTGATCCCATAATACGAGCTGGAACGCCTACAGCGAGCGCAAAACTCAAATATGCGATTTCGTTATAAAGCGACTTTGCATTCGGTTGGGGCTTGTTTGGCGGCTAGAAACGCATGAATCTTGTGTATTTGCATAGAATGAAGGGTATTTGTTCTCATAATACGAGGTGGAACGCCCACAGCGAGCGCAAAACTCAAATATGCGATTTCGTTATAAAGCGACTTTGCATTCGTCTGGAGCTTGTTTGACGGCTAGAAACGCATGAATCTTGTGTATTTGCATAGAATGAAGGGTTTTTGATCTCATAATACTAGCTGGAACGCCTACAGCGAGCGCAAAACTCAAATATGCGATTTCGTTATATAGCGACTTTGTATTCGTTTGGGGCTTGTTTGGCGGCTAGAAACGCATGAATCTTGTGTGTTTGCTTAGAATGACGAGTTTTTGATCCCATAATCCGAGCTGGAACGCCTACAGCGAGCGGAAAACTCAATCGTTCGATTTCGTTATAAAGCGACTTTGCATTCGATTGGGGCTTGTTTGGCGGCTAGAAACGCATGAATCTTGTGTATTTGCATAGAATGAAGGGTTTTTGTTCTCATAATACGAGGTGGAACGCCTACAGCGAGCGCAAAACTCAAATATGCGATTTCGTTATAAAGCGACTTTGCATTCGTCTGGAGCTTGTTTGACGGCTAGAAACGCATGAATCTTGTGTATTTGCATAGAATGAAGGGTTTTTGATCTCATAATACTAGCTGGAACGGCTACAGCGAGCGCAAAACTCAAATATGCGATTTCGTTATATAGCGACTTTGTATTCGTTTGGGGCTTGTTTGGCGGCTAGAAACGCATGAATCTTGTGTGTTTGCTTAGAATGACGAGTTTTTGATCCCATAATACGAGCTGGAACGCCTACAGCGAGCGCAAAACTCAATCGTTCGATTTCGTTATAAAGCGACTTTGCATACGAGTGGGGCTTGTTTGGCGGCTAGAAACGCATGAATCTTGTGTATTTGCATAGAATGAAGGGTTTTTGTTCTCATAATACGAGGTGGAACGCCTACAGCGAGCGCAAAACTCAAATATACGATTTCGTTATAAAGCGACTTTGCATTCGTTTGGGGTTTGTTTGGCGGCTAGAAACGCATGAATTTTGCGTATTTGCATAGAATGAAGAGTTTTTGATCCCATAATTCGAGCTGGAACGCCTACAGCGAGCGCAAAACTCAATCGTTCGATTTCGTTATAAAGCTACTTTGCATTCGTTTGGGGCGTGTTTGGAGGCTAGAAGCGCATGAATCTTGTGTATTTGCTTAGAATGAAGAGTTTTTGATCCCATAATACGAGCTGGAACGCCTACAGCGAGCGCAAAACTCAAATATGCGATTTCGTTATAAAGCGACTTTGCATTCGATTGGGGCTTGTTTGGCGGCTAGAAACGCATGAATCTTGTGTAGTTGCATAGAATGAAGGGTTTTTGTTCTCATAATACGAGGTGGAACGCCCACAGCGAGCGCAAAACTCAAATATGCGATTTCGTTATAAAGCGACTTTGCATTCGTCTGGAGCTTGTTTGGCGGCTAGAAACGCATGAATCTTGTGTATTTGCATAGAATGAAGGGTTTTTGATCTCATAATACTAGCTGGAATGGCTACAGCGAGCGTAAAACTCAAATATGCAATTTCGTTATAAAGCGACTTTGCATTCGATTGGGGTTTGTTTGGCGGCTAGAAACGCATGAATCTTGTGTATTTGCATAGAATGAAGGGTTTTTGATCTTATAATACGAGCTCGGACGCCTTCAGCGAGCGCAAAACTCAAATATACGATTTCGCTATGAAGCGACTTTGCATTCGTTTGGGGCTTGTTTGGCAGCTAGGAACGCATGAAACTTGTGTATTTGCTTAGAATGAAGAGTTTTTGATCCCATAGTACGAGCTGGAACGCCTACAGCGAGTGCAAAACTCAATCGTTCGATTTCGTTATAAAGCGACTTTGCATTCGATTGGGGCTTGTTTGGCGGCTAGAAATGCATGAATCTTGTGTATTTGCATAGAATGAAGGGTTTTTGTTCTCATAATACGAGGTGGAACGCCCACAGCGAGCGCAAAACTCAAATATGCGATTTCGTTATAAAGCGACTTTGCATTCGTCTGGAGCTTGTTTGGCGGCTAGAAACGCATGAATCTTGTGTATTTGCATAGAATGAAGGGTTTTTGATCTCATAATACTAGCTGGAATGGCTACAGCGAGCGTAAAACTCAAATATGCAATTTCGTTATAAAGCGACTTTGCATTTGATTGGGGCTTGTTTGGCGGCTAGAAACGCATGAATCTTGTGTATTTGCATAGAATGAAGGGTTTTTGATCTTATAATACGAGCTGGGACGCGTTCAGCGAGCGCAAAACTCAATCGTTCGATTTCGGTATAAAGCGACATTGCATTCGATTGGGGCTTGTTTGGGGGCTAGAAACGCATGAATCTTGTGTATTTGCTTAGAATGAAGAGTTTTTGATCTCATAATACGAGGTGGAACGCCTACAGCGAGCGCAACACTCAAATATGCGATTTCGTTATAAAGCGACTTTGCATTCGTCTGGAGCTTGTTTGGCGGCTAGAAACGCATGAATCTTGTGTATTTGCATACAATGAAGGGTTTTTGATCTCATAATACTAGCTGGAACGGCTACAGCGAGCGTAAAACTCAAATATGCAATTTCGTTATAAAGCGACTTTGCATTCGATTGGGGCTTGTTTGGCGGCTAGAAACGCATGAATCTTGTGTATTTGCATAGAATGAAGGGTTTTAGTTCTCATAATACGAGGTGGAACGCCTACAGCGAGCGCAAAACTCAAATATGCGATTTCGTTATAAAGCGACTTTGCATTCGTCTGGAGCTTGTTTGACGGCTAGGAACGCATGAAACTTGTGTATTTGCTTAGAATGAAGAGTTTTTGATCCCATAGTACGAGCTGGAACGCCTACAGCGAGTGCAAAACTCAATCGTTCGATTTCGTTATAAAGCGACTTTGCATTCGATTGGGGCTTGTTTGGCGGCTAGAAATGCATGAATCTTGTGTATTTGCATAGAATGAAGGGTTTTTGTTCTCATAATACGAGGTGGAACGCCCACAGCGAGCGCAAAACTCAAATATGCGATTTCGTTATAAAGCGACTTTGCATTCGTCTGGAGCTTGTTTGGCGGCTAGAAACGCATGAATCTTGTGTATTTGCATAGAATGAAGGGTTTTTGATCTCATAATACTAGCTGGAATGGCTACAGCGAGCGTAAAACTCAAATATGCAATTTCGTTATAAAGCGACTTTGCATTCGATTGGGGCTTGTTTGGCGGCTAGAAACGCATGAATCTTGTGTATTTGCATAGAATGAAGGGTTTTTGATCTTATAATACGAGCTGGGACGCGTTCAGCGAGCGCAAAACTCAATCGTTCGATTTCGGTATAAAGCGACATTGCATTCGATTGGGGCTTGTTTGGGGGCTAGAAACGCATGAATCTTGTGTATTTGCTTAGAATGAAGAGTTTTTGATCTCATAATACGAGGTGGAACGCCTACAGCGAGCGCAACACTCAAATATGCGATTTCGTTATAAAGCGACTTTGCATTCGTCTGGAGCTTGTTTGACGGCTAGAAACGCATGAATCTTGTGTATTTGCATAGAATGAAGGGTTTTTGATCTCATAATACTAGCTGGAACGGCTACAGCGAGCGTAAAACTCAAATATGCAATTTCGTTATAAAGCGACTTTGCATTCGATTGGGGCTTGTTTGGCGGCTAGAAACGCATGAATCTTGTGTATTTGCATAGAATGAAGGGTTTTAGTTCTCATAATACGAGGTGGAACGCCTACAGCGAGCGCAAAACTCAAATATGCGATTTCGTTATAAAGCGACTTTGCATTCGTCTGGAGCTTGTTTGACGGCTAGAAACGCATGAATCTTGTGTATTTGCATAGAATGAAGGGTTTTTGATCTCATAATACTAGCTGGAACGGCTACAGCGAGCGCAAAACTCAAATATGCGATTTCGTTATATAGCGACTTTGTATTCGTTTGGGGCTTGTTTGGCGGCTAGAAACGCATGAATCTTGTGTGTTTGCTTAGAATGACGAGTTTTTGATCCCATGATACGAGCTGGAACGCCTACAGCGAGCGGAAAACTCAATCGTTCGATTTCGTTATAAAGCTACTTTGCATTCGTTTGGGGCGTGTTTGGAGGCTAGAAGCGCATGAATCTTGTGTATTTGCTTAGAATGAAGAGTTTTTGATCCCATAATACGAGCTGGAACGCCTACAGCGAGCGCAAAACTCAAATATGCGATTTCGTTATAAAGCGACTTTGCATTCGATTGGGGCTTGTTTGGCGGCTAGAAACGCATGAATCTTGTGTATTTGCATAGAATGAAGGGTTTTTGTTCTCATAATACGAGGTGGAACGCCCACAGCGAGCGCAAAACTCAAATATGCGATTTCGTTATAAAGCGACTTTGCATTCGTCTGGAGCTTGTTTGACGGCTAGAAACGCATGAATCTTGTGTATTTGCATAGAATGAAGGGTTTTTGATCTCATAATACTAGCTGGAACGCCTACAGCGAGCGCAAAACTCAAATATGCGATTTCGTTATAAAGCGACTTTGCATTCGTCTGGAGCTTGTTTGACGGCTAGAAACGCATGAATCTTGTGTATTTGCATAGAATGAAGGGTTTTTGATCTCATAATACTAGCTGGAACGCCTACAGCGAGCGCAAAACTCAAATATGCGATTTCGTTATATAGCGACTTTGTATTCGTTTGGGGCTTGTTTGGCGGCTAGAAACGCATGAATCTTGTGTGTTTGCTTAGAATGACGAGTTTTTGATCCCATAATACGAGCTGGAACGCCTACAGCGAGCGGAAAACTCAATCGTTCGATTTCATTATAAAGCGACTTTGCATTCGATTGGGGCTTGTTTGGCGGCTAGAAACGCATGAATCTTGTGTATTTGCATAGAATTAAGAGTTTTTGATCCCATAATACGAGCTGGAACGCCTACAGCGAGCGCAAAACTCAAATATGCGATTTCGTTTATAAAGCGACTTTGCATTCGATTGGGGCTTGTTTGCCGGCTAGAAACGCATGAATCTTGTGTATTAGCATAGAATGAAGGGTTTTTGATCTCATAATACTAGCTGGAACGGCTACAGCGAGCGCAAAACTCAATCGTTCGATTTCGTTATAAAGCTACTTTGCATTCGTTTGGGGCGTGTTTGGAGGCTAGAAGCGCATGAATCTTGTGTATTTGCTTAGAATGAAGAGTTTTTGATCCCATAATACGAGCTGGAACGCCTACAGCGAGCGAAAAACTCAAATATGCGATTTCGTTATAAAGCGACTTTGCATTCGATTGGGGCTTGTTTGGCGGCTAGAAACGCATGAATCTTGTGTATTTGCATAGAATGAAGGGTTTTTGATCTCATAATACGAGCTGGAACGCGTTCAGCGAGTGCAAAACTCAAATATACGATTTCGTTATAAAGCGACTTTGCATTCGTTTGGGGTTTGTTTGGCGGCTAGAAACGCATGAATTTTGCGTATTTGCATAGAATGAAGAGTTTTTGATCCCATAATTCGAGCTGGAACGCCTACAGCGAGCGCAAAACTCAATCGTTCGATTTCGTTATAAAGCTACTTTGCATTCGTTTGGGGCGTGTTTGGAGGCTAGAAGCGCATGAATCTTGTGTATTTGCTTAGAATGAAGAGTTTTTGATCCCATAATACGAGCTGGAACGCCTACAGCGAGCGCAAAACTCAAATATGCGATTTCGTTATAAAGCGACTTTGCATTCGATTGGGGCTTGTTTGGCGGCTAGAAACGCATGAATCTTGTGTATTTGCATAGAATGAAGGGTTTTTGTTCTCATAATACGAGGTGGAACGCCCACAGCGAGCGCAAAACTCAAATATGCGATTTCGTTATAAAGCGACTTTGCATTCGTCTGGAGCTTGTTTGACGGCTAGAAACGCATGAATCTTGTGTATTTGCATAGAATGAAGGGTTTTTGATCTCATAATACTAGCTGGAACGGCTACAGCGAGCGCAAAACTCAAATATGCGATTTCGTTATATAGCGACTTTGCATTCGTTTGGGGCTTGTTTGGCGGCTAGAAACGCATGAATCTTGTGTATTTGCTTAGAATGACGAGTTTTTGATCCCATAATCCGAGCTGGAACGCCTACAGCGAGCGGAAAACTCAATCGTTCGATTTCGTTATAAAGCGACTTTGCATTCGATTGGGGCTTGTTTGGCGGCTAGAAACGCATGAATCTTGTGTATTTGCATAGAATGAAGGGTTTTTGTTCTCATAATACGAGGTGGAACGCCTACAGCGAGCGCAAAACTCAAATATGCGATTTCGTTATAAAGCGACTTTGCATTCGTCTGGAGCTTGTTTGACGGCTAGAAACGCATGAATCTTGTGTATTTGCATAGAATGAAGGGTTTTTGATCTCATAATACTAGCTGGAACGGCTACAGCGAGCGCAAAACTCAAATATGCGATTTCGTTATATAGCGACTTTGTATTCGTTTGGGGCTTGTTTGGCGGCTAGAAACGCATGAATCTTGTGTGTTTGCTTAGAATGACGAGTTTTTGATCCCATAATACGAGCTGGAACGCCTACAGCGAGCGCAAAACTCAATCGTTCGATTTCGTTATAAAGCGACTTTGCATTCGATTGGGGCTTGTTTGGCGGCTAGAAACGCATGAATCTTGTGTATTTGCATAGAATGAAGGGTTTTTGTTCTCATAATACGAGGTGGAACGCCTACAGCGAGCGCAAAACTCAAATATACGATTTCGTTATAAAGCGACTTTGCATTCGTTTGGGGTTTGTTTGGCGGCTAGAAACGCATGAATTTTGCGTATTTGCATAGAATGAAGAGTTTTTGATCCCATAATTCGAGCTGGAACGCCTACAGCGAGCGCAAAACTCAATCGTTCGATTTCGTTATAAAGCTACTTTGCATTCGTTTGGGGCGTGTTTGGAGGCTAGAAGCGCATGAATCTTGTGTATTTGCTTAGAATGAAGAGTTTTTGATCCCATAATACGAGCTGGAACGCCTACAGCGAGCGCAAAACTCAAATATGCGATTTCGTTATAAAGCGACTTTGCATTCGTTTGGGGCTTGTTTGGCGGCTAGAAACGCATGAATCTTGTGTAGTTGCATAGAATGAAGGGTTTTTGTTCTCATAATACGAGGTGGAACGCCCACAGCGAGCGCAAAACTCAAATATGCGATTTCGTTATAAAGCGACTTTGCATTCGTCTGGAGCTTGTTTGGCGGCTAGAAACGCATGAATCTTGTGTATTTGCATAGAATGAAGGGTTTTTGATCTCATAATACTAGCTGGAATGGCTACAGCGAGCGTAAAACTCAAATATGCAATTTCGTTATAAAGCGACTTTGCATTCGATTGGGGTTTGTTTGGCGGCTAGAAACGCATGAATCTTGTGTATTTGCATAGAATGAAGGGTTTTTGATCTTATAATACGAGCTCGGACGCCTTCAGCGAGCGCAAAACTCAAATATACGATTTCGCTATGAAGCGACTTTGCATTCGTTTGGGGCTTGTTTGGCAGCTAGGAACGCATGAAACTTGTGTATTTGCTTAGAATGAAGAGTTTTTGATCCCATAGTACGAGCTGGAACGCCTACAGCGAGTGCAAAACTCAATCGTTCGATTTCGTTATAAAGCGACTTTGCATTCGATTGGGGCTTGTTTGGCGGCTAGAAATGCATGAATCTTGTGTATTTGCATAGAATGAAGGGTTTTTGTTCTCATAATACGAGGTGGAACGCCCACAGCGAGCGCAAAACTCAAATATGCGATTTCGTTATAAAGCGACTTTGCATTCGTCTGGAGCTTGTTTG
This sequence comes from Ichneumon xanthorius, assembly GCA_917499995.1. Classification (NCBI taxonomy): domain Eukaryota; kingdom Metazoa; phylum Arthropoda; class Insecta; order Hymenoptera; family Ichneumonidae; genus Ichneumon; species Ichneumon xanthorius. The sequence continues at coordinate 565,744 of CAKJTD010000103.1, forward strand.
GCGGCTAGAAACGCATGAATCTTGTGTATTTGCATAGAATGAAGGGTTTTTGATCTCATAATACTAGCTGGAATGGCTACAGCGAGCGTAAAACTCAAATATGCAATTTCGTTATAAAGCGACTTTGCATTTGATTGGGGCTTGTTTGGCGGCTAGAAATGCATGAATCTTGTGTATTTGCATAGAATGAAGGGTTTTTGATCTTATAATACGAGCTGGGACGCGTTCAGCGAGCGCAAAACTCAATCGTTCGATTTCGGTATAAAGCGACATTGCATTCGATTGGGGCTTGTTTGGGGGCTAGAAACGCATGAATCTTGTGTATTTGCTTAGAATGAAGAGTTTTTGATCTCATAATACGAGGTGGAACGCCTACAGCGAGCGCAACACTCAAATATGCGATTTCGTTATAAAGCGACTTTGCATTCGTCTGGAGCTTGTTTGGCGGCTAGAAACGCATGAATCTTGTGTATTTGCATACAATGAAGGGTTTTTGATCTCATAATACTAGCTGGAACGGCTACAGCGAGCGTAAAACTCAAATATGCAATTTCGTTATAAAGCGACTTTGCATTCGATTGGGGCTTGTTTGGCGGCTAGAAACGCATGAATCTTGTGTATTTGCATAGAATGAAGGGTTTTAGTTCTCATAATACGAGGTGGAACGCCTACAGCGAGCGCAAAACTCAAATATGCGATTTCGTTATAAAGCGACTTTGCATTCGTCTGGAGCTTGTTTGACGGCTAGAAACGCATGAATCTTGTGTATTTGCATAGAATGAAGGGTTTTTGATCTCATAATACTAGCTGGAACGGCTACAGCGAGCGCAAAACTCAAATATGCGATTTCGTTATATAGCGACTTTGTATTCGTTTGGGGCTTGTTTGGCGGCTAGAAACGCATGAATCTTGTGTGTTTGCTTAGAATGACGAGTTTTTGATCCCATGATACGAGCTGGAACGCCTACAGCGAGCGGAAAACTCAATCGTTCGATTTCGTTATAAAGCTACTTTGCATTCGTTTGGGGCGTGTTTGGAGGCTAGAAGCGCATGAATCTTGTGTATTTGCTTAGAATGAAGAGTTTTTGATCCCATAATACGAGCTGGAACGCCTACAGCGAGCGCAAAACTCAAATATGCGATTTCGTTATAAAGCGACTTTGCATTCGATTGGGGCTTGTTTGGCGGCTAGAAACGCATGAATCTTGTGTAGTTGCATAGAATGAAGGGTTTTTGTTCTCATAATACGAGGTGGAACGCCCACAGCGAGCGCAAAACTCAAATATGCGATTTCGTTATAAAGCGACTTTGCATTCGTCTGGAGCTTGTTTGGCGGCTAGAAACGCATGAATCTTGTGTATTTGCATAGAATGAAGGGTTTTTGATCTCATAATACTAGCTGGAATGGCTACAGCGAGCGTAAAACTCAAATATGCAATTTCGTTATAAAGCGACTTTGCATTCGATTGGGGTTTGTTTGGCGGCTAGAAACGCATGAATCTTGGGTATTTGCATAGAATGAAGGGTTTTTGATCTTATAATACGAGCTGGGACGCGTTCAGCGAGCGCAAAACTCAAATATACGATTTCGCTATGAAGCGACTTTGCATTCGTTTGGGGCTTGTTTGGCAGCTAGGAACGCATGAAACTTGTGTATTTGCTTAGAATGAAGAGTTTTTGATCCCATAGTACGAGCTGGAACGCCTACAGCGAGTGCAAAACTCAATCGTTCGATTTCGTTATAAAGCGACTTTGCATTCGATTGGGGCTTGTTTGCCGGCTAGAAACGCATGAATCTTGTGTATTTGCATAGAATGAAGGGTTTTTGATCTCATAATACTAGCTGGAACGGCTACAGCGAGCGCAAAACTCAAATATGCGATTTCGTTATATAGCGACTTCGTATTCGTTTGGGGCTTGTTTGGCGGCTAGAAACGCATGAATCTTATGTATTTGCATAGAATGAAGGTTTTTTGATCTCATAATACTAGCTGGAACGCCTACAGCGAGCGCAAAACTCAATCGTTCGATTTCGTTATAAAGCTACCTTGCATTCGTTTGGGGCGTGTTTGGAGGCTAGAAGCGCATGAATCTTGTGTATTTGCTTAGAATGAAGAGTTTTTGATCCCATAATACGAGCTGGAACGCCTACAGCGAGCGCAAAACTCAAATATGCGATTTCGTTATAAAGCGACTTTGCATTCGATTGGGGCTTGTTTGGCGGCTAGAAACGCATGAATCTTGTGTATTTGCATAGAATGAAGGGTTTTTGTTCTCATAATACGAGGTGGAACGCCTACAGCGAGCGCAAAACTCAAATATGCGATTTCGTTGTAAAGCGACTTTGCATTCGTCTGGAGCTTGTTTGGCGGCTGGAAACGCATGAATCTTGTGTATTTGCATAGAATGAAGGGTTTTTGTTCTCATAATACGAGGTGGAACGCCTACAGCGAGCGCAAAACTATGCGATTTCGTTGTAAAGCGACTTTGCATTCGTCTGGAGCTTGTTTGGCGGCTAGAAACGCACGAATCTTGTGTATTTGCATAGCATGAAGGGTTTTTGTTCTCATAATACGAGGTGGAACGCCTACAGCGAGCGCAACACTCAAATATGCGATTTCGTTATAAAGCGACTTTGCATTCGTCTGGAGCTTGTTTGGCGGCTAGAAACGCATGAATCTTGTGTATTTGCATACAATGAAGGGTTTTTGATCTCATAATACTAGCTGGAACGGCTACAGCGAGCGTAAAACTCAAATATACAATTTCGTTATAAAGCGACTTTGCATTCGATTGGGGCTTGTTTGGCGGCTAGAAACGCATGAATCTTGTGTATTTGCATAGAATGAAGGGTTTTAGTTCTCATAATACGAGGTGGAACGCCTACAGCGAGCGCAAAACTCAAATATGCGATTTCGCTATGAAGCGACTTTGCATTCGTTTGGGGCTTGTTTGGCAGCTAGGAACGCATGAAACTTGTGTATTTGCTTAGAATGAAGAGTTTTTGATCCCATAGTACGAGCTGGAACGCCTACAGCGAGTGCAAAACTCAATCGTTCGATTTCGTTATAAAGCGACTTTGCATTCGATTGGGGCTTGTTTGGCGGCTAGAAATGCATGAATCTTGTGTATTTGCATAGAATGAAGGGTTTTTGTTCTCATAATACGAGGTGGAACGCCCACAGCGAGCGCAAAACTCAAATATGCGATTTCGTTATAAAGCGACTTTGCATTCGTCTGGAGCTTGTTTGACGGCTAGAAACGCATGAATCTTGTGTATTTGCATAGAATGAAGGGTTTTTGATCTCATAATACTAGCTGGAACGGCTACAGCGAGCGCAAAACTCAAATATGCGATTTCGTTATATAGCGACTTTGTATTCGTTTGGGGCTTGTTTGGCGGCTAGAAACGCATGAATCTTGTGTGTTTGCTTAGAATGACGAGTTTTTGATCCCATAATACGAGCTGGAACGCCTACAGCGAGCGGAAAACTCAATCGTTCGATTTCGTTATAAAGCGACTTTGCATTCGATTGGGGCTTGTTTGGCGGCTAGAAACGCATGAATCTTGTGTATTTGCATAGAATGAAGGGTTTTTGTTCTCATAATACGAGGTGGAACGCCTACAGTGAGCGCAAAACTATGCGATTTCGTTGTAAAGCGACTTTGCATTCGTCTGGAGCTTGTTTGGCGGCTAGAAACGCACGAATCTTGTGTATTTGCATAGCATGAAGGGTTTTTGATCTCATAATACTAGCTGGAACGGCTACAGCGAGCGCAAAACTCAAATATGCGATTTCGTTATATAGCGACTTTGTATTCGTTTGGGCCTTGTTTGGTGGCTAGAAACGCATGAATCTTGTGTATTTGCATAGAATGAAGGGTTTTTGATCTCATAATACGAGCTGGAACGCGTTCAGCGAGTGCAAAACTCAAATATACGATTTCGTTATAAAGCGACTTTGCATTCGTTTGGGGTTTGTTTGGCGGCTAGAAGCGCATGAATCTTGTGTATTTGCTTAGAATGAAGAGTTTTTGATCCCATAATACGAGCTGGAACGCCTACAGCGAGCGAAAAACTCAAATATGCGATTTCGTTATAAAGCGACTTTGCATTCGATTGGGGCTTGTTTGGCGGCTAGAAACGCATGAATCTTGTGTATTTGCATAGAATGAAGGGTTTTTGATCTCATAATACGAGCTGGAACGCGTTCAGCGAGTGCAAAACTCAAATATACGATTTCGTTATAAAGCGACTTTGCATTCGTTTGGGGTTTGTTTGGCGGCTAGAAACGCATGAATTTTGCGTATTTGCATAGAATGAAGAGTTTTTGATCCCATAATTCGAGCTGGAACGCCTACAGCGAGCGCAAAACTCAATCGTTCGATTTCGTTATAAAGCTACTTTGCATTCGTTTGGGGCGTGTTTGGAGGCTAGAAGCGCATGAATCTTGTGTATTTGCTTAGAATGAAGAGTTTTTGATCCCATAATACGAGCTGGAACGCCTACAGCGAGCGCAAAACTCAAATATGCGATTTCGTTATAAAGCGACTTTGCATTCGATTGGGGCTTGTTTGGCGGCTAGAAACGCATGAATCTTGTGTATTTGCATAGAATGAAGGGTTTTTGTTCTCATAATACGAGGTGGAACGCCCACAGCGAGCGCAAAACTCAAATATGCGATTTCGTTATAAAGCGACTTTGCATTCGTCTGGAGCTTGTTTGACGGCTAGAAACGCATGAATCTTGTGTATTTGCATAGAATGAAGTGTTTTTGATCTCATAATACTAGCTGGAACGGCTACAGCGAGCGCAAAACTCAAATATGCGATTTCGTTATATAGCGACTTTGTATTCGTTTGGGGCTTGTTTGGCGGCTAGAAAAGCATGAATCTTGTGTGTTTGCTTAGAATGACGAGTTTTTGATCCCATAATCCGAGCTGGAACGCCTACAGCGAGCGGAAAACTCAATCGTTCGATTTCGTTATAAAGCGACTTTGCATTCGATTGGGGCTTGTTTGGCGGCTAGAAACGCATGAATCTTGTGTATTTGCATAGAATGAAGGGTTTTTGTTCTCATAATACGAGGTGGAACGCCTACAGCGAGCGCAAAACTCAAATATGCGATTTCGTTATAAAGCGACTTTGCATTCGTCTGGAGCTTGTTTGACGGCTAGAAACGCATGAATCTTGTGTATTTGCATAGAATGAAGGGTTTTTGATCTCATAATACTAGCTGGAACGGCTACAGCGAGCGCAAAACTCAAATATGCGATTTCGTTATATAGCGACTTTGTATTCGTTTGGGGCTTGTTTGGCGGCTAGAAACGCATGAATCTTGTGTGTTTGCTTAGAATGACGAGTTTTTGATCCCATAATACGAGCTGGAACGCCTACAGCGAGCGCAAAACTCAATCGTTCGATTTCGTTATAAAGCGACTTTGCATTCGATTGGGGCTTGTTTGGCGGCTAGAAACGCATGAATCTTGTGTATTTGCATAGAATGAAGGGTTTTTGTTCTCATAATACGAGGTGGAACGCCTACAGCGAGCGCAAAACTATGCGATTTCGTTGTAAAGCGACTTTGCATTCGTCTGGAGCTTGTTTGGCGGCTAGAAACGCACGAATCTTGTGTATTTGCATAGCATGAAGGGTTTTTGATCTCATAATACTAGCTGGAACGGCTACAGCGAGCGCAAAACTCAAATATGCGATTTCGTTATATAGCGACTTTGTATTCGTTTGGGCCTTGTTTGGTGGCTAGAAACGCATGAATCTTGCGTATTTGCATAGAATGAAGGGTTTTTGATCTCATAATACGAGCTGGAACGCGTTCAGCGAGTGCAAAACTCAAATATACGATTTCGTTATAAAGCGACTTTGCATTCGTTTGGGGCTTGTTTGGCGGCTAGAAACGCATGAATTTTGCGTATTTGCATAGAATGAAGAGTTTTTGATCCCATAATTCGAGCTGGAACGCCTACAGCGAGCGCAAAACTCAATCGTTCGATTTCGTTATAAAGCTACTTTGCATTCGTTTGGGGCGTGTTTGGAGGCTAGAAGCGCATGAATCTTGTGTATTTGCTTAGAATGAAGAGTTTTTGATCCCATAATACGAGCTGGAACGCCTACAGCGAGCGCAAAACTCAAATATGCGATTTCGTTATAAAGCGACTTTGCATTCGATTGGGGCTTGTTTGGCGGCTAGAAACGCATGAATCTTGTGTAGTTGCATAGAATGAAGGGTTTTTGTTCTCATAATACGAGGTGGAACGCCCACAGCGAGCGCAAAACTCAAATATGCGATTTCGTTATAAAGCGACTTTGCATTCGTCTGGAGCTTGTTTGGCGGCTAGAAACGCATGAATCTTGTGTATTTGCATAGAATGAAGGGTTTTTGATCTCATAATACTAGCTGGAATGGCTACAGCGAGCGTAAAACTCAAATATGCAATTTCGTTATAAAGCGACTTTGCATTCGATTGGGGTTTGTTTGGCGGCTAGAAACGCATGAATCTTGTGTATTTGCATAGAATGAAGGGTTTTTGATCTTATAATACGAGCTGGGACGCGTTCAGCGAGCGCAAAACTCAAATATACGATTTCGCTATGAAGCGACTTTGCATTCGTTTGGGGCTTGTTTGGCAGCTAGGAACGCATGAAACTTGTGTATTTGCTTAGAATGAAGAGTTTTTGATCCCATAGTACGAGCTGGAACGCCTACAGCGAGTGCAAAACTCAATCGTTCGATTTCGTTATAAAGCGACTTTGCATTCGATTGGGGCTTGTTTGGCGGCTAGAAATGCATGAATCTTGTGTATTTGCATAGAATGAAGGGTTTTTGTTCTCATAATACGAGGTGGAACGCCCACAGCGAGCGCAAAACTCAAATATGCGATTTCGTTATAAAGCGACTTTGCATTCGTCTGGAGCTTGTTTGACGGCTAGAAACGCATGAATCTTGTGTATTTGCATAGAATGAAGGGTTTTTGATCTCATAATACTAGCTGGAACGGCTACAGCGAGCGCAAAACTCAAATATGCGATTTCGTTATATAGCGACTTTGTATTCGTTTGGGGCTTGTTTGGCGGCTAGAAACGCATGAATCTTGTGTGTTTGCTTAGAATGACGAGTTTTTGATCCCATAATACGAGCTGGAACGCCTACAGCGAGCGGAAAACTCAATCGTTCGATTTCGTTATAAAGCGACTTTGCATTCGATTGGGGCTTGTTTGGCGGCTAGAAACGCATGAATCTTGTGTATTTGCATAGAATGAAGGGTTTTTGTTCTCATAATACGAGGTGGAACGCCTACAGCGAGCGCAAAACTATGCGATTTCGTTGTAAAGCGACTTTGCATTCGTCTGGAGCTTGTTTGGCGGCTAGAAACGCACGAATCTTGTGTATTTGCATAGCATGAAGGGTTTTTGATCTCATAATACTAGCTGGAACGGCTACAGCGAGCGCAAAACTCAAATATGCGATTTCGTTATATAGCGACTTTGTATTCGTTTGGGCCTTGTTTGGTGGCTAGAAACGCATGAATCTTGTGTATTTGCATAGAATGAAGGGTTTTTGATCTCATAATACGAGCTGGAACGCGTTCAGCGAGTGCAAAACTCAAATATACGATTTCGTTATAAAGCGACTTTGCATTCGTTTGGGGTTTGTTTGGCGGCTAGAAACGCATGAATTTTGCGTATTTGCATAGAATGAAGAGTTTTTGATCCCATAATTCGAGCTGGAACGCCTACAGCGAGCGCAAAACTCAATCGTTCGATTTCGTTATAAAGCTACTTTGCATTCGTTTGGGGCGTGTTTGGAGGCTAGAAGCGCATGAATCTTGTGTATTTGCTTAGAATGAAGAGTTTTTGATCCCATAATACGAGCTGGAACGCCTACAGCGAGCGCAAAACTCAAATATGCGATTTCGTTATAAAGCGACTTTGCATTCGATTGGGGCTTGTTTGGCGGCTAGAAACGCATGAATCTTGTGTAGTTGCATAGAATGAAGGGTTTTTGTTCTCATAATACGAGGTGGAACGCCCACAGCGAGCGCAAAACTCAAATATGCGATTTCGTTATAAAGCGACTTTGCATTCGTCTGGAGCTTGTTTGGCGGCTAGAAACGCATGAATCTTGTGTATTTGCATAGAATGAAGGGTTTTTGATCTCATAATACTAGCTGGAATGGCTACAGCGAGCGTAAAACTCAAATATGCAATTTCGTTATAAAGCGACTTTGCATTCGATTGGGGTTTGTTTGGCGGCTAGAAACGCATGAATCTTGTGGATTTGCATAAAATGAAGGGTTTTTGATCTCATAATACGAGCTGGAACGCCTACAGCGAGCGCAAAATTCAATCGTTCGATTTCGTTATAAAGCGACTTTGCATTCGATTGGGGCTTGTTTGGCGGCTAGAAACGGATGAATCTTGTGTATTTGCATAGAATGAAGGGTTTTTGATCTCATACTACGAGCTGGAATGCGTTCAGCGAGCGCAAAACTCAAATATACGATTTCGTTATAAAGCGACTTTGCATTCGTTTGGGGCTTGTTTGGCGGCTAGAAACGTATGAATCTTGTGTATTTGCATAAAATGAAGGGTTTTTGATCTCATAATACGAGCTGGAACGCCTACAGCGAGCGCAAAATTCAATCGTTCGATTTCGTTATAAAGCGACTTTGCATTCGATTGGGGCTTGTTTGGCGGCTAGAAACGGATGAATCTTGTGTATTTGCATAGAATGAAGGGTTTTTGATCTCATACTACGAGCTGGAACGCCTACAGCGAGCGCAAAACTCAATCGTTCGATTTCGTTATAAATCGACTTTGCATTCGATTGGGGCTTGTTTGGCGGCTAGAAACGCATGAATCTTGTGTATTTGCATAGAATTAAGAGATTTTGATCCCATAATGCGAGCTGGAACGCCTACAGCGAGCGCAAAACTCAATCGTTCGATTTCGTTATAAAGCGACTTTGCATTCGATTGGGGCTTGTTTGGCGGCTAGAAACGGATGAATCTTGTGTATTTGCATAGAATGAAGGGTTTTTGATCTCATACTACGAGCTGGAACGCCTACAGCGAGCGCAAAACTCAATCGTTCGATTTCGTTATAAATCGACTTTGCATTCGATTGGGGCTTGTTTGGCGGCTAGAAACGCATGAATCTTGTGTATTTGCATAGAATGAAGAGTTCTTGATCCCATAATACGCGCTGGAACGCCTACAGCGAGCGCAAAACTCAATCGTTCGATTTCGTTATAAAGTCACTTTGCATTCGATTGGGGCTTGTTTGGCGGCTAGAAACGCATGAATCTTGTGTATTTGCATAGAATGAAGGGTTTTTGATCCCATAATACTAGCTGGAACGCGTTCAGCGAGCGCAAAACTCAAATATACGATTTCGTTATAAAGCGACTTTGCATTCGTTTGGGGTTTGTTTGGCGGCTAGAAACGCATGAATTTTGCGTATTTGCATAGAGTGAAGAGTTCTTGATCCCATAATACGCGCTGGAACGCCTACAGCGAGCGCGAAAGTCAATCGTTCGATTTCGTTATAAAGTCACTTTGCATTCGATTGGGGCTTGTTTGGCGGCTAGAAACGCATGAATCTTGTGTATTTGCATAGAATGAAGGGTTTTTGATCCCATAATACTAGTTGGAACGGCTACAGCGAGCGCAAAACTCAAATATGCGATTTCGTTATAAAGCGACTTTGCATTCGATTGGGGCTTGTTTGGCGGCTAGAAACGCATGAATCTTGTGTTTTTGCATAGAATGAAGGGTTTTGGATCTCATATTACGAGCTGGAATGCCTACATCGAACGCAAAACTCAATCGTTCGATTTCGTTATAAAGCGACTTTGCATTCGTTTGGGGCTTGTGTGGAGGCTAGAAGCGCATGAATCTTGTGTATTTGCTTAGAATGACGAGTTTTTGATCCCATAATACGAGCTGGAACGCCTACAGCGAGTGCAAAACTCAATCGTTCGATTTCGTTATAAAGCGACTTTGCATTCGATTGGGGCTTGTTTGGCGGCTAGAAACGCATGAATCTTGTGTATTTGCATAGAATGAAGGGTTTTTGATCTCATAATACGAGCTGGAACGCCTACATCGAGCGCAAAACTCAATCCTTCGATTTCGTTATAAAGCGACTTTGCAATCGATTGGGGCTTATTTGGCGGCTAGGAACGCATGAATCTTGTGTATTTGCATAGAATGAAGGGTTTTTGATGTCATAATACGAGCTGGAACGCCTGCAGCGAGCGCAAACCTCAAATATGCGATTTCGTTATAAAGCGATCTTGCATTCGATTGGGGCTTGTTTGGCGGCTAGAAACGCATGAATCTTATGTATTGGCATAGAATGAAGGGTTTTTTTATCTCATATTACGAGCTGGAACGCCTACATCGAGCGCAAAACTCAATCGTTCGATTTCTTTATAAAGCGACTTTGCATTCGTTTGGGGCTTGTTTGGCGGCTAGAAACGAATGAATCTTATGTATTTGCTTAGAATGAAGAGTTTTTGATCCTGTTACGTCCTGTGAATTTTTAGTCAAATTCACTGACGCAACTGGTCGAAAATCGATAAATGTTCAATAACAAAATAATAAATTTACAAGGAATTTAGAGTCAATTTTCGAGTCGTCATAGTAAAAATTATATTAACAAAGTAACTACTGAAAGGTGATCGCACGTCAAATAATTAATAATTGCGTATTTAAATCCGTGAACGATTTAATTTGGTGATTGGGATAGCAACAATCACATGATTGACAATGTGAAACAATGTGGGTATTCGACTCGCTCTCGAAGGTCATCGACAGCGAGAATACCTCGGGTTCATACCCATTGTCTTAATTATAACGCAAAAGCAATACGAATCTTTCCCACATGCGAAAGGAGATGACACCTTATCGCTCTAACACGCGGAGCGAGGCGACGCACGTACGCACACAGCGGTGCAGCCAAAGAATCGGTGTAACTGTCTCAAAGCGATTGATTGGGAGAATTACCGTCAGCGCTAATGAGTGCAGCACCTCTCAGAGGATAATTAATTAAATTAATGTAAAGACAAATAATAATAAATTATTAACAATAGGCTCATTTGAGTTGAATATTTGTGGAGAAAGACCAGTCATTCAATAATTAAATATTAATTCAGTAAAATCAAGATTGATGAATCATTTGGGTCAAATCGTCGATATCAATTATTATAAACAAAGGGAGAATCGTTAATATTATAATCGGGAAAATTACTTTATATATTAAAACAATATTTTTATTGTCAGGGGAATAGATAAAAGAGTAGTTAATAGTGGAGAATTAATTAATATCATTCGAGATGAATTTTTAGGGTTTTATTGTAATTTAAGAGAAGTTAAATAATTATTCGTTGAAATCCGGAATTTATAAGGAAAATGTAAACAAATTAAATTAATCAAGGGAATAACTTTCGATAGAAACAACATAGAAATTTCGTTTAAATTTCTAAGTTCTTCTAATCTAAAACGAAAAATAAGAGAGTCAGTTGTTAAATCGGGAAATTATTGTAAAAGTTAAAAATGGTAAAATTATTGAAATAAGCAATGTAAGATGTCAAGACCGATCGATAATGACCGAGGAAGGGGACCAGCCGATCAGCCGGTAGCTTACTGGACATCAGCGGATGCGACGGGGAGCTTGGTGGCGCGGGCGCCCCCCCGACCGAAACGATAAAAGAAGGTCCTCAAGGGCGGAACGTCAGCTCCTCGCGAAACTTCTAATTGTCGAGAAGTCATTATTCCCAGACCATTTAAACAGAACTTTGATTGTTTTGAAAACCTCTCAATATTTGGAAGTCTTGAAGTATACGATTAAAATAATATCTGAAGATTAACTATTAATCATCAATAAATAAATTGTTCATATCCATAATTGAAACAATTCGGAGTTATCAATTATTATCATCTTCATCATTGATTCTGGTCATCCATTCCATCATTATCTCTTCTGAAATAACCAAGGAAGGATGGAAGGAAGGACGAGGAATTCCGAAACCAACAAATTCATTTTTGACCATTCCAACATATTGGGACGAGTAATTTATTTTTGAATCATCGTAAGTCATTGAAACTTTTAAATTTTTATTCATTCATTTCGTTTTCATCTCTGATTCAACGAATATTTTATTTTGTTTGTTTATCAAATTTTAATTAACTATTTTAATAATCCAAAGATAAATAATATTCAATCCGGCATTTTGATTACGTTAACGAGAGATAGCTTTAAAATTAAGAGCCGAGTCGATTGATTTTTCTCCAAGGACGTCCAAGGTAGAGTGACGAACCCGACGGTCAGAGATAACGTTAGCCTTGATTATCAGTGTCGCGCAGTGCACCGCGAGCCACCAGGAGTCTTATTTCACTACGCTACTACGGTATGTCAGGGCCACGCGGAGTATCATAATCGTTCGACGTAGTAAACACCGCGCGCTAATAATTCTCTTATATTCTTTTCGACATGCATTCTCAGCCCATCCCTGAATAAATTTCCGAAAGGTTAGATTCAAAAGGGGCACTGTCCTGATAAAGCGTCACATGCGATAAACGTGTAATAGGGAGAGAAATCTCCTTTACCGTAGATGCAGGAAAATGCTGATCAGGACGTAACATAAATTTTGGGTGTTCGTCCGGGATATAAAAGAGTTTGCATGCCGAAAAATAAATTAATAAACAATTTCAAATAAAAAAGAAATATATAAATAAATAAATAAATTTAAAAAAAATAAATAAAAATTTAACAAATATATAAAGTCGGTGAAATTAACTATGAAATTAAATAAATTAATTAAGTATAAATGCCTTTTACTCGATCTCAAGGAAAAGTTTCTGAAAAGTGCCTCAGTGTATATCCGGGAAATAAGAAAAATACCAAATCAAAAGCTGTAAATTCTAAACTTACAAAGAAATTGCCAGGAAAAAAAGGTAGACAATCAAAATCAACAGATACATCTGAATTAACAAAAGAAAATTATATGGTTCTTGAAGATTTGCCAAGTAGTGATCAAGAAAATAATATCGAGCCTTGTTCATCCAGAACGAAATCAAACGAGTGTGACAATTCTGAATTATCTGGGTCGGAAGAGAGAAGTGTGAGTGAACATCAGGGTAACGTAGAAAATCGAATTGAAGTACTTGAACAAGGGATAATAAAAGCACACAGTGAAACCTCATTATTGAGTCTCGATATCTCTCGTCTTGCACGAAATTTCGCCAATGACAATATTACTCCGGGTGTCAGATTTAACTCAGGAATAAATGCATCATCAACGCATCGTTTACGATCTAGTTCGGTGGATACTCCGATTAAACCAAGGTCCGGTATAAAATCGTGTATAAAAGTAAGTTCAATAAGAACAAAAAGTGCTCCATGTGTTTGTACTGAAGAACAAGATAAAGAAAATGGCGAATTATTTGAAGATAAAAATAAAAATTCGAGTCAAATAAATGATACAGTCGCGGCCGAATCTAGTGACAACGAAGAAAACAGTAATTACGACGAAGCGGAAAAATCCGAAGCTGCATCAATACCTGCAGCTAATTTAATATCTTTTAGATCTTGTGCCAATACGATATCAGCACAAGAACATTTGCGACAAATTTTTGCAATTTGCGGAGGTATACGTCCACATCCTATCAGAATCATTTCAAACGAGGTAGTTAAAAATCTTTTCGAAAATATGGAGCCAACAAGGAATTTAAATCAACAGAGTGCTGAAGTAAATAATGGGAGAAATGATGACGGGAGAGATGACAGGAACAATAATAGCAGAGGTAACGGAGGAGGTGATCGCGGTGACGGAGATAGTGCCGGAGGGAGTAATAATTCGCCTCGCCAATCGAGTTCAATGCATGGAACACAGAGGGGATTTCAAGATAAGGGAGTATGGAAAGCAGCTGTCAAAATAATTCCCGAATTTGATGGAAAGAAAACAAAGTTAGGTCCATATCTTCAGGGTTTAGATAATGCCATAAAAGAGGTAGGACCGGAGTTCGAGGCAGAAGTGATGAGGGCGGCAAGAAGTAGATTGGTCGGTGAAATATGGGAAGACGTTAATGACATCAATTTTGATAGACTCCATAATTATATAGAATACATTCAACGAAGATATGATCCTCCAAAAGATATAGTTCAACTAACGGGAGAATTGGGTAATACTATACAATTACAAAATGAAAATGTATACGAATTTGCAAGGAAAATACGACATTGTGTTAGGAAAATGAAAGAGTCAAAACATTACGCTGAAGGATGTTTGAGTGCGGAGGGAAAAAGGTTAATTGAGGAAATGGCAATTAAAAGTTTTAAACGAGGATTGAAATCAGAAATAAAGGGTCAAATGAAAAATGAACAAAATTCACTCGAAGAGGCGATAAGCGCAGCTTTAGAAATCGAACTAGAAATATCTGAGAGTTGTAAATTGAGACAGTTAATAGAGCCAAATTCGATGACAATGAAAGAAATAGACAGGGGTACAAAGAAAGTTGGCATAAAATTTGTTGAACCCGTAGAAGAAGTAACTATGGCACCATTTACTGAAAATCAAAAGATAATAATTTGTCAATTCTGTAAAGGTCAAGGACATTCTGCAGATAAATGTCCCAGAGGACCTAACAATGACGTAATTCATATTTGTCAGTATTGTAACAAACGGGGACATCTGGCAGATAAATGTAGAAGCATGGGATGTGGAATTTGCGGTCGTAAGGGACATTGGGCTGAAATTTGCAATCAGAAAGAACAAAGTGAAAGTGACAGAACGTCTAATGAACGTCAAAATCGACAACCTATTCAACAAAATTACCGACAAAGTCAAAATTCGGGAAATTTTAATTCCGATAGCTACGACGATAGTCGTCAAAATCAGAATTATAACCAAAATTTCAATCAAAATTCACGAGCCAATTATAATCAAAATTCAAATTTCAATCAGAATCAAAATTTTTACCAGAATCGAAATTTTAATCAAAATCAAAATTTTAATCCCAACCAAAATCGAAATTTTAATCCCAACCAAAATCGAAATTTCAGTCCAGGTTTTAACCAAAATCGAAATTTTAACCAACATTATAATCGTAATCAAAATTATCACCATCAAAATTTTGATCAAAATCGGAGTTTTAATCCAAATCGTAACTTCAATCCAAATTTTAATCAAAATCGGAATTATAATGCAAATTATAATCAGAATCGAAATGACAATTCAAATTTTAATCAAAATCGGAATTTTAACTCGGATTTAAATCACGGAAATAATCAAATGTCAAATGATAGAGGTGCAATGTCCTATGCACAAGCGGCTAATCAACCTTCTCAATCAAATAATGCTAACGTGATTTGTCATCACTGTGGAATAAAGGGACATGTGGTGTATGAATGTCCACAACGCGTACAGTATAATAACAGGCGAGATGCGTTGCAGGGAAACGAGAGTGGCCAGCCAGTAAAGGGTGCGCCGGCAGAGGCCAAAGCGAATCCGCACCCAATATATGCCATACGGACTGTGTCTCAACAGTAGAGGAACAATGTCGAATAATTGACATATTTTTGGTAAGGCCAGAGAAAGGAATTATTCCTCCTACGATTGAATTAAAAAGTAATGACCTTCAGAATTCTGTAATTATGTTGTTGGATACAGGAGCCGGTAAAAATGTGCTAAAAGAAAAGTGTTTACATGAAAATAATATCATATATAGAGATGAGATTTTGAGGCTTAGTGGAATAACAGACCAATTTGTTTATACATCAGGATATGTAATAATCGAAACTTTAGGACGAGAAGCAGTATATCATATTGTGGCTAATAATTTCCCTACAAAGCAAGATGGAATTTTGTCTAACGATTATTTTCGGGAAAATTTGGTTAAAATAGACTATGAGTATAGTGTGCTCAAAGTTCGTGACAAGGAAATAGAATTTTTCACGCGAGAAAGTATGATTTTTCCACCAAAAACTAAAAAGGTTTTTTATGTAAGAATAAACGATGACACAGTTCGTGAAGGATTTTTGCCTCCGATTGACTTGGGTGAGGGAATAATTGTTGAACAAGGTCTTGTACAGAATATTAATGGAAAGTGCTTTATCAATATTACCAATAATCGAGACGAAGAAATTGAAATACTGATTCCTACTATGAAATTGGCAAAAAGTTCTACCGAGATTACAGAAATAACGGTGGTAGAGAAAGTATCAGATGGGGAAGTATATGTGATTGCTGAAAATGATGAAAATTATATAGATGTGGTCGAAAGAAATTCTGGAATTGTCGAAAATAATTCAATGATGGAAAATAAAAATGAAGAAATACAATCGATGGAAAATAATGAAGAGAATAACCAAGTTGATGAAGATAAATGGGTAAAGATACCGTACGAAACATTTGAAACAGCTGTGGACAGAGTTAAAAAGGAAATGGAAAAAGAAAAAGATTTAAATAAGGAAAGTACAAGTTTGAGAGAATTAATAACAGAAAATACAATAAAAAGTCAGATAACGGTTACAGAAGAAAATATAAACAAAGAAGAGAATTTGGATAAAGATAAAGAAATTGATGTCGAAAATTTGATAGAGATATCGTACGAAGAACTTGCGCCAAAATCAAAAGAAATAGAAAAGTTGAAAGAAAAAAAGGAACAACGAAGAAATTTAAATAAAAGGAAAAAAATTATAGAAAATGTTCAAACATATGAGGTTTGTGATCCCTTGATAGGAGTTCGATTTTATGATTTGGAAAAATGTTTATGTGTTAATGCTAAACTCCAGGATGAAACTCGATTACTGAAAGTTTTAAAATTGTTGAGATTGACTGGATTAGACGAACAAGAGACAAACGCTGTACATGAAATTATTAAATATGGGACAGATCGATTCCACATACCAGGGGAAAGATTAGAAGCAACAAACGTGATAACACATCGAATTCCAACTACGGACGATTTTCCAGTTAATTCTAAACAATATCGATTCCCCGAAGTTCACAAAGATGAGATAAGGAGACAAATAGCAGAATTTCTTGAAGCCGGATATATCAGAGAATCGACCTCTCCATATAATACACCTGTGTGGGTTGTACCTAAGAAACTAGATTCACAAGGAAATAAGAAGTGGAGGGTAGTCTTGGATTTCAGACAGTTGAATGATAAAACAATTGGGGATGCTTATCCTTTACCTAATATTGTTGATATATTAGACCAGTTGGGAGGAGCTCAATATTTTTCGGTTTTTGATTTAGCCTCGGGATTTTATCAAATAAAAATGCATCCAGACGATTGTCATAAAACTGCATTCACGACTCCATATGGACATTACGAATATGTTCGAATGCCAATGGGATTAAAGAACGCGCCTCCTACATTTCAACGAGCAATGGATATAGTTTTAATGGGTTTGCAAGGTCAAGAATTATTCGTTTATTTAGATGATATCGTAGTATACGCGAAAACTTTGGAGGAACATAACGAGAAATGCAAACGGTTGATAGACAGGCTAAGGCAAGCCAACATGACTTTACAACCGGATAAGTGTGAATTTTTAAAAAGGGAAGTTGGGTATCTGGGACATGTGATTAGTCGTGATGGTTTAAAACTTGATCCAAAGAAAATAGAAGCAGTCAGAAATTTTCCAAGGCCAACTAACGCAAAGAAAATTCGTCAATTTCTGGGAATAACAGGGTATTATCGTAGTGTTACGTCCGGTGAATTTTACCAAAAATTCACTGACGCAACCGACTGAAAATCCACAAATTTGGAAATAAAATAATAGTCAGGAAAGTCATAGAAAATCCATTAAAAAAATTATAACACGATTATTAATTATGCGTCAGCCAGCATTGAATGATTCAATTCAGTGATTGGCATAGCAACAGTTGAGTAACTAAAAAAATCGCAAGAGGTATATTCAGGTTGCTGGACAGGTATCATCTGCAGCGAGCATACTTTTGGCTTCCTGAAGATCTCATTGTTTTAATTGAGACCGGAAAGGGCACTCCGAATCCTTAGCTAAATGCGTCGGGAGACGGAGCCTTATCGCTCCAATACATAGCGCGGAGCGACGCACATACGCACACAACGGTGCAGCCAGAGAATCCGTGTGACTGTCTCGAGGCGACTGATTGGCAAAATCACCGTCGGCGCTAACGAGTGCAGCACCTCTCAGGGCATAATTATTCAAAATATTATTTAAAGTATATTTAATTGTTTTTGATATAAACAACATCGGAATATACCAAATGTGGAGATTTCGCCAGAAAATAATGAATGAATCGATTATCTAATAAAATCACGAATGAAACGAAGTTTGGGTCAAATCGTTAATATAAAGTTGTCATAAACATTTATGACTTATTATTATGTATTATTATTATCATCGGGGAAATTAATTAACACATTAAAATCATAGTTTACTATCACTAGAATAGGCAAATAAAATAGTCAGTAGCAGAGAATTAATTATTATCATCCGAGAAAAATATTTAGAGACATTAAATAATTATCCGTTGAAAAACAGGAATTTATAAGCAATATTTGGAATAGTTTGAATAATCGGGTGTATAACTTTGGATAGGAAAATCGTAGAAACTTCGTTCAAATTTGTGAATTCTTGTTGTTTAAATCTAAGATTGTCAGAGTAATTTGTTTATCACGAAAATCATTGTGAAGACCAGAATTCTGAAATTATTAAAATAAGCTGCGGAAGACGCCAAAACCGATCGATATTGACCGAAGAAGGGGACGGCTGATGCAACGGATAGTTCGGAGGCGCGGGTGCCCCCCGATCAAAACAATAAAAGAGGCACTTCCAAGGGCGGAAGCACAGTCTTGCGGGCGACATACCTCTACCTCTTCGTGACAGTTGTCTTTCGCGGGCCGGAACCAGTCATCTGACGCATACATCTACAGTTATTATCCGCGGAAAACTAATTATTGTCTAGAAGTCTTTGACTTCTCACGGAATATTGTATCAACACAGTTAAAATTTCAATATAGTTTCGGAGTCTGAATTTTGGAGTTAACAATCAAATAAATATTCTGAATTTTCGACGGATAAATAAATTGGAGTTCAACGAAAAGTTATTTCATCATCCTGCATATTTCGATATCAGCATTTACTCGTCCATCTCATCATTCATCGTTGATAAATCGACTTTCCCTGAAAGAAAGAAGGAAGGAAGGAAGGAAGTAAGGAAGGAGGAATTCGGAATCAACATCTTTCATCCATTTTCGATCATTCCATTCATAAGAGTCATTCATTGACAATCACCGTAAGTCATCGAATTATTTAAATTCAAATCATTTATTTTATTTCAACGATCGTCCTTGAATAATTTATTCCATTGACCAACAATTAATTATCCTGAACATTTGAGGAACTTGTCGAATTATTTAATTTCAATTCATTTTATCTCATCGGTCATTTTGAGATTTTATTCTTTTGTTATTTCACCGGATGTTAATTAACTATCTCGAATCATTATCAATCAATAATCAGGGTTTCAATAAATCATAGTTTGAATTTAAAAGTCGAGATCTTCGATCCTTTTTCGGGAGACCCAGGGTATAGAGCAATGAACTCAACGTTTGGAGATAACGCTGGCCTTCAGTCGGTGGCGGGCAGCATTGCGCGACCGTGAGGGATCTAATTACACAGCCTTGCTACGGTGTGTCAGGGTCAAGTGAGGAATCATAATATTTTGAACGTGATGGACACCTTATAAGATCATCGAGCTATATTCTTTTCGACATGCAGACTCAGCCCACCCCTGAATAATTTTCCGAAAGGTTAGATTCAAAAGGGGCACTGTTCTGGTAAAGCGTCACATGCGATAAACGCGTAATAGGGAGAGAAATCTCCTTTACCGTAGATGCAGGAAAAAGCTGATCAGGACGTAACATTATTTTATGGGGGCTCGTCCGGGATGATAAGAGTTTGCACGTCGAAATTAAATAAATAAATAACTTCAAATAAAATAAAACAAAATAACACGAAAATAAATAAATAAACAATTTCAAATAAAATAAAAATAAAATAACGAATGAATAAATAATTGAGAAAAATTCCAAATAAATAATTAAATAATTTCAAATAAATTAAATAAATAAATAAACAAATAAAATCAGCAAATTCAATAATGATAACAAGGAAATAAATAAAATATAAATGCCTTACACTCGATCTAAGGGAAGCGTTTCCGATAAATGCCTCCATGAGTATCCAGGAGACAGAAAGAATTCAAAGCCGAAAAATTCAAAACCATTGCCAGTAGTGAAAACTAAAGTGTCAAAATCTACTAATACTCCGGAAAGAATTGAGGACTATATGGTGTCTGACGATTTGATACGGGATTGTTGTACCCCGGATAGGGTAGTAGCACCCTACTAGTAATACAACACAAATTAAGTAATATTAATACGTAGTTATTACGTATAGTATTACAACACAAATTAAGTAATATTAAGACGTAGTTATTAACACGTCATTAATATATTTAATTAATATAATAATGTAGTAATATTAAATATTAACATTAAACATTATTAAACGTTTTCGCGCAACAACATAATATTATACTATATTCGTATAATAGTATAATATTATAAAATAGTCGTAATAATATACCGTCGTATATTATTCGTATAATAGTATATTATAAAATAGTCTTAATAATATACCGTCGTATATTATAGTATTGTAGCATACATTCCAGTTCGGACAGCGGTGTCCGAAAAGTGGAGCAACTCCGGTTGCACAATATCGAGGTATGCAGCGGCACGCGACGAGCGCGCGTCGCTGCAACGAAATTCCCCAAAAACCTGAGTCAGCCGTTAAGCAATCACGGGCGACTCGGTAATTAGAGCATCGACTCGAGAATCACCGAGTCACCTATGTCGAAATAAAAACATGCTCCAAATCCCGTTTTCGAAGAAGCGAGGATTTGGAAAGATAATTGTTTACAGAAATAAAGTAAACCATAAACATCTAAACAATATTAAGCTGACGTGCCTGCTCTCTTATTCGTATATAAGGGATCGAGAGCAGACACTCATCAGTCTCTTCGGAACTCCTGATTCTTACGGTTGACTATAGGGATACACCTCGAGCACAACTCAAACACGATAAGTGGGTCGGGTCATTGTAAACCCCTATCGTGAAAGATTAACGCCGGAGTGTCGTTAATCTAGAAGGTGTATCAGCGTACAGAGTGTATCAGCGGTTGGTAATTCAAAGGACATACGTAAGCATAACTAGAGCTTTAGCCAATAAACGAAAGTAACAATGAATAACATATAAACAGCAATACCCAAACGATGGAATAATCAAACATTAATAATAAAACATCGAAAGATAAATTAATGGAGCATTGTTGGATAACATAAGAGCTCCAACCAAGAAATAAGTCTACGTCGAGTTGAACGTAGTGCGGGCCAAAGAAGGGAACTTTAATCGAAGGTTCCTGATAAGCATTGTTATATAGCAAATATAACAATGCCTTACTAAACATATTAACTATCTAAATATCCTGTTTCACCTATATAAATTGTTAAATAAATATTGTTAATTGAATAAATCTATATTTGTACTTCACTTGGGTTCCAACCCTTTACTGAGCACATCCCCAACCTTCCGAGCTAACGGCTCGCGCACAGACCTCAGATTAGCTACCTGAGTTTCTGCGGCATAACATTGGTGGCAGCGGTGGGATGCTCAGAGTGAAATAAACAATTAAAACACGAATTACCAATCGCGCCAACCTCCGCAGACTGAGGTAAAAGTATAGCTCCACGTGCGAGCGAGAAAAAGAAAGTTCCGCGAACCAGGGTCGACAAGTGTTCAGGCGGACCACGGGTGTGATCATCGGAGCACCGTGGATCACGTTATCCAGACGAGATAACGGAAAGATAGTCAACCGAAGTCTTCGGGGATCGCTGCAGGATCCCGAAGAGCGTCGCCAGATATTGGGACGTAAAAACAGAATCAGTATCAGGGAGTGCGTAAAACACGTGTAGCACTGTTAGAGCAAGTAGGACGCTACTGCTAAATAACAGGGATATATATATCGCCAAAATAGAAAAAGTGAATACAGCATACACCGGAGTTGTCGACCACAGCGGGACAACGTGGGACAACTGCTGGGAAAGGGGGCGAAGCGCTGCAGGTCGCAGCCAGCCTCACGCAAGACGTGTCCAGACCGACTGAACGGACACACGGGGTAGTGGACACAGAGCCACCCCATAAAAGCAACCTAGACCACGGGGATTCCGCGAGACCGCCGTACGAAGAAAGTACGCGGCAAGGATCCGCCGTCAGGGTACGGAGTTGTAAACCGGAAAATCAAGTGGTGCAGAAAACGCATCACGACATAACTGACATGCCTCAGGGCTCAAGGCTGGGGTTGGAGACGTGCTCTGGGAAACGTGAGTCGTCTGCCTCCCTACAGCGCCAACTTGTTACGTTGCAGCAGGGTACGGGAGAGAGCGTGAAAGCATACGCTGCCCGGGCCGAAAAAATCACCGTGCGGGTGATCGAGCAACTATGTGAGGGAATCGGCGCACGGGGCGTCGACTACATAGCCGAAGCCATCTGGAAGTGTGCGCGGATAAATTTTGAGAACGGACTGAAGGCTGGGAAATGCCGGCCATCCGAGCGCCGGCGTTCCCCTGCATCGAAATACAGGGACCTCGGTCCCACGAGTAAAGTGTGCAATTATTGCAAAAAATCTGGGCATATCTGGAAAGATTGCCAGCAACGTAAGCAAGCCGAGAACAAAAGAAATAAACGTGAAGCGCAGCGAAAGGCGGAAACGAGTAAAATCTCCGCGCGCATCGGAGTGTCACACGGGGGTACCTTCACGGGGACAGATGAGTCCACAAGGGAGGCCCACGGGGGCACCGTGGGGGAAGAAATTCGAACGGAGCTATACGCTCCGTTAACCACAGCATGGGAACATGAGCTACAGGAATCGGACAGCAGGGATCTTGGATCCACCACGACGGAAAGCACGGAATCGGTAGTCACAGAGGATGATACCACTTCACCCCGGGGAGGGTCCTCGAGCAGGGCATCGCCCGTAACAGGGAGTTTGGGCTACGAACAGCCACATCTGGAAGCCTTCGACTGGGCAGAGGAAGTCGAAGCACACTACTCGAAGCACACTACTTCGAAGGTGCCAACCTCCAATTTAGATGAGCGTCTGGCAAAACTGGAGCAAATGATGGAAACAATGCGACTTGAAGGGTCGAACCATCGATCTCGAAAAATCGACAACGCGCCAGGGATGGTCAAATCCATGGTAACAAAGAGGCGTGAGGGGTCCACCGCTATGGGACATCACCCGGACCCGAATAAAAAACACCATAATAAATGTCATGTGTGCCGGGAGCCGGGACACCTCGTACGGGAACGCCCACAGGGTTCAATCCCAAACAAAAAAACTGCATCGGCAGGTATTATCTGCAATTACTGCAAACGGCCGGGACATGTGTGGAAGGTGTGTAGATTCCGACTCCGGAATTCAGAGCAGCGGTAAATTTCCGCCGAAACAACCGGATCACGAAGGGCAACAACCACGGCAGAACGGGGCCGAGGAAACCAATAGTAGAGAAAACGAGGGCGTCGAGAACGTAAACTCCACGCGTGAGTATAAAGGAGGCTGAAATCGATAGAAATTTGAAATCGACGGATAACTCGATTTATGGTAAATTGATCGGTACGATACGATCGTCACGTCAAATACAAGTTTGGGTAAAAAAAAAAAAAAAAAAACGAAATCTTTTTACCCGTGCTGGTTCATCACATGTTTTCGCGTGTTATCTGCTCGACGGATATCGGTCGGGTGGACTGAGTAGCCTGACCGACCCGGTCGAGAGGTTTCATTTCGAAAAGGTGTGAACCGAAGACCCCCGCTCGCTGATCCTGATCAGCGAGGTGGTACCAGTCAGCCAGCTCACGGGGTGAGTCCAACGCCGGACAACGCAGGGAAGACAATGGTCATCAGGAGACAACACGAAAGGGGCATGGAGACGCCATGGGCCAACAGAACCGTTAAGGCCAAACTCAACGACAAACAGCGTTAGGGCAAACGCTATCGTAAGGCGACTTTTGTTTCAGCACCAAATACCGTACGGGAGAAAGTCCGTAAGCGAAATAATAATTCAAGCGAACATACCGCGTTCGAGGAAAAAATAGTAAAAAGCTAAGTAAATAAACAAAATAATCTCACCCGATCAGGAGGCTCGGTGATAGGAACAAAGTTGCAAACGTCTGACAAAATAATGTCATACAACTCAATAATGTTGACATAACGAAAATTGTACAAATCCGGGATCGCGAAATAAAACCGTTTGCCTATTAGTACCAAATTTTGGTGATAAAAATCGTAGTTTTTGCACGTATACGGAATATTGTAGAGCTGCCGGACCAGCTGCTGAATCCCATGGGGAAAACCCTAACCGCGATTAGTCAGACGCGGCCAAAAAGCTCCCGAGCGAACGGCAGGGAAACAATTCGGAATTTTGAAGAAATATTTAAAATCCCAAAAGAAGCTTAATTAAAAAAGGGAAAAAGTTTGTTCGGTAAATATATACAGCAAAATACGAGTCTTTCCGCGAGGAAAAAAATGTAGCATTACGTATTCCGTATACCAAGCTTCAGAACGCATATGGGGAATAGCTATCTACCTCGAACACGAAAACCGGCGCAAGGGTAACGGCCCTTATCAAGGAAATGACGGAATTGAACAACAGTCAATTCACTCGAGGTCGAGATATTTGTACGACTAAAAATGCCTCTGGACATTGCACGTCCCTTGGCACTAAGCGAAGCGGTCAACGTAGGAACGGACGCGCAGAAATTAGAACGAAAATTTATCGGGAAGAATTGACCTAAAAATTACTTCCGACATAAAGGTTGAGGAAATCGGTCACGATCAAAATATCGCCCAATGTCGCATTCGAGTGCGGGGAAAAATTATTTGTCATAGGAAAGGATATCACAAGTGTGACCCCCCCCCCCCCCCCCCCCGAGTCATATCACGAGTAAAAATTTGCGACAATATTAGCGGGTTGGGTGCGACCAGGCTTAAGCATCTAAACGGACAATCATCGGCTCTGTTGGAAAAGTCGAAACAGTCCGAGCCGGAAAACGAAAATAAAATAGGAAATATGCAGCCTGGGCGCGATGTCACACGGCTGGGCAACACACAGCAAAGCCCGGAATTTTACTTCCGAGAATCATTGAAAGTGACGTCGAAAAGAAAGTGTTTTCAATGTCCAAAATTAGAGAAAAACGAAAAGTACCGTTGGCATCCGCCCCACGACACTTCAAGCATTCTGTGTACCCTTAGAATATTGGTGTCGGAGAAGTTCTCTCGGCCAGGGGGTAATATTTGAAGGGAAAGCTCGAGGGTTATAAGGGAGCATGCGTTGCGGCTCAAAGGGCGGAATAGAGAATGCCTAACTCACGGGTATACGTGTCGATATGTTGAAGCGTTCCTCACCAGAATTTCCTAGAGCAAGGTAGATGAAATTGGGAATCGGTAGCATTTTTAACCTTCCTTGCGATTGCACGTTGACGGAACATTGTAGTCCCATTTATAGAAGAAAACGAAAAAGAACGCATCGTTTAAGCATAATCTCGATGTCAGAAAATTGTTACCGGTATGACAATCTGTATCCACATATATATATATTTATAACGACACAAACGTCACGCAAAAGATAGAGTCAAAGAAAAGGTAAAAGTTGTTTGTGATTATCAGTCGTAACCATCCCTAGGTCGACATATTTTTTCCAAAAGAATACTTTCTAAAAAGAATACAAAATCTACGATGTATCCCCATTACTGATAGAATCATTGGGTTGAATAATCGTGCCGCGGGGCACTTAGAAGTAAAACATGGGGTGAGAAGGGATGGAAGGTAGGAAGGAAAAACAAAATCATAATAACAACGAGAAGCAAAGGATCAATAGGGGGAAAGTTGTAAAATCACAAACGTGGGCAACTGTTTGATAGAGAGGGGAAAAATATGGATAGTTGAAATGGATCATCGTTGCGAACTAATCAGTGCTTAGACGCGTTATTATCAAAAAGAAAAAACTCTTCAAATATTGACGGTAAAATAAATAAGATTGCGGTCGCAGGAAAAAAAAGAGAAAAGGAAAGGAAAAATTCGCCGACAAGGACCTGGGAGGATTCGGGAATAAAAATTTGGGCGGAAAGTGACAGGGGAAATTTCCGCGTAAATCAGTCAGCATACGATGAGTCGCGGGGTACTCCAATGCATAAAAAGGTGCCGGTAACAGTGCAACCTGCGCGGCAGAAGCTGTGAGCCTGGTCTGCCGGTAGTGCAGCCGTACGGACGCCCGGGCGTAAACGAAACGCGTTCCGCAGCGGGTCTAAACAATATTCTGAGCACCTTTCCGGCAAACTTTGAATACACATAGATGTACTCAAAATCCAGCTGTAATTAAAAGTCTTTAAAATCTAAAACAGTATTTAAAATCTGCGATTGCGCAGATTTATTCCAGCAGTTAATCGGCATACCCAACATAAGGTTGGGAAACGGGTGCTTAGTCCGATGGGAAAAAAACGCACTCGAGTTGTGAACAATCTATAAATTCAGCGGACTGGTCCATAGGTTTCCGTAAACAGGAAGTTTCAACATCTTGAGAGAATCTTTGCGAAAAAGTGTAGCAACACGGGTACAGAGGATAGATTTCCAGTTGTTCGGAACAAGAATATTAGTGAGAAATCTAAGCAAGTTAAAGAATTTTTATTTTTTGGAATATTCTCAACTAAACGACTCAGCATAATCTATTGCAAAAACAAACCTTGAGTCATCGATACGACACCAGACAGGGGCTAGACCAAACGAAAAATAAGCCAGATCCCTGAAAGAAATCAACCCGAGGGAAAAAAAACATAATGGGAAATTCGATACCACGTCATACTAAATGTCCAAATAAGTCAGATTCGGGACAACTGGAGCACGAACGTTTTAAAAGGTTTAAAACTGGCTTAAATGGCTTCTAATCTGAGAGCAACATAAGAAAATCTAGGAGAGTGTAGGAAAGCCGACAGGGACTATTTAGAAAATGGAAAAACCCCGTGTTAACGCAGAACGGTGAACTGAAATTAACCTAGACACGAAGAATACATTCGGTGCAGGTCAGCATCCGAAATTACAGGCTGGCCAGGGCCAATAACGAACATATTTCATGACGTAGGAATTCTACGTCATTCGTAACTGCCCTCCCCTTGATAGCCCCGCTTGGTAGACGGGGAAAATACAAAAATGGGCTCTGGGAAAATTGGAAAATTGGGGAAAAATAGGTACCCTAAAAGGAAAAAAAGGGAAATGTGGGAAAAAGGGGAAAATAATTCCTGAAAACCCTGAAGCGGGCAAACATGCGCCGAGTGCAAAAATGGAACAGCCAGGGCAACGGCTGTACCTATCCCGCAGTGACGAGCTAGAGTGCGTCGGCCGCCAAGAAAAGCCGACGTAGCGAAAAAAAGGAGAGCGAATAATGAAATACACATATGCGTATACCAACGCGGCCCGAGGCCAGTGACCCGAGGTGTACAACGGAAGCAGCGCAAGGACGGTGCGAGTCGCGTGCCCGTCGGTAGCCTGACGCTGACACCAGCCGGGGAGAAGATGTAATCACAAGTGGCGACCAGGTGCACCGATCTACGACTTGAGCACCGGGTCAGCAATTCTTCGGAACGGAATGCCACGGAAAGGCGGAACAGCAGGCAACCCGAATAAAGCGCGACGATGATATCCGGCGCGTCTCGGAAACGCGTCAAGAGCTAACGGGGGGGAAGAAACGGGGAAAAACCCAGGAAGTCACGGCAATCTAACATTTTATTTGTGCAAGAAAATGCGTACGACGTGTGGTTACAAAGATGAAAAAATATATATATATTAATTGACCACAAAACAAAGTTGACTAGCACCACTCGGCGAGCCTCCAGTCCATCTCGCCCCTCGCGGCGCGTCTCCGCCGGGACGTTGGATCTTCTTCCTCCTCATCCTCGGAGTCGGAGGCTCCCGCGGGGCGGATGGTCGGCCCAGAACCCTCGCAGGGCTGAAGGACGGGACGGTAAGGCACGAACACCTCCCCGAACCGCTGGAGGCGAACACGGGCGGCCCGGAGGTTAACCATTGCCGGAGTCAGGACCCGGATTCTCGGGCACAGCGCGGACGGCACCGGATGGATCCCCTCCGGAAGGAAACCTCGTCCAGGGGACCCAACGCTCTGCACGTCGGGGCTAGGAGAACTAGCGGGCCCAGCAGACCGACCGTGGAGGGGCACCACGGCTGGCTCGATAATCTCTACGTCCGGGCTACTGCGGCCGGACTCCAGCGGGCTCCCCACGGGGCGGTATGGCAGATCGAACCCGCAAGACAGGTGACGTCTCCTCTGGGAAAAAGAGGGGGAAAAAAAAATTATTATTAGCAACACATCAACCTCCTTTTTGCAGGAAAATAATTTTTAGAACAGGGAGAAATTAATTTTTTCTAAAGTGACGGTAAAAGTAAAAGATTTCCTGATACACAACTTTTCGAAGAAAGCAATCTTTATACTCCAAAGTAAACGCCCCCATTTTTAGCCTTTTGATATCAAAAAGGAACGGAAGAAAAAAAAGGTTTTGCCTGGAGCAATTATCAAAGGGGAAAATCTCTTTCCTATATATAGTGAATAAATTTTAATATTTTAAAGGGGTGAAATTTCTTCACAATACAAAAAAAAAGGAGATTGGGAAAATTATAAGCAAAAATTAAAGGCTTACCTTCGCGGGTGGGCTCGGGCCACGTCCTGAGCTCATTCTCGATGTCCAGGGTAACGGATGTGATGACCGGAAACAAATAATTAGAAACCACCAGGGAAACGGCGGTTAATATAGCCTAAAAAGTGCGAACGCGTCGAGCCACTCGGCATCGACCCCGGCCATCAGCAGAAAGCAATAGCGGCGGAGGCCTTCCGCCTCCGTGTTCCGCAACAGGGAAAAATATTATACCTCCCCGTTCGACTGAGTTAGAGTAATTTCGGGAAAAACTTTTTGGGTAGGTGGTTATACACATTTACACTTCTGTAATTATATTAACATGAAACCCGGGGTACACAGATCATAAAAATCAAGCCCGCCGGAGACGAGCGAAAAGAAACGAAGTTTCTTTTCTTTTTAGGGGGGAGGGATGTTGTACCCCGGATAGGGTAGTAGCACCCTACTAGTAATACAACACAAATTAAGTAATATTAAGACGTAGTTATTAACACGTCATTAATATATTTAATTAATATAATAATGTAGTAATATTAAATATTAACATTAAACATTATTAAACGTTTTCGGGCAACAACATAATATTATACTATATTCGTATAATAGTATAATATTATAAAATAGTCGTAATAATATACCGTCGTATATTATAGTATTGTAGCATACATTCCAGTTCGGACAGCGGTGTCCGAAAAGTGGAGCAACTCCGGTTGCACAATATCGAGGTATGCAGCGGCACGCGACGAGCGCGCGTCGCTGCAACGAAATTCCCCAAAAACCTGAGTCAGCCGTTAAGCAATCACGGGCGACTCGGTAATTAGAGCATCGACTCGAGAATCACCGAGTCACCTATGTCGAAATAAAAACATGCTCCAAATCCCGTTCTCGAAGAAGCGAGGATTTGGAAAGATAATTGTTTACAGAAATAAAGTAAACCATAAACATCTAAACAATATTAAGCTGACGTGCCTGCTCTCTTATTCGTATATAAGGGATCGAGAGCAGACACTCATCAGTCTCTTCGGAACTCCTGATTCTTACGGTTGACTATAGGGATACACCTCGAGCACAGCTCAAACACGATAAGTGGGTCGGGTCATTGTAAACCCCTATCGTGAAAGATTAACGCCGGAGTGTCGTTAATCTAGAAGGTGTATCAGCGTACAGAGTGTATCAGCGGTTGGTAATTCAAAGGACATACGTAAGCATAACTAGAGCTTTAACCAATAAACGAAAGTAACAATGAATAACATATAAACAGCAATACCCAAACGATGGAATAATCAAACATTAATAATAAAACATCGAAAGATAAATTAATGGAGCATTGTTGGATAACATAAGAGCTCCAACCAAGAAATAAGTCTACGTCGAGTTGAACGTAGTGCGGGCCAAAGAAGGGAACTTCAATCGAAGGTTCCTGATAAGCATTGTTATATAGCAAATATAACAATGCCTTACTAAACATATTAACTATCTAAATATCCTGTTTCACCGATATAAATTGTTAAATAAATATTGTTAATTGAATAAATCTATATTTGTACTTCACTTGGGTTCCAACCCTTTACTGAGCACATCCCCAACCTTCCGAGCTAACGGCTCGCGCACAGACCTCAGATTAGCTACCTGAGTTTCTGCGGCATAACAGGTACAACAAAAAAATATAGAGCCATGTTCATCCGGAACAAAAGGAAACGGGAGTGACAGTTCTGATCTATCTGATACGGAAGAGCAAAGTGTAATAGAAAATTTAACTGAAAAAGTGAGTCAGGTTGAAGTGCTACCGCAGGGGCTAATAAGATCGCATAGTAAACCTTCGTTACTGAGTTTAGATATTACTCAACTGGCACGTAACTTGGCTAGAGTCAATATTACACCGGGTGTTCGATTTAATTCGGGTATAAGTGCATCGTCAACGCGACTTGTCAGATCTCGTTCAGTGGATACCTCAATTAAATTAAAGTCAGCTATAAAATCGTGCATGAAAGTAGGTTCAGTAAAAACGAAAAGTGCTCCGAGTATTTGTGTTGATGATCAACTTGAGAAAAATAATAAAACAATCGAATTATCTCAAAATAATAATCCAGTTTTAAGTCCAATAAACGATACGATTGAGTCAAAATCTAGTGATAACGAGAAAAATAGTGCTTGCAAGTCAGGAAAATCTAAAGTAGGGGTTCCATTGAGCGAAAATCTGATATCTTTTAAATCCTGTAGTAAAACTTTACCAACACTAGATCAATTGCGACAAATTTTTGCCGTTTGCGGTGCTTCACGTCGACCACCTGTCAGAGTCATATCAGACGAAGTAGTTAAAAATCTTTTTGAAAATATGGACGGGAAAAATGATAGGAACGATAACACCGGAGGAGGCGGAGGAGGCGATAACGGTGAAGGTAGTCGAGGCGGTGGAAACAATATTCCCCCTCGCCGAACAAGCCCATTCATTGGATCGCATAGGTCACTTTTGGGAACGGAACAGTGGCGAGAAGCAGTAAAAATGATTCCAGAATTCGATGGAAAGAAAGGGACTTTGAGTCGTTATCTCGGGTGTTTAGAAGATGCTGCAGCAATGGTGGGACCTGAGTTCGAATTAGACTTAATGAGGGTTGCTAAAAATAAATTAGTGGGTGAAGTATGGAATCGCGTTAGTGGCAGTCGATTCAGTCACATTGCCGATTATATGGATTATCTTCGAAAAATATATGATCCTCCTAGAGACATATATCAATTACAGGGAGAATTAGGAACCATTGCCCAACTAAATAATGAGACAGTAGCTGAATATGCATATAAGATTGAGCAGTTGGGTGCAAAATTAGAGGAGGCAAGACGGTATATTGATGGATATTTATGTGAGGCTGATAAAGAGGCAATCGAAAAAATGGCAATTAATTGTTTTAACCGAGGATTAAAACCCGAAATATTGGATAGAATAAGGGAGGAGAAAACGTCACTTCAGGACGCGATAAGCACAGCATTGGCCATTGAACTTGACGTATCTGATCGATGCAAATTAAGAGATAACGCGAACTCCAAAGTTGCGCCAATAAAAGAAATAGAGAGAGGTGTGAAAAAAGTTGGCATAAAATTTGTTGAACCCGTAGAAGAAGTAACTATGGCACCATTTACTGAAAATCAAAAGATAATAATTTGTCAATTCTGTAAAGGTCAAGGACATTCTGCAGATAAATGTCCCAGAGCACCTAACAATGACGTAATCGATATTTGTCAATTTTGTAACAAACGAGGCCATCTGGCAGATAAATGTAAAAGCATGGGATGTGCAATTTGCGGTCGTAAGGGACATTGGGCTGAAATTTGCAATCAAAAAGAACAAAGTGAAAGTGACAGAACGTCTAATGAACGTTCAAATCAACAACCAGTTCAACAAAATTTCAGACAAGCTCAAAATCAAGGAAGTTTTAATTCAAATAATTATAATAACAATCGTCAAAATTATAATTATAATCAAGGTTTCAATTCAAATCCACGATATAATTTTAACCAAAACCAGAATTCCAATCAAAATTCAAACTTTAATAAAAATCGGAATTTTAATTCCAACCAAAATTTCAGTCAGAATTCTAACCAAAATAGAAATTTTAACCAGAATTTTAACCGGAACCAGAATTATCAGAATCCGAATTTTAACCAAAGTCGAAACTTTAATCAAAATTTTGGTCAAAATCGAAATTTTAATCCAAATTTTAATCAGAATTATTTATTTATTTATTTATTTATTTATCAACGGGCGATGCCCTTTTACAAATTCAGATAGTCTATAAAATTTTTAACATTCAATATAAAATTTTAAGCATTCAATATAAATTCCTATTAATTTCTAATATATAAGTATTTGCGATACATTTGGTACAGATGCGAGTATTACTTTTACAAAATTGCAATCCACACATTAAGTATGTAGTGGCTGGTTAGGAAAATTCCAGTATTTTTAGGCGTATTGCAGGATCCTGCTTGCCGCTGCCTCCTTGAAGATTGTCAGGGACCCCTCGAATCCTAGGTTAGTCAGGCTGTTTGCCTGTCTTGTAAGCCTGGCTACTGCCGATCTCGCTCCAAATTCTGACCGTACTTGGGGTGGTATAAAGTTCCTAGCATTTCGGATCGTTCTTGCTGGTGCGTTTGCCCGTATTTTGGCCAGCAGCGAAGGGCAACTAAGTAGTCCATTTACCATTTTAAACAGCGTGCACATGTCGCAGAATCTTCTCAACGACTCGAGTGTTGGAATGCGCATATCGCTTGCCACAGTCGTGTAGTCGTGCTCATCTCTGGCCATAGGTCTTCCGAGCTTGTATGCAGCCAGGCGCAGAAATTTATGTTGCACTCTCTCCAGTCTCCGTATGTGTACCATATATCTCGGCGTCCATACTTCCGATGCGTATAATAGTATAGGTCGAACCAATGTCATGTACAGTGTCCTGAACGTATCTGCTCGGCGAAAATCCCCGCCGACCCTTGTTACAAAGCCTAACATTCGTAAGGATCTGCGTACTATTTCTTCGACGTGGGGTATGAAGCTCATCTTCGAGTCTATTAGCACTCCGAGGTCCTTGATGGTCGACACTCTGCCCAATACCGTTCCTCCCAGCATGTAGTTCCGAATGCTCGGATGTCTCTTCCTTGACAACGTGATGACTTTGCATTTTGCCAAGTTAAGCCCTAGTCGATTTCGAATGCACCATTCCCACAAGCTGTTTAGGTCGCTTTGGATCTCATCGTGGTCTCTCTCCCCTTCCACTGTCGAGAACATTTTAAGGTCGTCGGCAAAAAGGAGAAAACGAGAAAAAATAAAGCTCGATGCCAGGTCATTGATGAATAGAAGGAAGAACAGTGGCCCCAGATGAGACCCCTGTGGAACCCCGGACGTTGCCTGAATACCTCTCGACACACAACTTTTATATCTCACACACTGAGATCTCCCGGACAGATAGTCACGTATCCAGTTTAGCATTTCAGCCCGAATCCCCAGCGAAACGAGCTTCCGAACCAGGATGGAATGGTTCACAGAGTCGAAGGCTTTGGAGAAGTCAGTGTATATCGCATCCACCTGGCCCCCATTCTCAAGTACTCCAGAGACATAGTCCTCGTATGTTAGCAGGTTTGAAACTGTCGATTTACCTGGCTGGAAGCCGTGTTGCTCTTCCGTGAGTACTGGTCTCAATCGCGTCGCTAGCTTTTCGTTGACTATATCGTCAAGGATCTTCGATAGTCTTGTTCGGAGCCGGATATTTTGTACGCCTTGTGTGCGATTTTCTTTTCCTCGAT
The DNA here is from genome assembly GCA_917499995.1 of Ichneumon xanthorius. Classification (NCBI taxonomy): domain Eukaryota; kingdom Metazoa; phylum Arthropoda; class Insecta; order Hymenoptera; family Ichneumonidae; genus Ichneumon; species Ichneumon xanthorius. The sequence goes on from CAKJTD010000103.1 coordinate 599,870, forward strand.
GCACCTCAGTAATCTCGCCGAGATCCACCTTGGGTACCCTTGCTACGTTCCCGTCTAACCGGAATCCATCTGCTCATGCTATCTTTCAGCCTAGCATAGAAAATGTCGACCGACTCCTCGAGTGTTTTGCTTTCGAACTCCTTCTGCCAGTCAATTCCGCTGAGTTCCGTAGAAATTGCGTCCGTATTGGCGTGGTTGAAGTCGAACTCGGTAGAGCCAACTGTCAAGTTGTCCACGGCATCACTTTCGACCTCGAAATAAAGGGCCTCGTGGTATTCGGCATCTGTGTCCACGATCGGGTCTGTTGATCTTGTAACCGCGACTGCTTTATTACAAAAAATTAAATCAAGTGAGTTACCGTGCTGATTTTTGATATCACAATACTGGTCAAGGCCTAGGAATTCACATCCGTCGCTTACAATCTCCGCCTTTTCCCGACAGCCCGCCTCCGCCTTCGTGAGATCACAGTGTATTCCGAACTCATCTCGTCGCCATTCAACCTTTGGAAGATTGTAATCCCCTGCTAATAAGACCACGTGATCAGGTCTCTCGTTTACTATGTCCGTGATTGAATCGATATGCTCCCTGTAGGCATGGGTTGTAGATGCCGGCGAGATATATGCTCCTCCGATGATATACTTTAGCGTCCCCTCGGATATCGAGACAAAAATTTGTTCCACCTCGGGTGGCCCGGCGTCGATTTTTATGCAGTGAAGACCCTCTCGTATGGCTATTAGTACTCCGCCCCCTCGTCTTGTCGTGAGACCATCCGGAGCTCTATCCTTCCGGAACACTTGGTATTCTTCTAGTCCTAATTCCATGTTTCCTATTCCTGAATGGAGCCAAGTCTCGGTGAGAATTATAATGTCGTATCTCCTTACGTTAGAAGCAACTCCCTCTCGTAGCTGGTTTAGTTTCGTGCGAAGGCCTCTCACATTCTGATAGAATATTCTCAATCCCCTGCCCAAGGTCAGTTTTTTTGAACTGCCGATGATGGTCCTGTTTTCTGTATGTCGATCACAGCCGGCCTACCATTTCGGATAACTGCCCTTCTCCTGGTGTTTAGGTCCGTTTTTCTTTGCTCCTCAACCTCCTTCCTGAGGCGGTCAAACTGCTGTCTCTGGGTGGTAGTGAGATCTGGACGGATGGCAACGGGTCCCTTGTATTTGTATTTATCCCGCAGGATCATTTGGACTATTTCGACAGACGGGAGTGTGACGATTACTGGTCGGTTTTTCCCAGCGCTAAACTTGCCAATTCTCCTGGCTCGAACACTGACCCCCTCAAGGTCACGAATGCCGCCCAGTAGCCCTTTGACATAGTCCAGATCTAACCCCGGTCTTCTTGAAATTGGTCCTTCGGTCTGCTCCACTATGTTGAATAGTATCAGATTGTTTTGTCGAAGTTTGATGTCCTCGACTTCGGCCTGATATTCCATGACGTGCTTTGCGACGGACTCCGGAGTGACCGCTGTCGATGCTAATCTTCTAATTTCCTCCTGGGATTGATAGATTTGTTCGAGCTTCTCGACATTCCCTACGGCTGTGGATTTAATTTCATCGATTGTGTTACGCACACCCTGTAGCTCGCTTCGGATTTCGCTCACCGCTTCGTTCAGCTTTGCCGAAGGAGTATAATTCTCCTTTACGTATTCCACTTCGTCTCGCAGTTCCTGGAGTCCGCTCGCAAGGTCCGGTACCGTGGCCTGTACTTGTTTCAGGTTTTCTATATCGTCAGCGAGGGCACTGTATGTCTTCGCCTGCTGCTCCTTTATGCCCTCAAGCTCCGCTCTCAACTCGACGTTCTCATTCCCAATGGTTCTCGCTACCTTGTATAGTTTGGGCAGGCTGTCCAGAGATTTTTGGCATTTTTCACAGAAGTATACCATAATCCTTTTCACGAGTTTAATGACTTTCATTTCTGATGCTGTAAGTGCTGTGCATTCCACGTGGTAGCTCCTGTCGCAGCCGTCGCACCTTACTGCCAGAGGTTTCCCAGTTGTCTGCGGTCCTTTGCATTCTGCACATATCTCGATTGTCGACGGGGAAGACATGATCTATGATCCCTGTCCAGTTTTATGCAAATAAAATTCGAGAAATAATTAATAAAACCCCAAGGTTGGACAACACATGTCGGAGGGGTACCTAACCTATAAACGCTGACGCGAATACGTCGACTGTGGGACGGATCGACTCCTCGGATCCCCAGGGACGACAACTAGACGAACACTTTACAGTTTTATACTATTTTATGCAAAGGAAAAAATAAGAAGAACTTATTACTATTTGTTTATGTTAGATTTTAATTGTAGATCGATGAAATGGTGACTTTCCTTTGGCGCCACCTAGCGCTTTATGAGAATTATAATCAAAATCGAAATTTTAATCCGTCTTATAATCAGAATCGGAATTTTAATCAATCTTCTAACCAAAATCGGAATTTTAATCAAAATTTTAACCAAAACCAGAATTTTGGCTCGGATTTAAACCGCGGAAATAATCAAATTTCAAATGATCAAGGTGCAATGTCTTATGCTGAAATGGCTAATCAGCCCTCTCAATCAAATAGTTCTAATGTGATATGCCACTACTGTGGAATAAAAGGACATGTGATGTATGAATGTCCGCAACGCATACAATATAATAACAGGCGAGATGCGATACAGGGAAACGAGAGTGGTCAGCCAGTGAAGGGTGCGCCGGCAGAGGCCAAAGCGAATCCGCACCCAATATATTCAGTACAGACTGCACCCGAACCATAGAGGAACAATGTCGAATAATTGATGTATATTTGGTACGGCCGGAAAAAGGAATTATCCCACCTACAATTGAATTAAAAAGTAATGACCTTCAGGATTCTGTTATTATGTTGTTAGATACAGGAGCTGGTAAAAATGTGTTGAAAGAAAAATGTTTGAACGAAAATAATATGATATGTAGAGATGAAATTTTGAGACTTAGCGGAATTACAGATGAATTTGTTTATACGTCAGGATACGTAATACTTGAAACTTTGGGACGCGAGGCGGTGTATCATATTGTGGCTAATAATTTTCCTACCAAGCAAGATGGAATTTTGTCTAATGATTATTTTCGAGAAAATTTGGTTAAAATAGATTATGAAAACAGTATGCTCAAGGTTCGCGATAAGGAAATAGAATTTTTTACTCAGGAAAGTATGATTTTTCCACCAAGAACGAAAAAACTCTTCTATGTGAGGATAAAAGATGACACTATTCGCGAGGGATACTTGGCTCCTATGGACTTTGGTGAAGGGATAATTGTCAAGCAAGGACTGGTACACAACATTAATGGAAAATGCTTTATCAATATCACTAATAATCGAGACGAACTAATCGAAATACGAATTCCTACCATGAAGTTGGCTAAAAGTCCGGCCGAAATTAAGGGAAAAATGTGGTTAAAAAAAGTAAAAGAAAAAAACGAAGAAATATATGTCATGAGTCGAACTACGGAAAATAATACAAATACAATCGAAAGTGATTCTGGGAGTGACAGGAATAATCCGAGGTTGGAAAATAAAAATATAGAAATACATTGTATGGAAAATAATGAAGAAAATATAAATGTTGACAAAAATAAATGGGTGAAAATACCGTATGAAACGTTTGAAACAGCTTTGAAAAGAGTTAAAAAAGAAAAGAAAATAGAAAGGGAAAAGAAAAAGGAAAAAGATTTAAACAAGGAAAATTCAAGTTCAGTTGAGAAAATACCAGAAAATTCAAGAATAAATCAAGAATTCGCTATAGAAAAGGATAAAGAAAAAGAAGAAAATTCAGAAATAAGTTCAAAAGAACAATCACAGGAATTAATTTTGTCAAGTGAAATGCCAGAAAATGAAGAAATGAATCGATTATTCGTTACAGAAGAAAATAAAAATGAAGCAGTAAATTCAGAAGAAAAATCAGGAAGGTTAAATGAATTACGAGATAAATCTGAGTCAATGATGGAAGAAATAGAAAATAAGAAGGAAAGTTTAACAGAAAATTTTAAATCTCATGAATTTTGTCATCCCTTGATAGGAGTTCAATTTTACGGATCAGAAAAATGTTTTTGTGTCAACGCTAAGCTCCAAGATGAGACTCGATTACCAAAAGTAATAAAATTATTACGACTAACTGGATTAGATAAAGAAGAAATAAAGGCCGTACATGAAATTATTGAGTACGGTACAGATCGATTCCATATACCGGGTGAAAAATTAGAAGCTACAAATGTAATAACACATCGAATACCAACCACTGATGATTTTCCAGTCAATTCTAAGCAATATCGTTTCCCTGAAGTTCACAAAGAAGAGATTAAAAGACAGATAGCAGAATTTCTAGAAGCAGGATATATCAGACAGTCGACGTCTCCATATAATACACCAGTGTGGGTAGTACCAAAGAAATTAGATTCACAGGGAAATAAAAAGTGGAGAGTAGTTCTGGATTTTCGGCAATTAAATGATAAAACGATTGGGGATGCTTATCCCTTGCCCAATATTGTTGACATATTAGATCAATTGGGAGGAGCCCAATATTTTTCGGTTTTCGATTTAGCCTCAGGATTTTACCAGATAAAAATGCACCCAGAAGATTGTCATAAAACAGCTTTTACAACACCTTATGGACATTATGAATATGTTCGAATGCCGATGGGATTGAAGAATGCACCTCCTACATTTCAAAGAGCAATGGATATGGTTTTGATGGGCTTACAAGGTCACGAATTATTCGTTTATTTAGATGATATTGTGGTATACGCAAAAACATTGAAAGAACATAATGAAAAATGCAAACGATTAATAGACAGATTAAGGAAAGCTAATTTAACTTTACAACCTGATAAATGTGAATTTTTAAAGAAAGAAGTTGGATATTTGGGACATGTAATTGGCCGCGATGGTTTAAAACTCGATCCAAAGAAAGTAGAATCGGTCAGAAATTTTCCGAGGCCAACTAACGTAAAGAAAATTCGTCAATTTTTGGGATTAACAGGATATTATCGTAGATTCATTGAGGGCTATGCTAAATTAGCAAAGCCATTAACTAACCTTTTAAAAGATAACACACCCTTTTTATGGCAAAATAGCCAAGAAGAGGCATTTGAGGAGCTTAAAGAGAAACTTTGTACTGAACCAGTTCTGATATTCCCGGATTTTTCAAAACCTTTTATTGTAACAACCGATGCTTCAGGTTATGCAATCGGAGGAATTTTGTCACAGGGACCTATAGGGAAGGATAGACCAATAGCATACGCCTCACGGACACTTAACGAAGCTGAAACAAAATATGATACTTATGAAAAGGAAGCCTTGGCAATTGTCTATAGCGTTTTGCATTTTAGACCATATTTATACGGGAAAACGTTTACTTTGGTGACTGATCATAAGCCTTTAGTATGGTTTAGAACTTGTAAGGATGGTAACACACGGGTTCTTAGATGGAGATTGAAATTAGCTGAATATGGATACGATGTAGTATATAAAACAGGGAAAACAAATGTGAATGCCGATGCCTTATCTCGAAATCCAATTGTGAGTAAAGAAAATGGGGTGGAGGAAGAAATATTTATCACGGAAGTTAGAGGACGGACGGAATGGACCGATGATGAGATGCTGAGATTCTTTGAGGATGATAACGATGAAAACGATGGTGTAAGTGATGAAGAAATAAAAGAAGAAGAAGAAGAAGAGGATCCAGAGAAATTATGGAAAGACAGTTTAAAGGTTATTCAATTAGAGGAAAATAATAAAATAAATTCATCATTGGAATCATCGGGCGATGAGGTTCAGCATTTCCATTTCGATCATTCTTCGGTCAACACCAGTGCAGAAGAGGGCTCAGCGGAGGAAGAGATACCATTAGGCAATCCGGTAAACAATGGAAGATTAGTACGTGGAGCAAAGAAGAAAGCACTCGAGAAAATCAAGGCTAATTTTCAAGCGACCAAACAAGGACAAAAAGAAATACAAAAGGCTGACAAAATAAACAAGAAAAAGAAGGTGAAAATTAAAAGGAAAATTCAATCAGCACAAAATACCAAAGAAGACGATACCACGGAGGATGAAGACAGGGAGACCGAGGATGAACCGGTGAAAAGGCCTCGAAGGAAGAAGAAAAATCGGAAAATTATAAAATCAGACGAAGAAGAAATAATACAGCCCCGGAGGAAAAAGAAAATCCCTCCCATACAAGACTCGGACGATAGGGAATCCTCTGCGGAAACAGCCAGGAGCGATTCTGATAAGGATGATAACGACAATAAAGACGAAAATAACGAAGAAAACAGTGACAATAATCAACAATCCGAATTCGAACTCGAATATTCTATATCGCGGAATATTATTCCTTCAAGGGAAATTTTCTTTACTCGCAAGGATTCACTTGTTTATTTTCTAAATTTAAAAGGCGAAGCATTTGACACGGGTTCACAAAAATTGACTGATAGAAACGAATTGCCTTATTTTTCAAACCTTAAATTAGGAGTGGTTAGCGCAATAAAGCGAGGGAACAGATATCATATAGCTTTGCCTGTGAGTGATGACTTTGGGGAAGGAGCTTCCTTAATATTAAACCATATAAGAAATGCTATAAGAAGTTCACGAAATTTTGCAGAACAGGAAAAGATACAAAGTGTGAGTATTTCCAAATCAGATGCTGTTGGAAACGTCCCATGGGATAAAATTGCAAGCGAATTACGATTGGAATTTCTTAATAGTCCGGTAAATGTGGTAGTTTGTCATGGAATAGTTCGATATCTGAGTAGGGCAGAACGAGAGGGAATAATACATGAAATGCATGGATCAGCTGTTGGTGGACACAGAGGGGTCACAAAAACATTCAACAGGATCAGACATAAATTTTATTGGGAAAGGATGAAAACTGACATCGAGCGATTCATACAACGTTGTTTACCCTGTCAACTAAAAAAATGCGTCAGAATAAAAACAAAACAACCAATGGTTATTACCGATACTCCGGGAATAGCTTTCGATAAAGTAGCCATGGATATAGTAGGGCCTTTGCCGCGAACAAAGCGAGGTAATGAATATATTCTCACAATTCAGGATCAATTAACAAAATTCTGTCTTGCATTTCCTATTCCAAACGCAACATCAATTATGATTGCTGATACAATGGTAAAGTATCATATTAGTATTTTCGGAGCACCTAGGAGTATACTAACCGATCAAGGACGAAATTTTCTTAGCAATCTAATCAAACGAGTCGCAAAAAGGTTTAAAATAAAAAGAATACGAACCACCGCTTTTCATCCACAGTCAAATGGATCTTTGGAACGATCACATCACGCACTTGGGGAATATTTAAAACAATACGTGGATAAACAGTTTGAATGGGATGAATGGGTTGAACTGGCTATTTTCAATTATAATACCAGTGTCCATGAAGGCACCAAACATACACCATACGAACTTGTTTTCGGAAAATTGGCAAGAACACCGTCGAGTGAACCTTTACAAATGGAGGACAGATTACCAACTTATGAGGACTATTTGGTGAAATTGGTAACACAATTACACGAAATCCGGAAAATCGCCCGAGAAAACTTAATAAAAGCAAAAATAAAATCTAAAGAACGATACGATAAAAATCTTAATGTCAGGGAATTTAAAGTAGGAGATTATGCATTTTTGAAAAGCGGGCCAAAACCAAAGAAACTAGAAAATCAACATTCTGGACCTTTTGAAATAATCGAAGTAAAAGGAAATCAAAATATAAAAATAAAGACCAATAAGAAACCTATGGTAGTACATGCTAATCGATTGAGATATTCTCATATTAAACCTTGAATAAAATAAAATAAATAAATCAATAAACACATTCTTAAGTAACGGTAATAAATAAATAAGAAAAAAAATTAATACAAAAATTTCAATCAGGTATTAAAAATAATTACAGATAAAATGCAAGCAAGAAATTCATCCATAGCCGGAGCTAGATTGCGACGCCGACAAATGACGGATGTAGCAACAACCAGGCCGACGGAATATGGCTTTATTAGATATCAACTAACACGAGAATTGTATTCAGAGGATACTGGAACAAATAATCCAACCAATAGTCATGCCACTACTAGTAACAGAGAAGAACCTCAGACAGAAGGAAGAGTAGGAATAGAGATAAGAAGACTTTGCGATGAGTTTGTGAAAAACATTCGAAGAAGTGAGCTAGAATGGCAAGCAACTGCGATTAGGCTGGGAAGAAATCAGATAATAGATATGCAGAAACTTATAATAGGGCATGAGGAAAGAATAAGCGAATATGATTTCTTCGTGTATTGGGGTCAACTTCGAGATGTAATGAGGGAGTATAATATAGAGATACTGCGTGAGAGTAAAGAAGGACAACATGAGCAAGGGGTGTGTTATATTGTCATGTACAAAGATACCGAACCCTTCGTGTGTATGGAGGTGGGAACACCGAAATTGATGATCGATCTAAAAGGCTTGGGCGACGTAATAAAAAATATCCGAAAATATTTGACCAAGAAACTCCGTGAAACATTCGAAAAACTTGAACAATAAAAAAAAAGGGGGTGTAACGGTAGAATGTAAAATGTAAAGTTTCCGGTTACAGGAAATAAAAATGTCAAACGAAGAGAAGTCTACCATTCGATTGGAGCGTATGTATGGAAAGGGAGCCGTGTATCTAAACGTTCCCTATACCCGGAATATGTCAAGCAATACACATAGGATCCAGGCTGTCTTGGGCAGGTGGAAGGATATCGGAGTCGGCCACAGCGAGGAGGAAGCGAGAGAAGCCGCTGCGGAGGCTTTAATAGAGAGAATAAGCGAAAGTAGAACACCAAGACGCGATAAACATTTCGACCTTAGAAAAGAAAATGATCGGTTGATTAAACGCCTTAAGAAACTAGAATTGACTACGAAAGAGCTGGGGGTAATAGCTATTGAGAAAATAATGAATAAAATCCGCGGAAACGAAGATATAATCAGTCCGTTTGAGATAATAGATTTGCAATTTGAAGCCATTGAGATTTTCGCAACCTTTGGAATAGCATTGCAAGTTCGGCAATTTCAAAGAGAAAAAGAGACGGGAGTAGCAATGACAATAGATTCAGAAAAAGATAGTGCTAAAACAGTATTAGAGTTTCACGAAAACCCAAATCTTGCGGAGCTAGCAGCCTTGCTGGGGGTCCTGTATTCAGTACTGGGTAGTTTGGGAATTCAGATAAGAGAGATGCTGCAAGCAGAAGAGATTATAAAAAAACATGAGCAGGCAGAAAAAGAAAGAGAAATTTCGAAGAGGCGATGGGGCCGAGGACAGAACAAGAAGTAAACGTAGGAAAAAAAAATATATATTACATATAACTTATATGCACTTTATGATCTTATTAGCACATTTGGGAACTATAATACAGAAGGGATAAATCCGTATTTTTGGGCAAAGTGCAAATTATAGTTTAGAAATGCACTATTGGGGTAGAATTAGTATATGAGTAATGTATAAACTCATAAACAATATCTATATGTAACCATTTATATACACATATATATTGTAACGGGACGGACCTGGGGCCCCCCCGTTTTCGGCAGCAGGAAGACGGGAGAAAGATGGGCGACCCCACCTTACACCTTCGGGGGTCCCCACCATCTCCGAAATCGACTCTCTCTACGCAAATTCGGCCTATCGCGAGAGGCGGGAGTCCCACTACGGAGCGCCGGGAAGAGCGTAGACAATAAAACCAGCGGGAGCGCACAACTCACTCTCATTTGCACCGTGGACATCGTTTACCTATAACGTCTCTACGTTCGGGCCGGAGCTATGCTCCGTTGTTAGCATTAAGGTCGTAAGTCCGTTTAACATCAGGCAGGGCCCTTATTGTGTTGAACTCCTGCAGTGCGCCTGTGAGTGAGACACTTTAAGGAACGTAGTTATAAGATCGAAATAATTGAGAACCTCGTTGTGAACGACAGTGACAGCTTGCGAGGTAAAATAACGAGTAAAGCCCAACGCGATTTGTTAAACATCAAAGGGTTTCGCTAAGTAGCTGGATAGCACCAATTTCTCTTGTTTCGCATCATCGTAGATAATTACGAATTCATCATCTGGCATTTAAGACCCTCGTTGTGAGCTACGGCGACAGCTTGCGAGGTTAAACAACGAGTAAAGACCAACGTGACAATTTTAAACATCAAAGGGTTATCACGTAGCGCGTTTAGACGCGTTAGTCTTAATTTCCAGAAACTCGTATCAAAAATCCGATAAAATACGAGTATAAATCCGGTAGCGTTCGTTAGCGTGGAACATCCTATGCGCTAACCATTTTGCCTTGAAATTACATTTTGTATTCGATAAATTGAGTGTTAAGCTCCCTACGCACGAATCTCTCGTTGCGTAGGAATCTTCAAAATTTATTAAATTTCACTTTCGTCTCAAACGATATAATGTTCCAACCGAGGCCTACTCCGAGTTTGTGAGAGAGCCAAGGTCCTTTATGTTTACAAGCGAGACAATAGGCTTCGATCGTTGTTGAGGAGCTCCGGCGTTCGGCTGTCCGATCGACGCACGGGTCGTTCCATGCGGAACGTCGGCCTACTCGACGCTCTATTGTCCGTTTCATTTCAAATTTTTTCTTAACACGTGACGAGCATCCCAGGCCCTAAGCTGTACGGATATCTCGTATATTTTTTTCTTCTTCATTCCGAACTCTACTCCTGAACCATTTTGATTCTCCATCCATTAAAATCCGAAAGAAAAATCTCAAGTAAAATCATTTCCAACGTCCTTTTGGCCCCTCGCTTCTCGAGGGGCAGCTTTATTATTCTTGACTCAATATTGTGCCTGGGATGAAGGGTCAAGCACTCGTCCGCGAGGACTAGAGTGATCCCTACTGAGGCCAGGTAAAATTCAACTAATTAATTTTTGCTTCAATTCTCATTTCCAAGTTTCATATTTAAATCCGCTTGTTCTAAACTTCTAACATCTTTCTCCTACACCATTCTCCCGTCGAGTCCAGTACACGAACTCTCCTTTTCTTTTTATGAGAATCATTATATTTTGTCTGGTAAACTCGAGTCTTAGATCGAATGTCACTGTACGGCCAATTTCCAACGCGCGCCCTGACCTCGAGTTTCCGAAACGTTTCAATATATATATCCACATTTATATTCACTAGTAATAGTAAAGGTGGCACAAATTAATAATTATGTTTCAGTGCATCAAAAGCACCTCACCTATGTAATCACCAATATTATGGTTTGTTATCAATAAAAAAATCATTCATACAAATAATAGAATTTTGTTTTGTTAAACAGATGAGTCGAGAGGTGTGGTCATTAGCGGTGATATGGGTATTTCTTCTACCCACACCTTCCTCAGGGATAATCGGATATGAGTGTGGGTCGCCATCTTCAAATATCACAACCCTGTCTCTGCTGGATGTGGACGAGTGTGACGTATCTTCATCATCATTGAACATTTCCTCAGTTCATATTCAGTTGGTTCAGATCAATGAATACGGAACTGTGCACGTTCATCAGTGCAAAATAGAAATCGATCGAGATGTTCGGAAGTGTGGTATGTTTTCGCATACGAGTGACGTGGTTAATGGAAAGGCTTCATATATCTTTGAGGTCTCTCGAGACGTTTGTATGAAAATGCATGAGGTCGGATCTTTTCGAATGGATAATGCGGTTATCATGGGACTTTGTGGTAATCAGACGACGAGTCATCCAGTTATTTTGGCGGGACATTTGGAAGTGGATGGAGGATGCAAGGGTTCATCTTATTCGGATCCTTTCGGAAGCTGGAATGATGTGGTGGTTCTGTCCACAATAAAAATTACCTTGAGGGATTATTATGCATCAGTTGCATTAAAATCAAACAAAGTATATTTGAAGTCGGGAGTTAGATGTGAATTGAATAAGGGACAATGCATGGACATGGAAGGTGGACATACGTTTTGGAATTCAGTTCCAGTGGATGAGTGTGGCGGTAGTGAATACGGAGTATTGTACATGGGAATGGCTGAAAAAGTAGTCGATAGGGATGCCGAGACTGTATATACCGTAACTACTTCTGACGTTATCTTCGCTCTCGTTGCTCAATCATCTATTAACGTGTGTGGACAAAGTTTAATTCGAACGGAACACCCTAGACTACTCATCCACGAGATAAAGAATGGACGAATGTTTTTGCAAACGAAAAAGGTTGACGCGGTTAACATGGACATATACGCGTATGTAAACTCTAAATTTGTGTACGTCGAGAGACATGTACAAACTCAAATTCAACAAGTTTACATTGATCTTTTGACACAAAAGTGTGAGTTGGAGCGGGAAATGCTGAGAAATCGTCTGGCCATAGCTATTCAAGCACCAGATGAATTTGCTTACCACTTGATGAAGGGACCAGGATACATGGCGGTAATATCAGGGGAAGTGTTACGAACCCGTAACCTCACACACGCAAAACATATGGTAGGCTCACCCTCAACACACTCAAGGAATACACCTACGAAAGAAACATATGTAGGCTCTCCCGAGCCTTCATCTATGAATGAAAATAATATGCGCCCCGCGCACCCGAAAACTACGCGTTCGAACGAATCTCGTAGGCCCTCCCGGGCAAAAGCCATTCATGCTAAGCAGTATACGCTATCTGTTACTAGCACATCTGTGAATGAAGCCAGTACGCGCCTCCACGCGCCCAGCCACTATGCGCTCACTACAACTCATAGGCCCTCCCGAGCAGAGGCCATTCATGCTAAGCAGCATACGCTATCCCCAAACGGGGATACACACTTTTTCTAGCCACGCGCCTAACCACTACCAGGCCGCGACGGCACGCGACACTTGCCACAGTAGCGTAAACCGGAGCGCTCTCATTCAGCCGCGGCACTGCAGCTAAAAGGTCAATGGCATCCCAATTCTTTAAGATCACGTGCTGCCCGAGTGCATCTACGCATACTCTCTTACTTCTTTCTCCGAATACGGTCATAATCACTAGACTATATGTGACACTTGTCGCCTCTGTGATAGACCAAAGGGGTACCGCTACCGAAAATCTCCCACTACTTCCCTCAGAACAAATGTACCGCCTTGTCACGCTTATAACTTTATTATGAAACTGCATTAACCCCACCATGCTACACTTCTAACCATAGGAAGTATAGGGAACGAATTAGTATAAAAAGCCCAGCCTTTCCGGGCTAGAGTCAGTTATTCTACCAGCCTCATAAGCTGCAACACTTCGTTTACCCTGTACGGAGCGCGCAAAGCTCTGTTCGACGGAAGTTTCCGATAGCCCTGCGCGGCTAAGTCTCGACGCTCTTTCGGAGCAGCCCTGCGCGGCTGAGTTTAAACGCTCTAGCGGAGTACGAACTAGTCAAGGTACTCGCAACACCTGTATCGACGCATCGACGTTTAATAAAGATATACTTTGTGAGTATTTAAAACAGTTCTACAACTCTTCGTATTTTCCTGCATGCTCTCCACCACGTGCTACGAGACACACAGTCTCAGGCACCCTGTCAGTGCATCGTAAATCTTAGGCAGTAGAAGGCGAGGTCTCCGTCCCCGACGTAAAGGGCCAACGCCTTGACTCGAAAGTGAGACCGCCGTTACGTTCACTCAGCGCGAACTCGTCGAGAGCTCGCCCGGACGTAACACAAATAAATTTTTGGTGTCAGAAGTGGGATTTAAACGCCCTTACTGCCATGATAATGAAGAATGACGCTTGACAGAACGCCACAGAAAGGCACTGGAGAAGAGACACCGGAAGCGAATAATCCACGCATGAGCACAGCTCACGAGACTCGAACATTTGAAAATAATTCAAGCAGTACAGAGAGTAACGAAGGGAATAACTCAAATCAAGGAAAGGTAAACGATCGACCATTATTGGATTTGGATAATTCGATGATAAACGATCTGAACAACCCAAACGATCTAAACAATCAAGGAAATCTTGGTCAACAAGCAATACAACAAATCCAAGAATTACAAGTAGGTATCAACAATTTAGCTGCTAATATGGCTGCACCCGTACCGCCAGTGTCCGTCAAATACGGACTCGAAGCAGTTCCTATCTTCGACGGACACAACATTCCGTTGTCGCACTTTATCGAAGGATGCGAGGAGGCTCAACAGATGTTGCCCGCAGAGGCACAGGCAAACCTCGCACTAATACTCAGGAATAAACTGAGAGGGGAAGCACGCCGAGCGGTACATGGAGTGACACTGAATACAGTTCCTGCCTTTATGGAATTTCTGAAAACACTTTACCTCCCCGCAAAATCGGTGTATCAATTACAAGGAGAATTGGGAAGGATATTCCAATATGATAACGAAGCAGTTCTCACATATTCAAATCGGGTAAAGGACATCGGAAATCGAATTAGTGACGCGTATAAACAGAATCACGATGGTGTGATAGACGACGCGTTTAAACGCGGCCTCGATACCGATCTTGTCGAATGCTTTAACAGAGGACTCAGACCAGAAATCGAAAATAAAATAACAAGGGGCCAATCATTCAGCGATACCATGAAGGAGGCAATCGAGATCGAGAGGAAGGAGCAAGCGAAAAATGTCTTGCGAAATTCACGTTCTTCCAAATTCAACGTTTGGAACCAGCCTTCGACGGACCGTTATGCACGTAAAGATAAAATTCACCATATCAAAGAAAATAAATACTGTACATACTGCAATAGACAAGGACACGCGACCGATGAATGTCGATCCCGTCCGAAAAATCCACAACCACGGGAAACAGCTGGCAATGGCGAACCACGCACAGAACGCAATAACGGTCCAGGACAACAACAATATAATAATAACCATCGTTATCCAAATACGAGAAGGACGGAAGGTTCGGGATACACTCCAAACTCAAATCAACGACAAACCTGTTTTTGCAAATTTGCTGGACACACAATCGATAATTGCCGCAAATTGCAATTTTGGAATAACCAGAAAACTCAGCAGAACGCCTCTCGCTCAACAGCATACAATCGGACGAATGAGCCACCGGAAAATTCTCAACAACGCCCGGTAAGGTACACGCGTCCGGAGGAAGGAAATAACCCAGCGACAAGGGTAGCTACAGCTCTGCTAAATCGCACGAGCAATGTACCAGTCATCAAGGTAATATCTGAGGACTTTCTGCAACCCACATTGCTAATGATTGACACTGGATCGTCCTTGAATTTAATAAAAAGCAAACAAATAGCACCTTACGTGCAAGTCGATATTACCGATATTGTTCAGATCAGCGGTATTACAAAGGATTACGTCAGCACACTGGGAAGAACGGAAATACATATACTCGATTCCCGAGTCACCTTCCACCTGGTAAATGACGATTTTCCTATCGAGGACGATGGATTGATCGACACGGATTTCTTTCGTACTTACCACGCCGACGTATCGTACTCAGATCGATGCCTGAGATGGGGCATGAACTCAATTCCGTTCATGAAACTCGAAACAATAATAATTCCAGCCCGAACTAAGGGTCATTTCTACGTGCGAGTAGCCAATCCGGAAGTCAAGTTTGGCTATATACCTCGCCAATTTATCTCAGAAGGAGTCTATCTCGGCGACGCACTTGTCGCAAATAACGATGGCAAAGCTCATCTATATCTCATTAATAGCACGGAAGAGGAAATTGAAGTAGCCGTGCCGGTTCTAAGCATAGAACCATACGAAGAATTCATCGACGTCGATCTCCAAGAAGAAACAGATGTTACAAAAAATGAAACAGAGGCCACGCCAGCCCTACTTCACGCAGCAGCCGGGTCCAACCAGCTATTGCCTGAAGGCAACGGGACACAGACACCTCAAGAAAAGGACAAAATAAATGCACCGTGCGGAGAGCACGACGTGCCCACATACAAATCATACAAGGTGTCGGAATTATATGCAATTCCAGACGATAAAGAAAATGGAAACGATACAAGCTCACCCGAAGCACCAAACGAATCCCGCAACGCGGACGAATTAATTAAAGGCAAAACAGAAACGGCAAGCACCGTGCAAAAAGACGAACGAGTCTCAAAAATTAAAAGCCTATTGCGCCTGGATCACCTGAATCCGGAAGAACGAGAAAGCATACAAATGCATCTCGAGGAATTTCACGACAGGTACTATTTACCTGGAGAAAAATTAATGTCCACAAATGTTCTAAAGCATCGCATAATTACAACGGATGAAATTCCAATTAATTTTCGGCAGTACAGATACCCGCCGACTCTAAAAGAAGAAATAAATCGTCAAGTGAACGATCTACTAAATGGAGGCATAATACAGCCATCCAACTCTCCGTATAATTCACCTGTATGGATCGTCCCGAAGAAAGTGGACTCCCAGGGAAACAAAAGGTGGCGAATGGTACTTGACTACCGCGCACTAAACGAAAAAACTATTAGCGACGCTTATCCGCTACCACTTATAAACGAAATACTAGACCAGCTAGGAGGAGCAGTGTACTTCTCTACATTCGATCTCGCATCTGGTTTCCATCAGATCGAGATGCACCCGGAGGACAGGCATAAAACAGCCTTCTCCACACCATACGGCCACTACGAGTTTGCTCGAATGCCGTTTGGACTAAAGAACGCCCCAGCGACGTTCCAACGACTCATGAATCAGGTACTTACCGGAGTTCAAGGCTCCGATGCATTTGTGTACCTAGATGACATAGTCATATACGCTTCTACGCTAGAAGAACATGAGTTAAAAATCGAGAGACTCATGAAGCGATTGAGAAATGCGCATCTGAAGCTACAGCCTGACAAGTGTGAGTTCTTGCGACGGGAAGTCGCGTATTTAGGCCACATAATAGGCAAGGACGGGGTCAGACCCGATCCAGCCAAGCTATCCGCAGTCAAAAATTTTCCAAGACCGAAAAATGTGAAAAATATTCGGCAATTCCTCGGACTAGCGGGATACTACAGGCGCTTCATAGATAATTTTTCTCAAATAGCCAGACCCTTGACGGTCCTGCTAAAAAAGGACGCCGCGTTCAAATGGTCCCAGCAGCAGCAAGCCGCGTTCGAGACGCTGCGAGACAAGCTATGCGAGGAGCCAGTGCTGCAATACCCTGACTTTACTAGACCGTTTATTGTTACAACGGATGCTTCAGGGACAGCAGTCGGAGGCATTTTGAGCCAGGGAACCTTGGGAAAGGATCGTCCTATCGCATACACGTCCAGAGTGCTAAATGACACAGAACAAAAATATAGCACTTATGAAAAAGAGGCCGTTGCAATATTACACTCGGTCTCACAGTTCAGACCCTATCTCTACGGTAGACCTTTTAAACTAGTAACTGACCATAAGCCTTTGGTTTGGATACATACTTCGAAAGACCCAACATCGCGTTTGACACGTTGGCGTCTACGACTCGAGGAATACGAGTACGAAGTCATCCATAAAGCAGGAAAAATGAATGTGAACGCTGATGCACTGTCTCGCAACCCTTGCGAGGACGCCTTGGGCGAGAGCGAGTCCGAGCCGCCAGTGCAGCATGTTTTCCCGATAGTGAAGCGTGCGAAGGCTCCTACCGAGGGGGAAGAATTAGACGAAGAAGACGAACCTATAGCCCGACGACTTCGGAAAAGGCCTCAAGGGACAGCCCCG